>OU618534.1:27601423-28838923 GCA_914829495.1 Eilema sororculum
TCACTTCTATTTTTAAAATTCAGCCCGATCTGAAACTTTTTCATGGAATAACAATAAAATATGGCGATGAAAAAGAAAATCATTTCTTTATCATTATTTATTTATACCTAATGGAAGATTATCTTTTATTGCTTAGCGTGGTTAGGTACTTATTTTGTTACTAGAGTAACATCTTTTTCTCTTCAGAAACAAATTAGTAGGATCAGTTTTGTATTTCATTTTGGTGGAGTCAATTTATCATTTTATCATCTGGTAGTCCACAGTTGGACATAGCCTCTCCCAATATTGGGAGGCGTTGGCCTTCTGTTTTCACCTGTGGTTGGTACCTACAGGGTTTTATTTCGAGTTTTTCTTCTCTCGCAGTGATATCGTCTGCGTATTTTACCGTTAGTCGACTCTTATGACACCCTATTAATGAGATTAGGTGGTGATACTTGTTTTCATTCTTCTTCAGCATACGGATGGAGGTTTGGTAGAGTGAAAACGAATAAACACTGTGGCAGCTTACTGAAACCCAAAGAATCACCACCACTGTTAACATAGTACATGTTGGCGATGGTGACCCTCTTGCCGAGACTTTGGCTTAAAATCAGGCGAGGAGAAGTCAAATTGAGGTGTCCTTTATAAAAAAGAAGAAAAAAACATACATAAACCGCTAGATTTCGTAGTAAAATGTAAATAAGTACCTAACTAAAGTTAAGGCAATAGATTTTAACGTATTTTTTTACGAACTACCAACCAATCCTAAGTTTATATTATTCACTTGAATGGGGTCTTTCACCGGGGTTCGCTGAAAGCTCAATACGTTCTTCAATAAAAAAAAACTTAAGTAATAAAATATTGTCTTTACTTTCAGATACTATTTGAAGAGTTTGTAACGCAATTTACCTACTTCTTATGATTGCTGGTTATTGACAGTAAAATAAAAATAGCCACAACGTTATTAGCACACGTAAATGTAAAAGATTACATTTTAAAATTAAGATGATGCATTAAAATCATTTACCTAATTAAATTATCCAATTAAGTTATTATAGTCAAGTATAATAAAATTTACATCAAAATAAAGTCTCTCACAATTTGTTAAAAAAACTCTCTCTCTCTCTCTCGGCAGAAACATATCTTCTAAATATTCGTAAATTATGTACAAAATATTGCATTTTAATTAATATTTATAAGCATTTTTCAACGTTTAAAATAAAATAATTTTACTGGATTTGATTGGTTATATATTTACAATTTTCCCGACGTTTTGGTTGATTTTCAACAGTCATGGTCACGGCCCTTGATTGTCCCCATGGTCATGGTCTTGATACTGAAAAGCAAAGAATTACTGAAAATAATGGTGTTTTTTTTTAAGAAGATATAACATAAGTAGATACCTATTAGTTATCGTAATTACCATTATTCCTTCGAACCCCTCCAACTAAGCTAAATTCTTTGTGTTATTTTATTATTTATTATCCCCTCGGATACCTCCCCCGCCGGAGCCGGAAGGGAAGGTTATGTCGGACCGACTAAAACCGCACGCCGACTGTGGATCGTGGTGCTAGGCCGGAGGTGACGTTGTCTTTGACATATACCTCGCACCCCGGCTGACCCAGGGCTATCCCGTACGGTCTAGCCCTCCTCGGGAGGAGGGACAACGGTGTCCCCGACTCGTCCTCAACAAAAGGAAAAACTGTGCTAGAGATTCGTTCGATGTTAGGCACTGTTTTGCAGTTAAGATTCTTAAGCACCAGAATCAAATGAGTGTCTCAAGTCAAAGAGTACCTACATTTCAAAGAGATCCCAAATCCCTATTTTTTTTGTGTGTCCAACTAACGAGTCATAAACTATAATTTTTAAATTATTTTTGATCATAGCGCATAGACCTCGATGATTAGATAATAATAACAATTGTTTATGAAGCCTAGAAGGTTACACGCGGATAACTTATACTCATTACAAAGCAATTGTTCGAGTACCTAATTCCTGCCTGGTCGTAATTAACATAGACAAAGTGGTATTTCGTCATTGTTTCGTCTTACATTTTAGTAGCGGCATTGAGAAAAATATATACGATTGGGATCCCTACTGTGCTGTAGGGCCCCAAAGGGATCTTGGGGGCCCAAGTCCACCTCATCTGAAGGCCAATAGAAATCTGTTCTAAATTCAATATCAATCTGGTTCCAATCTCCAAATGTCAAAAGAAACAATTTAATGTTTTGTGATTTTTCTTTTCTTTTTTCTTATCAAGATGTAAATATACTAGACAGATTTGGACATGTGAGGTGTCATTTGATTCGTCGTGATTGCGTGAGTGACACCAGGAACATTGAAATTTGTAGAAAATCAAAATGGAGGATTGTTGGCGCCAAAACGTATGTTGTTAAAAATATTTTAGACTTAAACTTATCGAGTAGGATATCGAAATGAAGGAAATTAGAAGGAGATTACAAAAAGATATACATCTCATATCATAACTAAAAATGATAAAATAAAACAAATAATTAAATAAAAATAAAAAAACCCGAGCTCTAATAAAATATATTCTGTGTGTAAACTAAAAGTAGCTAAACTGACTAAACTATGTCATCTATTTTGTTGATTATATATTATGTGATTCTCAAAATATTACAAATAATAGTTAAAATAAATCTAAATATAAGTAATAAAATGAATCTATTTATAAACTTATTAGCCAGTCAAATGCATTGAGAAAACAACAGTTATTTTGTTATTGTTAGGATATTTACACCAAAATGGTCATGGCGCGGTTCCGCCCGGTATGATGTTTGACCGGCTAGCAAGAGGGAGAGGATTCTCGTGTCGACGGTCGATAAGCAACGATTATAATAAGTCAATACTCACCGTTATTACAACTGCATACTGTGTTGTATGTGTCTACAAACTAATACAATTACCTACCTATTGTTGAATATCCCGGCTTTCATTTCCTGACCCTTCTAAACACTGAAAAGATCGAAATAAGTTTGATAGCAGGCGGTACCCATTTACCAATCATAAACCGAAAGAAAATTAATGGGTACCGCCTACTATCAAACTTATTTCGATCTTTTCAGTGGCAGTCAGGTTTTTTTATTTTTTAATCATTTATTTTATTATTTATGTAGAAACTGACGCCACGGCCACTTTTCAGCAGAAACTCCCAGATTCACAGAAGAGTACTCTCCCTCCGCGAACATAGCTGCTGAAAATATCATGCTTGTATATTTAAGAAATATTTCTTTTAATTTTTTCTAATTAGTTATAGATAACAGCATCATTTCCATTCTCTTTGTCTGCTGGGATGGTTTATTGTTACGTGTCTCAAGGTCTGTGTCAAATATGAATTATTTTATTTTGTTAACGTACATAGAGTCTGGCCACCGAAAGATAGCACAAAAACCGGCGCCACATTTGAAAAACTCTCAGGTTGCAACACTGACTAGACTGTTGCCAAGTAATATAATAGGCTAGTTTAATTTGGCGCCGGTTTTTAGCGCCATCTGTCGTTGGCCAGACTATTTACTAGTGTCGTGAAAGACTTTTGCGGGTAGGTACCAGTTTCCACTCTGACGAGGCACTTTCGCGGGGTTTCTTTAAATTTAAAATAATGTTCTTCGCTTCTTCCAATGGGATGTCGGTTGACAGGAAAATCCGTCAATTATTCAAGGAAGAAGCATGAACTTTTATACATAGCTGCCAAAGTAGTCGAAACGTCGGGCTAAACGTAAATAATAACAAATAAATCGCGATAGAATAAGAATCTGTGAAAGGAGTCCCAGAAAGTTAGCATATAAGACTTGTCCCACTAAATATTATTCGTACCTTTGAACGAAAATTTTTATAGCATTTATATGCTAACTTTTAAATTCGAAAATACATCGCGAATATATTCATCGGGGATATATTATTCGTACCTCCAAAAAATCTCCAACTAAGTAAGTACAAAAACATCTTAAGCTCCAATAGTATATAGGTATATTATCTCCACAATGTTCTTACTATTTAGTAAAACAGTGTTGCAGCGATGTCGTCACTGGCGCGTCACACTGTCACTTTCTGCGCGCGCGCCGGTGAAAGGCACGCCGCGGCCGATCGGCGCATTTTTACTACGTTCGTGTTAATATTGTGCTAGGTAAGTTTTACTTTGACTGCTGGTAATCATAGTACCGTTTTATTTACAGCATACACACATATACTTCTGGTGAAAAATTCTTCTGGTTTAAAAAAAAAAAACAAAAAAGGATAATCGAGTTCACTGAGTTTCTTGCTGGTCTCTTCTCAGTAGAATTACCTACCGAACCAGCGAAAGTATCATTTTCCAATGATTTATTTTATTTATTTTTTCTGTGATTGACATTACTTGTAAAAATTCTGACGTTCATATGTGCTCTTTATGTGCCTAAACTGAATTAATGTAATTGATTCTTTGATTCCTTGGTTCTTTGACTCACGCCTGTAATTCCCCGAAGGGGTAGCCAGAGGTGTATTAACACCCATATTACGCCAACCAAGATTTTCAGTCCCACTTGATATCGTACTTAATATTATAGTCAAGCGGGCACGTCAAATCTTGGGCTGTATGTTTACTGTCGGATGGAGAACAGCCCTATCCCTTAGTCGCCTTCTGCGACACCCACGGGAAGAGATGGGGTGGTCCTATTCGACTCTACCGGGAACCAACATAGCAGGGCACTGACTGACCTCCGTCCCCCATGAGCGCGGGCCTGGGGGTGACAGGTGGAGCCGCCTGTCACCCCAGCAGAAGCAGGCCACGGCGGCGGCGCGCTAAATAGCGCGCCTCCCCATTCCGGGGGCGAGTTGGGGACACCGTTGTCCTCCCTCCTGAGGAGGGCCAGACAGTAAGGGATGGCCCTGGGTCAGCCGGGGTGCGAGGGATATGTCTATAACAACCTCACCTCAGGCCTAGCACCAAGACACACAGTCGGCGTGCGGTTTTAGTCGGTTCGAGTCCGACATAGTGGTTTATAGTAGGAGAAACCTGGATATGTGCATGTCACTCTAGCTGAAGCAGGCCCTATCCGGGGGCACGATGAGAAAACCGTGGTTCCGACAGCCGAGGGAGCTATCTCGAAGCCCGGAGATTTTTTTTTTTTTAACCGTGGGGGAAAATCCTTCATGGAGGTTATGCCGGACTCCTACCGACTAAAAACCCCCACGGTAACGCCCAGAAGCCTATGGATGGGAGCCCCGGGTAAGCCCTCGGAAGGATGTCCCAGGACTCCCATCAGACCTACGGCTACAATTGCGGCCTGGGCGGCTGCGGCGCGGGTGCTATCCCGCGTCTATGGGGGGGGGGGGGGGGGGATTTCGGGTGTTATCCCGCTTCTTAGGGGGGAGGGGGCGTGCGTGAATCCCTCACGTCACGCTGCCGTCATGGGCCTGCTTCTGTAAAGACGGTGAGCAGCCAACTCACCGTCCTCTCGAAGCCCGGAGATGGTCGTGGGTTGGCTGAGTTTCGAGAAATATCTTCTAGTTTCAGTAGCATCCGTAGCTCTCAGCTTGGAGTCTGGGGTCCGCTTTACCAGACGAACTGTGGATTTGGCTAAACTTCGATATTTTCCGTGAAGCGATTGCCATCTGACCTTCACAACCCAAAGGCGATATCGAAGCATTGCAGCTAGACCAGTTGTTGGAGTTTTGAGGGCTCCAACTACCCGTAACGATAGCCCTAGACGTTTATTCATATGGCAACCGGCACCGACGGCTTAATACGCTCTCCGAGGCACGACCAGACCAATGCAAATACCCATATTCATGCATACAAATATTTGCATTGAGCGGGGAACGAACCCGCGCCTCTTGCGTAGCGGCCGCTTTCTCTACAGCTACGCCACGGAGGCTGTCTCATCTCTAGCAACTAAAGACCTAAGACGGCGTGCGGTTTTAGACAGATCGAATCAGACGTAATCACCTCCGTAGGCACTCTGCGTATTCGAAGGGATTTCCACATAAGTCGGAGGTCACGAGTTCGATTCCCGCTCTATACAAATATCTGTGTGCATTCCATAAACGTGACTTATAATTAGTAATTTATAATTTATTATATGTTTGACTGCGATAACCGAAACCCAAGCGGGCGGAGCCGTGGGCAATAGCTAGTAGATTATAATATCAAACTAAAACGTGCGCTAGGGTCTCCTTTCTTTCGCGACTAAGGGTATACAGGGTGTATTTTTGAAACAGGGCAGTAAGGGCAAATTCGAAATTCTCATAGATGTTGTACCGGTGACTTGTACCGAAAATCATTTAAAATTATTATTGTAAGTACTTACTAAATTTAGCTGAAAGATACAATAAAATTGTAACACAATACAATTTTGTCGACATTTTCTTTTTAAACAAAGAAATTCGAGACGGAATCTGAACATATTGTATAGTTTTCTGAATCAGACGCCTTGAATAGACATTTTTGGATATTTTTTCGCATAAAGGAGATTAAAAATATACTTTCAGTTTTATAAAGAAACACAAGAATCGTAAATCAATTGAGTATTTTCGTTTTTTTTATACCACATGGGAGGCAAACAAGCTCACAGCCTACCTGATGGGAAGTGGTTACCTTAGCCTATAGACATGTGGCGTCAAACTCGAGTTCAAGTAGGTTTCTAAACTTTTCACTCAAGGACTTTTACCGTTTCTACCATGGTGAATATTCTGATGAGCTTTTCCAATTAGTCCCACCCTCTCCTTTCCTTCACAGGACGACACGTGCAGGGCTAAGATGCCATCCGTATACGGTGCAGAGTATACCTGCTAGAACCGAGCGGTTCGGTGAATCAATCCTATGCTGGAACTCCCTGCCAGTTTACGTGTTTCCTTCCTACAGTCCCGGGTCCTTTAAGCGGGGCGTGAAAAGGCATCTGATGAGGCCATCAAGCTGAGTGCCAACACTGTTAACATGGTACATGTTTACGATGGTGACACTCTCGCCGAGACTTTGCCTTTAGCTTACCATCAGGCGAGGTGAAGTCATATCGACTTGTCCTTTTATTAAAAAAAATACGTTCATACAACATACTTATGTATGTTTACGCCTATTTCTCTCTGGGGTAGGCAGTCAACGACAGTCTGTCATCTGCTTTCATTGCTTCATATTCATACTTCTCGTCATGTTTCTTCTTCTACTCAGGGCTTTACTTTCTATTATACATCATCATCATGTGTTGGACCCGGCTGCATCCTAAGCTAGTACTTTGAAACTTGTAGTTCACTATCCTAGTCTTTCTCTGATTTGGTGGATTTTGGCTTTTGTGGGAGCGAGTGCCGTCTAACCTCCTCATTGTGACTTGGTCGTTTGGACCGCTCGGGTGCAATGACGGGCGAAACGACCAATAACTCCTCATATCGAGAGTAAAGACAGCGTCGAACACTGGAGATCTTTATTTTTGTCGGCATTTTCTTAAGTTTAGAGCTACCATTATTATCATTAACAAGTTTAACAACAATGCAACATCATAGCAACGTTAAAGAACTTATAATATGGAGGAGCTCTTTAAAAAAAAGTGATGTAGGTATACGAACTTTTTAATTATTCTTTTTCAGGCAAGTAACATTAAAAAGTCTTAAATACCTATATAATCAAAATCGTTAGACAACTTTTCGACTTTCGATTTTCGACTAATGTATAAAGTATAAAAACAATTGCTCATTAGATATGTGATTTGATTACGTAATCTAAACAATTAATAAAAACTATAAGCATGTCCGTCGGCCGCACGCCATGCTTTCGTTAATTAAACACATTTTTCTTCACATCCATCCATTCAGTAATTTATGACATCTCTGTCTAACAAATCAAAAGTGCATAAGACGTTCTCGTTTCAAATCGACAAAGTCCGTCTAGCAATGTTATCGCGTCGACGCGAAAGTGGCGGGTCGCGTGCGCGTGCGCCGGTGAAAGAGTCGATGACCTGTGCGGGAGCAACGAACGTCTTTGCGCGCGCGCATTGTGCCGAACGCAACCCTCCTTGCCCCCCTCCGGCCAATCCCCTAGCCCGCGTGGTGCACGCACGCTAGGACAGCACCCCCCCGGCATATTTTTGATTTATATCGTAGTTGTCATATTGTTTGGTACTCGTATATGCCGAAAGCGCTACACAATGTTGGAAACTTTATCACGATTTCTAAATCGATTGATCCTAAATCTTAGCTAATATTTTCCGTCGCCGTTTAGTGATGTAATTATTTAATCGATAGTGTGATGGCTAGGATTTGAACCTCTCAACCGTAATGAGGTGAATAAGAGGTTCGAATCCTGGCCATTATCTACACTTCGACTAATAATTTCGATGAACAGTTCGCCTGCGAAAGTGAGTGTGTAACTATTTGTTTATTATCTCAATAAAATGTTTGTTATCTTTTTGAATATATGTGGAGAATGATCAGTAATGAAACAGGGTAATAGTTCTTGTGAGTTGAGGGAATAAAATCACAATTCCGACAGGTAGAGCCGCGGGCATAGCATAATTTGATAGGCATCTTTCTGTGCGCAATATGTATTTTTGCATTTTGGACATCGATAATAGTATCCTTCTTTTTTTACCTAGGTATTTCCACTTCACCATTGGTTTCGGTGAAGTGAAACCCCAGGGGTTACTGCACGCAAAAAACATAGGATTTCAAAACTTATGAAATTTTAGAATGAATTGAAAGTGAATCAAACTATGACCGATACTGAAGCAAAAGGTAAGGTAGATTTGTTTTGACAGATTATACGGAATACCAAAGTTTTTCAGGGTTCCGCATTCAATGCGTCTAAACGGAACACTATTCCTAAGACTCGCTGTTTGTCTATCTGCCACCCGGCTCTATTCTATGAACCGTTATAGCTAGACAGTTGAAATTTTCACAGATGATGTATTTCTGTTGCTGCTATAAATGGTACAGGCTAACTATTAGGTAATTTGGTACAGGATCCTTCGTGTGCGAGAACGACTTGCACTTCACCGTTTTTTTACGTTTTTCTTATTAATGAAACCAGGGGAATTGAAATTAGCGTTTTATATCTATTCTTTTCTAATCATGGATTAGAAAAGTTTCCATTTTTTTATTCAGTCTCATTAGCCCCTCGTGTAATACGCACAGATATATAGTATACGTTATTATATGTATCTATGTAAAAAAATAGTTGTGCGTTCCAATAAGCCACTGTATGATATAATCTAAGCAATGCATTAGACGCACACACGCGCGCTGCAGAATCTTGCATGCACACTGCACTCTGCACACTCACGAACCTTTCTAATACTGCAGTGGACCGAGTGCACACTAGCTCATTTATTTCTAATGCCTTTCAATATTTTTCTGCTATTTCTACTAATATTCCAAATTGAAAGTTTGTGAATATCACGCACGCTTTAACGGCTGAAAGGATCTGGCAGAAAATTGCACAGGCAATAATATTTTTATACATACGTCAATTCAATTCAAACCTTTTTATTAATTGAATGAGATTTTACATAGTAAATTACAAATTATGAGAGTTTATTAGATGTTGCACAGCTGTCCTCTCAATCAATCTGCCCCTGCGGTACAAAAGTCTCCCCCATTAGCCACCAATTCCCTCTGTTCCTCGCCAGCCTCTGCCACAAGCCTGTCACCCTAGCAGAAGCAGGCCGCGGCGGCGGCGCAAAGTGCGCCTCCCCGTAACCGGGGCTAGATGGGGACATTTTGGTCCCCACAACCCGAAGGGGGCCATCTCGAAAGAGATGGTCCTGGGTCTGTCGGGGTGCGAGAGATATGCTTTTGGCAATCTCACCTCCGGCAACCAAGGACCCAAGATGGCGTGCGTTTTAGTCGGTTCGAGTCCGACATAATCACCTCCACCGGCTCTGTGGAGGTGGTATCCGTGGGGATTTATCGCACGATAAAAAAAAAAAAAAAAAAAAAAAGCCTCTGCCACAAAGCGCCAGCAGTCTTTCTCAGGTCGTTCGACCATCGTGCGTATTGTCGGCCATTCTGTTACTTTCCTGGGCCACTTTGGCCTTTGGTCTCTAAGCAGGTGACATGTCCATCTCCATTTTTGTTTTCTTCTTCTGGTTATGACATCTTCCCAGTTGGTGATAACATAAGCTTGGTTATAAGTCTCTACCATTATCATTGTTTGTAACCATATTGGCATAAAAATTCCATTGCCGAAAAACCAAATTATTCGTTCGAAAACACTTGAGTATACAACGGAGTCTGTCTAAAAAAAGTTTGTTCTAAAGTCTGCAGTCGTAGGCAGTCTGTGGTCTGTGCAAATATTTGACAGATGCAGTGAAAACAATAGATTTAAAAAGTAATACAAGGACAGTTGTCACGTTGTCTGTCGTTGTGTGCCGTTATTATAATTTTTTTGGAGCGTATGGAAATTCAGGTTCGATGCTCCAGAATAATCGGGCGTATTAAAGGAATATGAAACATTCAGGTTTGGATTTATTGGGTCGCATAAAGAGCAGGGATGGCGTAATGTAGTGTTGCCATTTCTAAAGTGCACATACCACGGCTTTATAAAAAGTGCATACTTATTACTTATTTCTTTTAAATTTCGAATATTTCAAAAACGTAAACATACGTCACGTATGTTTTTGACGGGCTATGAGAAAGTAAATGCCAATTCTCACAATATTTCTTTTTCCGATGTTTTTAAAAAAATAATTCAAGTAAAAACCTATTCAAAATTCAGACTTGATTGACAGAATTTTTAGAAACACAATTTTCAAAAGAAAACATAGGTACCTATTGTTTTTTACGTTTGACAAATTGAAAGAACTCCACTTTGAAAAATTGACTGATGAAAACTGTCCTGTGACCTAAAGAAAACTTCTCTTAAATTTTATTTGCTAAGGACTATGGTTCTTTTGGTAATTTAGGTCACCAAAGCTCTTTAGAGAGAAGTTAATCAAGGAGTTTACCTCATTTTCATTTTCACAACTGTATTTTTGTACAACATATGCTTTATAAACCTTATTTCCTAAGCAATAGAGTCCGTAATTATATAAAACACTTCAGGTTATTACTAAAATTATATGGCTTTGTGTAAAGTTCGGAAGCAGTCTATTTCCTTTAATGAAAAACTTAAAACTCATAATAATTTTAAACAAACTGAACATAAATTATTCAGATAAGATCTTCGCTTTAGTTGGGAGTTAGACTCGCTATAAATTACCTCATTATTATCTTTTTCAGGAAAGAACCATTTTGATAAAATCTGTGTCGTAATTCAAAAAATTTTGTTTTTTTTTGTGCATATTTTTTTTTGTTTCATAACTTTATTTTCTAAATGTAATCGGCCTATGCGTAGTTAGACTGATATCTCTGAGGTCGTAGGGTCGATTCCGCCTCAGCTGCTTCTGCTAGGGTAACAGGCGGCTGCACCTGTTACCTCCAGGCTCGTGTGTCTTAGACCAGATACACACATACAAACAATCACGCCTTTATCTCCGGAGGGTTAGGCTGAGGTGAATTAACACCCTCATTTCACCATTCATTGGATTCGGTCCCACGTAACAGGGGGTGAGCCTATTACCGCTTTCCGGGCACTATTGTTGACTCAAGCCTTGCATCCCAGGCTGATGTTAAACAGTCCTATCCCTTATTCGCCTTGTACGACACCGTATGGGAAGAGATGGGGTGGACCAAATTCTACTCTCCCGGGAACCACGCAGCCGTGTGACCAGGTGGGGTCTGGTAAGTGCTTTCCTCAACCGGTATATCGTCTCTGGCATAATCATAATTATCAGGTTGCTTACCGATGTTGCCACAATGAAAATTAACGACACAGTACGTTATTGTGAACGCCGCCTAAGAATAGTTCGCCTAGTGAAAGTGAGCGTGTGTTTGTGTGCTTTGAGCGGCGCTCGCGCACACATCGGTACAAAAGTGCGTTTGTACAGGATGGTACTAGTTGCTAGGCTAGAGAGCTTATTGTCTTTGGCTAGACTCGGAATATCTACATACATTCGGAATATCTCTCTGATTTAAGACCACATAAAATCCCATACAAAGTAATTCAGACCCACACATTCTGAATAAATAAGATTATTAAGTTTTTTTCTCTGAATGAAATATTTATAGCATTTTTAATGCTAACTTTTAAATTTTAAATACATCGTGAAAAAGAAACGCTCAAGTGAGACTTGAACCCATGACCTTTCCCTTACAGAGGGAATGCTCTTCCAACTGAGCTATTGAGCCACACCAGAATCACTTCAAATTTCCCTTCTCTTCATATCCGTCTTTAAGGGAAAGATTATCAATTTGTCAAATCGATTTGACATGATGAAATCACTAACGATATATATTCGCGAAATGGTTTTTTTCAGACAATATGCGTAACTCCATAGGTACATACTGCATACATTTGAAAACAGCGACACACACTTTCGGAATTTAGATTCTGAATTTTTAAATGTTACTAGAGTAAAAAGGATTGCGATTAGTAATAATTCTTCTCCCATAAAGACATTTTTATGAGTCACGTGCCGAGGCACTAACTGATCAACCTGAATTTATGAGAATACTAGCTTTTGCCCGTGGTACCGCCCGCGTGGATGTCGGTTATCGCAACCAAACATAGCCTATGTGTTAATCCAGAGTGTCAGCTAACACCATACCAAATTTTATTAAAATCGCTTCAGCCGTTTAGATGTTAAAGAGTAACAAACATCCGTCCATCCATACTTACGAACTTTCGCGTTTATAATATTAGCAAGATGTCGGCAAGGTGTGGGAATTCAACAATATGAATTCAGATTACGAATTTAGCGAGACGTTCCGGATATACCTCACTCAGTGTCTCGGAGAGCACTTTAAGCCGTCAGTCCCGGTTACTATACGAAATTCTATGGCAGTCACACAGGTGGCAGTACAGGTGGTTGGAGCCTTAAAAACTCCGATAACTGATCTAGCTGATCCAATTTCACTGCGCGAACTATTCTAATCGGATCAGCTAGATAGGTTATCGGACTTTTTAAGGCTCTTACCATCTGGAACGACTGCCATTGATGTTCTGGTTCTGTCCATCAGCGTAACCGTTTATTTCAGAACAAAATTGGATTCAGCGCAAAATGATTATAGATCCACAATATTTACGTGCATGATGTCGTCGGCTTAGCTAGTGTTACAATAAAACTGTCACACGCTGTAGTTCGCGGAAGCTACGATCGCGGCCGGTGGCCTCGGCACGGCTTTCTTATGGAAAACTGCACTCAGGGCTGCGGGCTGACGACCAGAGCCGGTGACAACCCTGGAAGGTCTTACAGGCTATAAAAACATACTTACTATCTACAAAATTGTCAGTATTCTATTTGGGAATGGACGTGATAATCATTAAAGTGTTAATCCTGATTAAAGCAAAGCTTGGTTTTTAGAGACGAATATTGGTTCTTACTGCCATCTGACCCTTAAGAGTGAGACTTGAGCTAGAGGTCCGTCCGTTACTCAGCAAGTGTAACGTGTAGCAGACGAGGTTACATTGGTCATCGAAGATACTAGTAATTTTTATGCATAACTGCTTGCAAAATTTATAGAGTAGGTAGCCAGATAATATTAGTTTCTACATCAGTAAACCGTGACAGTAAATATCACAGCCACACGGAGTCAAAAATGTACCCGAATTACGGCAATAAGCTCGTCTAGAAGCGTGTGGACTTTGTTTGCCCCATACACCAGATGAACTAACCGGGGCTAGATGGGGACCCTCTGGTCCCCACAACCCGAAGGGGGCCATCTCGAAAGAGATGGTCCTGGCTCTGCCGGGGTGCGAGAGATATGCTTTTGGCAATCTCACCTCCGGCAACCAAGGACCCAAGACGGCGTGCGTTTTAGTCGGTTCGAGTCCGACATAACCACCTCCACCGGCTCCGTGGGGGTGGTATCCGTGGGGATTTATCGCACGTTAAAAAATAAAAAAAAACACCAGATGAACTCATGAGCACCTTCGAGAATACCATCCAGGTATAGTAATTGGAGAATCGAAACGCCATCGACGCGATAGAAGGAGAATAAGAAGCTCGTCTATATTTCATAGGATCAAAAGCAGTTTACGAAATAAGAAAAACCCACTTAACCAGGCTGCGTGAGTAGATACATAATATTCAGTTTTCACTCACATTCTTCAAAGAACATAAAATGGCCGACTATAAAACACACATGCGATCATATGTGTAGTTAAAAACCGCATATTGCGTGATGTCACGACGCATCACTCTCAAATTTGATTGCATAATATTATGTGATAGGGGACAGTTATGCACATACATACATAAGCATTTATAGGCCGATTGTGTTTATTTATGGCAGAGAGAGTATGTAGTGGAAAAAGTAGTAGCTGTTGGAGAAGTTATACCTTCGAAGTCGTTGTAACAGCCAATAGAGGGCGTATAGCGATCAAGATCTTCAGGACCCAAGGCTCAAGCCAACCTTTGCTGTAAACCGGTGCCCCTGCTAATTAAGGAAGGTGGAGGCCAGATTGCCAGCTGGCCCAGATTTTCATCTTGGATTTAGGGAGCATACGGCAGTTAATAACGCATAAGCTAAGAAAAAGAATAGAAGGGCAAACATATTAAAGAAGTCGGGTCCTTTCAGCGCAACGTGGAAAAAAACTGACGAGGCCAAATCCAAAATGGCAAGCAGTATTCTTTGGACCGTATCCTATCTTAGCATCAAGCGAGATGCAGTCAATTTGACAATCTAAATTTAGAAAAATATAAACAAAGTGTGGACCCCGCGCTCCAAAGTACAAGAATTGAAAGAAAGAAAGAAAATGTGTTTATTTTTCATAGCAGCAGCTGCTTTTCTCTCTCCTAAGTCTTCCACCAAAGTTTCTTTGGCCGACCAGGTTTTCGTCGTCCATCTCCTGGCTTCCATATTATAACCAAGTGACCCGAAGTGACAAAAAGACCCAGGGCCATCTCCAAAGAGATGATCCTGGGTCTGCCGGGGTGCGAGAGATATGCTTTCGGCAATCTCACCTCCGGCAACCAAGGACCCAGGACAGCGTGCGTTTTGGTCGGTTCGAGTCCGACATAACCGCCTCCACCGGCTCCGTATCCGTGGGGATTTTTCGCAATATAAAAAAAATATATAACCAGGTGAACCCACTTATTGGTAAAAAATAATACAATACCTGACAAGTAAATTTATTAGAAAACCAAAATAGATTTGCTTAAGGAGTTCGCAAGTAATTATGATGATTTTAAGGATTTTTAGCTTTAGAGGTAAATATTATATTTCTTTGAATTGACATAACTACAATATCACAATTCATAAAATTTATTTGCGTAAACATAAACTGTAAATTTCTCAGCCACCACATAATATACAAGGTTCTCAATGAAACCATTCGTTCTTCTGCAATAAATCACGTTTGTTTCGCTATGATTTAAATATTAAGTTATTTCCTTACATTACCCACGTTGTAGTACAATAAAATATACCGTGTCTTGCACTATTCCAGCCAAACAGACCTTAGTCTGAATTTTAAGCAGCAACACGTGCAACGCCAGAAATGTCCTCGATTTTATTCAACGGGAATTATATCTGTTGCCACAAATCATTGGTTGTGTAACGCTGAAATATTTTTAATTCAATTAAATTTTTTAGTGTGGAGAGCTATGCCTATATTGTCGGTAGATTCAGCCAATGACAGACGTAACTACGAAGGAGTTGTGGTTGTGTCACTATAGGTAAAATTTAGCAATTTTGACAATTTTGACGTTGGGCAAAGTTGGACAGTGTGAGCAAATTGAATAACTGGTAAGCTGAAATATAGGCATAAGGCATATAAAAACATGTTCAAAATTCGATCGATCTGTCAATATCAAATTTTAAATGTCAGAAAAGGTCACAACGGTTTCAAGAAAAAACTGACATCGTGATCGTTTTTAACATAAGATACTTTTTCATTATAATTGTGATCTTCATCTAGATCCTGGGGAAAATGTCCTTCTGAAAAGCGTAGGTAAGTGTAGTGTTGCAAAATTCAAAATTCCCTAAAACAACAAATTTACTTAAAAAATCTCCGCATGGATTTAATTTTGTTATACTTAGTTCAAATAATTTATTTTTCACTAGCTAGAGATATCTATGAAAATTGTTTTTCGATAATAATAGCGTTTATAATATTTGGGAGATTGAGAGATCCAGACGGAATTTTTCCCTCTAACATTGTTTTAATACTAGTGTTGCAAACATTAATAAACTATGACAACCTTTTACCACCAGAAGATCAGTTCCTATTTGATAATTTTCTAGTAAAATAATTCTCAATTTCTCAAACAATCTAAGCACAACATACTTGGAACATAAAACAAATATCAGTATTGTAATCAGCTTGTATCATTAGAGTTGCGAATCTCGGACAAAATCCGTCACGTATTATATCACGGCGCGCGTGCGCTGCACCGATGCATTTCTCTCGCCCCCCCTCCCCCTTCCTCTGTAACTCCTCGGGCTCCCCCCACGGACCGCAGAGTGAATGCACTCTCGCTGGCTGTTACATAAGTTTACTCTTGCCGCACGCACACACGCGCATCTCGTTCGTATCATCGCGATGCGCGTGCGCATGTGTGCGTAATTGTTAGTGTTTTTCTGCATAGATCATGAAAAGTGTATGCAGATTAGATTTTAATGCGTACATTCTTATATAAAAAGCGGTTTCCCTCGCACTTTTCTAATGACACTATTAATGGGTTATGAAGGATTTTCAATTTAAGTCTTTACGTGGTTCCATGTAAGCTTTGTTTTATATATTTCATACCTGTATAATATCCTTAAAGGAGTAAGCAGAGGTGTATGTATATATTGTAGAGCGCACGTGTCTGGGAGCGAGCTAATTGCCGTCTAGTGGGCACGTTTCCAGACTAAATGTTGCTAGTGAGAATTTGTCATCGGAAAAATTCAATAGCTACAGTCCTTTAAGCGGAGCGTGAAAAGGGAAAATCTGATGAGGCCGTCAAGCTGAGTGCCACTACTGTTAACATGGTACATGTTAACGATGGTGACCCCTTTTCCGAGACTTTGCCTTTAGCTTAACATCAGGCGAGGTGAAGTTAAATTGACGTGTCCTTTATTAAAAATAATGCATTCTGACAGTTTGGAGATTCGAACCCCTATTCAGTGTACAACTCATGGAAATATAGGCTCTATCCCTCTTCACTGCTGATACCCACAAGAAGAGATAAAATATCTCTGAATTATATTTCGCTGGAAACTCTAGCATCATTACAACGTTAGTCCCGATGGCATCTAATGCTTACACAGTCAGCGTCATATCTTGACGACGAATACTCAAAATGATCTTAAAACTTTCGTGTTCAGAGCAAATCAAACTGTTTAATTAATTTATACGGCATATATAATGCCGTATAAATTAATTAAACGAACTAAAGGTGTGTACAATATATACATATATATATATTTTTTTTATACAGGACGCGTCAATTTAACTTCACCTCGCCTGATGTTAAGCTAAAGGCAAAGTCTCGGAAAGAGGGTCACCATCGTAAACATGTACCATGTTAACAGTGGTGGCACTCAGCTTGACGGCCTCATTAGATGCCTTTTCACGCCCCGCTTAAAGGACCCGGGACTGTAGTAGGAAGAAGGAAACACGTGAGCTGGCAGGGAATTCCAGGTCTTAGTGGTGCGGCATAGGAATGAATCACTGAAACGCTTGGTTCTAGCAGGTATACTCTGCACCGTAAATGGATGGCATCTTAGCCCTGCACGTGTCGTCCTGTGAAGGAAAGGGGAGGGTGGGACTAATTGGAAGAGCTCGTCAGAACATTCCCCGTATTCATATCAGAACAAACAATTTGTACACGATCAATACGATTTCTCCTCGCCTGATGGTACGCTGAAGGCAAAGTCTCAGGTAAGAGGGTCACCATTACAGACAGCAACAATCTTTTTGACATAACCTTTATAAAGGTGTACGTATAGAATGTAATTACGAATGCGATAGATAATAGGATCTTATGATATTAGAAGGGACAGCTAAGTATATTATGTATGCAGTAAATAGTAAATTGCATTTACATACATATATACATACATAAAATCTCGCCGGTTTCACATAGGGGTAGGCAGATCACGGTACTCCATTTGTTATGATCCTGACATACTACTCTCGCTTCATTCACTCTCATTACAAGTTGCATTTGAATTGAAAAAAACACAATAAATGTCTAGATTATGGTTATTCGCTTATTAAGCTATCAGCTTTCCATTAAAAAGAAAATCTCTCTCTTCAAAATTTCAAAAGGATGACGGCCATCTTGGTTACGTCATAACGACGTATTTTTACAGTAACTATAAACAAAACAAAGGACATTCTTTTTCATCCCTTCTATTCGAAAAATGTCACTTTACTGTCACTGTAGCGGGGCGCAAAATAGCTCTTTTCTGTTCAAGGCCATGCAGCGAGCCGTAAAAGTGATTTGAATTTGGAACATTATCATTCATAGAAATCGAACTCAAATTGTACGGATTACTGTTGGCTGCATAGCTCGGGGTGACCTGTGCTAACTAAAAAAAAAAAACAAAGAGCGCCAATTACCTATCTGTTCTTGTAATTAGTACATTACCTATTTAAGTTGTATTTTGCTAAATAATATGAGTTCTACTTCGAGTTAAGTAAGTGACAATGCATTAACTCTTGAAACAATTAGATATTATAGAAGCTAACAACGCCGTACAAAACTTGTTACGCCCGAAATCTCGGGAGAAATAAATTTTCTCATAGAAAGGGGATGAAAAGTAGAGTGTATAACTCGGGAGCAAATTAGAATCCTTCGCTTTGCTCTTGATTCAAAGTAGCGCCCTCGCCGTAAAAATACTACTTTGCTCCCTTGTAATACAATCTACTATTGTTTCTAATTCGGCCATATTTTCACCATAGACAAACCATTGGTTTTTAAGTTGTTATGTTACTAGGACAGATCTCAGGGGGTGGAGGGCAAGCGGGTATCTCGAGTGAAAGTTACTAGATCCTAGGCATAATGAAAGCGTGAACAAGCTGTCTATTGTAGGTATAGGGAATATTGTTTGCATAAATTCGAATTTTATCAATTGAATTACATTTTGATATTTCTTGTTAGATTTGTGGTTGGCTGTCAGGCTTTGCAAGATATATATAATTATTCAGGAGAAACTAAAGTAATATTACATGGCAAAGCGTCGGTAGCTTAGTGGTTAAGGAGTCGGCCTAACGATCGAGAGCTCCCGGGTTCGATCCTGGCCATTACACTACTGAGGTGAACCCACTCCTAACACAAGCAATTTAGCTTAGTTGGAGGGATTAGAGGGTAACTTCGGTTCTAATCTTCTTTAAAAAAAAAAATATTCTTTAACATAAAATATACTAATCTGATATGAACGTTATGGTGTGGTTTTATTTAGTGTTGGTCTATTTTTTAGGTCTAATTCAGTAATTTATGTTCACCGATTAATCTGGTACTTGTTACACACTTTCAGTTAGAAGACAATAGAATTACAATCAATAAAATTATCCATACTAATATTATAAATGCGAAAGTAACTGTCTGTCTGTCTGTCTGTATGTATGTATGTATGTTATTATTCAGTCGATGAGATTTTAAATAAATAGATTTTATACTGACAGCAGAGGTATAATGTAATTACACTGTTATTTTTTACATGTCATGATATTATCCACTTCTTTTGATTGTCAATTTACTTATGATTTTTATTTATATTATTTGATTTGATTACGAATTGATTTACATTTGATTTTTATTTATATATGCAATGTATGTGTACAAACGATGTTCAAACACGATGTAAAAATTGTTAATGAATAAATAAATACAATACAATATGTTACGCTTTCACGCTTAAACCACTGAACCGATTTGATGAAATTTGGTATAGAGATAGATTAGACTAAGAGAAAGGACATAGGCTATGTGTGGTCGCGATAACCGACATCCACGGGGGCGGAGCCGCGGGCAAAAGCTAGTTTAATTATAAAAACGATAAACTGTAAGACAGCTGTTTCTCGGGGCAAGATGGGGACAAAAGAGGTTTATACACCCGATTGAGGCTGCTCAAATACAGAGAGGAGTTACAAGGGAAATACCTTATTAGGCCTCCTTATACTCTGACTATTTATCGTGTCGTTGTGCCCAGTGAAGATCGGGTCGGCTACAAAGCAAAATGTCTAATGTTTCAAAGTGTTACTTGATCGATACAATTGTTAAATTGTTTTCTTTTATTTGTCAATTAAGTTATCTTATCTTATCTGTTGACTAAAACTACTCACAATTTAATAAGACTTGAGATCAAATCGTACATATTTTAAAATGTAAACAAAAATCATACTAGTGCTAAACTAGTGTCAGATTAAAATATTTTTCTGAAGTTAATCTGCAGTTGACAGTTCAACGTACATATGCATTTAAAGGAGCAATGCACTTTATATAAAAGCTCTTTTACTGTTCGTGAGAACGGAGACGTACATTAATTAATCGTAAATCAATTAAGTTATGAATCCATACTTCCATATCCATATTAATATTATAAATGCGAAAGTAACTCTGCCTGTCTGTCTGTCTGTATGTTACGCTTTCACGCCATAACCACTGAACCGATTTTGATGAAATTTGGTATAGGGATAGATTAGACCTTGAGAAGGGACATAGGCTATGTTTGGTCGCGATAACCGACATCCACGCGGGTGGAGCCGCGGGCAAAAGTTAGTAAGAAATAAATATACACGCGAAAAGCCACGTGGTTCCCGACAGAGTTGAATTTGGTTCACCCCGTCTCTTCCCATGCGGTGTCGTACAAGGTGATTAAGGGATAGGGCTGTTTAACATCAGACAAATATATACAGCCTCAGCTTGATTCAACAATAGCGAGGATGCAGCAATAGGCTCATTACGTGGGACCGAATCCAATGATTGGTGAAGTGAGTTAATTCACCTCTGCCTAACCCTCCCGGAATAAAAGCGTGATTGTATTAGCTGACCTGTTCGACTGCTCCGGTAGTACTACTGCTAGGAGGAATGCCGTTGACCGGACGGGTGATCAGCCCTTCTGTGTGGGGCCATTTCAACCATTTATCTTGTATAACGACTGCCATCGATATTCGTATGACAACCGGGAACGACGACTTAACTCTTCGGAAAGTTCTATCAGAATCGGATGAACGTTAAATCAACACATACTACTTAGAATATAAACAAACAATCGGATCTGTTACGTAGCGGTAGAACGTTCTTCAGCTAAAGGTAACAGGATTCGATTTCCGATCATTGCAAATTGTAGCTAGAGCAGTATTAACAATCATATTTCACGAATTATGATTAGGGTCCCAATAGGGGAAGAAAATATTGTCGTCAAGCAGACACTTAGCCATTTTTTTTATCGTGCGTAAAATCCCCAAGGATACCAGCCACCGGAGCCGGTGGAGGTGGTTATGTCGGACTCGAACCGGCTAAAACGCACGCCGTGTTTAGGTCTTTGGTTGCCGGAGGTGAGAATGCCGGAAACATATCTCTCGCACCCAGACAGACCTAGGACCATCTCTTTCGAGATGGCCCCCTTCGAGTTGTGGGGACTAACGTGTCCCCATCTGGACACCATGGATTGTATGTATGTTTACTGTCTGATGGAAAACATCTATTTCTTAGTGGCCTTATGGTCCTATTTTACTCGAACGGGAACCAACAAAGTAAGTACAAGTTTAGTTTATGATATCAAAAGTTAGAAGATAAATTTCAAAATACCCTCTGTATTATTACATAATGTTGGCTTGTTGTGCGCCGGCGCAGCTTACCGTGAGAAGGAGAAATGCGGCAGATCTCCGCGCCCGCGCTGCGGTTACGGTGTACCTTACAGTCGCCAACTAGCGAGTTTTGCAACCTCTCACCATGGTTTAGTTGTAAACGTGTTGGCATAATGGTGTATAGATATTGCTATAGTGGTTGACAAATTTGGTGACAATGTACAATCTTGCTACATACATAATATAATCAGGCCTTTGTAGGAGGGATAGACAGAGGTCAATTAACACCCACATTTCAGCAATCATTGTATTCGGTCACACGTAATAAGGGGTGAGCTTATTGCCGTATTTCCGGCACTATTATTGACTCTAGCCAGGCGAGGATGAGTCTTAAAATGATCTTAAAACCGAGCAAATGTAATTGTTTTATTGATTTAAATTGCAATACGGTATGTATCAATTTCAGGATAATTCACTAACAGGAAAGTCAAAATACAATCCACAAAAACCGATTTGATACTGACTGTACTCACTGTCTTTTTGGTGGGTGTTTCTAAGCGACAACAATACGGTTTATCAAGAAGGGCATTAGAAAGTTCTTAGGGCGAATCTGACACCAAAGTGCTATAAAACAAACCAGGGATTTATAGCAGTCCCTGTCAGGGGGATACTTTGACCAATTGAAGTACCTAGACATGTTGAAATCCATACTTCCATACTTAATCCATATCCATACTATCCATACTAGGTACCATACTAATAGTATGAATGCGAAAGTAACTCTGTCTGTCTGTCTGTCTGTCTGTATGTTACGCTTTCACGCCTAAACGATTTTTATGAAATATGATATAGGGGTAGATTAGACCATGAGAAAGAACATAGGCTATATTTGGTCGCAATAACTATGGGGAAAAGCTAGTTCTTCTATATACACATTTAGGGTACAGAGATACTGATTGTTCAAATCCCGTCTAGGACATCCACTTTACCGATCTGAACCCCCCTGTACAAATAGCGAACGCACTTCTCTAGAGCAATAATGTCCAAATTGTCCGCACCCACAACATAATCGCACTCACACGTGGCCTCAGGCCGCGGGGCAGCTGGCAGCCTTAAGTGCGACCTTTGCCAAGGCTTGGTGCGATTTGTGCTATAAACTTTCGTCATGCGGTTAAATTTGCAACTGTGCGTTACTTGACTTCGGCAGAAATACCCATACGGATTCATTAAGATGATTAATCAAAATCATTCTTCGACCAATGTATACGTGAATACCTCTGTGGCGTAGCAGTAGAGCGTTCGGCTGCTGCTCTCATCGCAATGTCACGGGTTTGATTCCCGTCCGGTACAAATATTTGTATGCATGAATTTGGAACTACTTTTGTCTTGAGTAAATGCTTCCTGTTGTTGAATGCTTGCTTAGTAATTGCAATTCTGGCCACTATATCCTGTGCACACCGCGAGACACTGTTCAAAATACTACCGGGATACCTAAAACTGTTCAAAGTAAGTAAATTATTAAAATTCTCATACATTATAGTATTTATTTATTTATTTAATAATAAGCCCTCAATAATTACAGCTAAATAAATAAATATTATAATCTGTGAGAATTTAATAATGGACTTATTATAATATTAATAATTACCTTATAATGAATGATCCTACTACTTAATTTATAAATTGACATGTTTTAATAAGGGTCTAAATGGATTGAAATAAATGATTGTTATTTAATTTATTTAATTCTCAGCTATCAGCCGCACCTCTGCTGATTAATGGACGAGGCTGAGGCCTCCTTTCTTTCGGAGGGTCAGATGTCAAAAATCTAATTATAAGGAGGAGTAGGAGAGTAGACTCCAGACCCTGACGCAAAAGCTTTAGATGCAATCGGGTAAATGCTGTGATGAGATTAACGTAAATTTATTAATAAATAAATAAATAAATATTCCGCAACATTCTACACAACGCTATTTAGACCCATGGTAAGCTTAACTAGCTTGTGTTATGGAATCTATAATACGGATAAACATACTTTAATACATATTATACATAGAAACACCCAGACCAATGCAAATACCCATATTCATGCATACAAATATTTGCACTGAACGGGGATCGAACCCACGCCTCCTGCGTAGCGGCCGCTATGCCACAGAGGCTGTCATATAGATGGCACAGAGAAGAGAGATAATATATACATATAATCACGCTTTTATCCCCGGAGGGTTAGGCAAAGTTGTGTTCGCCCCCTACCTAGCATTATTGTTGACTCAAGCCATGCATCTGAGGCTGAGTCTGGGCTGTATATATCTGTCTGATGTTAAACAGCTCTATCCCTTAGTCGCCTTGTACGACTGATTTCATTACAATTAAATATCAATTTCGACACCGCTGGGGACCCATAACACAGTATTCCAAGCGGAATGTATGGGGATTACTCTGGCAGCCTCAGCGGTAATGGCCCGGAAAGTGATAGGTCACTCAATACGCATACTGTCAGACAGCATGGCCGTGCTACAAGCATTAAACTGCCATACTATTAATTCAGGATTAATACTGGAGTGCCATCTTAAATTAAATCAAATAGGTCACACCAACAACATAACTCTACAATGGATCAAAGGCCACAGCGGCTCGCGAGGTAATGATGCCGCGGACGAGCTTGCTAGGAGAGGATCAGACATGGTTGCAATGGGACCTGAACCCATAATACCGATCCCCTTTGCATACCTGCGAACCATAGTGAACCAACGAACGAGAGACCAACACAACAGAGAATGGATAAACCTGAAAGTATGCAGACAGGCCAGGGAGGCAATCCCCGTGCTTGATAATAGACTGACCAGGCGTCTTCGACAACTGAACAAACGGCAACTACGCACGACTACGGCTGCCATCACGGGGCATGGTTCCTTCAATAAACACCTTTATATTTTAGGTATCACCGACAGCCCTCTCTGCAGAGCCTGCATGAACGAGGACGAAACTGCGGCACACGTGCTCCTACACTGTCCTGAAACCGCCACATACAGGGCTAAGTACTTCAGAAACACAGGTACGCTCCGGGAGATCACCAGCAGTGTGAATAACCTGCTGGGGTTCTTCAACGAGTTGGGGTGGATCGAATAAAATCCCACCCTCACGCAAAAACCGCGCCTTGTCGTGGAGTTGCGGATAACAGCCCGTGATACCATACCATACCATACCAATATTTGAACGAATTTTTATAACATTTGTTATGCTAACTTTTAAGTTCGAAAAACATCGGAAAAAAGGCTCAAATGAGACTTGAACTCACGACCTTTTCCTTTCTCACTTGAGCATTTCATTTTTTCCGATGTCTTTCGTACAATTAAATATTTAAAATCCAAGATATACCAACTATACTTTATTAAGACGTGTGATCACCTTGCTCAGAGCATAAATCATGGCTCAATGTTCAGGTACTAACGCGTGACCGACACCGAATCACATCGATAGGCCATTTATCTTGCTCTGTCTCATCTTCACGCTAGTATTTCGTTTGAAGGTCGACACAAAGGCTGTTGCAATATCAAATCTATGGTGTTGAGACTGATTTTTACAGACCATCTTCCAATCCCGTTATCATTATCGACAGCCTCTGTGGCGTAGCGGTAGTGAACGCGGCCGCTATGCAGGAGGCGCGGGTTCGATCCCCGCTCAATACAAATATTTGCATTGGTGCCTCGGAAAGCACGTGAAGCCGTCGGTCCCGGTTGCCATACGCACATCTATAGCAGTCGTTACGGGTAGTTGGAGCCCTAATAAGTCCAAAAACTGGTCTAACTGAAATGCTTCGATATCGGTTTTGGGTTGTGGAGATCAGACGGCAGTGGTTTTACAGAAAATATCGTAGTTTAGCCAAATCAACAGTTAGAGACTCGTAAAGCAGCGGACCCCTTTTTTTTTTTTTTTCGTGCGGAAATCCCCTCGGATAGCCCCCCTGCCGGAGCCGGAAGGGGAGGTTATGTCAGACTCGAACCGACTAAAACCGCACGCCGACTGTGGGTCTTGGTGCTAGGCCAGAGGTGAGGTTGTCATAAACATATCCCTCGCACCCCGGCTGACCCAGGGCCATCCCTTACGGTCTGGCCCTCCTCAGGAGGGGGGGTAAAGCGGACCCCAGACTCAAAGCTAAAAGCTTCAGATGCAACTGGGATTAACGCTAAGATGAAGAAGAAGATCTTCCAATCTCAGACACACCCTTCCCCCTGGAGTCCGGGGTCCGCTTTGTCCAGTGTCATACCGACACTGAACTCCGACCTTTGCCATGAAGTGACTCATCTGACGTCCACAAGCCATTGACGATATTTTTTTTTTTTTTAACCTTCTACACAACGCTAGACCCATAGTAAGCTTTTATAGCTTGTGTTATGGAATCTAGAATGCGGATAAACATACTTATATACTTTTTTTTTTGTAAATACATACATATTATACATAGAAACACCCAGACCAATGCAAATAGCCATATTCATGCATACAAATATTTGCACTGAGCGGGAATCGAAGCCGCGACTCCTGCGTGGCAGTCGCGTGCACTACCGCCACGCCACAGAGGCACACATATTGAATGCAGAGGCAGAGACACATATTGAAATCTTGCTGTTAGACCAGGAGAAAAGAGAAGGACAAAAAACAAAAATTATCTCGATGAAATGAGGAAATGGTGAAAATTCTGAAATTAGGTTGTATAATTTGATTACATTAGGAAAAATGAATTACTCAGGTGGGACTTGAACCCACGACCTTTCATTAAAAGTATCGTATATGTAATCGAATTGTATAGTTAGCATAATAAATGAAATAAAATTTCATTCAAATATTTGGGCGGAGTAATCAAAAATCAATGTTTAAAAATACGGATAAAGACGGATATATAGAGAAGGAAAATTTGAATTGATTCAGGTGTGGCTCAGTAGCTCAGTTGGAAGAGCATTCCCCCTGTAAGGGATAGGTCGTGGATTCAAGCCCCACCTGAGTAATTAATTTTTCCTGATGTAATCGAATTGTATAGTTAGCAAATGCTATAAAATTTCATTCAAATAGCTTGTATAATATAAACAATGACAAACTTGGTGGCGTAGCGGTAAAGCATTCGACTGCTACGTTGGAGATAGCAGGTTCGATTACCGTACAGTGTAAATATAGATCAGGAAGGATAGGTCAAATTAAAAAAAATGTCCAGTACCCATTGAATAACTCCATCTTTCTTTACCACCCAGAATCATTTCTTTATTTGTGGCAAAGAAAGGACATATTTAACCGTTTTGCTTGCGACGATATTTGCACCACATGGTATAGGAAAGGAGAGAGTGGAACTACTTAATAGGAAGAGCTTATTGGAACCTTCGCCATGGCAGAGACGGTAAAACACTACCAAAGAGATCGGACGCAACTGCAATAGGCTCTATGGTGTCAGTGACGTCAAAACTCCCAATGATGCGGACTCCAAGCTACTGAAAATATGCTGTCTGTTATCTTTCAGCTCATTCCGGGCAATCTGTTACTTAGAAGATGTCAATTTAAGTCATGCTTACCACGAAAATAGAATGTCATCGGAACTGAACCAATATGAAAAATATAACTCCGCAGGGACAATATAGGCAATGAAGGAAAATTGAAGAAGACTCTTCCTTCTCTCGCGAGTGACACCTGGTGTTGTAACGCCATAAGGAAAAATGAAGTCATTACAAGTACAAGTAATAATTACAAAACATAAAGATTACAAACTACAGATCAAATATAAAACCTTCCTTGGTTTCGTTGCAGTCGGTTAAAAATACAAGGTTTACAAGTTGCGATCTTTTGGAGGTAGTTTGAAAACTCATTGTTTACAAGCATGTAAGGATATTACATCTTCGCACTGCTCTAGCACGCGTAACCTTGTCATTAGCATCGTTACTCTGAAATCTGATGCATTCAAGAACATTACAACAAACAAATTGTTTAATATTGTAGTTTTTTTAATTAATAGTATCACTATTACAATACAAAGTCAGTGTGACGCAGTTTGGCGGGAAAAGAACTCACCTTGAAGTGACGCGCTTCCCGCGCTACGGCCGCGGCCTCGCTGGCGGCCGCGAATGATCGGCTTGCTCCGCCAAACTTCGTGGGTATTCGACTACGATCGGAGGCCTTCGGTCAACTCCGCTACAACTCGGATGTCCTCGCTACGAATCGGCTTGTTCTTAATTGGTTTCAGATTAAAGTATTAACAATAAAAATAGTTTTGGCGGTTACAATTAATATGTCTGAAATAAATGCAGTTTTGTCGGAATTAGAAATGTTTTGAAGACTAAATAATTTATTCTCGAAAGTTCATGAGTGTTATTTTATTATTTTCATTGTTCCGATGACGTTTAGCTAAATCCAGAAAAAGCACATAAACTTTAGCTTATTTTGTCGTAAATAACAGTGAAACTAACCATTTTAAAAAGTCCGTGCTCTCCGTGAATATGACTGCTGAAAAGTTAGCGAAATGTCGGGAGCAGGAAAAACCGTCTGTCGTAGCACGAAAAATCTAAACGGCACCTTATGGAGAAACTACTTACAATGTCAGCATTTTTCAGCCGGAACGAAATGAGAAAAACGAAATTCAGCACAAATAAACGATATTTTTTTCCTGAATTCTGGACTAAATAATGTCAAGGTGAACACCTACTCATGAGTTTAATATAAAGTACTAAAAACTATAATTGTAGTGATGATCTAGTGACCAAGATATAAAAAGGGATGTTTAGATAGTTCGAACACAGAGAGGATCAACTGTGGATGTGGAATGATCTCACTACTCCTTCCACCTGTACCATCGCGCAACAGACAATGCTGTGGCCGTGGCCAGGTATTGGGCCGACATAATTTAAGAAATTGAAGAAGAACTACTGTGGGGTTTTTCAAGCGATTAGACTATTGAGATTCTTCAAGAAGGTCATTAGAAAGTTCTTACAGAGTTCAGCAGCATGACTCCTTGGTGTTATACCATCTAAAGCATCTAACACATCTAAAGTTTACCATTTAGTTATACCATCTAAATCTAACATCTAAAGACCATGGCAGTATTGTTATTTGTTGCCATTTTAACTACTTCCTATCAGGCGGGCCGTCTGCCACATATAAAAAAGATGAAAGCAGATCATATTCATGAGGTGAGAGTGAAAACAGGCAACTCGGTAAACATTGATCTAGGCATACGTTATGTCAATCAGATCAAGGACGTTTTGAGGAAAGGCTAGGTCAAGAGTAACCGGAACCGGTGAGTGTGTATGACAACAATATGAAAGTAGAAGACTTATGACGGGATCGTACCTTTTTTGTAGGGAAATCCTCAAGGGTACCACACCGGTGGTCAGTCAAGAATCAAAGGATCAATTTCATTTATTCAGTTTAGGCACATAAAGAGCACATATGAACGTCAGAATTTTAAAATGTCAGGAATCACAGGAATATTAAATAAAATAAAACATTCAAAAATGATTCTTTCGCTAGTTCGGTAGGTTGGTTCTACTGAGAAGATACCAGCAAGAAACTCAGTGAATTCGATAATCCTTTTTTTTTTAAAATGGTTTTATTTATAACAAACTAGCTTTTGACCGCGACACCGCCCGCGTGGATGTCGCTTCCCGGCAATTATTCGATTTATTCTCGCCATAAAAACCATCCTTGAACTTCAACGAACATTTAAAAAAAGAATTGGCCAAATTGGTCCAGGCGTTGTTGAGTTATGCGCTTACCAACACATTTAGCGATTGATTTTTATATTATAGATTTATACAGTGCGAGCAAGAGATGAGATTAGGATGCCTATGCATCTTTATCATATAAGTATTCGTCTAATTTATAATATTATTTTTTCATTAAGCAATTTTTCTTCAATTTTAAATTTAGTGGTATCATTGTGTCGGATTCGCATCGACTCAAGCCGCACGTCGGTCGTCACAGACCTCGGGTGCCGGGGTATAAGGGCCATAAGAAGACATTTGCCTCGCACCCCAGCTGACCTTAGACCATCTACGGGTTTGAGAACTTTACGTGGTAGCTATTATCTATTCTTTTTTTTTTTTTTTTTTTTTTTTCGTGCGGAAATCCCCTCGGATACCCCCCCTGCCGGAGCCGGAAGGGGAGGTTATGTCGGACTCGAACCGACTAAAACCGCACGCCGACTGTGGGTCATGGTGCTAGGCCGGAGGTGAGGTTGTCAAAGACATATCCCTCGCACCCCGGCTGACCCAGGGCCATCCCTTACGGTCTGGCCCTCCTCAGGAGGGGGGACAACGGTGTCCCCAACTCGCCCCCGGAATGGGGAGGCGCACTATTCAGCGCGCCGCCGCCGTGGAGCTATTATCTATTCTGTGGTGGTAGGTAACATTTTATTTTGGTACCCTTTCTTCATCGCCCTTTTAATTCCCAGTGGAGTAGAATACGGCCACCCTACATTTTCCTGTAGGTAGGTGTCGTAGAAGGCGGCTAAGGGATAGGGTTGTTCCACGGAGGACAGAATATGATTAAGTAACGGAGATGCCCCATTGATATTTCTACTAATAACAACGCGCGCCAAATGCGGGTAGGAAGAGAGAGCGCGGTGTGTCAAAAGTCGAAGGACTTCATAGGTATAACGTTCCTACCGAATGAGTCCATTTGACGTTTGGATGGCACGCGACTCGATTGCCTTGCAACAACTCCGCTATCATTTCCTTTTCCATGGGTTGTTCTCATCCGCCAGTAAACATACAGACCAAAATTAAGTGCTCGCCCTCTATTACCTGAGACCGAAAATCATAGTTGGTGAAATGTGCTTGTTAATAATACACCTCTGCTTACCTCTTCGAGGATTTACAGCTGTGAGTATGTGTACTTACTAGCTTTTGCCTGTGGCTCCGCCCGCGTGGATGTCGGGTATCGCGACCAAACATAGCCTATGTCCTTTCTCATGGTCTAATCTACCCCTATACTAAATTTCATCAAAATCCGTTCAGTAGTTTAGGCGTGAAAGCGTAACATACAGACAGACAAACAGGCAGACAGACAGAGACTTTCGCATTTATAATATTAGTATGGACTAGCTTTTGCCCGCGGCTCCGCCCACGTGGATGTCGGTTATCGCGACCAAACATAGCCTATATAATATGTCCTTTCTCAAGGTCTAATCTACCCCTATACCAAATTTCATCAAAATCGGTTTACTTTCGCATTTATATATTAGTATATGGAAGTATGGATATGGATGTATGGATATATTTTTTTTTCTAAGAATTTCGTATGTTTCTCCTGAGTAGTTATCGTGTCAGTTGGTTAAGCACTTGTGGATTTAATTGGGTGATTGGCTGTTGTTACGTTCCGTACATTAAACAATATCATTCGGCGTATAATGACGCATTCGAAAGTGCTGCGTACGCGCAGCGAAGGTTGCACCGAGACGATGAATACGCGAGATTATTTTGATATATTCACGCTATATATACAAGAAGGGTTCACAGAAGTCATGCACAAAATATGTAGGGGATATGATATTCGAACCCTGGAAAATATTATCGATGAGAACGGACTCCGAATACAAGCGTTTTAGATTAATAGTAATTTCAGTTAAAAGTACTGCCACGCACGAATAGCGGGTTCGATCCCCGCTCAGTGCGGATGATGAACACCTTTTATTCCGGGGACGAATTTTAGGAGACCAAAGAGTTCGTCACTAAGTCAATTTTGAGATGATGACGTTTCATGTAGAGTTTTCCAAATTGTGTTTTCTAACCAATCGCTACGTTCACTCAAAACTAAAGAATCCGTTTGATAATTTTCTCATAGGAAGTAGCATATTCATTGAGACATGGTTTGGTTTAGGTAGAGCCATAATCGAGAGTCTAAATGGTAGAGCCTATAAATAGGGGATAGAGTATGAATATAGAATAGGGACGGGAATGCTATGCCAATTGAGCTACTTCATTGGTTCTAGTCTTGTTTTGGATGTTAACTCTACCCAAATTCAACTTTTGTTTGCTCTCTGAAGGTCATCTCGCTTACAGTTAGACGTTTGTTTGCAACTTTAGTAGTGTATATATAACAAGAAACATGAATGGTCTACAAATACGTCTGAACCTATCATATTTAGTGACAAATTGTCGTAAGTGACAAGTTCAAATAAACAAAAAAAGCGTTTAATTTAGGGAATCGCTCTGCGTACTAACCGCTTGACCTAATTTCTTAAATCCACAACCATTTCAGGGTTTGACAATGATAACACGCAGTCAGAGAAGTCATAAAAATATACGCGAGCATCCACCGGCTGACGGGGGCGCGGTTGTGCGCCAGTTCAGTGACTCGTGGGCCGCCGCACTGAGAGGACGTATGTGCGCGCTCCGGACAAACCCGATCTCCCCCGAACACGTTACGACCAACCTTCGGCGTGGAACTATATTTTGAATTCAAAAAGTGTGTGTTCTTAAAAATTGTCTGACAGTGACAGGAGTGTTGCCAGTGATTACAAGGAATACCTTTATATTTTCCTTTTGGATCTAACTGATTATTTGTAATATTTTTATTGTGTGCATGTGGACGGATCAGTGAACCTTTGGATTGCGTTTTGGACTTGGTGAGTACTTATCTGTTGTTTGACGTTTGTTTATGAGAATTACTTGAATTACGATTGATTCTTCTTGAAAAATATTGTCAAAAATATCAAAACACTTGCCGAAAAGTGGCTTAAGTACGCACGTTAAAATAAATTCAGTAGATAAGGACCACTCGACTAACACAATAATCAAGCGAGAATGCAAACTCTAATTATGTTAAGTGATAAAATACTTCAACTTCAGTATAAAAATAAACATAAGATTGTTAAGTTTTAAAAACACTTACGCTTTTAAAATAATACCGCATCGGACACTTGGTGAATTCGCACAGAGCCGAGACGAAAGACCACGTTTACTTTCATTCTTTATTTGAAATTTCCACAAACAACGCTGTTTTAAACATTAGTTTTTTGAAAGGGCCATGCTTTATTGTCAGGAAAATGAACCAAAATAATTATCATAACATATTTATGCCGGCCGTGAACACGAAAACAAAATATGACGTAATGTAACATGATTTCATATAAAACTAACGTTAATGTTTAATTTGGAGGTCTGTGTCTTTTTGACCATAAAATACTGATGTTTAATTATTTAAATTCCCTTCGATATAAAACCTTTATTTTTTAAAGCCGTCACCCATGTCTTATTAAAAAAAATACATAATAACCATAAACAAGCTTATTTTTTTCATATTACCTTTATAAAAAATACCTATCAAACCTTTATGCATCACTAGAAAATTGCAAGGTCATCCAGAATTTGAAGGTGTAGAAAAAAATACGTTTGTATAGCGTTATTCTTGTAAAGGCCTTGTAAACTAACCTTGTGTTGCCTATTAGATACTTCATTTACGGAAGTTTACTATATGTATAATGATATTACAGCGTAAAATAACAATAGGTACGAGCATAAGCATTATAAACATAGATAAATCAGTCCGTGATTTCGAATGCGTAGCAAAGGCGTCACACGAAAGTCGCACGCATCCAAGAGACAAACTTTCCACAATTGCTTATAAATAAAACACAGCAAAGTTTAAAAACTAGTTAAACGATGCAAATCGTCGCATTTATAATCGTAGAACGAGTTAATTTTGCAAAGAATCAAATGTAAAATTCGCTTTCGATTTCGTTTGGTAACTTAGTCTATAATCTTTATAATAGGCACCAGATTTGTGAGATAATCCTAATAAAATACATATCTAATAATTAGACACAGTGACATCAACAATAATATATAAATTTTTTTGGATTTATATATCAAAGTAAAAAAAAGTAAGGCACAGAGGTAAAAAGATTGCCCTACAGAAAAAAATACACATTTTTTTTAAACCGTAAGGATTCTGATCTGACCAAGGCACCTGCAATACCTGGCCTTGCGTATTATCTAAGTATTGCGCAGTAATAAAAATGATTCCAATGAAAACATCGCTGTATATATTTTTCTGTAATGTCTATTTATATAAATGGTTATTGAAAGTGAATGTCTTTACTATAAATGTTACTAGAACATGTTAAAATAGGTTTAATTACTTTTATATAGTTTCTTTGTTGAGCTAAGGTCAGCCGCGAAGGTTGGCGGGTAAGTAAAGCGAACCAACCTACCTATTCTTTTCATGCATTAAACTTCACCGTAACTTCAAATCGCCTTAAGATAACTGCAGACGAAGATGAAAAACCACTCGATCCTTAATAGATGGCGTAAGCATCGAGTTAAATGACGCTATAGTTGTTACACCGTTGAAAGTCCACAACTCGTATTAATTGATCACTTGACGCTAGAACAATTGCTGCGATTCTGTTGCAGAAGTCATTAATAAAGAAAGAACCATTGAGAATAACAGAATTACGCATTAAGTCGCAGTGAGTGAGTAATATCCAAAACTTGGTCACGATAGTATCCAACAGTACCTTATCATTATAATTATCACCCAAGAGTATTGAACCTGAATCGCGCTATTTTCGAGATGTGCCCGTGCGATGCCTTCTCACCTTCTTCGATCACTATGAACTTTTGAACTGTTTGTCCAGCACTATATCCATAAAGATCTTCGAACGTCACTAGGAAAATTTCAAGTTTGATATTTTTACCATTTTCTTTCGTCATTCCGCAATGTAATAAATACAACAAAGAACACTACATCTGAAAGATGATTCACAAAAGTTCCGAATTTTACTCAAGGTTCATCTGAATGAAATATTAACAAAGGCGAATATTATTACATTGAAGTACTTATTTGATTATCTTTTTTTAAACTCAAAAAGGCAGTAAGACCTACAAGACCACTTTTACAAGGTGATTGCTGTTTATGATCGAATTTGAAATGTTTTATCTTTTGGTGAATGTATAAAGTAATCATGGACAAAACGGTGCAACTCTTGGTCTGTTATGTCGCCCTGGTACTCAGATAAAACCAAGATCAGCAAATGAAAGCATTGATGGAAAGTGTTGACAGCCCTTAAATCTCAGTATTTAAGGGCTGTCAACTTGACACTGTCATGTAAGACAAGGTACAATAATAAAAAAAGTAATTATGTCTATTTAATAATGTATGAGTTTTGGCGCCAACGTGGAATGCATCGTGGTAATATTATATTTTCTGTAGTTAGTTTAAGTTTTCATGTGTAAAACTGGTGGATTTTTAGACAACACACACAAGAGCTGGAAAGTGGCATTTTACCGTGAATTGTAATTTGTTGTGTTGGTTTCAAAACTCCTTAGAAGCCTTTAGTAAAGTCTCCATTACATAAATGTGATAGCAATCATCATTGATTATTCCAACTCGACACTGGCAAGTATGATCCCTAAAATGGGTTGATAAGATTCCCAAGAACGAAGAAGAAGAAGTAATTTATTTCAATGATGCCATGTAGGATCTTCAGAAACAGAAGTAGGCTTTCAGGAAGGATTATTGTAAAGAAGAGATGACGAGGAAAGGATTGACTTGTGGCAGGAAAATATGGATGAGACATTTTTGCAGAATACGCAAAAAATTGGGACAAGGACAAGTAAGTACATGATGACGAGAAAATATAATCTGTGGATTAACCCACACTGTTCGAAATTTAAATTATTTTAACAATTTAGAGGCGTTGTGTGTGACGCATACGAATATGAGACATAATATCGAAGTATGAGAAAAACAAAAGGATTAACGCGCGAAAATTAAAAGCAAATATTTGTACTCGTGTTTTTAATAAAAAAACGAGGCTCACTTAATAACGTTTTATCATCATTACATAGAATATAATAAAGATACTTTTACATAAATAGCTGTTTCTCTGTTAACTGGTTCTAGATCACACACAACAATTTTTGATTAGGTTTTCATCATAATTTAGATAGTTTTACGGATAGTTTATAGGTATGTGAAAATCCTTGCTGTTTTTTTACAAACCATAGAGAAATATCCATAAGAAACTAGTGTTGCCAAATTCTAACATTATTATGACCAATCAGAACACACAAAATTGACTTGAAGCAAACGTTAGTTAGCCAATCGCGTTGCGAATCATTTTGAACATCTTTAAAGCATTGTTGCAATTGAGACTTCTTATTTTAAATTTCAAAGGTGTCTATTACACTCTATTCTAGACTATTTCAGTTCAGTTTTAAACGTCAGTCAAACTACAACAAGTCACAACAAATAATAATCTATAATTACATTTTATTAAATCACAATTCCGTATCGATAACTTTATCTATAACCTTGCAGTTATCTCTGGCAGTGTTTTGCTAACGTAACGTGAAGATATTAAGGGCAGTCAAGTGCAACTATTCCTAGACTACAGAAAGAATAAAATGATTACCGGTTACTTATTATGCATTGGTGATGTAATCCGGAATGATGCATTCCAGTATTTTTTTTTTTTTTTTGCAAATTTATTGAAGATTGTTTTGCACTTGTAGTTATGGCTAGGTACTGAAAAGCGACCGATATATCGGGCAAGTAAACCGAGATAGACCTGTTAAGATTTCTTCCAAAATTAAATTTCGCTGAATTCGCGTAAATTCTCAAATACATCGAAGGAAAAATGAATCTCTCGGGCGGGACTACAACCCGATCTTTCCCTTACAGGGGAAACTTCGTATCTATAACTATCTTTTCAAGACTTAGTAATAAATTCTTAAACTTCTAATATTTATGAAATATTATACAATACTATATTAATTCAACATCTTAGATTTTTTATTTTTATTTTTTTTTATTCAATATATATGGTATACATTTGCATTTTTTCAAGTACCAGTAAACCGAAAGGGTTTGTATCGGTACCCAATTACATTCTTTCATGTAACTAATAATAGTGCTTCTAATTCACAAAATCATTCACAAGTTTTATTTCCCAAGCATCTATTCGGATAGACGGTTAAAATAAATAATAAAATATATTTAGAAAGTCTGTATCAATATTTTCTAACCTAATAAAACAATGTCTGATTTAAGTATGTAAGTATCTAAGTATTTGCTTTGTAAGAATTTACTTTCTATAATCGCACCGGTCGCCATAGGCATTGCAGATTATTAATTTTCCAGAAATCAATTATTCCACAGCTTACTCTTCAGTATTGATCGAGAATTTGATCTCGTAGTCCCTCGTCTTATTATCGGTATACAAGCTCCTTGGTATCTCATCTTGGTCATCAGACTTCATCTCCTGTCAGTATTGTACCTAAATAAAACCATCGTGAACACCTACAGCTTTTTACTGCAATTTCTTCTTGCGGATTCTCAAATTGTTGTAGTACATGGTTTTACCAAGACATTGCAAAATGGGACTTCTTAAAAAACGTCGGCAAACTGCAAGTGATATCATTGGAGTTGTAAGCATTGCAGGTGACTGCTTACTATCAGGCTGGTATATGCTTCTTCTCATCCTATTTTTAATAAAAAATGATTTGACGATATTCTACATACTTTGTAGGAGACATAATATCTACCATATACAGTGTAATATCGATCATGTTGAGAATAAGGATGAATCGTAGATTAACTGAAGTTTTTTAATCCATATCTAGAAGTATGACGTCAGATTTCGTTATTGTCAAATTACTTGGGTAAGTAGTTGTTAGACGGATGATTAAAAAGTACATACGCAATTTTTACCGCCCTTTTGCCGTTCTTTTTTTAACAACCATAGATAAGTCATTTCTTTTAACTTTAGAACTTCAGTATGTAAATGCGTCCTTATGTAAATAGCAACCGTCTCATAAACTACTGGAAAGTAATAAATACTTGGTAATGCATCGGCTGAGCAATAAACTAGATATAAGCGCATTTAGCATGTTGGTGTCGAGATTCAGACAAGGCAAACCAGTAATTTTGCTTGTATCCGATGTTAGTCTGTCGTGTATTAATATCGAATACATTTCAAATGTGTGTGACATAATTCGGTACAGTTTTGTAAGAGTCGGATAAGTCTTTAATAGATGCTGTAATGAATTTGAAACGTGATTTGATACTACCGGCTTTTCAATGAAAATAAATAACAATTTCGATGTACAGAATAAAAAAAATGGTATGGTCCAGGTTCTAAAATGCATCTAGAAGCGTATATTATACGTTTAGAAATCATTACTTACCAAGCAGAAATTTAAAAATATCTACATGGAGACTATACCTTCGGAGTCAAAGCCAACCTCAAGCTGGTACACCTGTTGATTGCAGGTGGGTCTAACGCAGGCTATTGTTTCAAAATTATATACTTACAGTCGGACCTAGAACTCCTCTATGAAAGTAAAAAAAAACATATCAGGGAATGAAGCAGTGTGCAGACTTTGGAAGAATGAATGAATGAATGAAAAAGTTTTCACATTAGTGAGGTTTGGAGACAATTCCTTTTCCTAATCTGTGCTCAGGAGTTACATTCTGTGGTATTTACGCTTGGTCGATTTTTTTTACATTTTTGTATGTAGTAAATTTAACATTACCTATAGTTTATTGATGTAGAAAATCTAAAATAGGTAATCTGTGGTAACACGCAGTTGCAGTTCGAGCCAGCCCTAGGATTCCCTTGGCAGCAGCAGTGCACTGCAGTCTGTGGCCTCTCGTAAACAATATTTAACTGTTCGCCGTTTACTATCTTCCTGCTTCCGCAGCTATAATCTGCACATTCTCGGAATAAATTAAAACATGATGGCGCAAGGATATAATTTACTCGTATTATCCACGGATAAATACCTGTTACAATATCTTGTAACTAGTTATTAGATATATCAGAAGGTAAATATCTATTCAAAATTGAGTTTTGATCTATCAAAATCAAAAAGGAACTGTCAAAACGATTTTTCAAAATCAGGAAAGAACATTGCTATCATAATAATTTTTAACATTAGATTGAGGCTTCGTTTTGAAAAATTCATACTTACAGAATTGGCCCTTTCCTTATTGAATTCGTGTTTGACTGGGTTTTGAACAAGTATTTATTTGGAGGATTGGCCTTCTGGTATCAACCATGCCCAGTGGCAATATCAGATATTGGTACTCATAGTAATTGACAAGTGCTAACTCACAAGGATACTTCCAGTGTTGCAAGCGTACACGCAACTCGATGTTACCATTAAAAAATAAGATTTCTTTTGGATTCGTCACGACAACGTTCGTGTTACAAGCTCTCATTTCGCAATAGATGAGCTAACTAAATTAAAAAATAAAAGTTATTGTTAACAAGAGAAAGCCATTTCTCCGTTCCCAAAGAGCATGTGATCCCATCGTACATGCAGTGTTTGAAAGTATATTTTTTGCCAGCCGAATTTAAATCTTAACCTGTGCCGGTAAGATTTTTATTCGAATGTCACATTAATTGATGCAGTAGTGCCGAATCTTAATGATGGAGATGACACGCGATCTTGTAGAATGATTTAAAACTTTTATATGTCTTAGAATGAATTATTTACGAATTATTGTGTTATTTTAACTAATGTCATGTCGCGTGTTAGTGAAAGAGATAAATATTATGGAATGTGCTCTATCTGTCAAACGTCAAATGGTATTTGAATTTGATTTTTTTTTTAAGAACTAGTGATTAGTGCGTTTTAAATAATGAAATTTATTTTGTGTATATTTTTAATTTTATTAGGGAGGTTGTTGTAAAAGCGTAAGTAAACAGTAGCTTCTTAATTTTGTGCCATAAACTAAGTATCAAGAGCTACTATACACCTCTGCCTACCCCTTCGATAATAATTTGTATTGCTTAAATTTCCAAATCCATAATGCAATAGAAAGGGCAAATAATAAATAATAGTCGAACATTTTAGTAGCATTTATGAGATAGGACATAAATCAGTGCGCGCGCGCAGGCTTCCGCATAGACGCGCACGCGACGTGGTGCCCGCGCCGAGAGTGAAAGTATAATTTTAAATGGACGTCACCGCGATTACGTCGATGTAGCTAATTTTAAAATTTAATGAGGCATTGGAAGATTCTTTATCGGTTTTGGCTATATTTAGCAAATGCTCATCGGTGGCTACTATTAATAAATTCAGATCATACTAAAATTTAAAAAACGAAAATTTAGGTAACTATTTACTTTTTTCCCCATTTTACTCCTCCTCCCAATTTATTCAACTTCTCTTTCTAACCCTCCTTTGCTTTATATCATCAATGCTGGTAAGAGGAAACACTTGCATTCAATAAAAAAAAAAATGATTCGATATTTGAAAAACAATGGCGGGTTTTTGCGCTATATTGTATGTTTTCAAAAAATGCCCTCTACGTCGGGTTTTTGCTTCTTGTTTTCTTTTCACTATTTCATTAGGTTGATACTTTACATTTTTTATAGATTTGTCAAGACTGGTATAAAAAAATAGGTGCAAAGAATAATCCCACTTAATTGATTTAAATATACTACTTGCAAATATGATTTGGAATAATTATTTACTCGATAAAAGCGTAGTCTTTTGTGTAGTGATTATTTTCTCGCCTAAGAGATCAAATCACTTAATCTTGTGAAAATTAAACCGGTAGATTATCAATACATCTGCTACATAATTTATTGGTATTCCGTGAAATCAGTTTGTATAATTCTGTTATTAATTTTCTTTTATAGGAAATGATAAGTTTGTGAGAAGAAATAGAATTCCAAGATATGACGTCACACTGCGCTGTAGTCAAATAATGTACTAGTTACGTAACTGAAAAAATATTTTCAAAAAACTATCGGGAACACTTTATTAGATGTAGGCTACATTTTTTCTTTAAACATGGATCACGGGAACGGACAAAACCGCAGACACGTAATAATAATGACTCCAATTGGTTCATCCATTTATATTTATCTTAAGCACTATAGATTTTTTTTTAATTTCCATTGCACAGAGTTCAATGGACACATGATGGGTTGAAGTTTTTATGTAGCGAATCCCATAAGTTATAAATATAATACTTACGTACGTTCCTGTTTACGGACGTTGGCAGGCATGACTAGCTATTTAATAGAATCATGTTTAGACACCCTGTTTGATGAAACTTGAATTTCAAAGTAAACAAATGACAGAAAATTGTTCGTATTGTATCTTAGTATTGCAGTTCAACTACAACAATATAAATAAATAATTCGAACTATTTTCACTGCGTTAAAAGAAACACGCAATAAGTACGAAAATCTCGCTATTTTTTCTTTCCATATTTTAGTGGCGGGAACAGGACTAGTTACACCTTAAAAAGAATATAGCGCTGGATGTTTTTATCCTTAGTTTAGAGGGTTTAGTTTAGTATCGCTGCAGCGCTTTTGAATTTTATAAGAATGGAAGAAGAATTTATGTTTTAAAAAGCTTCTTAAAAAGGTACAGAAAACTCTATGGTGAGTTTATTTCAACCACGTTTGAACTCATTTAAAAACAGCTATAAATATGAATATTGATAGTGAAATACCAATTAAGTCTGTCATAACTTTATTATTGATTAATACCGCAAGCAATTAATGCGTTCATAAATCATGGATGAAACATTTTCACAAATCAAATTCATTCGGACGCACGACGCGCGCTTTCTAAGTTGCCGCCAATATTGTGAAAATAATAGCAAATTACTGCATTGTAATTATGTACAGGCAATGATAGAAGTTGCTTAGCGTTGACATATTTTGCAAACGATTTTTACATTAAGACGGGGTACAAAGTAAACTGATGTGTGTGTACCTATTGGTATTTGTCTGGCGTAGCAGTAGAGTACCTATTGACTGCTATTTTTTTTAAGAATATTAGAACCGAAGTTACTAATATTCCCTCTAACTCATCCAACTAAGCTAAATTGTTTGTGCTAGGAGTAGGTTCACGTTGGTAATGTAATGGCCAGGATTTGAACCCGGGACCTCTCGATCGTAAGGCCGACTCCTTAACCGCTAAGCTACCGACGCTTCAACAAAATTCCCTTAGTACAAATACTTTTTATGATGAACGACCATTGCAATACGTATTCCGCAGGGCCATATCAGAGACAACGAAAAGTGTAAAAAAAACCCAGGGTCATACTTTTTAAATGATCAAAGATTATAATGTTTGTGTCCATTATCAGTGCTATCAGTAGTGCGATACGCGAGGATGTTTGTGAATGGCAGTGGTGACTCAAACATGTGTTACACCTAATTACTTTACCAATTAGGTATTCAAAAGTTTTCTATAAGAGGTTATGATATGGCCAAAAAATCGCTATATTATTCTTGGACACTATGGTGGGTTTCCCAGCATTGCCATCGCTGCTACCGAAAATCATGGAAAAGTACATACGTACGTACGTACATACTTATGGATTCTCTTTTTAAATCGATTAAATATATACAAAACTATCAAGCAAAAATGAATAACAAAGAAAGAAAATTTATACTCTTTTTAAAACTTAGCGCACGTTATAATTTGTAATACGATCTGACACTTTAGTAGCACGACCAAAAAAAACATTTTCAAAGGGACCTAAACTATGGTTATTGTGGTTCTTTACAAAAAATATAGGTTCCTACCACTGGCCGAGCTGTACATTGCCCAGTATATTGATCCGACTAGCTAGATGAAGGAAGAACTACTCTCTCTTAATATCCACAAACAATTTAATAAAAGATGTCTAAATAAGTCAAAGTTACCCTCCTTAATCAAGAACTCCGTGTTAGTGACAGTTCCAGAAAAATTACGTTCTCGTATATTATTATAATATCTGTGGTAAGTAATGAATATTGAATGAGTCTTTATTATCTGCGTTCTTCGAATTTTGTATTTAGAACGTGTGTCAGGTGACATTATACGTTACGTGGTAGAAAGTTATTGTACAATAGTGGGTACCTGTAGATTGGCGTTTATGTGTCGTGACATTACCTAGGCTTACGTGCGATCGTGACATTCTAGGTTCGAGTCGCGGGTCAATTAAAGTGAGTTTAACTTTAGAAAATTAATAGCTAGCACGTTTTTGTTTTATGTTAGGTACATGAGACTGAGAACTGTTCGAATACATCGGGAAAATGAAATGCTCAAGTGGGACCTGAATCCACGACCTTTCCCTTACAGGGGGAATGCTCTTACAACTGAGCTATTGAGCCACACTTCAATCACTTCAAATTTCCCCTTAGCAAACGTGTGTAGAGCGGAGACAGCGAGAAGGCAAACTGAAGGTAGGACGTTCCCTAGTCAGATGGATTGACACCAACAGGAGATTGAGATAGAGTGGATGCAGAAGGCGGAGGATCTGGAACTATGGAGCACATTGGGAGAGAGCAGAGCCCTATGTCCAGTAGTGGACTGAAGAAAAGTGAGGTACGAGCATGAGTTAGTAAAAAAATGTAAAGAGACACATTCCATAAGCATTCTTAGCTTGTATCCAAACCAGGCCGGGATCGTGTGGAGACATACCTAAATGCAAACTTATACCACAGGACACAGGACCACAGACGTTTTAAAAAAATAATTATTCTATCATCAAAGACTCGATTCAAACAATAATATATCTCTTGTAATAACCATCAGCACATCCACTCACGCGCACGCCGAGGTTCCATCCACTGACCTTCCATAGCCAACTATTTCAGTCACCCACATCAGTTTGTTCTTTTTTTAAACAAGACTAATAAAATAAATAAACTCGGACAGTCCTAATTCTAATCTAACGTTCTCAAGGTTCGCGAATTTTTCTCCAATACACTTGTCTCCTTGACACACATAGCGCGCTGATGTGCGCGCGCGCCGTCCGAGCCACGCATGCGCGTAAAAATGGCGCGGATAACTGGCCTTTAGTCATTGTCTGCAGTGTGTTTGTGTGCACGCGATTTTTCAGTATGTAAATACTACGCCGTGCGCTGACAGATAAGATTGCAGATGTCTATTTTGGAGTGAAAAAGAACGCGATCCTAATATGCAGAGTGACCTTGAGCGGTGTTCATTGAAAAACTGATGCTTCTAGAAAACACTTTTATTAGTTTTATGGTGAACTCACTATGTAACTCATAACTCATTCATGTATACCTACCCTATTTTTGCCATACATGTATATACATATTCACGCCTGTAAATCCCCGAAGAGGTAGGCAGAGGTGTATTAATACCCACTTTTCGCCAACTATGATTTTTGATCCCGCGTAATATATACATAAAATAATACAACATGCTATTTACTTCGTACCATTTTGACAGCCTTGACATTGGTCTTACTAACCAAAGTGTCATGGCAAGACTACAATATTTTAGCCAAGATGTAGGATTAGTAGAGCACTTAAGAGAGAGAGGGAGAGTTAGTGAGTGTTATAATGCATATTAGGGCGTGTAGAGTTCTTAATTAAAGTGTGTGTAGGACGGGGTTAGCCCTAGAGTAGAGCCTCCTGCAAAGGGGTGATGTTCTAGTACAGTCAGCATCAGATCAATCTTGACAAACAAAGTGCTCAAAATGGTCTTAATGCCCTAGTGTCCCCCCTTCCTGTTTTTGAGTTTTTGAACTTTTAATTTGCTATTATTACCTTGGTTTTAAGATCATATTGGGACTTTGTCCTCAAGATTATTATCACGCTGACTGTACACATGGACATTGATCCAGTCCAACCAACATACGGACCTGCATCGCACCTTACGGGCCAATTCAGTTTCAATCTGTCAAAATCAAATGACATTATAAGCAATAATGTCATTTGATTTTGACAGATTGAAATTGAATTTGGAATAGACTACGGTGACTAGGAGAATTGGAATTTGGAGCTTTTTACATTGCAAGCAATATATTATCGTAGTTCTATATTGACATGTTTTGGTGGCGTGAACCTTTACAAGTATGTGACATCCGAATTTCCCTGTTTCATCCCACTCACGTTGGGAGAAACATGGCGGTATAATACCGCCTACGATTTTATAGCTAAAATATATTATTGCACACTCACTTTAAAATGTTGTTTCTGTCAAATTATGACTTTTTTTTCACAGCTCCTAGTCTATTCCAAATTCAGATTAAAACTGAATTGGCTTTCTGATAACTTTTTTACATTGCAATAATATTGTAAGTATACAGAAATGGAGAATAGAGTTCTATGGTGTATATTAGGGAAGGCCTATGTACAACTATGGACTGTGATAGGCTAATTGAATGATATTCGTACGTAGGTACATGTAATTAAGCTGTATTTATTCCCCTGCTGAGCGAACTTACTGGGCCTTTTCCAGAACTATGAAAAATTTATGAACTATGCGAGTGACATCATTATCACTCGCATAGAGTTTTGACTGCATTTCCGCAACCCATGATAACCTATTCCCGGGATAAAAAACGCCTATGTGTTACTCCAGACTATAATCTATGCCTGTACCAAATTTCAATCAGATTCGTTTAGCTGTTAAATCTTTATTGAGTAACAAACGTCCAAACATCTTCACAATAATATTAGTAGGTATATTAGTATAGGATAAGAATCTTATCTCTAAGCAGGTATGTAAGACATTGAATATATCTTTAACTGGCGAAATGTGGGTGCTAGCACCTCTGCCTACCCCTTCGGGGAATACAGGCGTGAGTTTATTTTATGTTGTGTTATGTTTATATCTTTTCAAAAAAAATGGAACTAGAGCCTATCTCCCTGTGGCCAATCAGATTTGATTGTGTCGCGAACTACAAGCTTGGTTACATTTGATCTCTCGTATTTATGAAAGTTATCGATCCTACAGTAAATATCTGGTTTACCTAAAGTTAATTTAAAGGAAATTTAATGTAGACAAATAATAGCGTCACTTGCGATGCTAAAATGCCAGTTAGCCTGAAGGGGCAGGTCTATAAAAAGATCATTAGACCTGTCCTTTTACACGGCTGTGAGGCGTGGCCGCTGTTGGAGCAACACAAGCAGATGCTGCGTGTCATGGAGATGAAAATGCTGCGGTGGATGTGTGGAGTCACGCGTAAAGATCGTGTGAGGAACTCTCGCATTTACGGCAACCTTCATATCCGTGACATCGCAGATAAAATGCAAGAGCGCCGCCTCCGCTGGTCATGCGGAAACCGCTCAGCTACGTGAGTAACAAATGCCTGGCAATGGCGCCCCCACCGGGTCCAGGTAGAAGGGGTAGGCCCAAGAAGTGCTGGCTTGGCGTCGTGGAGGGTGACATGCGTGAAAACGGTCTCACTACCTTGGACGCCCAAGATCGTGCGAAGTGGAGGAGGAAGAGCTGGAAGGCGGACCCTGAGCTCCGAGGGCACCGTGGCCTGGGATGCAATCAGGACTAACGTCTTTATGTGGATGATGATGAAATAATGCCGCGTCGCCCCTTGTCGCTGTCGCCGTCGCTCTGCTCATGCCCGCACGCTAATACTCTCATAAGGTGGTTTTCGGATAACCCTGACAACTTTACAGAAGTATTTTTCTTTACATTCCATCCAACCAATCCTTTCACACAACCTGCTAATCCTTCTTCAGTCCTCTTTCATACGCATTACTATTTGATCCGACATCCCTCCTTAAAACATACGAGTACCATAAACGAATGCCTTTCATCTTTCCGGTTACCACAGTCACTTTCGTATTTCCTATTACATATTCATACCTAATATTATCTATTCTAGTTACTTCGTACAGGCATCTTAATGTTATCATCTCAGCTACACGCTCCGTATAATCATCTCTACATAGTATAAAACAAAGTCGTTTTCCGCGTTCCTATGTCCCTATGTATGCTATATCTTCAAAACTACGCTACAGATTTTGATGCGGTCTCTTTTAATAGATAGAGTAATTTAAAAAGAAGGTTTATATGTATAACTAACTCTTGCGTGGATGTCGGTTATCGCGACAAAACATTTCTCAATAGACGTAGGTGTACGAAGTTTCATGCTTCTAACTTTGAAAATGACGAACTTTCCACACAAAAGTTTATCACCTATTTTACCCTCTTAGTAATAATATTTTGAGAAACGCTGATACACGTATTCATTTATTTCTTAAAAGACAGGTTCATAAAATTTTGTGAATCTAGCTTTAGTGGTGAAAATGACGGACTTTCATACAAACTTCCATCCCTTATTTTACCCCTTTAGTAGCAGAATTTCCAAAAATCCTTTCTTAGCGGAAGCCTACGTCATAACATCTACCTGCATGCCAAATTTCAGTGCAATCCGTTCAGTGGTTTGGGCTGTGTGTTGATAGATCACTATGTCAGTCAGTCAGTCACCTTTGAGTTATATATATTTAGATACATGCTTAATATAGTAGAGGGTGCAGCGGGAACGGAATTGGCGGTAAGAAGTACGCCGGGTCAGCTAGTAATGTTTAATCGCAAAATCACACTACTAATATAAATTAAGGAGTTTGATGTCAAACATTGGACAATTAATATACAAATCGAATACATAGGGAAAAAGAATCTTCTCGGGCGGGACTCGAACCCGCAGTCTTTCCCTTACAGGGGGAATGCCTGACCAATTCGGCTACCGAGACACGCCCGATATGATTCAAATTTCCCATCTCATACGTCTTTAAGGCGACGTGGCGTCATCTACCGATTTTCTTACGAACTATCGGAATCAATGAATGATGTTACAATCATTTTTAAACATTGATTTTTGATAACTGCGCCCAAACAATTGAAGGACTTTTTACAGCATTAAGTATGCTAACCTGTAAGGGAAAGACTGCGGGTTCGAGTCCCGCCCGAGAAGATTCTTTTTCCCTATGTATTCGATTTGTATAGTTAGCATACTTAATGCTGTAAAAAAAAAATTCCTTCAATTAATATACAACATATTGTTGAAGACTGATCAATGGACTGCCAATCTGAGATTTAGCCACCATGGTATCCAACATGTTGACATGTTCCTAATATCATCATCATATCGTCCTTGGATTAATCCCGGTACATTCGACGCCTCCCCCACAGATTGCATATTAGTAAGTTACTTCTCCACTTTGCACGGTTTTAGACATGATCATGAGGCCATTGGCACCATATTGGCACGCGTGTCGTCAAGTCAGCACTTCTTAGGTCTACCCCTCTTACCAAGACCCAATGGGGCGCCATGTCCAGTGAAAAAAATTAAATTACGTCACTATTAACCAGAAATTTTGCATACATAGATAACATAACATAAACTCACGCCTGTATTCCCCGAAGGGGTAGGCAGAGGTGCTAGCACCCACATTTCGCCAGTTTATGTTTAGGTCCCAATGTAATAGGTGGCGAGCCTATTGCCATTAACCGGGCACTTATAAACCTGCGATAAATACACACATAACTTCCAAAAGCATCCATAGGTCATTGGTGTATGCCATGGTAAACCTGGGATCGAACCCAAGACCTCGTCTCAGCAGTCCATTACCCATACCACTAGGCTAATAATACCTATGTACTTAACCATGTTTCTATAATACCTAAATGAATTTGAATTTGAACATATCTAGAAAATTTCAATTCTTCACGTTGAAAAATGCTTTTTCAAATTACATAATCTTCAGTTTAAACACATTGCGTATAGAATGTTTAAAATGCCCTTTTTAAGGGCTATTAGTACTCTTATCAGTGCGATAGTGGACTCGGATAGTGATACACTATCAGCTAATGGTGTTGTATCATCTAATACAATTCCACGCACAAGTGAACCGTTATTGTTTTTACTGATAGTGGCGAGTTACGTCTTTTTTATATAAAAAGGAGATGTCAATTTGACTTCATCATACCTTTAGACTTATAGAGGTTCAAAATCTGGGAATATCGGGATGAAAAGTACCTTATCTCTCCAATGATATGGCTTTCTCGGGAAAGGATTATTTAAATTTGTCCAGAAGTATTTGATTCTATTTGTTACATACACACAGCCTTTAACACTTCTTTATGAGTGTAATGTGCGGAATATGAAATGTGTTGCCATAGTCCAAAGAGTATTTAAACTGTGGTGTTATAGAAATTATTTATCTAATCTGTGCTATTATTGGAAAAAAGTTAGATTTTCTTGTGTAAGGTCATGGTCTGGGACTATTATTGCTTGTGAACATTTCTATGTTACTATCATCATCATTGTCACACTAGCAGGGTTTACGGTTGCATTCGACATTTTCCACCCCATCCAGTTTTATTTATGGAGATTAACCTTTGACTATCACAAGAGCGTCTGCCGTTCACCAAGAAAGGAAAGCTTGCACATGCTTTTCAGTACAATATCATCATCATTATCTTTTTGCCTTGTCTGCGATAAAGTTGGCATGAGCCCCCAAGATACAGAGGGCCCTACACCTACATAAAAATAGAAAAAGAAAATATTTTTATTTCGTTTGGCAGTACTTAGACATAACATGCAACATAATACAATACCTACTTTAATTGTAACATTAGTCTACATAGACTTAGGATACACTCAACTCTACGAATTGTGAAATTGCCACACACTGCCAAGTAGAAATAAACGGCTGCCTCTCAGCTTAATTCTGTCCGCGTTGTGGTGCAGGCGGACAGTGCTGGTTTATAAAGATAAATAAGATTACAATATTATTAATCTTTCCTTGGCAGTCGGGTAAAAATACTTGAGGTTTGAATTAACGCGGTGACCCTGGCTCGCTCTGAATACCAACTTTTATCGCCGAAACAAAAAACATAACATTGTAAATCGTCGCCAATTCCCGACTCGCGAATTTCTATCGACTATTGAAATGTGTCAGGGTCGAGATTGTCCCCTTGGCAACAACTACCTTAAGTTGAAGTAAAAGGTTAACAGAATGAGAAACTTAGCTTTAAGGTACTAAATGTTTCGATAGAAATGGTTTCTTTGGTTTTTCATACTGGTAAATTTTGAAAAGTAATAAAATATTTCATATTTAACTAGCTAACCCGGCGAACTTCGTACCGCCAATTTTTTTACGCCCGCGTGGTGTCTGAACCCGCTGCACCCTCGACTATATTAAGCATGTATTATACATATAACCTTCCTCTTGAATTACTCTATCTATTAAAAGAAACCGCATCAAAATCTGTAGCGTAGTTTTGAAGAATAAGTATACATAGGGACATAGGGACGCGGAAAGCGAGTTTGCTTTATACTATGTAGTGATAGTGATATTTAAAACAAACATTTCAAGCAAGTAAATAAACAAGCAAATAACTAAGTCGAATAGCAAACTTTTTCCTTTTTGAATGGATGAATATTTAAATATTCGCGCCATAATAAGTCCGGATGAAAAATTAAACTAAGAGAGATAATAATTAGATTAGCATATAGACTTTTTATCCTGGCTGTAGATTCCTATGGAGAGAGTGGAGAGATCAACAGTTAATATCTGTTTCTTTCTAATATCATTATATTCCAAATATCAACCATTTAAAAAAAGTACAAAAGCGACGCCATGACAGTTACTGTTAAACGATGCCATAGTAGGTAGAATCAGTTAAAATACTTTTTAAATAAAACAAACTATACTTTAGAACTATAACAAAATGTGGCATATTTTTACAAAGGAATTCACTAAAAAGTCAAAACAGTACCACAAATTAAAAGAAAGTCTAAATTTTTGTTTATGACATATTGTTAACAAGACAGTATTTTTAAGTTTTACCCCAACCCTTTCTAAAGGGTTGACAGACATTGCGTTTACTATTTATGGTATAATTTTATGGCCGCCATAGCGATATAAAAAAAAGCTTTTTTCTATCAACTCTCAGTCGTAAAGGGCTTTTTATGATCTGTGGACAGAATAAAAAACACTGTTCTTTTTTATATTAAAGTCTATATCTCATTGCTTGGTTATAAAAAACAAATTGGGGAGCATTTGGGGAGCATGATAAATTTTGATATTAAAATGTCTAAGTACTTAAATGTCCATGTACATAATATTTTTTAAGCTCATTTAACCCATAATCAAACAAAAATTAATTTTTGAGTAAATTAAAAACTGGACCCGGGTTTTAGGTAAGTGGATTCTGTAGATTACGAAAAATAACCCCCTTTTTTATAAAGAGGGGGAAATGGGAGTTTTGCGGTGTGAAATTATTTCCCATTATCCAGTATCAATCAATCAATTAGCCCTTCGAAGTTCTCTGCTGGACATAAGCTTCTCCCAATTATCCGGTAGGTACGTGAAAAAAAAAATTAAGTGGGAAATCCACCCAACCTATAATAGTAACTGATTTGACTATTAAATTTTATGACGTCACTAAATCTTTTTTCATACATACATCGTTTTGACGTTTAGTATAAAGTAACTAATTTGATTAGTCAGTAGAATACCTTATTGTATGTAAAGCATTCGATTTTGCAATCGTATAGACTATAAATCGTTTAAAAAGTATAGGGAGCACCACACATGTGACAGCTGGCAAGAATAAAATTGCTATGCTATATTATGCTAAAATCTGTAAGTAAAATTAGGAATAATAATAAAATAATCACTATCACTACAGAGTATAAAGCAAAGATTTACTCTTAATACCGTGGTTTTAAGATCATTTTGAGATGTTTTAATCAAGATCTTACGTACTTGAATCTGTTGGCTTGGCGCGCGACGATGGCAAGAGGCCGGACGGTATGTCGTTGTAGTCATAGTCATTTATTTTTCAATATAGAACAATAAAATTGTTTCTTATTGACGTCAATTTTAATTCTTCTTAATCTAAGTTTATCACCGCTTCCAAGTCGCTGGTGGAGAAGAAACGGCGCAACAAACTCCACTGCGGCATTTTTTGGACGTCAATTTACAATATTTATTTTGATGCCTTGGAAGATGGGCAGGCCTTTGGTGTGGGACGCAACGTGTGTCGACACTCTGGCGCCTTCTTCCAAGTACGATGGACTGTGCATGCGCTTCTGCTGCATCAGCGGAGACTCTCAAACGTCGCAAATATACCAATTTAACTGATAATTATATATTTGAGTCGTTTGGAGTCGAAACGTTGGGCCATGGGGTCCAAGTGCGCGCGCGCTATTCAAAGAGATAGCGAAGCGTCTAATTGACTCTTCCCGTGACCATAGGGCGGGTCTTTACCTCGCTCGAAGAATTGCTATCGCTATTCAGCGGGGTAACGCCGCCAGCCTTTTGGGCACGGTACCGGTAGAGGTCGATGGGGAGGAATTCTACGATGCCTAAAGTTACAGTCTCTTCCACGCCTGTTTTTTTCTTATTGTTGTATATATTGTACATTTAGATATAATACTGTAATTAATTAGTGAGATGATTTCAATAAACTACTGTGAAGATCCTACCTTACCTAATAGCTTCTTCTACTGTCATTAAACTAGTGCTGGCTTCGGTACCTTCAGACTTGACCTTTTTTGAATACAATTAGATTGGAGCAGGTTCTATGAGGTCAATCCGAACGTACCTTACAATTAAGTATCTTAATATATATCTAAGTACTTGATTGTGTGAAGCAAAAAGGGCCAATCATTACAGAATAATAACACCCATTATTTAGATTGATAATGATATTGCAGTATTTGCTACAATGTATTTTCTTTCACACACGTTTTTATAGTAATTTGTACAGAAATAGTTTTTCAGAAGGTAGATTGGTAGAGCTGGTAGATTTATTTTTATTATAAGCTAGCTTTTATCCGCGTCTCCGCCCGCGTAGATGTCGGTTATCGCGACCAAACATGTCCGTCCTCAAGGTCTAATCTACCCCTATACCAAATTTGATCAAAATCGGTTCAGTGTTTTATGCGTGAAAGCGTAACATACAGACAGACAGACAGAGTTACTTTCGCATTTATAATATTAAGTATGGATAAATCGGAAGCTATAACACTGTTTTTATTGTTTGTAGAGTAAAATTATTTTGGAAGTCAAATGACAAAAATGGGTATGCACGTAAGTACACGTTTTAATTTTTGGCGCTACGGAAATCATTTGAGCGAAAAATTTCAGAGAAAGTCATTTCATAGCTACGTATTCGATAGTGAAAAAAAACGTCAGTCGATACATCGCATTCGTTCGTTAACCTTCGGCAAATTTCGGCTGTAGTCGGTGCAAAAATGTCGAGATGCGCAACCGCCATTATTTGACCTGTCTCCCCCCCTCGGATGCAAACGTCATTTTGATCTGAGAGGGGTTCGGTAGTGATATCTTGGAGGTCAAGTTAGGTTGGTCCGCGGACATCCGCGCTTGTCTCGATAGCCTTGGCCTAGTTTGATAGTGGCTCTAGCTGTGCGCATCGCAGCTGTTAAACAGATAGCTCCGATAATTCACTTCCTAATGGAGTTTCGTTTGTTGTCGATGTAAATTAAAAGAGCTAATTACGTAGACATTGCAATATGACGTCATTAATCTGTAAAACACCCAGTAAAAAGATCTTATCGCATATAGAGTTACGGAAAATTTGAGAGATAAGACGTTTTATCAGTAACCGCGTCTCAAATCTGACGTCTGGAAATAAAAATGTCTCTTTGCTTATTCAGTAGGTAACGTTTTTATTAAAAAGTTTTCCTTTGGGTAGATCATAGATAAAAAAAAATACCAGATTTTTTTCTACACTCTGCACCGGGTTCCCAAGTGTCAATGCAACCAGGATTAACCGAGGAGTTAATTTTTATTTTTCGAGGTGTTACTCATTAATAATTTCTAGATTTCTTTAGGTTGTTCAATGCTGCTCTCATTAATTACCCACAAAATTCTGACAGCAAATATATTGTTATAAAAAAATATATCAGAGTTTTATACAGAGGTTCAGTCAATCAAGTCTGATTGAACATGTAATAATTACAGATATTACAAGCTACCTAAACTCTTTTAACAAACCAAGGTTCCATCGCAAGTAGCTATGCTCTGTCTCTGTCGCTCATGTTTCTTAATTCGTCACTGCTAAAACCATTCAATCATTAATGTCTGTGCAATGAATTCGGGGACATCCATGACCCACTTTAACATATAGAGTAGCTACTCTATGTCTTTTTACAGACAGACGTCGCCAATGTCATTGTACAATCAAAAAAGTACTTATTTGTCTTTGGGAGAAACAGGTTCCTTTTTCAAAATCCTTAATATGTGAGTATGGTTTTTTGGTGCCAGCACGAAAAAGGATGCATTTCTCTTCCTTAAATTGGTGTCAATTCGAGTTTTTGTGTGTGATTAAGGTGATTTTTTTGACACAACGTGAAATATAGAATTTATATTATAAAACTACGTTTGAAATACATTGTATTCTATTACATAAGTGAGCGTATTGTTAGTTCTTTTAACATAATACCTATATCGTATCTTTTGTCTTATAATTTTATGTAAGTAAACTTAATATGACTATTCATACAATGTAGGTACGTAATATAAATTTACATACTACGTATAAAGCATAATTCTATTTTGAAGTTCCTTTGTTGTAGGAAGTATTGTTTGAAAATTAATATACACAATAGACAAAATGTCATGTTCTTAATTCATAGAGAAATTGTTTATTTTTTTATGAATTAAGGCGCGTACAATATAAAAAAAGAAAAATTGGCACGCGCCCCACTTTTGTCGCCAGTATTATAGGTTATAAATAATATCATGAAATTATATTGGTGTTATTTAGGACAGATTATATAATTTTGAAAACAACTGTCTAATATTTTTTCTAGAATTTCATTATTCACCTTAGAAAAAAACAAATGGCTGACTTTGTGTCATTTTTAAATTTTTAACTTATCTTACCAAAGTCTAAAGTGTTTATTAGTCATAGGTAAAGTATTTGCCAACTGGATATGACTCGGTAAACTCTGGGAAATCACCAACCCACTCAGTTCATTTCCCCCCACTCGGTAACGTACATAGTACCTACATACAACACGTCTACATTAAACAACCTTGATCTCAACCTATTACTGAAAAATGTTGCATTAAAAACACCCAACTTATTGTCTTGCATTACATACACTTGTTATTCAATTAAAAACTCTACATGTAAGGCTTAAAGTCTAAACTTGTATGTAATTGCTCCTTTTCGGGGCCTTGATGTCTGGCCTTGCCTCTATCTGGCAACCGCTCTTTCCGCCTTCGCCGAATCAATTTAAACATTATTATTTTTATTGAGTTATTTTAAAATACCTTTGTTATATACCTTTATATTTGCTTAATTTATCTATATTTTTTATAATAAGTAGTATTCTGATTGTATTTGAAATCAATTACTCAAGTCTAAAATTTAATTTAAAAAAAATATGATTTGAAAAACGAATCCGCCATGACAGCCTTGTACTTGGCCAAGGTATACTTAAAAATAATACTTAGTAATTATAAACCAGGAATTTAAATAAAATTATACTTATACGTATTTTAATGCTCACCAACTAATTTTTGAATATTAATTCAAAAAAAATAAGGTCATTCATTTAACCTACAAAAGTAACCTATTTTGTTATTACTTAAATTTAAAAAGCGGGCTAAAATTCGTGTACGAATTGTGCTCATGAGCACACATGGCCATACGTAATCACTAAAAGTGTGTCATGATCACTAGGTTAAGTTTAAATGTTCCACGAAGGTTTTAGTGACGGAGCGGCGGCGTGGCGGCAACTTGCTCACCACACCACCATAGTCTAAGGTCAATTTTTTTCGCAATATTGACACCTCTCCATGCGAATTATTTTTCATCTTCTATGGTACTAATATTATAAAGATGAAATATTTGATTTTTTGTTTGTTTTTATTAGGCTCCGAAACTACTGGCATGATTTGAAAAATTATTGTATTAGGGTTTTTCAGGATCTGCAGCGCATTACTCCCCTAGTGTTGCACACGTTGATAGGCCACGGTAAACACTTCCTATTAGGTGGGCCGTATACTTGCCTACCACCTAAATGGTTTAAAAACTACCACTATATAGCTACATTATATAAACGACTGGCTATAATATCGCACTACTATTCGAGGATGCAAGGTAGTAATCATAACTGTCAATAAATTCGGTAGAATCCCTTACGTTATTGGAAAATTAATAATTTGCAGGCATGCATGGTAAAGTGTGACACGAAATTGGAACTAGGTATGCCATGGACCGGTAGGTATACTGTAACCAGGGCTAGAGGGCTACTTTTAAATGATTTTAAATAAAGAAGATGTAGTGACAAAATCAAGGTCAATAGAACGAATGTACAAATATTTTGGTAGATGTCATATTCTAAATTTGAAAATGGAACGGAGTTTTTAAAGTAGGTTAAATGTTTAACAATATAAAGCTTATATTTTATCTGTAGGACACCTGCTATCTATTTTTCTTCCTAATTTCGTTGTAACAGATTCTTTCTTTGGAATTTTATGACCTGGTAACTAGGACCTATCATAATATAATAAAAAATAAAACTTGACTTAGTTTTATTTATATTATACTTCAGTGATTTAGACACGTAAAATCACAATTAATAATCACACTTCACATTTAATAATGCCACTTTCTTGTGTGTAGGTAATACTGTAAAATCGGCTTAGGCTCCGCTCGCCCCCTGGATCTTGATCCTTGCGATTAAAATGCTCCACTCGCCCCCCTTTTTTATTATTTTGTTTTAGTGACTAATCGGCTATCGACCTGAAAGACATGTATCCAAAGCGGCCGTTAAATTAATCACAAAAAACTATAATTTGATTGTTATGACATGTGACTCTGCTGGCAATGGCGCCAATAGTACCTGTACCAACTACCTACCTATTTGTTGTTCCACAGATTACGAATCTGGAATATTTACAACCTATATTTGTACTAGGAGATGGCAACATTTTAATAATTATATACTTTGTTTTGGCACAATTTTACAGATGAATCGTTTTGCGATACGAAACATGTGACGCCATATTAACCTTTTTAATTGAAACACCTGCACTACGTTTCACCTTCAGGCTACGTGTTTGGACCATTTTATTCAGTAGTGGGTACTTTATCATAGATAATCTACATTATGCAAGTATTATCGTAGCACCACAGTTACCGGTAAATATTTTGATGTCAAGTCGCAAGAGAAACTAGGCCCTGCCGGATAATGATAACAATTTATGATTGGTGAATTTGATCTGATTTCCTCCGCCATCTTAGCACCCCGTATACTCAAAAGACATCTAAAAATATGTACCTATTGCGAATATATAGCACATTTTGTAACGTGATTAAGGTTAAAGTATAAAAATTGGATATTTTTAGTTAGCAGTATATATCTCTTAGGATAGGAGACTCTTTTTATCCGCACTTAGCCTCTGTTCTTGTCTCTAGTAACTCAATCGTACGTGTTGGTAATTCTTAGTCGAACCGGTCCTTACTCAACAAGACTTATTCGGGAATAAATATTGTATAAATTTAACAAAATACATACATAATACCTACTAATTTTATTAACATTTTGTTAGAGTTCAGCAATTCTTGAGGACAACACTGTGCATTACTCACGAACACGAACACACATTACGAAATCTCACGAATTTCTTTTGTTCCAGGGTAAGGATCTCCTTCATTTTCGTGGCTGGTTAGTTGGTACCAAGTGCCACGAAATATTGGACCGTCTGATCTTCATCTTGTATGTATGTCTTTGTTTTTACTAGTAACTATGTCAACCATACGATTACGGTTGTAAATAAGCACGATTAACCTCATCATCACCTACATAAAGACGTTATTCCTGATTGCATCCGAGGCCACGGTGCCCTCGGGGCTCAGGGTCCGCCTTCCGGCTCTTCCTTCCACTCCGCACGATCTTGGGCGTCCAAGGTAGTGAGACCGTTTGCACGCATGTCACTCTCCAAGCCAGCACTTCTTGGGCCTACCCCTTCTACCTGGACCCGGTGGAGGCGCCATTGCCAGGCACGATTAACCTTTTTGATGGTAAGTGGTTATTGTACAGGAGTCCTATATTACCTATTATTGACAATATCTAGCTAGTGTCACAAGACGGCAATGTAAAGACCTGGCTCTCAATGATAAACCAGCTAAACCACTGTGGTGCCGCGGAATTTTAGACTTTATTTCTATGCTGTTAAAGTCCAAAATGAAATGAAAACAATTTCATTTCACTTTTTTAATTACTCTGCTAAATCATTTAATTTTGAACTTTAACTGCATAACTTTAAAGTCTATTGTTTAATGCCGTTTTTTGCATTGGCGGCGGCTCCACGAGGGCTTGGCTTTACTCCCGATTCTTAATCACTACACTACACCAGTGACGAGACCAATGTAAATAGTGTCATATTCATGCATACAAATATTTGCACTGAGCGGGAATCTAACCCGCACTTCTTGCATAGCAGTCGAATGCCACGCCACAGAAGCGTGTTTGTAAATAATTCTACATTATTAATATACAAATACTAAATGAAAAGCGGTACAATGCTGTACATGCAGAAAATATAATTTAGGGCGCGAATTGCGCCACCGGACTCGCTGCGTCTGCGCATTTCGGCGTCTTGCTTTTAAACAATACGCGACATTGCCCAATCGCCCTAGATAGTGCGATTGCTAATAATGCGAGTTTAGTCGATTATATTTACATGTAATTACGGCTGTACATCTTTAGAGGGGTAGGTAGAGACATATTGTATAATTAACGATCGATTTTGTGGAAGTTAGGGCTGTTTAAGTTGTTTTTGGAGCCAAGACACACTTTCTAATTGACAGATGAGGCTCTGGTGGATTCTGTCGCAAAGTTTATTCTCGGTGTTAGGTCAGATAGCTGTTGCTCTCATAAACACCATAAGTATAAGTCAATCTAAAAGGGAAGGAGGAGCAATTGGACCCTAGGAGCCGAGTTGGATAACTTTTTTATTTTATTTTTTTACTAGCTGTCATCCGAGCCCGTTCCCTATGCACCCTCTACTATATTAAGCATGTTTTATACATATAAACCTTCCTCTTGAATTACTTTATCTATTAAAAGAAACCGCATCAAAATCTGTATCGTAGTTTTGAAGATATAAGCATACATAGGGACATAGGGTCGCGGAAAGCGAATTTGCTTTTTAAACTTTGGTAGTGATAAAGAATATTAGAACCAAAGTTACTAATATTCCCTTTAACCCATCCAACTAAGCTAAATTGCTTGTGCTAGGAGTGAGTTTACATCAGTAGTGTAATGGCCAGAATTCGAACCCGGGACCTCTGGATTGAAGGCCGACTCCTTAACCACCAAGCTACCGACGATTCGCTCGGATTCAATCGGGATCGGGAATAACGCTAAGATGTTAATAACATGATCCACTCGCCTTAGGTAAGGAGTTCATTCTCACACATTGCGACTGGAGACAGTACCTACGCACTGTGTGGTATGAAAGGAACTTCATCCCGCACACGTTCAAGCTGTGGTACAAACTGCTGAGGTTTTCCAAACGACTATAATATAGGGTTCTCTAAGAAGGGTGTTAGAAGCAGGGCCAGTAGCAGGACTGTGACTCCCATGTTACACATCCACGGTAACCACCTTTCCATTATGTGATATACAAAAAAAAAGCAATACACCTCTGTGGCGTTGCGGTGATGAACGCGACTGCTACGCAGGAGGCAAATATTTGTATGCATGAATATGGCTATTTGCATTGGTCTGGGTGTTTCTATGTATAATATGTAAGTATTACAAAAAAAAAATCTAAGTATGTTCATCCGCATTCTAGATTTCATAACACGAGCTAGTTAAGCTTACCATGGGTACGTTGTGCCACTTGTGTAGAGAGACAGGCCCAAATATTCCATCACGAATAACAACACAGGCGCAATAAACAATTTTACAGTAAATATTTAAAGTTATCTGTCACAAACGGAGGTCCAACCTTGCTCCAATTTGGGCATGCCGGTAGATAGCATAATAATTGGTTGGCCCAATTTCGAACGTCACCATGAAAAGAAGTTTTGACATATTGTAATGTAAAATATGTTTTCTGGTTCATTCGGCAAGTACGGTCAACAATTACTAATAAATAAATAAATATTCCACAACATTCTACACAACGCTATCTAGACCCATGGTAAGCTTAGCTAGAATGCGGATAAACATACTTAGATACTTTTTTTTTGTAAATACATACATATTATACATAGAAACACCCAAAGCAGTGCAAATAGCCATATTCATGCATACAATTATTTGCACTAAGCGGGGATCGAACTCGCGCCTCCTGCGTAGCAGTCGCGTTCACTACCACCAGAGGCTGTCTATGAGACGACTCTTGTCTGTCTGTGTGTCTGTTCGCAAATAATTCAATAACCTTATAACTATAACTATGCTGTTCGACAACATATTCGTATAAAAACAAAAGCCTGTCGTTAACAATGCGATAGGTATGTAAATATTCAGCTGCAATTAATGATTACCTGCATAACAATATGGTAATGAGGGAAGCAGGTTACTGGGCCGGACCGAAAAGGATGAATCATTGGCTCTCTGTCTGGCTTAACTCGTCTTTATTTTAGACTAGCTTTTGCCTGCGGCTCCGCCCGCGTGGATGTCGGTTATCGCGACCAAACATAGCCTATGTCCTTTCTCAAGGTCTAATCTACCCTAATACCAAATTTCAACAAAATCCATTCAGTGGTTTAGGCGTGAAAGCGTAACATACAGACAGGCAGATAGACAGACAGGTAGACAGACAGAGTTACTTTCACATTTATAATATTAGTATGGATTTCCATAATTAACTTGAAATCGCGACGAACGGTCCCCTTAAATTCGTCTCCTGAAATAAACCTTGTAGATTCGCGTCTTATGTAAGTGACCATTAGTCCCCTGCTACTTATACTAAGGGGACCAATATGCATCTAATAATATAGGATTCCAACAGTTATATAATTATTTTATTTCTAAGCTACCTTTTCGTCCCCTGAAATAAAGGGGGTAAGAGTGGGTAGGCCGAGATGCTTTTTGGTTCTATAGTAGACATCCAATTTAAAAAAAATATTAAATGTAGATGTTTGCATATTTAGAGACCCTTTATTGGTATATGAAAGCTGGAGTTAAAACTATGGACTAAAAGGCCACCATTGGCTGATGCAAAAATGATTATTAACATATGGTTTGCCCTCACAGGGTTCTATTATGCAGAACCCGGATGTAACCTAAGAAGGACGTCCTAGGAACCCCGGTAGACCTTGCCCTCCTTTTCAACAGTAAACGGCCTCTCCGTAAAGCAGCCCTAAGTTAGCCCTGCTCCAGATTATCGAGACGTGCGAGAAAATACTTCGCGCTACCGTATCGGGACCTCAAAATATTCTTAGGATATACAATTTTAATAAAATATACTTTGGCTCGCTACTGCCTCTCTACTAATTCGATATAACTTGTGCACCTAAATATGTGTCTAAATATTTAGTAGGCAAAATACACAATAGTAACAGTGTCTCTTTCTATAAATATATAATATTGTAGGTACAATAGTATGTTAAACTTGATGTCAAGAGGTGAGGGTAAGACGAATTTTTATTATTTGGAAGTTTTCCTTGTGTTCTCTGCATTTGTATTCAGTTTACAAATACAGTTGTTCCATTCATATATATTTTGGACCAAAACATAACATAACATAAACTCACGCCTGTATTCCCCGAAGGGGTAGGCAGAGGTGCTAGCACCAACATTTCGCCAGTTTATGTTTAGGTCCCAATGTAATAGGTGGCGAGCCTATTGCCATTAACCGGGCACTTATAAACCTGCGTTAAATACACACATAACTTTGAAAAGCATCGATAAGTCATTGGTGTCCGGTCTGCGCTGGACGAACTCAAATTTATTCAGGGTTTTAATATTTCGCGATTAAGGTCCAAGATATATGATTCGACCAATACTACTTTTACTACTGTTATTATATCATTGTACTATTTATATGATAATTAGATATTTACTTAGTCAGTCACATTTTCATGAATCCATATCCATACTTCCATACTAATAATAAAAATGCGAAAGTAACTCTGTCTGTCTGTCTGTCTGTCTGTCTGTCTGTCTGTATGTTACGCTTTCACGCCTAAACCACTGAACCTATTTTGATGAAATTTGGTATAAGGGTAGATTAGACCTTGAGAAAGGTCTAATCTACCATAGGCTATGTTTTATCGCGATAACCGACATCAAATTCGGTTCAGGGGGTTAGGCGTGAAAGCGTAACATACATACAGACAGACAGACAGACAGACAGAGTTACTTTCGCATTTATAATATTAGTATGGATCTGTTGTCTACTATTCCTTCACGCAGAAATGTCTGAAAAAGTAGAATACAATTAAATTGGTGGTAGTTTATTTGCTAACATATTAGTTACTAGCTATTGCCCGCGGTTCCCCCCGCGCGGATGTCGGCTATTTCCCCTCTTACGCGACCTTTTTCGCCCTTTTTCGCGACCAAATGTAGCCTATGTCCTTTCTCAAGGTCACTACAAAGCTGGTCGCTTTAGTCGATTAAAGTCGGTCCTTTTTGAACTTTATAAGACTCCAGCTGGCCTTAACGAATGCCACAGATGTTTGTTTAACTAGAACTGACGGTTTTTCACGCTTTCCAAGGCACGGAGGGTCTCGATGTATTCACAACGCTCACCCATCCTAACACTGGCCTTTTTTTGTCGTGCGAAAAATCCCCACGGATACCTATCCCCCGGAGCCGGTGGAGGTGGTTATGCCGGACTCGAACCGGCTAAAACACACGCCGTCTTGGGTCTTTGGTTGCCGGAGGTGATATTGCTGAAAGCATATCTCTCGCACCCCGGCAGACCCAGGACCATCTCTGGCCCCCTTCGGGATCCTATCACTGGCCTTGATAAGTGCTTACTTAAACGATTAGCATTTAGCCACGAGTTTATTAACAATGTAAAGAGTTCATGTCTGAGGCTATAAGTTTAATATATTGTAGCTACAAACTGAATACAATAAATGGCGATTATTATGAATTATTCATGAGATTAGGTCAGGTAGCAAACGATTAGCAATCCTTTGCTTTGTATCTCGTAAAGTTATTAATGAAATGTTCTGCTATTTTTAGTCTAGTTTTTTAAATATCTTTTTTATGTGTTTCAAAAAATGGCAACATTGATTTGCATTAAAAATGCTTGCTGTAGCGCCACCTAGTGAGTTGAAATTGTTACACCTATTTATGAACATGCTCCGATTAAAGGCGAACCTTTAACTGAACACTGCATCAAAATGGGATAGGTAGTTTCGGAAAAAATGGCAATATGGATTTGCATAAACAAACAAACAACCAGCCAACCTCTCACCCCAAACGCATATACCGTCTCCGTTCCGTACATTTCAATACTACTCGTAATACTCGTATTATATGCGAAAATAACTCTGTCTGTATGTTACGCTTTCACACCTAAACCACTGAACCGATATCAATGAAATTTGGTATAGGGGTAGATTAGATCTTGCGGAAGGACATAGGCTATGTTTGGTCGCGATAACCGACATCCATGCGAGCGGAACCGCGCGTAAAACGCTGAACTTTTATCATTATTGTACTAAGTAATGTTTATTTCGTGGTTCGCCTGTTTTTTGTTCAAGAACTCTCAGCAAATACCAACCTTACTAATAGGATATAGGAAATATTATGTAAATAAAAAGTAATACTTTGTCTAGGCCATGGTTAGTTTTCACTGGTGCAATGTAGCCTTATATAAGTACAGTCGACAAAGGAAATAATATGTTTATACTGGAGATTAATGGCACTTGGTGGAATCTGCTACACATATTGAATACTTTGATGATTGATGTTGAAGTGTTATTCAATATGTGGAAATAATATGGTTGCACTTTTACAAACAACTTTATACGAAACTAGCTGACCCAGCGAAATTCGTACTGCCATTTTTTTACTGCCAACGTGGCGTCCGAGCCCGTTTTCGCTGCACACTCTACTATATACGCTTAACATTATACATATAAACCTTCCTCTTGAATCACTCTATCTATTAAAAGAAACCGCATCAAAATCTGTAGCGTAGTTTTGAAGATATAAGCATATATACTATGTAGTGATAAAGTGCGACACTATTTCCTTTGTCCGACTGTACATAAGAACGTACTACAACTACTATATTTTGGCTGCATACCTTTACGACCTCCTAATTTGGACCCCTATCATAAAAACACTTGCTAGGCCTTCATTTTAAGACCCCTTTGAATGAGGTTTCAATTTTGAGATCATACACACTTAGCCTCCATTTTAAATAATGGAATTAGCCGATTTCTCTTCAAAAATTCGTAACTTTGTCCAACGACTTTGCCCTTTCATCAAACTCAAACAAATAACAAATCATTTCAATCGCATGCGCACGGAATCCGGTAGTTATCACCGCAAACATTCAGCTAGAGAGAGATGGGAACACGTGGTCGGTGCGCGTGCGAGCGAGACGGCGACAAGGTTACCGCCAGGGCCGAGCGTCACGAGAACATGGCTATCTATGCAAGTACTTTATATATAGTGTTTATCTTTATAAAACGTGTTAATGACATTAAAAACTTAGTTTATTATAGAGGTCCCTAAATGCATCGATCGCTTAATGGTCGGCCTTACAATCGAGAGGAAGCAGGTTTAAATCCTGGCCATTACATTACTGACGTGAACCAACTCTATACACAAGCATATCTTAGCTGGTGAGTTTAGAAGGAAATTTTCGGTTTCCTAATTTTGGTTGCTTTTTTTTTTATTTTTTTTTTTTTAACCGTGGGGGAAAATCCTTCATGGATCTTATGCCGGACTCCTACCGACTAAAAACCCCCACGGTAACGCCCAGAAGCCTATGGATGGGAGCCCCGGGTAAGCCCTCGGAAGGATGTCCCAGGACTCCCATCAGACCTACGGCTACAATTGCGACCTCGTCTCGGGGGTGGTTCGGGTGCTATCCCGCGTCTATGGGGGGGAGGGGGGGGTTTCGGGTGTTATCCCGCTTCTTAGGGGGGGGGGGGGGGGGCAGCGTGACGTGAGGGATTCACGCACGCCCCCCCCCCCCCCTAATTTTGATTGCTAATATTAAAAATTGAATATAAATTGATCAATCAATTAATCATCCTATCGCACTCCAGTGCTGGACATAGGCCTCTCCCAATGTTGGGAGGCTTTGGTCTACTGCTTCCACGCTGGCCAGATGAGTTGGTACAGATATTTCGAGATTTCCTGCTCTCGCCGGTGATATCGTCTGCGTATTTTTCAGCAAGTCGCCTCTTACGACACTCTATGGATGGGATAATAAATAAACAAATATTCCACAACATTCTTCACAACGCTATCTAGACCCATGGTAAGCTTAACTAGCTTGTGTTATGGAATATAGAATGTGAATAAACATACTTAGACACTTAAATACCTATACATATTATACATAGAAACACCCAGACCAATGCAAATAGCCATATTCATGCATACAAATATTTGCATGGGGATCGAACCCGCGCCTCCTACGTACCACTCGCGTTCACTACCGCCAGGTTCGCCACAGAGGCTGTCAAATATCATTAAGTGATGGGGTGATAACTTGTTACAAAAGATATTGTAGAAGTTTTCTAGGATATAAAACTTTTTTTTTATCGTGCGCGAAATCCCCACGGTTACCACCCCCACGGAGCCAGTGGAGGCGGTTATTTCGGACTCGAACCGACTAAAACGCACGCCGTCTTGGGTCCTTGGTTGCCGGAGGTGAGATTGCCGAAAGCATATTTCTCGCACCCCGGCAGACCCAGGACGAGATGGTCCCTACTACAATGACCTTAGCATTGACTTAGTAATGTATTTCACAATATACTTGCAAATTATTTGTAATATTGTAAATTGGCGCGTCAGCTTTGTGAAATTATAGTGATATCGTTGCATTTCTTATTATATGTTTAGTTTGCGAAATGTATGCGATTACATATAATTGCAATGCTTTCATGTAATGTAATATACTCACGTTTGTATATACACAAAGTGGTAGACAGAGAGATATTTCCTGCCTTGCCCTATTATATTTAAATATCATAAGTTTAATGGCGGCCAACTTGTAAAATAAATACAAATGTCGACTATTCATCGAATAAAAATACATATAAGTAGTGATTTATTTGGTACTACCTGACCCGGCCAAACTCCTACCGCCAATTTTATTTCACCCGTGTGGCGTCTAATTTAGTTCCCGCTGCACCCTCTGCCATATTGGGCACGTAATAAACATATAAACCTTCCTCTTGAATTACTCTATCTATTAAAAGAAACCGCATCAAAATCCGTAGCGTAGTTTTAAAGAAATAAGCATACATAGGGACGGACAGACGCGGAAATCGACTTTGCTTTATAATAAGTAGTGATTATTATCCCGACGTTTTGGCTACTTTTCAGCAAAACATGTTTGCGGGGTGACTAAAGAAGGTAGATGTCACATAGTTTGATGTGTTTTTATTTAGATGAGTGATATTCATGTACGATTTGACTACAAAGTCTCAAAATGGTCGAATCAAACTGTTTTATTCATTTAAATTGTATTATTGTGCGAACAAAAGGTGTACCAAATATTACAATAATCAGTTAACAAGGGCGGAAAAGCAAGGAATTAAGATCATTTTGAGTATTTTGTTCGCCTAGGTCGATCTGATACTGAGTGTATACTTCCAGCAATATCATTATTAACTGAGTATACAGAATAAATACAATACAGTAGTAGCAGATAGAAATACAATTTTGTATATTTTTAATAAGAATTAAATATCTAAGATATCTAAGAAGAAATATAAATATTTAAGAAGAAAGAAATAAAGAAGAAAAAACCGCGGTAGCCTAGTGGTATGGGTAATGGACTGCTGAGACGAGGTCTCGGGTTCGATCCCAGGTTTACCATGGCACACACCAATGACTTTTCGAAGTTATGTGTGTATTTATCGCAGGTTTATAAGTGCCCGGTTAATGGCAATAGGCTCGCCACCTATTACGTTGGGACCTAAACATAAACTGGCGAAACGTGGGTGCTAGCACCTCTGCCTACCCCTTCGGGGAATACGGGCGTGAGTTTATGTTATGTTATGTAATAAGAATTAGAACCGAAATTACTAATATTTCCTCTAGCCCCTCCAGTTAAGCTAAATTGCTTGTGCTAGGAATGGGTTCACATCTGTAATGTAATGGCCAGGATTCGAATATTTCGTTCCGATTTCAAATACACATTATAATTTATATTCTATGAATAGATGAGATAAAACATAACCGAATAAGTTAGATGAGTGAACTACAAATTAAAAGGGACGGAAACTCTTACTTGATTTAACACGTATTATCATTTCCCAGTTCATTAAGCACTCGTTCAGATGTAAACGAAGGTAAATATTGTTACCCCACTTTTGGGGGTAAGTGTGGGGAGAGGGGGACGTGGGGAAAGTACATAAAAGGAGAAAAAATACAGGGAAACGGTAGCTAACGTTTCTTGTTCCGTGTTTTTTGTTTTATGTTGGTTTACAAGATTTAATTGGTAAAAAGCAATGTATAGCACGGGTTTTGAACCCATGGTAGTTGAAATAAATCTACCAACTGTGCAGGAACTATTCTGGATCATCGTCATCACGTATCAGGGAGACGTATTTTTCTGATTGCATCTAAGGTAAAGAACAACTCTGAGCTTAGGGTCCACCTTCCAACTTTCATTTGCTTTCATGCTTTTCCAGGTCTAGCTATAAAATCTGGGATTGAAGGAAGACGGAAACATGTTAGTATCTAGGTTTATAATAGTAATTTATAGTGTTAACGAAATCAAGGTTGTGAGTGCATATTCTACAGAAAATTACGAGAGTTATGTTTTTAAGACAGTTGTATTATCTCTATAAATTCAATGAAATGGAGTATTAAGGAAAGTAGAAGAAGGAAATTGAATGAATTGAAATTTTATAAATCAACTAAAGGCGAAAAGCTGATCATTATTTATTAAATAGTAAACAACGAAACGAAACGTTAGTTAAAGAAAAAAACCAAGTTTATTTTTTAAATTTAAATTTTTCGAACGCCTTTTTTGCTTTTTTTTTGTTGAGTTGCCACTGTTGCCAGCACGTAATATCTTATTTAGTATTAAGTCATCGTTCAAGTTAAAAAAAAAAAAACTGATATTTCGAACGAATCCAATCCAGTTTACGACCGACCTTCACGTACCACCTAATCAAGTAACATAGAACTAAACAAATTCATATTATTACACGGTACTTAATGTTTTATCTTAACTAGCCTCGTATATGTATATTCCTGTTAATAGATGCTTCACTCATTTATTATTTATAGTACTATTGGTATGCTACTATAGAACCATGATTCACTATTGTCTGTGACAAATGGCGCCTTGAGTGGTATTGTTTTCTCATTATTGATTCACGATAAACTTGAATTTACAAACATAAATATACGTACGAGCGCCCGTATATCGTTAAATTAGCACCAAATTTTCGCTAATTGGGTACCAGCCTATTAACATTATTTAGATATTTTTTTATAAGCTGTGTTCACTGTCGGATGGAGAGATCTCCTATAAGCTAAGCCTTGATATGGTGTTAGTTTTCCATAACATGGAAAACTAGTACCATATCAAGGCTGTCACAGCCTTTAGCCTTAGCTAGACAGTTGAAATTTTCACAGATGATCTATTTCTATAGCCGCTATAACCAAAAATACTATAAAAAGAGAAAATCCTTAGAGCCCGAAGTGCAACTCTCATGGCGGGATTTTTATAGCAAAAGACATGGAAGCACGTGATTTTTCTCACGTGACTACAGGAGTATAACAGAATGCGATCACCAAAAACCTAGTGACCCCGTCGAAAGCGCCAAATAAGGCCACGAAACGTGCAGATATATCCCCGCGGCGGTAAGGCCACGCTCGCTGACATAGACCCAGTTACTGTGACATTGGCACTACATTCATGCGCAGAGGTCGCGCGTTGTCAGTTTAAAAATAAAACACCGCACCGCTTTGAGTCATTTGAAAATATTTTGACAATACAATGTGCAATTTGAATTTAGAATTAATTTAAAATACTGGCTGAAAAGTTTAAGGAATTCGAATTGCAAAAAAAACATGCACCACAGATGAAGTAATTCGTTCTGAAACATGAAAGGAAATAGTTTTCTTTTTAATAAACATTTAAAGTAGAAAACATTAATGTAAAACTATCTAAATAAACGTAAAATAAGCTCTATTGTCAAACGATTAATTACCTTCCTATCTATGTACCTATTTGTAGAAGTAGGTCACACACGTGTTGTAATTTAACGTCACTCGTGTTTTATATCGATAAGAATTCATGTTTTTTATTCAGGTAATTATCAATCTCTATTATACTATCGAAGCACTCCGGTTTATGCACGAGTACAATAAGATTTTCTTCGTTATTAAAATGACACTGAAAACTGTAAGTATTAAAATATGTTGAGTACTTAAGAAAATGCTAAAAGACGATAGACACATAATTTTCACTTTGTTATGGTAACACTCTGGGTATACTATCATTAAAAAATTGTGTTGCCAACCTATAATTTAGAATTGAACAGTAGTAAGTTGTAATTCCTCCATTGAAATGCCATACAACTCTAAACCGTTCAATTATGTTTCCATTTTGACAGATGTCAAGGTACCTGTGGTAATATAGAACGTAACTGGTTCGTATCGCCCTGGTGACTCGTATCGTAAGGTCTCAGTTGCATAAGCTTGAGGTCTGTCTGCGATGCGTGATGAGTTACGTCATATTGCCGTCACTGGGCGTTTTCCTATACGGCATGTGTGACATATGAATGAATTGGTTTGATTTATAAAATTTTTTGAATGTATAATTTGAAAATTATTCTAATAAATTTTAATAGTTTGCATGTAAATGATTGAAAGAATGAAAAATAGGACTGCTCTGCCAATAACAAAGTTAAAATTTATAAATATAAAGTAATATAATGTTCATCGGGATGATGTAAATTTTCTAATGATACCCAAAGTCGTGTAGTAGCTATTAGGAATAAAAATACTTAAATTATGATATTTTCTGAAGTTTACGCGAATGTCACTCATTGAAATAAAACCACTTTTTACGGATTCTATCGCGTTATATTTGTTATTATTACTTTTTTAACCCGACGTTTTACGCCTATTCCCTTTGGGGTTAAAGAGGTTTACTATTATTTTAATGTGAAAGTAACCGTCGCCCTTAAAGACGGATATAAAGAGAAGGGAAATTTGAAGTGATTCAGGTGTGACTCAATAGCTCAGTTGGAAGAGCATTCCCCCTGTAAGGGAATAGTCGTGGGTTCAAGTCCCACTTGAGTTCTTCTTTTTCCCGATGTATTTCGAGTGAGTTTTATACTCAATCACGCAAAGATGGTTGGATGAATGTGGCTGAAACGTCGCCAACAGATACAGTAAGATCGGAAATATAACTTAGGCAAATTTATCCCGGGAATAGTTTCCCAAGTCCCCAAAAATCACGGAAACGTTCTAAAGAGGTTCTAAGTATTCTTCCACGCATTTGAATGTAATTCAAATAGAATTCGAAGCGACAACAACCAGTGTTGCCCGCGGCAAAAACTAAATATTCATCACATTGTAAAAATGAAATATTCAATAGTAATATTTTAGGTGTTAAGCTAATAACTTCATAAATAGAAGAAACCGCATAAATACATAATAACGCACATCGTATTAAACTCGATTCGAACGAAAACGAAAGTAATTCATTAGAAACGGAATACTGTTCAACGTATTCAAATTCGCGCTTTCTATACAGAAAGCATCAGATGTAATGTTTTTATCTTACATAACACTGCATAGTAACACTGGAATGGAAATGGAGTCTTGATATTTAAGAAGATCCACTCTCTTCTAGACCAAACGTGCAGAGCATAGATGTCGTCTTCATACGGTGCAAACAATTCCATCAAGAGCCAAACAGATTGGCCGTTTTCCTTTGCCTCACCATAAAAAAAAAACTTGGAATTCCTTACCGGCTCACGTGTTTCCTTCTTCCTACAGTCCCGGGTCCTTTAAGCGGGGCGTGAGAAAGCATCAGATGAGGCCGTCAAGCTGAGGACCAGTATTGTTACATTGTTGGTCCCTTTCCTGACGAGGCAAGATTTTATCTTCAGTGGTAAGCTGAATATTTACGTATCCTATGAAAAAACACAATTTTAGCGTGAATAACCAAACATTTAACTGTCGTATTTAAAATATTAATAGGAAGTAGGATATTATCTTCTATAGACAACATTTTTGTCATTCAAAGTACTTATACAAATTTCGTATTTTGAAAATAGGTTTAAGTAAATCACAATCAACACTTCAAATGCATTTTAAATTTATAATAAAAATAATAAGTTATGTTATTCTTATATAATCTGTGCATTCTTATTCAAATCCAATTTTCTAATCACGCGGATCACAAGTTGACACCATGTGAAAGTTATAAATAAATTATGAAATTATTTTCCTATGGTTGACGAATTTCAAAGATTCATTAAACTGTCGAAACGATTTATTATTTTTTAACTTATACACATATAATTCTGGTGATGAGTTTGACATGTATACGACTGATAATTAAGAATCCGAATATTAGTGGTTTGAATTTAAAAATTAAATTTTAATTTTATGTGATAGACGTTATGCTCATTTTGTTGTATATAAGTAAATAAATCTCAGACATTCAGAACACTATAGATTGAAAATTTATAAAATACTATAATACATAAATAATAAATATATGGCCAAATTATGTTCGATAGTTCGATATTTTTTTTTCAATGACAAAAGGATGTAAGCCACATCGACAAAAACTGTTCAGAAGCCAGGTGAAATTTTAATGTTTTAATTTCAACTCAGTTTGTATAGCTGCAGTCTTTGTTGTATAGCTGTATTGTTGGTCATATTTTACATAGAATTTTAATAGAACAAAGCCTTTTGGCGATTTCGGAGTTTTATGACAATAGAGATGTTTGTAACAGTAGAGAGGTTGAATCCAATTAAATAATAGAAATCTTATTAACTATAAGTACCTTGTTTTGAATCTGAGAGGTCATTAGACAAAAATATATTAGCTAATATTGAAAAAATATTATGGTCGTCACGAAGATAGTAAAATACTATTTTATTCTTCAATCACTTCTATGCTGGCTGTACGCAACAAAAAATAAAGTAGTATCAATCTCTATATTCACGATTTGTTCGCTACGATGAAACGCGTAGCTTACTCGTAGCGGCTAAGTTGGGCCTCGTAGACACTTGCTACGAGGCCTAACCGTTGGTGGTCACGTAAAAAAAAAAGTATCTACTTATAATAAAATACTTATAATAATAAGTCAAATATAAGAGAACTAGCTTTTGCCCGCGGCTCCGCCCGCGTGGATGTCGGTTATCGCGACTAAACATAGCCTATGTCCTTTCTTATGGTCTAATCTACCCCTATACCAAATTTCATCAAAATCGGTTCAGTGGTTTAGGCGTGAAAGCGTAACATACAGACAGACAGACAGACAGAGTTACTTTCGCATTTATAATATTAGTATGGATTTTGAAAATGTGAATTCAGATAATAGTCTATGGTTATCGAGGTAAATTTCCCGCCAATTATTATAATAGTATCCCAATATACCTATACATTTATCATTATATGATAGTACATGATAAATATTTAATTTGTAAACATGAATTCCAATTACCCAGCTTCAATCTCTCCATTCAAATTATATATTCATAAAATCAGAAACCATGTTTTATTAGGAAAATTCAAGATGGCGGCAGTAGTATCGGTTGCTAGGCAACGCTACATGGCGCCGAGGAAGGCAAAGGAAACATTGCAGTAAATCCATAGAGCCTTTTTTAATTATTATTTTTTCCGCTATTTGTTTTTTTTTTAAGTTTCCTTCTTCTAATGGTATTTTTATCTTTTCCTTTCATTGTTTTAAGATTTTATTGTGATATAGTAACATTAACTTTTGTACTTGTGATGGTGCGGCGAAGTTAAAATTATATATTAAATATTGACCTTTTAGAGCAATTAAGAGATTTTGGGTTCACGTCATATTCAGTAATGTCATCTCTGTGAACCCACATCCAAGTTGAGCTTAGCTGATGAGAGTAAGCTTTCGTTACCCTCATCAGCTAAGACCAACATAGGAGTGGGTTCACAGTGGGTATGTTTTTTTTAAATATTTATATTTAAATGAATTTTTTATAGCATTTATTATGCTAACTGTTAAGTTCGAAAAACATTGGAAAAAATGAAATGCTCAAGTGAGACTCGAACTCACGACCTTTCGCTTACAGGGCGACTGCTCTGCCAACTGAGCCATTGAGCACCACTTGAATGCTCAATGGCTCAATGGCTCAGTTGGCAGAGCAGTCGCCCTGTAAGCGAAAGGTCGTGAGTTCGAGTCTCACTTGAGCATTTCATTTTTTCCAATGTTTTTCGTATTTATATTTAGTTCGTCAATTGACTGCACTCAGTCTGATAGTAATCTGGATTATCATATGGCGTGCAATCTTGTGGATTTCGATTGATGAACCAATGTCAAAGTCAATTTATCTTGTGTAGATAATATAAACGGCACATACAATTTTTTTTAACGTGAGGGAAAATCTTTCTTGGATGTTATGCCAGACTCCTACCGACTAAAAACCCTCACGTAACGCCCAACAGCCTATGGTTGGAAGCCCCGGGTAAGCCTTCGGAAGGATGTCCCAGGACTGCTATCAGACCTATGGCTACCACTGCGGCCTCGCCTAGGGGATGGTTCGGGTAGACTAACTTCAAAAAATTGCCTGCTTCTGAAATTCGGTTGCTTCTACTTTGCAACACCAAGTATCCCCATGATAGGGTTCAATAATAAACTCAGCGTACTTTTTTTATTTCTATTAGAAACATGTTTACTAATTTTCATGTTTTATTTGAGTAGCAAATTGGTCTAAACAGTTGATTTCCAAGCTTGTTTATCAGCTATTGAGATGTTTTACCTATATTTTGTTGTTATGTTTCAGGAATAAAGGCCACCATAACAGATATCACTAATGCTATAATGGTTGCCTTCAGGTTGACGGCCTCGTCATAATATACTATTTCATGCCTGAAAGGAACCCGGGTTTGGAGGAATAAGGAAATACGTTATAATACACATACACATTTCACGCCGGTAAAGTAAAGGGGTAGACAGAGATGGGTCAACACCCACATTTCGCTAATTATGATTTTTTATCCCACGTAACAGAGAGCGAGCCTATTGCGATGAAACGGGCTCTTTGTCATGAGATGTTTAATGTCGTATGGAAAACAGTCCTATCCCTTAATCACTTTTTACGACACCCACGGTTATAAATTAAAAAAAATATATACTGGGTGATTTTCGGATAAGAAGATTTTTTTTAAGTATCGATAGCAAAATCATCTGGGAGTATTAAATTGGCGAAAGAATTTTTTCTATTTTGATAATGTATGGAAATAATGTTCAGGTGAAAGGAAATATGTATGAGGGTTTTAAAAAAATAATTCATTCACCAAATTAATACTTCCAGATGATTTTGCTGTCGAAACTGTAACCAAATTCTTTTTTTTTTTTTTTTTTATACATGACACGTCAATTTGACTTCACCTCGCCTGATGTTAAGCTAAAGGCAAAGTCTCGGAAAGAGGGTCACCATTGTAAACATTTACCATGTTAACAGTGGTGGCACTCAGCTTGACGGCCTCATTAGATGCCTTTTCACGCCCCGCTTAAAGGACCCGGGACTGTAGGAAGAAGGAAACACGTGAGCTGGCAGGGAATTCCAGGTCTTAGTGGTGCGGCATAGGAATGAATCACTGAAACGCTTGCTTCTAGCTGGTATACTCTGCACTGTAAATGGATAGCATATTAGCCCTGCACGTGTCGTCCTGTGAAGGAAAGGGGAGGGTGGGACTAATTGGAAGAGCTCGTCAGAACATTCACCATGGTAGAGACGGTAGAAAACTGCCAAAGACGCAACATCTCTACGCATCTGCAAAGGCCGAAACGACTATAAAATCACCCTGTATATATATATATTCTACGACATTCAGTACAAATTATAAAAGAAAAGATAATTTTCGTGTAATGATCGTATCGGTAATTTTTAACAACCATATTTAAGTAACAGATGTTATCTTTAAAATATGTCAAAAGCGCATTCATATGAGTGCTGGATTGTTTGATAAACTGAATGAATGAAGATGGATATAAAGAGAAGAGAAGTTTGAAGTGGTTCAGGTGTGGCTCAATAGCTCAGTTGGAGGAGCATTCCCCTGTAAGGGAAAGGTCGTGGGTTCAAGTCCCACTTGAGCGCTTCATTCTTCCCGATATATTTCGAATTTAAAAATTAGCTTAATCTAATATATAAAATTCTCGTGTCACAGTTTTCGTAGCCATACTCCTCCGAAACGGCTTGACCGATTTTGATGAATTTTTTTGTGCTTATCCGGTATCTATGAGAATCAGCCAACATCTATTTTTCATCCCCCTAAATGGTGCAGCGGGAACGGGATCTGACGCGGATCGCGGGGCGGGAAAAAATTGGCGGTACGAAGTTCGCCGGGACAGCTAGTAAATGCTATAAAAATTTCATTAAATATGAATGAAATGTTAATGCGATAAAATCAAAAGAAAGTGCTCTCCCACCTTGTTGGTGTAGAAAGTGTGGTCGTGAACGCGACTGCTACGCAGGAGGCGCGGGTTCGATTCCCGCTCAGTGCAAATATTTGTATGCATGAATATGGCTATTTGCATTGGTCTGGGTGTTTCTATGTATAATATGTATGTATTTACAAAAAAAAAAAAAAAGTATCTATGTATGTTTATCCGCATTCTAGATTCCATAACACAAGCTAGTTAAGCTATGCTTACCATGGGTCTAGATAGCGTTGTGTAGAATGTTGTGGAATATTTATTTATTTATTATAAACTCATCATCATCAAATTTCTTAGGGATGTTCCCGTTTATATCTCACTCACTCCTTCTTCACATTTGACTTATAGGTACTACTTTTACAGGAGCGACTTCTCTTCTTCATCTTAGCGTTAATCCAGTCGCGTCTAACTACAGATTTGGTTTAACTTTGATATTGTCCGTGAAGTGACTGCCATATGACCTCCACAACCCAAGTAGGAGCGACTACCGTGACGTTAGTGTGGAACTAGTGTCACCTAACTTACCCGCGATTCGAAAGCGATCTTAAGTTTGACCCTTAAGTAACTAATACGTTATCACTTAGAACTGTAGTTCTATCGTTAAATAAATCTTTTCTATACAGATTGACCAAAATTCTAGTTCAACCATATTTGTCGATTTATGAAATAACTAATAAAATTGGAATTTCGAACTAGCGAATACTTCGAGAGGACCGCGTCCTCTGGGAGGGCGATATAGGCACGTGTACCAGTGAAGAGTAAACCTCCAGCTGGGTGGGGTGCCTCTGATACATGTAATACATATCATAATACAAAGAAAAAAAACAGGTTATTTAGTGAACTTCATAAAATAACTTCATTATATAAATTTAAAACTATATAACGTAAGTAAGTAATGATATAACAGTTATTTTGTGCTCGTACGTTTTCACCCGAAAGGGATCCAAACTAAATTCTATATAAGTAACAGTTATGTACTTATAATGTAATTGAATGTTATGTACTTAAACAGAATGTAAAATATTTTATTGGAGAATAAAGCTTCACTTTACTTTTTACGTTTTCGCCCTTGTTTCTAAACTGGTTTTCTTTTTTTATTAGCTAACCAATCGGCCTGCTCTAAAATAAAATACGGAAACAGGTAGTTTTGTTTTTTCTTCGTCCCCACCCGTCACCACCCACTTACCCCTCATGTTTTTCCTCAAACAATAGGGAAGAGGGGGTGTTCTGGTCGAATTTTTACAAATATATTTAGAACCTACACCCTTCATCACGAGGCTACTCAAATAACCACTCCTCTTTCCGTAAAATCACGTTTTCAACAAACCAAAAAATAAAAAAGTCTTGAGGAGGAGACCTGTTAAATAAAAACTTTTCGGTACGAAGTTTTTTATACAATAGTCTCTGGAAACTTTGGCAGGAACAGAAATGCCGTAGTTTTTTTTTGGAAATCGGACTGAAACAATATCATTGTGGAAGTACGTGGAAGTCGTAAGTACATACGATTATAAAAGAATAGATGTTGATGAAAGAAATAAAGAAATAAATAAAAATAAATAAATAAATTTATTATAAATTAAATAAAGTATTAAATTATAATATGACTTTTCATATAACTTTAAAATCCTAGAGACGATATAGTCTACGATCCTGGGATATATTTTTCACTCCACGTTCACTCGTGGCGCAGCAACGCCATGACACCATGACTTTCTTCAGGAATCAAAGAATTATTCTATTAGAATTACCATAACATTATTTTTATTTCATCAAAAACTGAAAACCCAGTAAACGTCAGCGGACTTCATTTAATTAAGAAATCGACTAGATAATTTCAGCCGTTAAAACATAATTGAATACCAACATCCTCACAAACTTCCCGTTAATTCCCGTTAGTGTTATTGTATTTCACATTTATAATATTAGCAGTAAGTAGGATATACAGACACCCTCTCAAAGAGGAGGAATAGGGGTTTAGCAGTCGAGTACTGTCAATCACTTTCCTCATCGACCTATTTTATAATCACACCGACACGCACCTGGGGCGATATGACATTCAATACACTTGTAGAGTAAATAGTATTAATCGAGGTACACGATCTAAAACTGTAGATGCGTATCTTAATTGAATGGACATGGAAACGCCATTTATCAGTTTAGTGAATCTTTTGTTGTGACATTAGTAGGTTATGTTAGGTATGAGGTTGAGGTGTTGGCACACCTAATGTAGAACTAAGACCCGTATTCCAGGACGATATTTTCGTCCTCAATCTGGATTTACATTGACTGATTTGAATGAATGAATGAATGGTTGAATGAATGATTTATTTCTAAGAATATGGTCATCTGTCAATGGCAATCCGGGCACAGTACTAATCTTATGATGAGATTTTTAATGAAAATTATTAATTAATTGTCTCTATACCTCTCCCATTGCCCCAGTGATGTGATATACCTGTTGGATGTTACCATATAGTAAATATTAAGGGAGCTTTCATATAACAGACATGGTTTTCCGACAACAACACTGGCCGGTTTTTTAAAAAGATTATTCACTATGAATTGCAACGCAAAAATAACATTAATTGCATTTTTCCATTATGAGCAATCTCTTTGCCTAAACACTTTGAGTTATCTAAGATCCATTTTGTAAATAACATACACGAATTTTCCGAATAGATTAATTTTCAAATTGTTTTATTAGGTATTGTAAAAATAGGTAGGGTGCCCTAGCCAAATGGACGACTTGAAAAAATGGCTGGGATAGTCTGGATGTGGAAGGCGCCAAATCGGCAGACATGGCGCACATTGAGAGAGGCTGTGTCCAGCAGTGGAATGCAAAAGGCTAATTATTTTGATTAATTGTAAAAATACGACTATTACAAGCAGTACCAATCGATTTCTAATATACGAAAATAATTTTCTCATCGATAAATTTGTATTGAAATCAACGTAAATTCACTCAAACGAGGAATATATTTTTTTCTGTAAGTACATCACTAAGAATAAACATGAGTATCATTCATACCTTCATTTCATTCATTCATCAACATGAGTATTTTTTTTAACAAATTCTAATAATAACATCAAGAAACATTTTTTATATTACGTCTTACACAAAACGAGAAATTTCTATTTGAAAATAATTACGCAGTAAACCTCAAAGGGATTGACTGAAATGTTCCAAAATGTACACCAACGCAATGCGAAACTCCTTTCTGCAATGCGCCATTTTCTTATGGGAAATTTTCCGGTCCTTCCTACGCACTAGTTTCTCGGTGCGAGTTAAAGGTTAAAATAACAGACAAAACATAACAATTTTACGGTTCTCTTGATAACAATTGGGAACTGCTATCTCTCATTTGTAAACATTTGTATTAATTATGTTGGTTATTACGAAGGTATGGCAAGTGGATAGATGTAGTTTTGGCTTATACCGTTGCGAAAATGACATGATGTCTGTAACTATTTTTTTTTAAAGAATATTAGAAACGAAATTCCTAATATTCCCTCTAACCTGGAGGGGTTTCCCTCTAAGCTGAATTGTTTGTGCTAGGAGAGGGTTCATGTCGGTGGTGTAATGGCCAGGATTCGCTGAATGGCCGACTCCTTAACCATTAAGCCACAGACGCTTCAAAATATGAAACAGAAGATGATACCAGCGGTTCCACTCGCGTGGATGTCGATATTGCTACCCAATATTTATATATGTCCCTTCCCAAGGTCTAATACATCTCTGTACTAAAATTCATCGCTGCTTTTTTTAAAACGCTGCAATTTTGCTGCCAGGAAAGATTCATTGCCGCGCGAGCTTTTCGCACATGAGCGACAACATAGCACCATTTCATAGGAAATCAGTTCTATATGGATATGTGTCTACTGCCTTGTCAAATGATTTGTTCGATAAAAATAAAAACAAAAAGTAGACTAAAGCAAACAGAGCAACAATATTGTATTATATTGTATTGGTTAATACCACAGATATCCGTGTTTAATGCGAATATGCGTGCTCCAAGCACGTTATGGTTGGTTATACCGGATAAGGACTCACTACGGTCATGGGTCAATATTTTACTACATAAGTATAAAGTTATTGCTCATTTATTAGTAATTTTTACTTCATTCACTGGTACCATGTTATTTACATCTTGTATATAATATGGTACCTACTATATTGGGAGTGACCATTGCTTTTGCCTAACCTAGCTTTGTATTAAGTAATTAATTAATAATGCAGAAAAGAATACAATTATGACGAATGGACGTGCAAATAATGTCTCCTGTATATTTGGTGAAATTGAATGAATGAATGAACGCACAGATTATACACGAATACAATGAACTGTGGTTGCAACAGATGAACTGTCTGTGACGCGCGAAAATAATAAAATGAGATTTTTAAAATGCAAAAATTAGTAAAATGATATTGTGTTTTTAGTTTCGTAGCTACACAATAAAACTTGTGTAACATTAATAATTATTTTTCTATAGGAACACAGGTTTAATTAAACGTACATATAGGAAGCAAATACGAATTAACGTGCCTTGCAGACTGACAGCTAAACAAATTCAAAATGGCGCGAATTACTGAACGTGTCCGTATAGTAATAAACAATAGAAGTTTGTGGAAACGACAATCGGATCGATAATATGAACTCATATGAACTAACAATAGAGTTATAGGACAAGGTCGCCGGTCTATATGAACTTTAGTGAACCGTATGTCTGTTTATGAGTACATTTTCGTTTTTAGCCAGGCGATGATGGCCGAGGTGTACATTCCGTTTCTCGTGCGACTCAAGTTCATCCCCGGTCACGTACCTCTGACTTTCGATATTCGTATACGTATTTGAAATTGCAGTCAATTGCATAAATCGGGGATGGTAAGGAGTGACTTGAATGGATATTATAAATATTAAATTATAAAAAAAAAGTGAAAGTAAATTTATTATTATTATAGATACTCTATCACGCAAAAGCTGCTGAAATTTAAATAGAGCACGTGTGGGATACGACATTGGTAATTTTATATTCGAGAAAAAAATTGTGTTTACTTTTTTGGCGGGATTTTCTATCAGTTTATTTTTGGCGCGTAAACCCTCCTACTCCAAAACACGTGCAAAATTTCAACCCACATACCAAATATTGTTAAGAAACATAACAAATAAATCTAATGTAATATGTAAACCCACATACGTACAGGAATACATGTGATACCATTGAATATAATAAACAGGAAATGCTCCACAATCTACCCTTGTGTGATTGGCTACTGTTGGCCCTTGGGTTAAAAATAATTTCGCTACGCAATTGGCTATTCATTCACATTTGTTTTTGTAAGTTGGTTTTATTGAAAATGAAGACCAAACATGTCTTCGTTTTGGGTGAATAGCGCCCTTTACATGAACAGTCTTTCTCGAGCGAATACCGCATTTGTGTGTTACTGAGCGCGCGTCTAAAGACGTCACGCGTTCTAGTTTAATTTCTAGTTTAATTCAAGATTGCGGGGCAGAATATATAGGCATGTATAACCGCGCGATTGAGATATCGTATAAAGTGGTCTATTGATTAGTCATAATATGTTTTTTTTAAAGATACATCAATCAGCGTTAATATGACTTCACTCCATGTAATGTAAAGCTGATGGCAAAATTTTAGAAAAGAAAATCACGCTCTGCTTGATGGCCTTATCAGATACTTTTTCACGTCGGCTGCATCTGAATCTTGTACTTCAGAGCCAATTTCTCCTACTCATTTCTCAGGCTGAGACTAAAAGAACTAACAAGTAAAGCCGCAAAAAGGAATACCAAAGTAGTGCTATCTTGTTCGCACTTTTGGTCAGCACGCACGAGTGTGAGGGAGATGGCACTACGTTAGTCCTACTAATATTATAAACGCGGCAGTTTGTGAGTATGGATGGATGGATGTATGGATGGCTGTTTGTTACTGTTTCACGTAAAAACTAGTGAATGGATTTTCATGAAACTTTACAATAATATAGCTTATACATCAGAATAAGACATAGGTTATATGTCATCACGCTACTACACAAGGGAACGCAGCAGTGATAATTAATGTCAACAAATTCGGCCGGCATCGGCATATACGCAGAAGTGACAGTGTGGTTTCTCCTGTTGCTGTTTAGATAACTATATCATTGTATAAGAGGGTGCAGCGGGAACGGGATCGTCGCCACGCGGGTGGAAAATTATTGGCGGTACGAAGTTCGCAGGGTCAGCTAGTATTATCTACGTTCACTTGTTAGTTCTAAACGTTCCGTCTATTTTGTTCTTTTAGTTTGCGTCATCAGGTATATCGCCTCACAGATAAGGTTAACTTTAAACCTAGAGACCTTTCTTAAAACACCTAGGTGCAACGTACGGGTTTATATGAATAGTATGTCTAACACTACTTAGTAATAGCTACTATTTTTCCACCGCCCCGTCACGAAATGGTACGAAGCGCGTACTCCCGGCCTTGAGGCGCGCTATCGATTCGTTGTGCCTACTTACAACGTAGTACTACGCCGCGGTGGTACGCTGAATAATAAACGACAGGACACTTCATTCAAGGTAGTACATTGAGAGTACACTAGGTACAGTTTTAACATACAAACGTAGATTCTTGCCTTTATTAGTGTCGCTTCGGTAGCTGTTCTGGGCGTTGGCATCCAAACACAGGAGTTAGTTTACAGTATTTATATAATATTTTAAAAAAGGGTATAAAAAGCTTTAGAGAAACACGTCCGTACAATTGGGTATTATCCTATAGTTAAAATAAATTATCTAACCGTGCTTATTAAATTAAGAATGTTAAAAGAGCGGTAAAAATTACATCTGTTCTTATTTTATACTTAGTTTTTATTTATTTTTAATCATCCACCCAACCTATAATAGTAACTGATTTGACTATTAAATTTTATGATGTCGCTAAATCTTTTTTCATACAAATTACCTTATAACTTATCGTATTTACGTTTAGTAAAAAGTAAATAATTTGACTAGTCAGTAGAATACCCAATTTTGAGGTTTGAAGGAAAAAAAGAGCGTTGGTGTTGCTATCACAAAAAATAAAAAGGTAATGATTATAATATAAAAACTAAATGAAAAGTTGTTGCTATCCGAAACAACTTGGGGTTAAGCAGAGATGAATTAACACCCACAAAACTTTATTCACTCCTTACTGCCACTACTCCAGTTCCTCCGTGATCAAGGTACTTGCAACAGTGCTGAAATATCGGACACTCGAAACAATACATGGTAAATATTCCTATATCTCTAATAGTAATAACACCTAAGTACATTTTCACCAATCATTCTTCAAGAAGGGCATTACAAGGTATCTTCAGGGTCGGCGGCGCGAGTGTAGCGCCCCTGGTGTTTCATACGTGCACAGGCCTCGGCCGCCTCGGTAACCACTTTCCATCAGGTGGGCCGTGTGCTTGTCTGCCTACTAAGTGGTTTAAAAACATTGTACTCGGTCCCAGCCTCCCATGTAATTGGGGGTGAGCCTATTGCTGCATTTCGGGCTCTATTGTTGACTCGAGCCATGTATCTGAGGCCGAGTTAGGGCTGTGATAATTTTTTCATTAAATTTGCCTCGATAGAGAATACCATTTTGGACATCTAATTTGACTTTGACGAATCGGAACTATGACAAAATAAAAGCGAGTTTTGGTACACTCAGAATCAAACCGATCTTGACGTACAAATTGCTTAAAATAATCTTAATGGTTTCCCCCCTTCGTGTTGACTAATTGATCTGATATTTGGTACATATCTTAAGTTTGGACAATAATGCAATTTAAATCAATAAAACAGTTTGAATAGCTCTTAAAACCTTGATATTTAGATCATTTTGAGTGAGTACTATACCATTACGACCTTCAAACCTTCAAGAAAAGAGCGTACTCTCTTTTAAAAGGAAGGCAACGCACTTGTGACTCCTCTGGTGTTGCGGGTGTCCATGGGCGGCGGTGATCGCTTAATCCATAAAAATCGATGTAGTCAAGATCGATGCTGACTGTACGTAGATGAGAACGAAAACAAAACTAAGTAATTCGCGTATAAACTTTCTCTCTCGCGCCAACAATTAACTGAGTGTGAGTGTGCGAGTCATTGCTTGTGGTGCAAGTAACACGCTGAGGAGAGAACAACGCAAGAAGTAATGGATAACAAGTGCCGCTGGTTCGGGTAACTACGGCTAAAACATCTTAATTAACCGAATACATAGGGAAAAATGAAACCTCTCGGGCGGGACTCGAATCCGCGATCTTTCCCTTACAAGGGAATGCCCCGACCAACCCGGCCACCGAGACACGCCCGATGTGATTCAAATTTGCCTTCTATTTTTATCCGTCCTCAAGGCAACGGTGGAGTTATCCACCGATATTCTCACGGACTATCGGAAACAATGAATGATGTTACAATCATTTTTAAATATTGATTTTTGATAGTAGGCAGTAAATATCTCTTCAGATTTTTTATTGCGTATCGATATGTAGAAAGTAATTTGGTCTATTTGTACAATAGCATAGCGTAATCATTTCTGGATCGTAGCTTATTTATAGAGTTTCAACATCATATTAAATTGTCTTCTGCGAGAAAAACCGATTTTCAATATGGTGATTTTTGGACATTTGAGGGTAAATCTATATGTAGTACGATATAACACTGTAATTGTGCATTTATTAACATTTTTCCTTAAATATTCCAAGCGTTATGCCTACAGTATTTTACTTTTGCTATAAGCATTTATACTTAGATCATGTCATATGGAACGTTGATTGATTTAATGAGCACTATATCTAATCGTAGGTAAGCATAAACGCGTAAACCGCCGACTTCCGTCATTAAGCGACACAAAGAGATGTAATTTATCCTCGTAAATAACTTTAAGATATAACATTAAAGGTCAAATTCTATCTTCCGGGTTATAATTGTCGTAATAGGTGATTTGATAACTCATTGGGATATGTTTGCCTAATAAGGAAATGATTAGTAATCCGTCTAAATATCAAATTTTCTATACCGCTGTCTTTTATGACTTGGACCACACATCGGCAGGTTCGGATAAGATCTGTCCGTTGTTTAAAGCCAAAAAAAAAAAAAAAAAAAAAAAAAAAATCACGAAGTAAGGCTTGCACGGAGATAGTTTTCCAGCTAAAAGTGATTAACTACCAAAAGTGTTGTTTGAGAATGCATTTGTGTAAATTAATGTCCAATGCGTGAACAGAACGCAAAGGTTTCATTTTACAATGTTGCCGTAATCAATGTATGCTTAACTAGCTGATTTAAACAGCTTTGTCTCCGTGAATGTCGGTTTTAGCGACTTTGGTCGTTTTAAAAAAAAAACGATCAAACACGTAAGCTTTTAATATTGATTAAGTTTCAATAAATAACGCATCAAAAAATCCTACTAATATTATAGACGCGAATGTTTGTGAGTATGGATGGATGGGTGTTTGTTAGTCTTTCTCGTCTAAAAGGCTGGAGCGATTTGAATAACATTTGGTATGAAGTTAGCTGACACCTCGGCATAACACATAGACTAATTTTGGTCCCAGAAGGAAATAGGCGTTAGTGGATGGATGGATAGACATAACTCCAATTGCAAATAAAAACACTCAGTATTATTAAATCCATATCCATACTTAACATTATAAATACGAAAGTAACTCTGTCTGTCTGTATATTACGCTTTCACGCCTAAACCACGGAACCGATTTTGATATAATTTGGTATAGGGGTAGATTAGACCATGAGAAAGGACATAGGCTATGTATGATCGCGATAACCAACATCAACGCTGGCGAAGCCACGGGCAAAAGCTAGTAAACAATAAACAGGCAACAATTAGATATTAGGTAGTGTACAATTGTATAATAATATATAACAGATGTTGCCATCATGATATATGCATAATATACCACCTGTTAACTTATTAACATGAGCGATCAATACATTTCTTAGTGGTTTATTTCTAGACGGCAATGTAATCACCGAAGAAAGTGATTCTTTATGTGCGATGACTATTTTATTTTCATTGATAGTCGTTATAAGATGGCCGACAGAATTTAACTCGTGTAATGAGACGCGCTTACCGTAGCCTATGCACACTTTCGACACTAGCGTAGTAAAAAAGTTTAAAGGGGTTTAACTTTGGGCTTAAATCTTAGATGTGAGTTTTTAGAAAGGAATTTTTATTTGCTGTAATTTAACTTTCTGCAAAGGGCAATACAAGAGCTATTCTATCTCTTCCAGGCTATAAGGACTTGTATCCAATGGCTGTTAAATAAATATTGAAAAAAAAAAATCTAGCTTTTCCCGTGAGTTTCGTAGAAGGCGCTTAAGTGATGGGGTTATTCTCATAGAACTGAAAATATTATTTAAAGTTTTATATTTATTCTGCAAGACATAATGTCATACCGTCTTAAGCACCATAGCATTAAACTCTGCATTATGTGGGACCGTATTGTTTGTTGAAATATGGGTATATTACGTTGCTTATGCCTTCGAGGGTACCCAAACAGTAGTGTGGAAATGAAACATAAGTAATTTTACGATTAAATTTTCAATATCGACGTATACAGCGGGGCATTGTAAACACAATAAACTATTTTTATATTCCTACAAGATCCGTCACGTAAAACCTAAAACTATATGCGGAAAATTCCTGAAAAATATCGGGTCGACCGCCGCCACAGCGAATAATAGTGCACGAACAATAAAGCTTTTATTGACATCGTAAAGGTGAACTCATAAAAATCATTTAACTTGGGCATTTACGAGCGCGCACCGATTTCCTGATGGTGCACACTTTCGCACACCCCGCCGCACCCGGCCGCTTTTCACGGCTTTCCTCAGAAAACTATATTTGTCCCGCTCCCGCCTGTAGCGCGGTCTCCACGAAGTTCGACGACCGGGGCAACGAGCGCGCGAAAGTACTTTCACTGCGCCGGCGCATGCGAGTCTCTAACGCCCGTCTGTTGTTACGCGCGCGTTTTCGTCTTTATAACACTGAGTTGTACATTGCAGATTGCAGATAACGTGTGCAACTCGGAGAAATGGCCTTTGATGGGTTTGCTGGAGCCCGCAACAGTTTAGATGTTAACTAGTTGTAATTCATCTAGGAATGCGACTCGTCTATCGCCCGCTGGCTTTGCTCTCGCCGATTCGAGAGCCCTTTTGTATTTTTGCTGTTCACGTTTAGTTCAAATAGCTAACTTTATTACCTACACATATATCTGGCTTCAAAGGAAATCTATATACCTATGAGCACTTGTATGCTTAGTGCCTTAGTTAAATTGAAACAAATGCGGTCTTTAACAATGATGCGGTATTTGAAAACTTAACATATTTTTAGTCTAAAGGGCCAACTCATAATGGTTAGTATGGATGGATGGATGGATATATGTTACTCTTTCACGTCTAAACGGCTGGAGCGATTTTAATAAAATTTGGAATGGAGTTAGCTGACACCCTGGATTAACACATAAGTACGCTATCTTTGGTCGCGATACAGCTTGAGCCCACACACAGATTACAGTTTGCACCAAAGCGCTTATATGAAAATAACTATGTTTTACGTAAATTTTATTACAATAGACAACTCTATAGGTAACTGCTGACGAGTTGCAATTGTTTGATCAATCGGACTAAAAAGTACTAATCGGTCTATTGCTAGTAATGGCTTCAGGCTTCATTCAGGGTTCAGGGACTTCCTCTCTCGTGGAGACTCACAATAATTCATGGTAGATGAAATGAAAAGGATTCAATGAAACAAAAAGTATCGTCTCACTAACCTCACAGTAACATCGAATAAGGTCCAATATAATACCGAATCAGGAGGACAAAAACAAAAATCAAATGAAATGTGGAAAAAAATCGCGATAATTACGTCATCAATTAAAAACTCATGATTAACAAATGTTTTTCGCGCAAAAACACAACAAATAGCGTATAATCGCGGTGTCGTGTTGTATATCAATCGCAGTAGGAAGCGCGGGTGAAAGCAAGGCTTTCTGTCACGAGGCGCGCTGCGCACGCGCACCAACGTTAGCCGAAGTGCACAATGCAGCGATTTAGATTCAGAGTAGATCGAGCAACATCTGAGGGTAGATTTATATCATGAATACGGCTCAATTTCTATTGGTGATGAAATATGAGTATCTATTCGTGATAGGATTAATATTGGTATAGCTCGGGACATATATCTTGGATCTAAAATGTCCATTACATTTGCACACAGTAAACATATAGCCCATGACCAAGTGCCCGCTCGAGATCCTGGGTCTGCCGGGGTGCAAGAGATATGCTTTCGGCAATCTCACCTCCGGCAACCAAAGACCCAAAACGGCTTTGAGTTCGACATAACCACCTCCACCGGCTCCGTATCCGTGGGAACTTTTCGCACAATAAAAAAATATGCCGGCTTGACGGCAATAAGCGCGCTCCCTAATTATGTGGGATCAACAAACATATTTGGCGAACTATGGGTGTTAAATACACCTCTGCTCTGTCTTTCTCGAAGGGGTATTCGGGGATTTATAGACGTGAGTATATGTATCTGTGTATGTTAAATATGCTCTATATACATATTACACGTTTCTTAAGTGTCTTTTGAGGATAGCACGGGGTGTTACTGCGGTGGACGAGCTCAAATTCAAAAGCATAGATTATTACAAAACAATCTACGCGCACTAGGACGTCCTTTGCCTCGTGAATAAGGTCCAAAATATATGTCCCACGGTATATCAGGAATTTGTTAGCCTCACCTGGGAATGTGACTAACTTCGTAAGTCTTGAAAGTTGTATTTGACCAACTTTTCTTTGTTAAACTGTATCAAGAATTAAAATTGTACCTAGCTTTGAACCCCACTAAGATTTTCGGCACCCAAGTAAACATCGCATGCTGGAACACTCGCTAATTGACAGACGAGAGTCTAGCACAGGCTTTTATCTCCGGGTAAGATCAGACAGCAGTAGCTTCCATAAAAACTGTACCAGAAGAAGGAGTAAATGGACCCTGTTTTCCAAAGTAAAGGTTTTGGTTGCCACCGTGATCAGCCCCAGCGTCATAGTCTCCACCCTATATACGGAAGACTGGGTGAGGCACATTACCAGATATATACTGCCATAGGATATAACTAATTGACTGATAGTCATCTTCTTCTAGTTCTCGTGTCAATGATTTACTGGTGGTACTTAATGATTCCTGGAAATAGTTGTGCCTCTCAACCGCGCTGTCAGTGATTTTATTCAAATCGCGTCTTTACTAGGTAGGACTTAAGGGACACAAAACCAAATGCGCCATGGACTGCATGGGAGCACAGCAGTCATACGCGGTTAAGCCCGGGTCTTGCATTCTCCACCAGCATAAATTTGTCTAGACCGGCCGCAGAGATTAACGCACGCTCCCTAAGAAGCGGGATGACACCCGAAAACCCCCCATAAACGCAGGATACACCCAAACTACCCCTTAGCTGAGGCCGCAGTGGTAGCCGTAGGTTTGATGGCAGTCCTGGGACATCCTTCCGAAGACTTACCTGGGGCTCCCAACCGTAGGCTGTTGGGCGTTACGTGAGGGTTTTAAGTCGGTAGTAATCCATGAAGGATTTTCCCTCACGTTAAAAAAAAGATACGTGATATAAAGACTGCTATTTTATCTGCTTCTTTTAGATAAAAAGTGAAATGTTGTTTTCGATAATCACAATTCTCCACAGTATGTTCCGAGCTGCGGGCGTCTCACCGCCTGCCATGAGGTCTAGGTTTTTGTTGAACTATGAAAGTTTGACGCTAGAAAGTTTTCTTAACTTGATATTTTCGTAAATATATTTTGCTATCGAAATTATACCTTCTCTTTAAAATATTAGTGATTTTGGCAACAAAGTAAAAAGCTTTTTTCTCTGTTCTCTGATTTGAAACTCATTAAAACAATGCAAGTAAACTTCAATGAGAGGTGTTTGTTTGTTACTGTATAGGAGTCCATATCTCAACTCGAAACTGTGTCTCGGAAGGCACGTTAAGCTACCGGTATCAATTTTGATACAAACATAATAAGGCATTCTTTACCCGCAACTGGAGGACTAAAAAGTCCGACAATTTTTTCCAACTACAGAATTTAAATATTGTCCGTCGATTGTAGAACTCAAACAGGTGGCAATCGCTTCACTAACTATTTCGAAGTTCCGACGCTTCGTAGTTAAACAGAAAACGAACCTCTACTGGGTTCAGAAAGGCAGAATAGTATCCACAGCCAAACCCTACCATCCCATCAGGTCAACAGTATCAAATGTATTGTCAAACATCGGGAAAAAGAAGCACTCAAGTGGGACTTGAAAACACGACCTTTCCTTAAAGGGGGAATGCTCTTCCAACTGAGCTATTGAGCCACACCTGAATCACTTCAAATTTCCCTTCTCTTTATATCCGTCTTTAAAGGCGACGGTGGTTGGAATCAATGAATGATTTTTCAACCATTTTTAAACATTGATTTTTGATGACTCCGCACAAATATTTGAATGATTTTTTATAGCATTGATTATGCTAACTTTTAAATACGAAATACATCGGGAAAAAATTACGCGCTCATTTCGAAATTTGATAGCATACTTACATAGCTACAAAAAGCGTATTAAAATAATTCTACAAAAGTGACTTAAGCACCATATTGTATTGTTTGTGCAAGGTGCACACAGCGTTACAATTCACTTTTGTTTTATGAAATTCTCACATAATTGTCAAGCTGCGGTGAATGTAATACGAACTGGCATAATCTAACGCTTATGTTTCCTCCTCCGAGTAAAAGTGGCAATTATACCTCTTTCGTAATTGACGACTTTAGATTAGCGCTAAACATTGCTTTTACGTAATTAAGCACGTAATGCACGGGAGTTTAGTCAATATTGTCGTTGGATATTAAAAGGGACGTAATCTATTGGTCGATGGCTCGACCATAATCATTATTGAGAAGATGATATTAATTGGTCGATCACATTAATTTGTCTCTGATTTTTTTATTGATACTAAAGCTCGTCCATATTTAGACTAAATACAAAAGAAAATTAATTTACAAATAGAGGAGAGGAGAATGTCCCCGAGACGGTTTCATTTAGCGAATTACACCTACACATTTTTGAATTTCATAAAGAAATACAGAGTCGGAATTTTCGACCAATAATGTAACTTTACAGTTATACAAAAACTAGAAATAAATGGAGCCTTGTAATTTTCGAATAATAATGTTTTAACTTTAAAGTTATACAAATATTTAATTAAATATTACTTGGGATACTTACTTTGTACCTGCAGTAAATATACCATGAATTATTATTTCATTACAATAGTAAAGTGACGTCAAATTAAAATATTAAATTAATTTTGTATAAAATAATAAATAAACAGCACCCGCTAAATAGTTTCGCTGAAGCTTTCTAAAATTTGCAGTAAAGTACTGCTAACAATAACATCGTTGCGGAGAGAAATATCTTTTGAGCTGAATAGTCACACAATATGGCTATTAATATTCATTTTAGCTTTCTTCATACAAAGTTATTATGTAGATTATGCATTCAAGTTGCAGGAGCAACAAGTTTTGTCAAAATACGCCAGTAAAAAGCACTCGTTTTCAAGTTTATATATCGCTAGATGGTAATTTGTAAGACGAGGTAAACCAGTCGCTCACTGAGTAATCTACCGTTATTTTATTCATAAAACCTAAGCTTTACTTCCCTTTCTTCATCTTTAATTTTTGCTACCCCCAGTGCCGTGGTCTTTCCGATATTTTTTTTCAATAACGCAATTCCAATTTTACCTCAAGAATATCGATTTAAACTCCCTATGAAAATTCGTTACAAACTATACGGGGCCCTGAGTCATCAAGAATCGAGTATTTGAAACGGGTGCCTTAATCTCAGCCACGTGTCGTTCGGAGCTCGTTCGAGTCCCGGCTGCATCTATTTGCGGTAAATGGGTCAAGCCAATCCCAAGTTAGCTGCAAGAACGAATACAAAAAGAGTAAAGTGAGGAGCGGCGGATGCGCAAGCGCACGGTTAGTGTTTTAACTACGGTTAAGCGTTTAGTGTGAGTGGTTTGACTTTTGATCGTTTTATTTAGGATACTTGTTTCTATTTTATAAAATAATTATTAAAGATATAATATAAAAAAAACGTATATTCATATCTAATGTTTCAAATTATACATCTGTTTATATGATCATGTCTGTATAGTGTATATCCGTAAAGAGATAATATTAAGTATTTTGTTTTTAACAATTTAAAAAAATAAACGAACTTAATGGTTCTTAATTTATGAATATTTTGTTTAATGTTTTACAATCTCTATTGCATGAATAAATGAAATATAAATATTTGAATATAATAACAAAAGCTCAGTAGAAAAGATCGAAATCCTATTTCATGGCAGCTTGTGACATCATATTGTAATCTCCCGTCTCGTGTGTCATGCAGGAAGTCAAAATTTACATTTTTAATGTCATATATTATTATATTAATTTCTGTTTATTATTAATGTTTACTGAAATTGATTACATTAATAAATTATTTCTTCGAAATACATCGGGAAAAAGAAGCGCTATTGAGTCACGCCTGAATTAATTCAAATTTCTATCTTCTTAGTTGGAAGAGCATTCCCCTGTAAGGGAAAGGTCGTGGGTTCAAGTCCCACTTAAGCGCTTCTTTTTCCCGATGTATTTCGAACTTAAAAAGTTGGCATAATAAAGGCTATAAAAATTCATTTAAAAAATCTTTTTATATTTTGTAATAATTTAAACATAAACATAAACACAAGTTTGACGAAGATGACAGATGCATCCAAACAATGATGTCGTAGGCCCTTACGCAGGTTTTCCTGTCGGGGTTAGATAGCAGTTGCTGCCATAAAATGAGAGAACGGACCCCGGACTTCAAAGTGCAACATTTGGATGCAATCTTGATCAAATGACGACTGATATGAATCGGGATTGACGTTCCGGTGCTAATGATGACAGCATTAAGTATTTGTACATTCTCATCTATAATGTATCACACAGGAAGTCAACATTGACATTTGATGTCACTTTGTTTAATCATTTTTTGATTATTTATTTATATTGCATACATTAATAGATTATCTAGATGCCAATGTTATAATGTAATAATTTAAAGTTTGACAGGGAAGGTTGACTGGTGCATTCATAGATGGTTGCCATATTTTGTGCTGAGTTATGATGTCATACGTTCACATCTCGCCATACGCCACTAAGAAGTGAAAAAGTATGTAGTACAGCATACATATGACATCTAATTTTATGTTAATTGTCACTATATTTATACATGTTAATTGTTTATGATCACATAAAATGGCATAAATGAATAAATAATTAAGTATAAATAAATCAACACCTGTCATCTAAATTCGATCGCTCGATGCTTATATCTATGCCTTAATATATTTTTTGTACACATACACACTAACATTTTTATGCATGCACACACTAACGAACAAACACGCACACACATACAGTTTTATATCATAAAATCTTATTTACATTCTTCTATTCTTTCTTTTGTTGTTTCTAAACGTAATTATCGTACGAAAGAGCGAGCCTCTCGTAACGCGTACTTGTAAACAAATAAATACTTTTTTAATTAAAAAACATTGTTATGTTATGATGAGTCGAGAGAAAGTTTTAAAAGATAATTGCAAACAACAGATTAATTATTAATCTTCTGTTCACAATCTGATCACACAATGCCGCTCTAAATGAGCAATTATATTATTATTATCGTTACTAGTATTCATAATGGACTTTGCATTGGTCGAACTTCGACCATAATCATTACTGAAAATTTTGAAAAAAAAACAAGAATTTTTTATTGATAACAAGAAAATTCAATAATAATTTTTTATTACCAATCTCTTAGCAAGAGCTTATACCGCTTTTCAGAAATTGGAGCTGTAAAAGCGTAATATTTTTTTTAATTTACTCAAATTGGGTTCCAGATATAAGCGCTTAAATAAACAAACAAACCGACTCTCCAACTATATAATTAGTATATAGATACCACATTATCGAGGTTGGAAAAAAATAACACTGGACGACATTGACGGGTACATACATACACATACATAATTTTAAATATAATATACCCGCAGTAGGCGGAAGCGTTGCCTTGTCGACCAGTTCGCCTTAAAGTAATGTCAATACGTTTACTATGGCTATATATGATGCAGACTCGTTTTAAAGGTGTTAAGATATGCTGACATTGTCGGCCCGTATCAAAATAATATGTTATCAAATCAAATCAAATCAAATCAAATTTATTTAATAATCGTTGTACAGTTATTTTACATGGTTTCTTAATCTATCGTGCGTTGTTACATTGTGCATAAGTGGTTATCTTACGTATGTATATTTATTTGTGCGGTTTAGTGTCTTACATAGGTCTTTACTAAGGGATATTATCTAAATTGTGCCTGAACTAGGTAGTCCTGTGCTTCAGGCTTCAAGTGCAGACTAATAATAATTCTAAAATACTATTACAGGTACAACTAATTACTATGAATACAATACAATGCTAAAGTGACTTGCTACGGTTAGCCAAAGTTATGTCTAAATAAGCAACTTAAAACTAATTATTTATTTTAATACAGAGATTAACTCCTCTGTGTCACCGTAGGACAATCTTTGGAGGACATTCTTCACGACTCGTTTACAAGAAACATAATTTAGAGGATAAATGCTTGTTATAGCGTTTATCCTTTTGTATAGAAGAGGTCCTAAAAACAGGTAAAATTTGCCTGTGTACTCGTGTTTTATTGCAATTCTTTCAGTGCATACAATATCATTGCGCCTTTTGTTATAGCAATGTACTATGACATAATGGTCGTTATTCGTCGACTAATGAAGTATACAGTGTATTTAACAAAGGAAAGATGTTGTCTCTGACTATCGCAATAGGCAAGCGTATGGGTAACGGACCCGGTAGGTAGATGTATAAAAAAATATACGAAGAAAAATATTGTGAGGTGCAGGGCGTTGAATATTTTGGGTTATTAGTTAGTTTTATATAGGAAATGAAAAAAAAAAAATTATAATACAAATTCTGCATCTAGAGACCATAATTAAATTACGACATAAGTTAAATTACATGAAAATTCGTCTAAAAGAGAAATATATCACAATTCAATTCAATTAAATTCAACTTTATTGTGAAACATAGGCATACAGCGATGGTCCTTCACACTTTCCCATGTGAACGAATGTTGGGTTTTCCATGGTTATTCGTGGGGATTTTGAGCATGATAAAAAAGAAACTACGTAATGAATATTTTTTTAATATTAATTATCATTATTCAGTAATGTGACTACCGCGTATTAAATTTCCCACCATGTCATAACATACATCATAACATAAAATCACGCCTGTATTCCCCGAAGGGGTAGGCAGAGGTGCTAGCACCCACATTTCGCCAGTTTATGTTTAGGTCCCAATGTAATAGGTGGCGAGCCTATTGCCATCAACCGGGCACTTATAAACCTGCGATAAATACACACATAACTTCGAAAAGCATCAACAGGTCATTGGTGTGTGCCATGGTAAACCTGGGATCAAACCCGAGACCTCGTCTCAGCAGTCCATACCACTAGGCTACCGCAGACCATGTCATAAAGTTGTATATTTTTCTTTTTACTGAAAAAGATAAAGCTTTAGAGAATTCTAAGTCAATTTGACTAAGCAAAAAATCCTGATTAACGTCAATATTTACTTACAATAATGATAACGGAATCTATACCATGATCGCGTTAATTCCTGTTATCATTATTGTATATCATGGAACACGAGATATTAAAAGTTAGTTTAATATTTACCTAACTCTTTCACATGACAAAATAATTTTCACATAGGTTACGTAAAAAAAGTGCAGTTTATCTTAATCTCAGTTTAAGCCTCTCGGTGGCACGCGCCGGCGCACGCGCAGTGCATCGGCCGCGTTGCGCAACCGCGCTATTAATACGCCCTCTCGCCTAACGCATCGCCGGAACACAGTGCACCGGTGAAAGTTTGCACTATATTCTTGTAACTACATGCTTATACTATTCGGGAATGTATGAATTCCGATCTAAAATCACTCGTCCATGGTAATTTTAGTCGATTCGAGTCCGATATAACTACCTTCACCGGCTCCGGGGGGTGGTAGTCGTGGAGATTTTTCGCACGATAAAAAAAATGGTAATGTCTGTTTGTCTGTTACGCTCTCCCGCCTAAACCACAGAACAAATTTTGATGAAATTTAGTATAGGGATAGATGATTCCATGAGAAAGGACATACGCTATGTTTGGTCGCAATAACTGACACCCACGCGGGCGAAGCCGCAGGCAAAAGCTATTAATGTTAAAGGTATTTCTTCCTAGCTGGTGTCCGTGATTCCGACCGCGTGGATGTCGGTAATCAGGACTAAAAGTCTACCTACCAAATTTCATCAGGTTATCTTCATACTTAGGTATATGACGAATTTTTATACACATTTCATCCCCTATTTTAACCCCTTTTTGGTGATAAAAGGTACTCTATATCCTTTCTCAAGACTTAGTCCATATGAGTGTGATTTTTTATTGTGTATACCGGGTCCGTTACTCATACGTCTATTGAGACAGCAGAGACCACATCTTTATCTTAACATGTTTGTTTTAGATTATAACAAACATGGTAAATATCCCGGCGAGTATTTTTACTTAATCTGCAGATGACTACACTTGAGCGATATTAAAGCCAAGCGCATAATTAAAATCTTGTAAACAATTTGCTTGAAAACGAGTATGCGACATTGAAGGGATTGGAGGAACGTAATATAACTGAGAATACTAAGGAAAAGCCCGACACGGAATCCAAAATAGCACGAAAAACATATATGCACTCAAACGAAACACGCTCCATGTAGAATACATAACCTCCTCCTTTTATGAAGTCAGTTAAAAATAAAGTTGATTTCATAGTACAAAATCGGATCGGAAAAATACAGCCGTTAATTCTAAAATCAAGCTGAAACAAGGCCGAAAACATAACGAATAACATTATATAACTGCTATTATCGTTACGAGTCGTCCTCGAGCATCTATAAGTAACGTTATTGTATTAATTTGTTGTTAAATAACGATCATTTCCGTGATCCATTTAAATTTTCGTCACTAAAGGTTGTGGTGAAGGTTGATATGTCACAGTGATTTATTTAACTCACCTTTTTAGAAAAAATAGATGTTTATTTTTGTGTTTAGTCCTTCAGTTGACTACCACGTACTATCAAGAAGTTCCTTAAACCTTGTGTGAAGAAATTGCGCCCTTAAGACAAATGACAATACGTTTGTAGAATAGATTATTCAATGTATGGGACTAACAAACGTTAACGACTGACATAAATGTCAAAATACGTGTCAATGTGTCATTCATCATTCTATTTTACAACAAATTTTCAAAGGAGGCTGGTATAACAGGGAAATGCTGCTGGTAGTAGATGTGCGGAGTCAGACGAAAAATCGCGTGAAAAGCTCCCAAGTGCGTGACATCGCAGATAAAATACAGGAGAGTCGCCTTCGCAGGTGCGGTTATGTTGTACAGCTACATGGGTGACATTTACATATGGTAGTCCCACCAGTATGATATTATATCATACTGGTGGGGATGTGACCACAAAATATAGGCACCCACAGGACAGGCTTGCCACAGTGAAACGCACAATGTTGTAAATTATTTGACAATAAACTCATTTTCATTTTCAATTGATAATAGTACTAGCGTAATAATCATGCCATTTATGTCACACGCGTTAAGAACGGCTTGACCAATTTTGAAAACTTTTGTGAACGAAATCTGTACACTCTGTATGAAAGTCAATAAAATATTCCAAGCTGAAAGCCGTTCTTCGACCATAAATTTATTTATGTTATATTATTCTAGAATTAGGCATTGCCTAAATTTTACTACAAATATCACAGTCCTTTACCGCCACAGAACTTATCTTCTAAAATTATACTTTTTTATTTTTCTCTTCTACACACTATTTACCAACTATGGTAAACGCTTACCATCAGATGAGCTGTAGGTATGCTTGTTTGCTATTTTAGCCAAAGATCTCTAGTAAATATAAAATATACCATCCATACATCAGATGCCGACTGCCTATGCATCACGAACTCCGCCCCTTCCCACCATGCCAGCTACTCCGCCCGCCATCTCTTACTGTTCCCAGTATTCCCAGTGGTCCCACCCTCGCGTGGGTGCTGGCGGGCATCCAGGGTGCGTCGCCCCCGCGGCCATTGTCTCATCGATCACACATAAAAATAGACCGAAGTGCAAACAACATTTGTTGAACATGTTCCGTATGTTAAAAATTAGATGTTAACTTTGGCTGGTCAGTGCTGATACGTTAGATTTAGACAAGTACCTACTCATTTTATTGTAGCTCATGCCTTAAAAAAGGTTTGTTACTGAAGCGATAATCTAGGCCTTCCATTATAAATCCGAAATTGCGGGTCAAAGTTTTCGTTTCCCGAGGATGGCCGTAAAGGATGGCCCTCGGTCAGCCGGGGTGCGAGGGATATGTCGAATACAACCTCACCTCCGGCCTAGCTCTGTGATCCTCAGTCGGTCAGTGCGGTTTTACTCGGTTCGAGTCCGACATAACCTCCCTTTCCGACTCCAGCAGGGGAGGTATCCATGTAGATTTCCGCATAAAAAAGCAAGGGCCAAAGTTTTCGTCAATCAATTAATTAGCCAATTGCAGTCCACTACTGGACAATTTTGCTGATCCTCCGCCTTCCATGTCCATTCTGTCCAAGCCACCGTTTTCAGGTCCTCAGTCCATATGACTAGGGGTCGTTCTACCCCTCGTTTCCTTACCGCAGTCTCCATCTTAGGATTCGTTTGCTCTAACGGCCATCGGTCCTTCGACAGTTGTTGCCTCTTCAACTTGCTTATTTTATTACGTACGACCGAAAGAGTAGGCATGTTATTATGTTACCAGCTGTATCGCCATTTTTTTCCTGCACTCGTGGCTTAGATCCCGTTCCCGCTGCACCTTAACATTTAGGCGGATGAAAAATGGATGTTGTCCGATTCTTAGAACTACCCAATATGCACACAAAATTTCATGAGAATCGCTCAAGCCGTTTCGGAGGAGTTTAACTACAAACACCACGATACGAGAATTTTATATATTAAATGTAAAACAATGTTTGAAGATTCGAAATACACCGGGAAAAAGTAGCGCTCAAGTGATTCCCCGATGTCTTTCGAACTAAAAAGTTAGCATAATAAATGCTATAAACCTATGAGCACACCTTTGAACATAATAATCATTAAAAACAGATGACGCTAGCGAATACCACAGCTAAAAATAAAAATTCCACGAATTGAGAACCTCCTCCTCCTGTGAGGCTTGTGTGGGCGTAGGGGGAAGGTAGTCAAATGCGTCTTACCTCCAGATAACTTTACGGAATTGGGAATATTTATTGAAACGAAAACACAATTAATTATAATCTACCTTTTGAAATTGTACATAAAAAAACTTGTACGTCATTGGTTTTGATACAGAATTACAAATTACGATATTGCTATGCCTGACCAGGCCCTCGATTCTACTAAAGCAAAACCATTTTTATGCTTTATTTTTATGTAGCTAAAGCCCAAAATTAAATGAAAAGAGTTTCATTACACTGTTTCATTCGCTTTGCAAAAAGGCATTCAATTCAACCCTAACTGCATTGTCTATAAGTCTAAAATTAAATGGATATTTAACAGGGTGTGTGGCAGTGGTTTTTAGCTGAGTCGAGGCCCACTTATTAAATGCTATAAAACCACCTTTTAAATGCTTAGTTTATCTTATTATTATTACGATATTTGCTAATAGTAATATGTATAGTGTGCATGAGATAACTTAAACTTACACATCAAACTATGTGACAAATCAAACTATGTCCTGTTGTAAAAAAAAAAAAAAAAACTACCATTTTCAGTCACCCTGCACCAAACAGCTACTGCTTAAAAGTAACCGAAACATCGGGCTAAATGTCAATAATAATACCAAATAAATCACGATCTATCGTGATTTATTTGACTTTTTAACAGATTATAATCTGCTAAAAAGTCGTTAAGTATAATATCATTACCAATCATTTCTTGTTACATTTAGGCGTCCAGAGATTGTTCTTAAATGTAATTATGTGCATAAGTAATATCAGAAATCATAGCGCGTGAGTTCACTGAGAATTTTATGACAACTTCTTAAACAATACACAATAAAATATGACTGCTCAGTGTGCGTTTTAACACACATTTAAAAAAAAGTTATATCGCATTGATTAATTACATCTATGCTATTATTCCAATGTTTCTGTAAATATCGATTAAGAACACATTTTTTTTTTTCAATATACAGTTAGTCCGCGATTTTTTTTTTTACACAGGACACGTCAATTTGACTTGGACGCAAAAACTACTAAACTGATTCTAAAATTCGAATCTAGTGATCTCCTGGAATAAAGGTAATTTCATTAGACAATGCCACATCTCATTCGCACACAAATTACTACTTTTCACTAAAGCGCGAGAGAAATCAAACAATATAATCCATAATGGCATCCATTTAAAATATACCATAAAATGTTCCTATAAAATCCACCGAACCTAACAATACTTAATCATAAAAACCTTAAAACCCGTATAAAGCTTATAGATCCCGGCGTTTGGGCGGCGTACGCGCAAGAAAAGCGCGTCGTCCCGGGGTGAACGAACGCACCGCGGTCACCGGCCGGGCGCGCGGGAAAATGGGAAAGCTATTGTTGCATTTGTTGGCCACAATGCGTGCGCGTTACGCTTCCGTATCGCAACCAAGGATGCGAGCCGCGAACTACTGTTATACATCCTATGAACTTATGAGAACCTGGTACTCCTTAGATGGCTTGTGAAGCGTGGCGGCGTTCGACCGCTAATTCTGAGGTCACGGGTTCGATTCCCCCTCGGTACCTACAGATGTTTGTGTGTAATAATATACGCACATACATTTGTATTGCCTAAACTAATACAAATATACATTTACATAAATAAACTAACATTAATATACATTTGTATTAGTGTAGGTCTGTTTTTTATAGGTAATAAGCCCATGTTTGACATTTATCTCACCTGTTGGTAAGTAATGTTATCGAAGATAATAATACGTTTACCTAGAAGCAATCTTCCAGAAGAAATGAGGTATCCATACTAATATTATAAATGTGAAAGTAACTCTGTCTGTCTGTATGTTACGCTTTCACGCCTAAACCACTGAACCGATTTTGATGAAATTTGGTATGGGGGTAGATCATGAGAAAGGACATAGGCTGTTTGGCCGCGGGCAAAAGCTACTCTTAGTATATTAGAAGGCATATAAATATATGCTTGGTTCTAGGCAGCGCAATATGGCAGCAAAAAATCTAGAGTCTAGAATATTTATTTTAATGTATTGTTGTATTTGTATTTATTTATTTGTATTTACTGTCTAGTCGCTGGAAGAGATACAAAAACAACGTGCTTTATAAATTTTATTCAACTACCTACAATATCGAAAACATCTAAATCAGGCTAGTTATTCTTGAGATACAAGCACAATAACTAACAAATAAGTATTCTCACCACAGTTTACCGTTTTCTGCCTCTGAACTCACCTCGACTCCTGACGAACACATTTGCATACAACATGTCCTGCGTGCTTCACTTGACTGATTTCTTGACAGCTACTAACCTATTTGTACATAATGTACGGTTATAAGCTATCGGAAACCCTGCTATAGATTGTTTTTACTTATGTGGACTGTTTATTGATTATTATTACAATACTATAGGCACCTGTGAGTCGTGAAGCCTACGTCAGAGATGGCGGGTCCGATTCTAATTCAATGCAAATATTTGTATACATGAATATGTCTATTTTGATTTGGATTTTGTATTCTTTACAAAAATATGATACACTAGCTTTTGCCCGCGGCTCCGCCCGCGTGGATGTCGGTTATCGCGACCAAACATAGCCTATGTCCTTTCTCAAGGTCTAATCTACTCATAAACCAAATTTCATCAAAATCGGTTCAGTGGTTTAGACGTGAAAACGTAACAGACAGACAGACAGACATACAGTTCGAATACATTTTTATAATATTAGTATGGATTAAGTCGATTTAACATGATCGTTATAGATGTCTGTTATGAAGAATGTTATCGAAATAATTCACTAACAAAACAGGTAATGCATCTCTAACCTTATACTTGAAAGGTTCCTATATATGAAGTCGGTGTTTAATTTTTACAGTTATACGAGGAGCCACTGAAAACGAGTCAAACAAAAATAAAATACCTACTTAGGTTTATAAAACGGAGTTTATTTTTGCTCTTAACACCTTATCTAGCAGTATTTATAGCAGTCAATTTTTAACACATCAATAAGACACCAAGATGGCACCCAAGATGCAATGACTCCGAGCACTGCCTCTCAGTTTTATAATCCATAACTTTTAAAAAAGAAACAGCCAAATAGTGACTAATTAGTAAATAGCCATTTCAATAGCATTCATTCACACGGGCGTATCACTTGAAAAAAAAAGTTCCCCAAAACAAGGCATTGTCCAGATTTATTTTATTTTTTTAGGTGACAATACTGAGATACGAGAAACGCCTGAGAATACCGCTGTGGAAACTTCGTATTGTTATTATAATACAAACTTTTTTTACAGACTAAAATAAGTTTGTTGTGGAATTTAAAATGTTTATTCCTTTTATTTTATTTCATAATGTTGTGTGAATGAAAATTTGTAGACATGAGACAGATTTTGATCTGTCTCAAGTCTACAAATTTTGGTCTATTGGGTATGAAAAGCATAATTACGTATCTCCTCTCTTTTCTCCCAAAATAGTAGGTAAAAAGGAACTAAAGAATTGTCTTCGTAATAGAATAAAATTTAGGGATAAACATAATTTTGTTTATTTATATTTCTACAATATTTCCTAATACTTAAAATTTGTATATACAGAATAAAAGTATTTAAACTTATAATAACTATTGGTTTGTGTAAACTAAACTAATATACATACTTATAGTACAACTAGGTACCGTCCTGATATTACAATCTCAATCGTGATTTTTAGATAGAGTCAATACAATTTGAGATTCATTACCAGGAACGATAAATACTAAGGAACAAGCAAAAAATTAATACTATCACTAGGTAAACATGTTTATATAAGATCTTTCTTTCAAGAATTTCGTAATTTAATTACTTCAAAAGGCACAATTTCTTATATAAATAACAAGATCTAAAACCTACATTTCTTTCCTTTTTGCTTAAAGTGCGAACGTTATTTCCCAGATTTAGAGCACACTAAGGCACGTATTCTAGAATGATACTCAGCCTGAATCTCGATTTGTCTGAGGACAGATTGCATAGACAGATTGACAGTTTGACATATGGCCTGTAGATTCTGTCCTCAGATAAAGCGAGATTCAGTTTGAGTGTCATTCTAGAATACGGGCCTTAAACTTAATACTGTAGTTTCATTGATTACTTAAAAGTTTTATTCTTATTTAGAACCTTTTTAATTAAGCTTGTATAACTGGGTAGCCACCGCGCAAGACAACACATACTCATTTACTGCGATAATCGTCAACAAAAAAGTAAACTTCACGAAAAGTACCAGGCGAGCAGAATGTTCGAAGAGGTTCACCGCTCCACTACGTTGACTAGAACAATGTGCTCGCCTCTCACCATCATCTGTGACACGTGCCTCGAGCATTCCCATACACCGTTACCAATAGGTGTCTCCAGTACTTCTGGCACTTTAGATATCTTCCCAGCTGAACCTTTTGGGACTGGTGTACCTGAACAGAAAAATATGTTAGATTTGTCGCCATGTTTTAAGTAATCAAGGCAGAGAAAACAGCAGATCTATAAAAGGCTATTTACATTGCCATCTCTAAAAATACAAAGATGGTGACATAATTATCTAAATATTTATTGAAATTGTCATTATCAATTCATACGGAAATCGGAAAATTTTAAAGGACAATATTGTCCGCATTGACAGTTTTCGGTTTTATTGCTTTTTTACGGATATCGGGCAAATATTGGAACAATCTTTTTAACTTTAAGGTTAAGTAGATACTTTTTAACCCTAAAATGCGTTTTGTCCTTTTTACCGGAGCTATTGTTCCAATACTTATAATAAGTCAACATAACTTAAAAGATATGATCGATACTAAACGAGATCTTTCGGTATCCACTTAAAAATTAATATGGCTCACCCAACGCAGGAGGTATTTTCCTCTTTTTCACACTTTTCTTCTTCCAGACCTCTATGATGTCAGTAAGGGCCATGTTCCATTGCTTGTCGAACGCCACCACGGTGGCATGTAGAACACCTCTGATACCCTTGTCTTTGCGAGTTATAATCTGCGAACAAAGTATAACCTTCCTCCAAAAACCATTTATTTCATAAATCCGGTGTACAGGGCAAGCTTAAACCAAGCTCATCTGCAGTCGATGTACCTACTAAACAACGGAAAAGGCTTCCCTCATAGTGTTTTTTTTTACCACGGATACCACCCCCACTGGAGCCGGTGGAGGTGGATACATCGGACTCGATCCGACTAAAACGCACGCCGTCTTTGGGTCCTTGGTTGCCGGAGGTGAGAATGCAGGAAACATATTTCTCGCACTCTTTCGAGATGGCCGCTTTCGGGTTGTGGGGACCATAGTGTCCCCATCTAGCCGGGTATGGGGAGGCGCACTTTGCGCCGCCGCCGCGGGTCCCTTATAGTGTTGGAACGTAAGATGGTAGGGTAGTATCTTCTGAAAAGCCCATCGTCATTATTCTTCTCTGGGTCTTTTTTCCCCAACTCAATTCGGTTTGGGTTTCTACTCTAAGATGCGGCTGAACTTGGATATTTTCTGTGAAGTGACTGCCATCTGACCTACATTACCAAATTGGCGATATCGAAGTTTTGCGATTACTTAGCTAGACTAGTTGAACTTTTTAGGGTTCCAACTACCCGTAACGACTGCTAATAGACATTCGTATGGCAATCGTATATTCATGCATACAAATATTTACACTGAGCGGGGATCAAACCCGCGTCTCCTGCCTAACGGCCATGCCACAGATATATTCGCCGATATATCTATAAAAAAACAAGCAAACATTGCACGTAGTGCCATATGTGCCACCATTAAAAATATAGAAATGTAAAGAAGGCGATAATTGAAAGATATTTTCCTAAGTATTAACATTATCATTTGTTTGTTTCAGAACGGTACAGTGTGTTGCATGACGCGAACGGATTCCCGAACCGATGTGTTCACACCTGCCTTCCAATACCACGATACACAACCTTGCTACTCAATGGTAAGTCTTACTTTATTATATACATTATAATTATATTAGTTAGTGACGAATGAGCTTCGCATCGAAGGAAACCTTTATTCGCATAATATTAGATTCTCAAAATATTAGATTCTTAAAATATAAGATTATCAAAAATCTCTATTGTGCAATTGCGAATCCTATAGCTAAGTCGTAACAGAGCCGCTAGTACAGTCAACGTCATAAATATCTTAACAACGAGGTCTCAAAATGATCTTAAAACTCTCGTATTAAGAGCAAATCAAACTTTTATTGATTTATATGGTATTATTGTCCAAACTAGAGATGAGTACCGAATATCAGAACAATCGGTCAACTGGAAGGTGATCAAAAATTAAGATAATTTTGAGTACTCTGTTCGTCAACATCTTTCTGATGCTACTGTACTATTATCTATTTCGTGACCGAGCTTAGATTATATGCAAACTCTATAGACGCCGCAATTTTCATTTCAAAACGGCATGTAATAATCATGTATTTACAAAAAAAGTATAGTAGTAAGTAACACAAGCTAGTTAAGTTATGCTTACCATGGGTCTAGATAGCGTTGTGTAGAATGTTGTGAATTGTTTATTTATTTATTAAAAAAAATGTAGAGTAGTACCTACACAATTTTACGTTTTAATATTGATTAATTGAACTAAAACCGTTGTTACGACCTTACGATATACCTTTTTTTTCTTCTAATTACTTTGATGCGACCAGGATATAAATTTATACCATACGAGAATACGTAAATAAATGGAATAGAAGTGATGATCGTACAAAATTTAGATTACATTGGCATATAGCCAGCAGTAATAAGGCGACGTGCGACATAGCCTCTTCCTGTATCTATAAATGATACAGATGACGTCAACCACAGCCTCCTAGCCCACTCATTGCTTATCTGAGATAACAGAACTATCGATAGGTTAAAACTTAACCAAATAGGGATGATCTTTTACGGTAGATATTGATAAACAAACTGAGATCGAATAGATTGTGACTATGACGTTTGAGATTCAGTTCTTGGATGATGTTCTACGTATATATTATACCTACAAGCTGACCCGTGAACTTCGTACCACCAATATTTTTCCGCCCGCGTGACGTCAGATCCCATTCCCGCTGCACCCTCTACTATAAGCTACTACTAAGCGTGTATTATACATATAAACCTTTCTCTTGACTCACTCTTTCTATTAAAAAACCGCTTCAAAATCCGTTGCGTAGTTTTAAAGATTTAAGCACACATAGAGACGGACAGACAGCGATAGCGACTTTGTTTTTATACTATGTAGTGATGTATGTTTGTTTGCTTGTTTACAACTTTACACAGACTTACTTCTAATACAATCATTTAACTAATTAGTAGTAATGACCTCCATTTTAATGTATAATTAATTTCATTATAAAAACATACTAATTTATTTAATGTAAGTGACTGACATTTTTAAATAACGTCACCAACATCAGGTCAATTCCGGTAGTCAAAAATAACACAAACACGCCTATTCAGTGTAGTTTCAATATTCTAAATGTCATATTATACGTCAGTCTTCAGTTGTCGTAAATAAATAAACAAATATTTTTGGACATTCTACACAGCGCTATCTAAATCCAGATTGTGTTATAGGCTCTAGAATGTGGATACACATACTTAAATATGATTTCTTTTGTATTAAAATAAAAACACCCAGACTGACAGAAATATAAATAGTTACACTGAGCGGGAATCGAACCCGCGTCCTCCGATGTAGCAGTCGAACGCCCTACCACTACGGCACAAGGTCATACAATAGTAACATTTGTCCGCCTTTTAAGAAAGTTAATAATTTGGATAGAGTAATTCTAAAAGTACGGAAAAATGTCCAGTTTAATGGGTTTGCCCTCCTAGGGGTCAAACTGAGTGTACATCTTTACTAGGTACCTTTTCAGCGATATTAATATCTACAATGAAATTATTAGCAGCTTTTTTATTTCCTCCATTTTCGTACATTGTCTTTGGATAAAAGATAAGTTTGCCGGTAATTATTTTGAGTTCCACGGAAAAATAATTACGATTGTACGCAATATACAACCATAATTATTTTTCCGTGAAATTTGAATTATTCTACACAAGTATATTCTCGTAAATAGCCATGCCATTACCGAAGCCTCTCAAATTCCGATGATTCCATTAATTTTTTATCGCCACATTAGCCAAATCGCGATCCACAAGGGCGCCAATATAGACACATTTAAGCAGCATAATTCACTGTTGGAACAAACAACGGTCTGGTTGGCGGAAGGCGGGCTGACCTCGACTAAGGCCGATTCAATTCGTAAGTACTGCGCCAAGGTCCCACGCCGCTCCAACACTGAGCGTATGGAAACTTTTTGGAATTTTCCTCCTCTGTGGTTTTTGGTTTGGTTTTCTCTATGGCAAGGTGAAGGTGAACGCGGGAGGACTTTCAAATAAAGAACCAATTCGAATTTCAAACAGAAGTGTTTTAACCGATTTGAGATCTTACAAATCGAATACATTTTGATTATATGCTAACACTTGAGCAGCAGTGTACTGTTTCGCCATTTTCAGTCCATTAATGATAGGACCATGTGCTTGGAAGGTAGCCAGGTAAGGCAGACATAATGCACTCGGCGACACCACGCCCAGACTACGACAAGAGCAGTGTAAATATTTTTATTTTTAAGTAGTGGAAATGTACGGAACAGAACAAAAATAGTTTGTTTTTAATAGAACTTTTTTTAACTGAGGGGATTTTGACATGAGAACACAATCTTTTAGACGTAGCTGTTAAATTAAGAAGAGTTATGTTGACTATTATTTATTGAAATCGACTTCAAGAAACAGGTATCTTTTAGACGAATTGAATAGCGTAGCGGTAGAGCTTTTGAATACTGTGTTAGAGCAACGGCTCTAACGAGAGACTGTGGGTTTGATTCTTAATCAATACAAATACATGTTTACCGCTCACCAATAAGGTCGGTCGTGTAATAAGTGTTCTAAAATAAAGACAAAATCAAAACAAGTGTAGCCGAATAAAGACATAATGAAAGCAAGTGTTCCTTCCCTAAAAAACTTCCTCAAACCTATAACATATTTGCTCGAAGTAAAAATAGCTAGTTTACCCGCTAATATAATCTGATGGTGTGCATCCACATGCATGACATTTTTATATCCATAAAAAGTAATGAATCCTACAAACATCCAAGATGTACATAGCTAACAGGTGCACCCAGGACTGTACCTGTTGTGTGTACACCTGTCGCTATATATAAAGTATCTTAGCATACATTGAGAATAATTGCATCAATGTATTCTAAGATATATGGAGGCGTAGTCATTGTTGAATCTTGCAGACTCTTCTAGAAGTATAAATCGATATGAAGTGCGAGAACTTGATATTGATTTAACATATCACAAGATAATATTATTTTCTTTCTTCTTGTAATCCTGGGTCCTTAAAAAGCGTGAAAAATTATGCCTTTAAATCAATTAGGTATTATCCTATAGTGACAATAAATTTTCTAACCGAGCTTATTAAATTAAAAATGGTAAAAATTGCGACGGATCTTATTTTATAGTTTTTATTTATTTTTAATCATCCACCCAACCTATAATAGTAACTGAATTGACTATTAAATATTATGACGTCACTAAATCTTTTTTCATACAAGTTACCTTATAACTTATCGTTTTGACGTTTAGTAAAAAGTAAGTAATTGGACTAGTCAGTTGAATACCCGATTAGCCTATGGCAGTCCACTGCTCGATAAAGGCCTCTCTCAATGATGGGAGGATTTAGCCTACTGTTTCCAAGCTGACTAGACGAGTTGGTATAGGGATTTATTTTGAGCTGTCCTTCTCTCGCAGTGATATCGTCTGTCTCGCAGTGTTAGTCGCCTCTTACGACACCCTTCGGATGTAATGAGTTGGTGATACTTGTTATTTTTTCCGTCACTAGACAGGTAGATAGATGGATTATTTTTGAAATATTTTCAGTTTTCAGATCAGTTTAGGTACCATTAAGTGAGGCGAAGTTATAGTGACGTGCAATGAAAGTATGCTACATTTAGCACTGTCTCAAAAGGCTCATTCCTTTACTACTCTTTGTTATCATCCCTTCGGCAGAAGACAATACCTACAGTCATAGCCTACGGTAACTTAAATGGATCGTGTGTAAACAAAACGGTACAAAAAATCCTTATTTCTCGTTCACTTACAGTTGCTATTAACTCAGGCACTGAGTAAGGTCGCTCAAGCGAGTGACGTAAGCGCAGACTGGAGCAGTGCCCTCTGAGGCTCAGCCGCAGACCTTGAGCCAAAAGCAACTTTCAACCCGGAAGGCACCTTTTAGCTGTCATACAGTAAATTGTATACTACACTGTCCTTATACGGCGTAATCTTAACGAGAGGCTGTATGTAGGCAGTAATGGATATTTTAATGTATTTTTATATTGAAAAGTTCGTGCACTTTATGTTGAATATTGACCTTCGTGACCTGATGGTAATATTATACTACCTTCGGCAATTTTCATTGTGTTTAAACACGTATTTATAAAGTGGAAAATTTTCGAATCTAACTATTATAAAAGCAGAAAAAGGGAAGGAATGTATGCCAGAATCGTAGCAAGTGAACAGATGTTGTCTCTAGCCTACCTCAAAGTGTGACTTTATGCATGTGTTTATATTTTAGATCAGGAAAAGTCAAAAACCAATGGCTCTTTTCATATTCTATACGCTATCGTATCGTTCTCCCAACTGCGATAAGGATGTACAGACTGTGAAAGTGTTAGAACAATTATTGAACCCGTTAGTACTGCAATCGGATTATCGGATTCAATATACGGAATATATATTCCCGTAGGAAGTAGATACGGGTTAACCTTTTCCAAAAAAGCAAAAGATATGATTTGAGATCGACATGGTCATTAACATTAATAGTATAACACTCACACGCTCGGCGGTCGTCAGTATACCGTGATCATGGCGCTTGAAACAGCGCCGAAATATCGGTTACCAAATACAAATTATAAACATGGTAAATATCCCGGTGAGTGTTATACTATTAAAGCAAAAGATGATTCTAGAAGTTTTAGAATTAGTCGTTAAAATAATGATCTAGTTGATCCTGAAATGTAACTAGTCCCTATCAATGAAGCAAGGAAAGGGGGAAGGAAGACCATTGAATGCAATTTAGCAATCATAGTTGATAAATGCAATTGCAAACACCTTGGACCTGACATTGACAGTGGCGGCCTGACCTCAAACCAATTACGCAATATAAATACTAGGGCACTGGAACGTTAAACTGCTACAATAAACAATACGTCATATTCACTACTTTGATATTAGATCTCGAGAATCAGATGTTGATGCCAACTTTTGAGATTGCCTAAAATATACATTTGATCAAATGTTTGTTTAACGATCCAATCGGATGGTAACACATATCGTAATCGTTCAGCCGTTCCCAATACCATACTGACAGTTAAAGATAGATCGCATCTACGAATAAAGTATTCGGCTGTTTAAATTCAAAACATAATAACTCCTATTTCATACCAATTACGGAAAATAAAATTATACCGTGATGCGCTTTCTCGCAAAAAAATCAGTTACCATGTTTTCAATTTAAACAGCCGATTAGTCAAATTTGACTGTTGCGATCTATCTTCAACTGTAAGTATGTTATTGGGACTGGCCGTTAATGGTTAATTGCCTTTTTTTTTTCAATTTCAATTCAAAAAGGATTGCCCTCCAGTTTAGCCTATTTACGAATATTCGCCCATATAATGTAAATGCTTTTCCAATTTTTGTGTGGCAACAATCTTGGCCCATTAAATTTGAATTGGTAAGAGTCACATACATACGAGATAGGTTTAAACTGGCCTACTCCTTTTCTGGAATTACTGTTATATATGACGTATATCGCCTTGAAGTGTCAGTTAAAAATAAAAAACAAAATTATCAGATTCATAAAATACATTCAGAGCCAACGTACAGACGACAAGTGATTGTACTTGTATCAATATAAAAGCTTGCAATTTATGTATCTCTAACAGCAATTGGAACAAGGCAGGTAAAGGGCTCTCGCCTACATTCATTTAGCGGACGACGTTGATTGCACGTTCTGATGTTGGAGGCAGATAACTTGGAGAATATCTAGTGCACTATTTAAGGAATATTTTCCTGCTAACCATTTCGAATTATGTAACTATTGTTGGCAATAGTTGCGATGATATAAATGTTTGTCTAAATGAAAATGTATTTACGACACCATTACGGTAAAATGTGGACAAGAATATTCACAGATTTTTATTTCACATTATAAATACAGATAGTAACCTTTTCAAGATAATTGTAACTTAGAGCCATCTAGTGAAAGTAGTTGGAACTAGATCAAATTTAATAAGTCTGCATCGCGTTATCGAAGTTTCAAATGTTGATCCTTATGGCTTGTCTTCTTCGGAAAACCCTCATTATAAAGGAGGACGATTTCAAGATTTACCACGACTTATTATGACTAATTAGATGACTATCATTCTGAATGAAGGTGAGACTGATGTCAGCATTTATTGCCCTTCAATATCAGATATTATCTATATCATTAGTATAATTAATTGTCATAACTGATTCATCAACGCAAAACCTTAGTCAGTGGTTACTAAGATCAAATATTGGCAGTTGATGCCTTTTATGTTGTAAGATTCCACTAAGGCCCGTATTCTAGAATGACACTCAGCCTGAATCACGATTTATCTGAGGACGGATTGTATAGGTAATAGTCAAACTATCAATCTGTCTATACAATGAGGCTGAGTGTCATAGCATACGGGCCTGAGAAAGGATTTCTGGAAATTTCAATCTTAGGGCCGTACATACGAATGTTCCCCATACGATGAAAGCCTGGCCATTAATATAGAGAGACTATCTATACCCTAAATCCAGAAACACATAACATCGATATTAAATTGCTTTAGCCCTCAAACTCAACCATCAAAATAGAGATTCTATAGAGATTATTGGTCTTGTAACCTCACACCTTAATAGAGGAAGCGGTGGATGTAGAGATAATGGAACCAACCACATTCATGGTCGAAGACATTTGGCTCCGTCTCACCAAGGCGAAGGGCAATGGGCACGGATACCGACCAGTGTTACGTGACTATCTATTTTAATACAAAGTGTGTTTAAATTGGTGGAATCCAGTCGTAGATATTACCGGGTATATAATTGAGATGTTATTTATGAGGACGTTGAAGGGCAATTGTCAAAATGACAGAAGTAGAATAGAAATTTGGTGATAAGTTTAGTGAAGTATATTATTATTGCCCATGAAATGGAATGTGGATTTTATTATTATGAAGACCATTTTTTGCTTTCTTTGGTAATCTAGATGCATATTTTTGGTGACAATAAACAACACAAATGTTTATCAAAAAATACTTAGCAATATATTAGATGGACTTAGTCCTCTCCCAACATTAGTAGGCTTTACCTTAAGTCCAGCAGTGGACTGCGATGGCTAATTGATTGATTTATATTAGATGAAATCTATTTTTGCCTACAGCATGGTACAATACAACAAGTATAACGCGCGACCTCATACTGCACAGCAGACGGTTTCCACGTTGTAAGAATTGGGAACTCTCCGTCATCCGCCCTACTCACCAGACCTTGCGCCTACAGACTACTACTTTTACCAGAATTTGGATGACTTTTTGGCGGGAAAAAAATGGAATACCCAAGAGGCAGAGTAAAATGCCTTTGAAGAATTTGTTGCCTCCCGTCCAGCTGATTTCTTTAAGAAGGGCATCAATAAAGTGCCACTGCGTTGGCAAAGATGCATTGATTGCATGGGTGATTACTACCGTGGCTTGTAATCGCTTGCATCATCACAGACATCCCTTGCCCGTTACAATAAGGAAGTTATTTAATACTCAAAATTAATATTCAGTCAGAGAATCGTACTTCTATAATCTTCTGCAAAAACCACTCCTCTCTTTCCCAGTGGAGTAGGCAGAGATCACATGTTTCCAATGACTACGATCCAGGCATATATCTTCTTCTTTTCATACACTTCTAACATCAACATGGAACTAAATATTCATTACTTTTCCTCAAACATTACATTACAATAGGCGATAATACACCACGGTAACAAACGGAAGGAAAAGGCGCCATTTCGTAACACGAACTTGAAGGCGAGCTGTTGAGGTCGCGATCATAATCGGGGATGCTCAATTAATTACTGGTAATACATTGGGTAATACGTTACTAGTAATTATGTGTATTCATGTAATTATAACTCATCGTGGCGTAGGTCAGGTTGAGTAATGTTACGGTCAATAGGTAACGGTTCGAAGCCACTTTTTAGGCTTTTTATTCTGTTTTAGCTGACCTCTGTGATAATAGGTATTTGAGGTCGACTGAAGCTGCAAGATTCGTGTCTTTCGCATCTCTTTGGTCAAAGAAATAGCTGAATAATCTATCCCGTGAGGTAAACGGCTCATTCCATAAGTCTAATTGACTCGAGACCACGCTATATACCCTTATGACCTTATTTTTTAAGACTACTTGACAAATGAGGCCCTACGGTTACGTAGCCGGGGATAAGGAGAGCAGACTTGAAATTAAGTAAAGATGGAAGCATGTGTGAAGGACGACATAGCCAGGAAAGGAGATAAAATCTGAAAATATAGAAGTGAATATAATGTTAAGCTGACCCCAAATTAAACAAGGGCAAGCAGATGAAGATGAGAAACTTATTTAGTAAGCTTAATAAAACGTAAACCATAACTTACCAGTGATATTTGACAGTGAGTTTCAAACACAGTTGTAATGTGCACAGACGGTGAACGATAGGAGAAGATAGAACTGGTGTGAAACTAGACCAAAATAAATGTGTCCACTTGGTTGGTCAAGCCTAATAAGAACCCAGGTCTTCTTCATTTTCCTCTTGCCCCTCTGCCCTTCAAGTGATAACGCGTGACCTTTCGTGTTGCAATAGTCATGAAGCCTCGTTACCACCATAACACTCTGCTTGAATAATTTAGATTTGAAGGCTACTTAGACACTGGAGCGGTCGTGACAGCATTGATCAAAGCACTTCGACAACGTCGAGAGGCGTTCGAATAGCCGTTAAATCTACCGAGTGTGATCGTGTCATGACGATTTAAGACATGTAAACGTGCGTGAGTACGTAATGTTAAGGAAAAAAATACTTAATTTAAAAAACTAAGAAACACGCTGTTATATTTTTTTCGTATTCCTGACAGCAAAACCTTTTATTTGATACCCATATCATGGGGGTGGATTTCAAACAGCCAGTCCGCCATCTTGGGGAGGCCGCCGTATTGGATTTGTAATGACGTTTCTTAGCTAGTCAAGTATTGTCATCAGAACTCAGAGTGTGTGCAAAATTTCACCTAAGTCGAAGACCGGGAAGTGGGTCAAATTAAGATTCCAAGATTTTCTTACATACATAGTTACGCTGAAGCTAATAAGAGCGTTTTAGAAATATTGCTCAAACCCGAAGAAGTGCGTTCAAGTGTATTAATAACCACATTTCATCTCAATGTCTTTTGGTATTTTAGCTTTCTGTTCTTGTTCTGTTAGGGCTTTAGTGGTTACGTCCAAAGTATTAACTTTGGAGCCTGAAGTTCACTTTTTGTTTATGTCTGTTATGTTGGCTTTACAGGGAGTTATTGCTGTCTGACCTTTGCACCCAGAAAGGAAAGTCTACGCCAGAGCTTCCTCTGATATTTAACAGGTACCTACATCGACTAGACGACCTGCTAGTCGATGTAGGTAGCCGTTAAGTCCTTGGGGCTTAACTACTTAGTTGAGCCCCCATGCACAAAGCCTTATACTACATCTAAGGGAGATGAGGTTCTACCCTGTATTCTAATTCCCTGTATAAAGTAGAGTGAGATAAATCTGTCCTTAGCAACATGGTATTAATAACTACAAGCCAGTGAAAGTGCACAAAATATGCGCTGCGGCACCTCGAGCACACGTTTCTCTACATATCTAATGTCCAACTACGCTTTTGAAGATATTTATTATACCACTGAAGTAGCCAATATTAGATAGAGGGCAAAGCATAGTTTTCCCAGTATATATTGATCGATTTAAAGGAAATATCGCCCTCTTATTATTCGTTGATGATGCATCCTTATGCACAATGGTATATGGTGTGTGGAGAACGTCCCCTAGCCAGACTGTATACGGGAAGGTGGAGGATCAGCAAAAATGGCGCACATTAGGAGAGCCTAATGTGCGCCATTTCTGCTGATCTTCCGATATCTGATCATATTTCTACTTCATTCATTCTGCCTCTGCATATTTCTGCAGTGGACTGCAAATACGGCCGCGGTAACCACTTTCCATCAGGTGGGCCGTGTGCTTGTCTGCCACCTAAGTGGTATAAAAAAAATGTATATAAGGACATGAAACAAAGTATAAATCAAAGCAAAATCAATAGCGTCCACACCTTATCCGTGTCACCGTTCCTTTTATTATGCCTTACGCTTTATGACTTTTTTGTATAATGTACGCATAAGCGAACTAGCCCTGCCCATTTGTGCCTTATATACTTACTGGATTTATCTTTCGGTCATTCGATCTACGTACCAAAAACATCTCGGCATAATACATCACCTAAAATATGCTCTATAAGCGCAGTTCGTCTAGTGCTTCGGCGGTGGACGAGCCCAAGTTCACCAATCAAAGGGTATTCCACAACATTCTACACAACGCTATCTAGACCCATAGTAAGCTTTTATAGCTTGTGTTATGGAATCTAGAATGTGGATAAACATACTTATATGCTTTTTTTTTGTAAATACATACATATTATGCATAGAAACACCCAGACCAATGCGAATAGCCATATTCGTGCATACAAATATATACACTGAGCGGGAATCGAACCCGCGCCCCTCTGCGTGGCAGTCGTGTGCACTACCACCGCCCCACTGCCACGATTCGCGCGCGCCAATGCCTTTTTAGAAATTTTTAAGATATATGGTTCGCGCTATACCCTCACTAACTAAATATTCTTTATTAATAATAAAAAAATCGTTATCTCATAATTTAAATTAACGAAGTAAACATCTTTACCATGTAGTTTTTTATCGGAAGTGTTTTTGTATAGGCGTGAGTATTTACAAATTCAAATGCAACGGCAAATATCATAAATAAACAGTCTTGCACGTTTGACCTCGTCGGCCATATTGTATAGGTCAAAGTACGTGACCTTGAGGAAAGCGCTAAGGTCAATATTCTAATGTAATATGTAGGTCATATCAAACCCGTGTGCTGCCCAGTGGAGTAGAATAGTGCCACCCCATTTCTTCCCGTGGGTGTCGTAAAAGGCGACTAAGGGAAAGGGTTGCTCTCCATCCGACAGCCCATGACCGGGGACCGAAAATTTGGTGAAATGTGGGTGTTAATACACCTCTGCCTACTCCTTCGGGATTTGCAGGCGTGAGTATATGTATCAAACCCTATTAACTGAAGAGAACTGCCACTCTGGACAAGTGATAATACATAATAAATGCTATAAAAATTCATTCAAAAAAACAAAATAAAGTGATAATACGGTTGGAGCGTTGGCGACTGTCGTAAACGTCAAAATAATGTCAATCCGATATATTTATCATTCTATACAATACATGGGTCAACGAATTACCTCTTTTCTAGGGAGGCAGATATAGGGACGTTTATTGACGTCGAAGATATTCTTTCTCTATTTCTTTATCTTCTTGTGGTTAGTTTGATGGATCAAAATTACTAGATGCGACAGCAGAAAAATAAAATGTCTTGCAAAAAAGTACTCAACTCGAAATTAATATTGACTTATAGAAGTATAGTGCATTCCAATCACTTTGTATACCGACAGATGTACTTACAGTAAGTACATCCTCTTTACTTATTATTTCTTTTATTTATATTAGGAGTTACTTTTAGAAACTCACTAGCTGTCCCGGCGAACTTCGTACCGCCAATTTTTTCCTACCCTCGTGGCATCAGATCTCGTTCCCGCTGCACCATTTAGGGGGATGAAAAATAGATAATAATTAAATGACGATTGATCATTTTTCTACCGGAAAGAAAATGATTAAATTACTAAAATGGCTATTAAAAAATAAGGGTTGATCTTAGAAGGGTGAAAATTGAGGATTGTATGTTATTTTGTATGTTGTATCATAAAAAAATAGAAATTAAACATTTTGTCTAAAAAATTAAAAATAAAAATTTAGGGGTGGACTACCCCTAACATTTAGGGGGATGAAAAATAGATGTTGGCCGATTCTCAGACCTACTCAATATGCTCACAAAATTTCATCAAAATCGGTCAAGCCGTTTCGGAGGAGTATGGCAACAAAAACTGTGACACGAGAATTTTATACATATATAGCTTTTGCCCGCGGCTCCGCCCGCGTGGATGTCGGTTCCCGGCAAATATTCGAATTTTTCTCGCCGTAAAAACCATCCTTGACCTTCAAGGAACATTTTAAAAAAAGAATTGGCCAAATTGGTCCAGGCGTTGTTGAGTTATGCGCTTACCAACACATTTAGCGATTCATTTTTATATTATAGATAAGCACTAGAAAATTACTGACTGATAGAATGATTCTCACAATTTTTACTTTGATCGAAGATAAGATAAGATAAGATAAGATAAGAAAAATCTTTATTGTACACTCTTAAATTTTAGTACATAAACGGAACAACATCATGAAAAATGTACAAGTGGCGGCCTTATCGCTACAAGCGATCTCTTACAGGCAACCTTTAGATGGACTTTTTTACCCGACTACGGCGAAGCCAAAAGGAGGGTTATGATCTTGACAGGCTATGTATGTATGTATGTATGTATGTATGTATGTATGTATGTTCATTTGTTCCCTCATAGCTCCTCAACTACTTATTAGAACTGGACAAATGAGGTATCGTTACAAGCGGCTTGATCGTCCGATGGTTATAGGCTATATGACGTGTCACTCATTCTTGTGTGGCGCCCTCTAGCGCTCATAACGTACTGTGTTAAAAAATAAATTTGAGATAAATATGCCGTATTTGGTATCAAATGAAAGAGCTTAATGAGCACATTTCAAATATGTATAAATTATTGACTTTATCTTGCCTCAAAATCATTTAAATAAAAAATAAAGTTAAAAACTAAAACCCGACTACCGAAAAATCACGTTTTAAAAAGTGACAAACAAGAAAATATCAAGGATAGCCGTGGTCGTATGCCACTTACTCTAACAAAACAATATAATCTAGTGAAAAGTGGCATACGACCACGGCTATCCTTGATATTTTCTTGTTTGTCACTTTTTAAAACGTGATTTTTCGGTAGTCGGGTTTTAGTTTTTAACTTTATTTTTTATTTAATAATCTCAAAACAATAATAACGTATGGGTTATTAATGTAGTCATAAACTTAAATTATATACATATATATATATTTACACATATATCCCTACATACATACATAAACATATTATTTACATACTTATACATATAATTTACATACCTAAATATAGTATTTAACATAAATCTAAGCACATCCTTACATGCGATTTTTATAAGATTACTTAGATAGGCATACATACAAATAACATTAGATATAGGTACCTACACATATAATATATTACACACAGCGAGTACTTACGCAAGACCTTAGGATGAAGTTACAATGAACTCAAATAATGTTCCTTTACCTTTTTTTTGAAACTTGCCAGGGATTGTGCACGTCTAATAGTTACAGGCAGTGCATTCCACAACCGTACAGCCTGAACAGTGAAAGACTTGTCATAAACATCCGCAAAGGAATCTTAAGTCGTTATATCTTATGATGTACAGTTTTTTGCAATCACGTCATTGTTGCATTATTGGATAGTGAAATCGTGACGTCCATACACGTCGTAGGACGATACTTGTATTTTCTTGAGTAAATAAACACCTGAAGATGAAATATATTAATTGATGAAACAGGAATGTGTAATAGAAATAAAAAAATATGTCACCCACCTACGGACGGCATATGACGTTCAGCTTTAGATGCTTAAAATAGAGGTTGACATAAAACAAAATATGACACTTGAAATAAGGTCAGTGTTCTCATATTTGTAGATATCCTTACTATATTCGAACGCAGATTTATTTGGCATTAAGGGCCATCAGGTTTCTGAATGTCGATTACTGTTTTAATTTGTATGTTTTGAATAAATACAAAGCTATATAACCTTGTATGTCCTGCTTCAAGAGCAAATATTGGTTATATGTTTTCAAGTTCAATGTTCGGTTTGGGTATAATTTATTATAGACTTCTGTACGGTAAGTAGCCTCGTTTTATTACGTGGGAGGTAATTTATATATGTATTTGCCTATAATTTATAAATGACTATAAAATAGACAGTTTTATAGTTATCAAATTAGCCATAACAGTCCACTACCTCAATATAAGTTTCTTCCAATGTGCGCTTGCGCATAAAGTCTATTTCAAATAGGTACTTATTAGTTACGAAATAAAATAATATTAACGGGTAAGTTGGCAAGAGGTCGGCCTGAGGAAAATTAGTCATGGTACTGTTTCCTACGGATAACAGACATAAGGAGTGTTTGATTGGCCTAAAGTTTACTTATTTGTAGTTTTGGTTGAAAAAACTTAATATTTCATATTATTCACCACTGTACAATATACAAAAAAAAATCTTTTATACCTCCGCAAAACATTTCTCGTCGTTCAATAATACAATATACAAAACGAAATAAACACGGAAACGTGTAATAACGTCGTCACTTCAAAACATATAAATAACAACATAATTTAAAAAAATAAAACGTCCTAACACGCCCCCACAAATTGACATCAGTAAAAATGTCGCGGTTTCAAATAATATCCGACCTTGAAGTGACTCTGAAATAAGCTGCCATTTTCCAAGCTGTGACCGTTGACCGCTAGAGAAAGTAAACAGAGGCGTACGGCCTTGGGAGGCCATAACTACCAACAGACAGCGAAAACAAGACTCAAATTACGTATAAATTAAATCCATATTCGTCTGTCACGTCATTTAGTATTCGAAAAAACCATGTACCATCATTAGAGATTGCACTTTAATGCAAGCGTATACAGTATGTTTTTGTCTGCGTTAGTGGTAGTGAAAGTGAATGGTGACGTATACGCGGAAGCGTATCGCAGTAGCTAAGGTGAAGGTATGATAATGTGATTAGTATTTACTTGCACGCTAGTACAGGTAATACTGGAAAATAAAAACTATATATTTATAGTAGTTAGACTAGGTTGTGGTCACATTTTGACAGCTACGAATGTGGCTCTATTAGTGACCGATTCTTAAGGACGACAACTCACTGCAACGATCGCACTTTTCTTATTCTGATTTAAAATGTTGGCTTTCTAAAAACTGAGGTAAAACAGGATTCTTAGCGTCATAGTGGCAGAGGCATATGAAAAACCAGACTATGTATTCAGATATTACTTTCGATGTAAACTAGAAACTCCATCATAAATTTCACACGAGTTGAATATGTCATCAATCATAGCATGCTTTTACTTACATTATGCGTAGGGCTACAGAGTGGAAGTATTTTATTGAGTCTAAATACTACAGTACTGACGTTGCAGGTCTTCGAAGTTTATGAAAGTTAACAACACTGGATTGATACAAACTACAGGAGGACAAGGTGAGGGAAGGCGATAAGATTCAGGTGTGACTCAATAGCTCAGTTGAAAGAGCATTCCCCCTGTAAGGGAAAGGTCGTGGGTTCAAGTCCCAGTTGCGCGTTTCTTTTTCCCGATGTATTTCGAATCTTGAAAACCGCGTAAAGTGCCCGCTTGACGGCAATAAGCTCGGCCCCTATTACGTGGGACCGAAAATCATAGTAGGCAAAATTTGGGTGTTAATACACCTCTGCCTACCCTTTCGGGGATTTAAAGGCGTAAGTATTACGTATGTAAATCGTTTGTGTACAGCATACTGGTAATATTTAATCAGTAATAGCATTACACTCCCTCGACAGAGCCGGTCTACCGTGCAGGGAAAAGCAATAGTCTACCAATTATAACTCGCTTAACAACGTATAAGACAAAATCAAAAAAGCAAAGAAAGACTTTCACTCTCAGAAAGGAAATACACAAACAGTAAAACAATAAAGGTAACAGCTGACTAGTTATATTAATTCCGCATAAATCCGGTTCTGTTTATTGCCCGATACAAATACGTAACGGATATCCTCTTTTCAAGGTCATTGTCAAATACAAAATTCAAATGAACCGGATATTGACATAACGTGGCAAAAAATAAACACTTTAGTAAAGTAGTAGTAAATTATTTAACACTCGTAAATGTTTTAGAGGCGCTGTTGACAGAAAAGCGTAGGAATGTCAACGAGCTTTACTTTCAGTTGTGATGTAAGATTTCGAGCACACTTAGGTGTACTATTAGATTAATTTTGTCGTTTATATTTATATTAAGCGTTACTTTATTTGAATAAAAACTACTTAAACTTGCAGCACCAAGAATATCGCTTACGCTCGTTTTGAGAAACGCCAGACCAGACTGGGGCAATCCCTTTACAGATATTCTTGTGTGAAGTTCAGTTCAGTGTGTGAAGCAAACGTGGTTTTAATTGTGGTGACACATTTTGATAGTAGTATATGGGATTCTGCAAAGCTATACATCACTGGAGCTCCTTAGACAGAGGGATAAAACCCTGGTGTTGCAATCCCCTAAGCTTCGGTAACCGTCTAACATCAAGTGCCCCATATGCTGTGTTACAGAATACAATAAAAAACCATCACAGTAAATACAAGCGCCGTTCAAATGTAGAAATACGCCATTGTGAAACCATCATTAGTGTTGTACTGATTTCGGCTGTTACGAAACCCGAGCATCCGGGAGATGAAGCTGACCTAGATCAGCCTGTTCATGACCGTGACTGTTCAAGATTATGTCAAATACTAACGCGATATAAACTATTAAGCAAGTTAAAACCGCGCCTACAGGTTCTTTCTATGTCACACATCGTTTATATTACGAACTATGAAACAACTCATCTAGAAAACTAACCTAACATAATCTGCCGGCAGTCGCGAAAGTTAACGCGGTCGTGTTGGTTGCGCAAACGCTCCAGATCCACTCTCGATTTCGGCTGCCACGGTCACGGACACCTGACGCGACTGTTTTGTTTTGTGAGCGCCATCTGTGACGTCACACCCCAGTGTACACCTGCCTTTACGTGATATACGGTGTGTTAATTTTCAGTTACAGTTATATGATTTTTTTTTGTTTACTTTTGATTTGTTACTGCAGTTGAATAATTTTTATTATGTTGTTTATTATCATAGATAATAATCATTATTATTTTTATATAATAAAATTAAATATATATTTTAAATATATTCCGCAGTTTTGTTGCTTTATGTAATATTTGTAAATACGCCTCAGTCTATGCCAATGAGCCGTTGTATGCGTCACGGTAGTTTTTTTTGCTGTGGCTATATTTTGACCGGCCAATTTTTTTAAAACGTTTATTAGCTACTGCGTCATTAACGCAGTCAACTGCTGGACATATGTCCTACTGTTATCACGCTGGCAAGACGGTTTGGCACAGTTTTCCTTCGCCTGCAATGATATCGTATGCGTGTTTTTCCGTTAGTCGCCTCTTACGACACCCTCCGGTGAGATGGTATGATACTTGAATTATTTTCACGTGACACCACCCGTCCCCACACGGATATGTACCTAATCTTAGTGTACTCAAGAACAATAGTGAATAAATAAAATTAGAGGTAAAATACCAAAAAAAAAAAAAAAAAAATAACAGATTCTACTTTTTTTAATAAACGTCAGACATATTAGGAATAGTGTCGTGAAGGCCATACATACAAAGATTGATGGACTCAAGATGTAGAGCAACATCTGTGCGTTACATAAATTCTTATGTGAATGTCAAACTTGCAACACTAGACGCGATGGCAGTGAGGTAACCAATTTCACTATACCCTTTTGAACCGATTTCAAAAAAGGAAGTTCTCAATTTGAACAACATAACCTTTCTTAGTCATTTGATTTCTAATGACTGATTTTCGTTTGGTCAATATCTGATATAATAGGCACGATTTGGGCGACTAATTCTGAAAAAAAAACACTAAATTTGAAAAAGGTAATTACGATTGTTACTTGTAATTATTTATCATATTCATTTACATAACAACACTTTGTCCTTAAGCATTTTCAAATATAGGAAGTACATTCATTCTTATTTCAAAAATAAATTAAAAAAGCACACCACGGACACCTACTAAAGAGACAGTCTGGCACAAAGAAAATAAAAAAACAATGCCATTCGATATTTAAAACCATCCAAAAAACTACAACCTTCAAGACAATTGCATTGTAGCAGCAAGGAAGGAAAATGCAGGCGGAAACTCCGATCATGCATAAAGATGTCGTCGAAAAAAAACTCCGGAATCACATGGCTGGCCTTCGCCAACGTCGGCCGAGGTGAGCCCTTTATCTACTGATAAAAAACTTACAAACAAGCTGATAACTTGAACATCAAGGTCTCGGCCCTAGAGCTGGTTAAAGGTCGAGGTGTATTTGTCTTTACCCTACTACGGCGATGCCGAAAATGGAGAGTTATGAGTTTGACCCGCATGTATATCCATCTGATACCGGTTTTGTTGAACTATATAATTAATGTTCTTAACTTCCTCATTACGTGTGTGTTATACGGACATATTAAAGTTGTAGGTAAAAATCAAAATGGCCGGTTTTTTACGCCAAAATGTGTAATTTCAAGATGGACGCAGTACGCACTAGTACGCCAGTGTATACTGACTGACCTTTTAGGATAATTCAATTTACTGTTTATGTTATTTATATAAATTCTATTTGTAAGCTACACGAATGTGTAATCAGTACGTGCTTTCTTTACGAAGTGTGAACACGTTAGTAAAAAAATATGTTATCGTTGAGTCACGTTGTGCATTATGTACATACATTCAATTAACTTATATATTTTTAAAAATGGTGTAGGTGTAAGTTTCTGTTGAAACCCGAATAGCTATAAATACCAAGATTTACCAGTAAAACTTCGATTCAGACGGATTAGGTTAGAAGGTTGAAGCGGTAAGGACCTTAACATTTTTTTATAACCACTAAGAAATAGGAGCCAATGAATGCTTGCAACGCCAGATACTCCCGTATAGGCACCTACAAAAGTAAAGAGTAAGATAAAGAGAGACAAGTTTAAAAGATAGGATAGTACATTCCCGAACAAGCTAGCCCATTCTTGCAAGAATAAATAATTTTATTTTACATTTGATATATCAGGACTCTAGACAAACTAAGTGTCAGGCAAAGTCTAGTCGCACTTTGCTTGACACTAAGTTTGTGTAAAGTCCACTAAAATAAAGCCCTCCAGTCCAGATGCCATCCTAACATAGCTTTATTGCTTTGATAGATGCTTTATCACGAATTTTAAAAAACAGAATTTATCAAAATCCCTCCAAACAATTGTCGTTTGTTAAAATTTCGATATCGTCAGCATCGTTGCTAAGGGCACGGCCACACTAACGGTCAAAGTTAAACGCAAGGTTGGACGAGTTAGGTTATTCCGCAAACACTTTGCGTCACCGCAATGTCACGTAATATTTGACAAATACGCTGTCAGTGTCAAAACGTGCAGTTATGTAACCTTACACTCGGCTTGCCTTCACGCCTAACGCAATGTATTGTGCGAGTTACGGTCATCTAATTAGCACTGAAGTTTGCAAAAAATGTTTATTTTTGTACATATTGAACTTGCTGAAGTGCTGAGAACCATCTTTTTCAGTAGTCTTAGACCGTAAGGGATGGCCCTGGGTCAGCCGGGGAGCGAGGGATATGTCGATGACAACATCACCTTCGGCCTAGCACCACGACCCACAGTCGGCGTGCGGTTTTAGTCAGTTTGAGTCCGACATAACCTCCCCTTCCGGCTCCGGCAGGGGGGGAGGGGGTACCCGAGGGGATATCCGCAAGGAAAAAAATAAAAGGTTTGAAATAAAAGGATTGTGCCCGTTGAACACTGGAACACTTTAAAGTATTTTGGTGTTCTCCATTCTTTAGAAGTCATTTATAGCTTACCATCAAGTAGGCAAGATAAAACTGACATTTTCACAGCAGAATCGGCACCGAAAACTCCTTTCCTTTCCTACACTCTGCCGTTAGCAAACAGAGAATGACACCTCTACTATTCACACGATTTACCATTGAGTGATATAATCACATTTGCAATATCCCAGTAAAGGTAAGCAGATATGTGTTTGGACATGCTCACGTTTTGCTAGCTCTATTCAGACATTAGCCCAATAATATATGGAGCGAGTCTATTGCTATCAATCGGACACATTTCCTAGTTACTTTTGGAAATTTCCAAAACTCATCGACTCATCAAACTCATCGAACCGAAAACCTCACGATTACCTAAAAATATAAGCGGAAACTTTAGCAAAATGCAGCAACAGAGTTTATTTCCAAGATGTCCTTAAAAATAATGCAAATAACCGCGAAATTATTCATTTAGTGGTTATAACAAAATAACCATTAGATTTGAATATCAAATGAGAGGTTAAATTCGCGAACAATCTGCAGGAAATTCAGATTTGCACACACCTTCGGAGTTATATATCCGTATGTCCTTGCTGAGCGCATGAACGACTTCACTTAAGTTAATCCTATATCAAAAGAAATATAATCGACATAGGAAGTGCAACGATGTAATAAATATTAATGTATAGTATTGTCTCGAAGTTTCAGATGAACAAATCCTGTGAAAATATAGGGATAAAAAGTACTCTGTGTTCAACATACATTATACTTAGGCATTGGCATTAGGATTTATTTTTATTTAATTCCTTTCTTTTAAAAAAAAGAACATTAGCAAGTTGACCCCAAGTCTCGAAAGAAACAAGGACCTGTCACGTGCGGATGGGTTTAATATTATAATTGAAGTGAATGTAAGCTCCTCCGCTATTATTAAACCCTCAAATCAAATCAGCAATCCTCAAAAATCACCCAGAAAGCGTAGATATATTCTAAAGGTATTTATTTTAAATGGTTCAGTAGTATTTTTTTATTTATAAGACAACCACTTAACAACAGGACCTAGGTATACCTCAAACCAAACCCTTTAGGCGGTCTGTGACAACTTCTTGTGACGTCCTCTTCTGGATATGACTAAGTACCTACATCACCTCTCAAGAGTAATGATTAATAGTTTTAATCTGTGCGCACACGCAATTATCTGTTAACATAACTAGAGCGACTCTGACGCACTTTCTCCAAACTTTTTTTTTGTAAAACGTCTGTTCTGGCTTCAGATCATGACAAATTGAATGGCTAACATTAGCTTGTACTTGCCCATATTTTAAAAAGATTCCTAAACGTATATACTATTTTTAAAAGACTAGAATTGAGAGAGGAAAGATATCCTGTTTGGTCTGGCGGTGGATTGTTTGAATTGTACGTCTGTAGTTGTGGGTTAATAATATATTTTTGTATGCATGAATTAGTCTATTTTCATTTAGCCTGGGGTGTTCTACGTATAAAATTCAAATGTATTTAAAAAAATGTATTAACGCATGTTTATCCGCATTCTAGAACCATTAAAACAATTTATTCTGAGATTGTGTTGAGATAGCGCTAATAAAAAAATTCACGCACCAAAAACAACCTCGATAATATTTTGAACCACAGATAAGGCAAAAAAAAATTACCTGTGGGTCAGTTTTCGACTAGAGTCATCAATATGTATCGATTAAAAACGGAACATGCAGGGAATTCTAAATTCAAATAATCGATTAATGTGTTAAGTACATCCTTAAGTACCAGTGCGCCAGAATTCCGTCCTTGCTCAAAATATGTAGGTACTCAGATCTGTTTCTCTAAACGCGCCAAATGGAAATAAAAACAAATAATAATTATTAATAATGGTCGATGAGTAAACCTTCTCACCTTAATTAACTTATATGGAACTGATTCCGTATAGCTTTATTTCCTATTTTAATTGATTTATTGATTATACTCGAAAGGTTAGATCTAAGAACGCAAGGATGCCCTTGTGAATAAATGCTAATTTTGGATTTTATTAATTCGAGTGGCCTTAATAAAATTACCATTTTGTTTTGATTTACCATTAAAACAAAAATAAAGATTACGGCTAACGTTTCCGCATTGTTTATTTATTGCGTATTTATTATAAACGATACATAACTAAGTGTTATATTTCCGATTTTTAAGAAATGTATTTTTATTATTATTCATAGTAGTTATACCTAAAACATAGTCACTTTTTCACATATCTGTTTCTCCACTAATCTCTTCCAAACTATACTTCTCTTCTATAATATAAAAATAACATTCATCGCGCAAATCTCGGGAACAACTGAACCAATTTCGCCAATGCCTTTTTAGAATATTCCACGTAGCACGAGGTTCATGGGTGGTTCTTACAAAGAGAATTTGTTTAAAGATTGTCAATCGTTTCAATATCAAATTCAATTCTTTTCTACTTACAAAATTCAATTCTACTAAAGAAATGCTACTTGTCTAGGGTGCTTGTCGACCTTCCTCTTGACAACAGCATTTGCCTAATTATATACGAAATAATAGATTAATATCATTATGACATTATCATTATCAACATGACCATTTAAAGTGACAAATAGTCACGCGCCTTAATTAACTAAAGCATCAAAAAACACGCCTTTTTACGGATCTCTCTAGAGGTCAATAAAAAGGATACTGGTGACATTTAAATTCTAAGTTACGACCATTTTCAAGAACATACAAATTTTAATGAATGTATGATGGTTTGTTTATGTAAATAGTGTGCGAATGTATGAAGGAAGCGAATGAAGCGATGCAATGGCCTTTGTGGTTCAGGAAAAGCCGTAGCGTTTGGTAATATTTGCAATGTAATAGAATATATTAATAAAATTAAATATTACAGATACGTATGTGTAATGTCATGGCGTTGTGAATCCCCGAAGGCTAGCATTAATGACTAAATATATTTTTCTGTCGCACGTAATACGAGTATGAAGCTAGCCTATTGACGATAACCAGGCCCTTTTGTACACAACTACCCACAAAAGAGAAACAATGTTTTTAGTGTTGATGTTAATGAATTTCTTTCTTTTCACCCTAACTTTTAAATATATTTATATATTTATTTATTTTTATGAGATATTGTTTTAAATCATTATTGTGATTGATACACACCCAGCGCCATCTATACCCAAACTAAACATAACTTGAAACATAGTTTCTAGAAGTTCTAATAAGATCCCAGGTGTGATTGAAAACTAAAACAATCATAACTTCACATCAATTATGCAACTGTGCATAACAATCACACACACTAACCCACATTATTATCGCAATCAAAACAATATTATCGGCGCGAGAAGTGCATAGCGTCGAGCAGGAAGCGTGCGCGGGCGCCGCCGGCGGCCATGACAGCCGCCGCGAGGTCGAGCGCCACCAACAACGACGTAATTCTGACGCGTTTTGCGTAATAATATTTTGTTGTTGCTTACAATGATTAGATGATTACAGTTGTTGATGAGATTTTGCTGAGATAAGAAATATATTTATTGCCTGAAAATAGCGAATTTATCTTTGGACAATTTAGGTTTTTCTTACGGAGAAAATCTTAGAAAATTTATGTCTTTTATTTACAAAAAAAAAAAGAATCTCTTAAAAACTAATAAACGTATCCCAAAAAGGAGATAGTGTAAGTAAGTATTAGTATGGATTAGTATGTACCTAGAAATAAATAAAGAAAATGAGAGAGAAATATTTTTTATTATCGACTACATTACGCACACAAATACACACGCACACACTCATAACTTTATTGGCTCCTTTTCTCCATCACCTTTCACCACTGCATCGAATCAACAAGAGTTCATTTCTATCTTATGAAAGTTATCACATATTTCACATAATCATGCTCAATAACAATTTCAAACAAAAGATTCGAAAGAACCCAATAGAAAAGTTGCATAATATCATATTAACAACAAGAAATATGTATTAAATGCAGATTACAGCTGCATTAGTCAGCTGTTCGTGCAGTTTCATGCGGACTTTCTCGTGGCTGCGTATGCGCAGCGCAGATGCAAATTGCGCCAATCATCGGTGAATCAGCGGCACCGTGTTATTCGAACTGCATTACTGTATTTTCACTGAGAGTTTTAGCTTATCAGTTGAATTAATCTTTGCGTTGGACTATGTGTTCGATTTCAGGGTCAGCATAAGTGTGTTTCTGTCAGGCTTCAGAACCTGCTTTTGACGTCATCAACATCCTTGAGGCCCATGCCCACCTAACCTGCATGCAAGTGGTGCATCTGCTAAACAACGAACAATGCTTATATGTTTTTTAGGGTTTTGTAACACAACAATCGCTTACGGAAAAGCCAACATACTAATCCAAATACAATAACCGGAGCACAGGCTCCAATGGACATAATATAAACTTTGTAAACCCAGGTGCTTCGGAATATCGCTAAGAGAAATATAAGAATTAAGCTTCCAATAAACTTGTAGTTCTGATTTTTCAGTCAGTCTCCAATCTACACAACTCTGACCACATTTGGTTATTGACTGCAAAGGAACACCCATACAAAATTGACAGATAGTTTGTTTTCGAGGGCATTCAGACAATAGCCACAAAACTGATCAGACTGATTTAACTTTTATTTAAATATGCGTAAAGGATAATTTTAATTGAATGATTCTCGGAATTGAGGAAAAAACGCAGCAGGAAAGGTGATCGCTTGTCTCATGCTACGCCTGTGACAGTATAAACGTTCCTAAGAACTGAAAGAACAAGTGGACTTGAAGCCCTTTGACCAAAATGGGTAGTAGTCCTGGCCTTAAATAAATTAGGGCTTGCACTGTCGAACTTAAGAGTCGATATTTCAGTTCCAATACTGCAGAAGTGCAGAACTATTTCGCTAGTATTATTGATGCGAATTTGTGGATGTATGAATAGATATTTGTCACTTAATCACATAAGAACCGCTGAAGTGGTCTGGATGAAATTTGGCACAGAGGTAGAATATATTCTGAAATAACAGATAGGCTACAATACGAGGGCGGAACTACGTATAAATAGCTATTAGATATTATTTCGTCTTATAATCATGTACCCCATCAACTCGACATTATCTTGGCTTAGATTCAGACCAAACCTTTACATTTATTAGGTGCGAACGTCATCGATCTTTGTTTCAACATGCGTCTGCAATGCACCTGTGATACCGTACATATGCGTGTGGGCAGATGAAATAAGCACATCATTATAGGTAATTTGATTACCTACGAACCATTTGCGAGGTATTTTTTACTAGAACATTATGTTTACTACGCAGCTTGTAAACATGTATTTATCATACAAGGTTAAAGGTGTCGGAATAATAATAACATTAATATTTGTATCAGTGACCATCCAATGGATTCGAAGTAGGTTAATTATAATTAAATTATAAGGAATTAAAATTTACGACCTCTTGGATTAAAGCGTTTAATGTAATTAAGTCAAAAGTCGTGACTTAGATGTTAGCATCCGTCACCGTCGGCGGTCGGGCAGCGACTGCGCTTTGCGTGCGCCGCGGCCGTCGACAGGCGGAAGCGTGCGCGCGCGCACCCGCGCAAGGCTACGCTCATGACCTCGCACCGTCTTTGTCTAGCGCTATCTAACGTCTGTTTACCCGCGAGGCCGAATGCATCATACCTTTGCTAGGCGCGTACTTGAGAGCTAAATGATTATTGAAACCATACATTTATCGTTAGGGTGTAAGTACGTTTCTTTTTGAAGAGAAACCTTGTAGATAAATCGAATGATAATGAACGTAGTACTGATGTGTTTTCCAACTAGGGTTCTATCTCTTATTAAGAACAATTTATTACAATTTTTATTAGGTAATAATTTTGTTATTTTTTTACAGAGATGGCGCGATTTACGTGATGACGTTGATTGCATGATCCTGTGGGAGCTGTTAAAAAGATGTAAGTACTTTTTTACATAATAATTCGTGGAAAATTACTCGACATAGGGCTGTAAACAAAACGATTGCCTATCATTTACCTATCGTATGCGTATGCTTACTGAAATAGAAGCTTCGAGAACAAACACGTGTTTCTGTGTATAAAACCAAATGCCGAACATTGTATGTTTCGTTATCATTATCTTAGCAGTGTTCCTGGTTGCAACCGAGGTTTTCACATCGGTGTTCAGGTTTCGCTTGCTACTTCTTCTCCTTTTGTTCCTTCCGGAAAATATTAATCAACATTTAGAGAATTCAACATTTTGAGAATTCAACATTATGAGAGTTCAACATTATGCTCCGGAAGGCTTTTGTTTTGGTTTGCAGAGCATTTATGACCTGGTAAGCTAACTCTACTTGCAAGCTCAGCACCAACAGACGAGTCTGTGATATCGGGGTTAGAGGTTCGAACATTCGCTCCTGTAAAACTCAAAACTAACAAAAAAATTCAATTATAGAACGGGCAAACGAATCCGACACTACGTGATTAAGTTAAAAACAAACTCTTTTTCGTATTTTTATTATTAGACAATCCAATATTATCACGGCTGGCAACCCTACTTATGTTTTCTGCTCTCTGTACCTACTCAAGTAGCAGCTCACCCCGAATTGTAAGTAATGAGAAGGTCGCCTACATTCGACGCGTGGTTAAAAAATGGCCTCACTACACAAGTTGTTTCAACGGCGAGTATCTCGAACAAAGGTTGAGCGGAATCGTTAAGGCTTCATCTGATTCATGTGATTACCCGGATTAAAACTACCTTTTGTATAGGTTGGATTTCATCAGGGAAAATAATCGCGTTCAAGTAATTAAACTCAATGAAATTAGTTGAATAAATCACGATTCCTGTCATTGGTGAAATGGGCTTTAAAGGCATTACTGTGCACAGCTGTACAAAGCCTTTAGTCGCTGAGTACCTAAAACGTAGTCTGTCAATTTCGCGTTATGCCAAAATGTCATTTAAAATGAGCGTTTCGACTAAGTACGGCTTTGTATATGTCGCGATAGGTCTAATTCTAATATTGCCCATTTAGCGATACGTCTATGTCGCAATAGGTCTAATTCTCATATTGCCCATTTAGCGATACGTCTATGTCGCAATAGGTCTAATTCTCATATTGCCCATTTAGCGATACGTCTATGTCGCAATAGGTCTAATCCTCGTTATATACCTATTTAGCGATAGGACTATGTCGACATTTACAAACTCTTTTGTCATAGTATTGGATAGTTTTTTCCTGAATGACTATTCTACATTATGATAAAAAACAAAAGCTATGTCTCATTGTGTCATTTATATAATTTTGCTCTGTGGTGTGGTGTCATTCCAGTTCTTACTATAAGACAGACTTTGAATACACTACGTTTCTTAAGATCATTGTAGATTGGACATTACAAAATAAATTACAATGGGAGAAAGCATAGTTTATATTAAAAATAAAAAAGGTTCACATAATTTATTACTTAATGGTTTTGCATACACAAAAAACAAGGTAAATAAAGACGGGTCCTCACTCTGGCGGTGTGCTAACAGAACAATATGCAGTGCTTCGTTAAAATTGAATAGAGAAAACATTGTTTTAAAAGTAAGTGACCATCTATGCGTAGCAAATTATGCGAAGAACAAAATATCAATCATAATCGACAAATGTAAGCAGGCGGTATGTGAAACGTTTGGATCTGTACCAGAAATTATAGAAAATGTGGTATCAAATGCACCAGATTCTTTTATAGATGAAGATATAAATGAGGCAGCCCTTTTCAAGACAAAAAAAGATTCTTTATATCGCACCAGGAACAAATTTTTAGAAGTTAAAAAAACAAATTGTTCTATAAGCGAAGTACAGGTGCCAAATATTATTGCTCAGAATTTTCTTGTATGCAATGATGGTAATGATGAGAATAAAATATTAATATTTTCAAGTACATTGGCCCGCAAAACATTAAAGTCGTTAACGATCAGCGACACACACTTTTATGGCGATGGAACGTTCAAAAGTGTACCCAGATTTGTTCAACTTTACACGATTCACGTTAATTTGAACTCTAGCAACAATGATACTGTAAATATTGTACCAGTTATATATTGTTTATTGCCGGACAAGACCCAAGACACATACATAAAGATGTTTCAATTAATTAAGAGCGAATTAGATATTGATTTTAGAAAATTCAAAACGGACTACGAAATAGCACAAATTCAGGCCTTAAAGGCTGTTTTTCCGGGCATAGTCATTACTGGTTGCTATTACCACTTTTCACGAGCAGTAAGGAAGAAAGCTGAAAACTTGGGTATTTTGGACACAGCCACAGGAGGCACAATTACTAATCTGTGTGCCAACCTGCCACTTGTGCCGACAAATTATATTTCTGAAGTTTGGCAAAACATTAAATTGTTACTGCCTCATGAGCCTTCACAAGCCATGACTAAATTTGTAAACTATATAGAAAAACAATGGATGGGCCAAATAAATGAAATTATAAGCTGTGCTAATGAAAGCCATAGAACCAATAATAGCTTGGAGGGCTGGCACAGACGTTTAAATCATCGTATGAAGGGCAAGCCGACACTAATCAATTTTTTGTTCAAATTGAAAAAGGAATCACAATGGCAAAATTTAAAATTGAAGCAAGATCTATTTGAAGGCAATAAGAGAAGAAAAATTGATATTATGTTTAATTCATTATACAAAAAAGAGCTCAAAAAGTTACAGGAGGGCAACATTCCTGTATTTTATTTTTTAAAGAGCGTCATCAAAATGAAGAAAGAACTCTTATGTCTCTATAATGATTAAGTTTACCTAAAATGTCAAGTCAAAATATATAAAATATAAGAAAGTGCAATTTATGTTTAAAAAAATAGAAAAAAACCGACTTAAGGACCTACCTATTATGTTTTATTTTTTTGTCCTGTTTTATGAGAAAAATTAAATATTTTCTTTCTTTCTTTCTTTCTTTCTTTCTTTCTTTCTATTACGATTAGATATAAAAATTCACACTTCAACACTTCCCTCCAACTTCCAACAGGTAAAAAAGGATATTTTTTTCCTTTCTTCCTCGTGGACAAGCTTTTTTTATCGTGCGAGAAATCTCCACGGAGCCGGTGGAGGTGGTTATGTCGGACTCAAAACAGACGCCGTCTTGGGTCTTTGGTTGCCGGAGGTAAGATTGCCGAAAGGATATCTCTCGCACGCCGGCAGATCCAGGACCGCCCCCGTTGGGTTGTGGGGACCTTAGTGTCCCCGTCTAGCCCCGAGTACCTACGGGGAGGCGCACTTTGCGCCGTCGCCGCAGTCTGCTTCTGCTGGGGTGACAGGCGGCTCCAACGGTCACCCCCAGGCCAGCGCTCATGGAGGACGGAGATCGTTCTGCGACCTCGGACGTCCGGTTCACCTTCGCTCTTCGAGGGCTTCCCGGGCCCGGAGTCTAGTCCGGACCCGACCGGCCGCCTCCTTCTCGAGCATTACTTGCTTGCAGAAGGAGGCTGCCACACCCCAAGCGTTCGCGCATCCTACCATCGCTGTAAGCATAAGTGGCGAGTGTGAGGACTCCCTCGGCGTGTCCCACGCCGGGCACTCAGTTAGCGTGTGCAGCTCTGTGTCCTCGCTCGCATCACAGTGATGGCACTCGGACCTCCCGAAATACCTGTGTCTGCTAATCAGCTGCGTAAGCCGGTACGAGAAGAGGCTACCGTGTTGCCTCTCTAGCCAGTCCTCCATGATGGGTCTTATCGCCGCTATTACGGCGTGCCCTGCGCTTGGTCACCCAAGTCGTAGCTCCCACTCAGCTACCATGTCCTGGTGGAGCTGGGACCTCACGGCCCGAACTTCTTCGGGCTCGGGTTCCCATCCCTGCTCCCGCGCCTCCTTACGATACTCGTGGTCAAGCTTAGTAGTCAAGTGAAGCACAGAACCTTCTTTTGCAAGTCCTTTAAAAACCAACCATATACTCGTATCTGAATGTATATTCTTTGTATTATTGTATTTAAGTAGAAATCGCTATATGCATTCCTCTAAAATTTCAGGAGTCCCTTCGTGTCCTCTGGGAGAAATCGCGTAGTAAATATGCAAAAACATAGTCGAATGTTCTTTTTAGAAGTCAGTTAATAGTGTATATATATAAATTATAATTAATATATACCTACTTCGCCCCTGAGTTAACACGCATTAAAGCTACATCTCACTTCGCCTACTCCGCTCATGAACTGAAGTTCAATATACCTACATCGCCCTTGAGCTAATACGCAATAAACCTAAATCTCAATTCACTTACTCCGCTTATGAACTAATACGCAATAGGTCTAAATGTCACTATGACGATTTCTTGTTATGTATAGGCATAACGCGAAATTGACAGACTGCGTTTTAGGTACTCAGCGACTAAAGGGTACAAAGGTCTTTTCTATGTGCCCATACCACCCGATCCTCCGCCTTCAGTTCATACCAGCGACTTTTTTAAGATCGTCTCTCCATACACGTTACCTTCCGCTTGCCTTCTCACGAACTCATGAACCCTAGGACTCGTTTGCTCCAGTATACATAGCTCCTTCGTACTTATTATTAATTATTATTCATTACCTATATCGTATATCTCACTACGATCTACCTATTACTCTTTTAAAATATAAAAATCATATTTGTTGCTTATTTTTTACATATTCGGTCAATGGGAATCTATACTTTATGACCTAGTAGGTAGGTACATAAATAACAAAATATGAAGACTTGAGCTATTAAAATGTCCTTTAGTATTCTTTTTATTTGACTTCACCTCGCCTGTAGTAAGCTAAAGGCAAAGTCTCGGAACGAGGGTCACCATCGTAAAAGTGGACCATGTTAACAGTGGTGGCACTCAGTTTGACGGCGTCATTAGATACCTTTTCACGCCCCGCTTAAAGGACCCGGGACTGTAGGAAAAAGGAAACACAAACTTGGTAGCAATGAGTGATGTACCTATTGAAAATAAAAAAACCCCCGTCACAAAAAACATCTCCAAAAAGTTGAAAATAAATGGAGTTTGCCTTTTAACTTTAACGGTTGCCATGTCGGGGGCCCCTAACTGGTTAAGCACTCCGTTATATTATCGGAACAATTCAAGGTCCCCCGACATGGCAACCGTTAAAGTTAAAAGGCAAACTCCATTTATTTTCAACTTTTTGGAGATGTTTTTTGTGACGGGGGTTTTTTTAAATTTTTAATTTAATTTTTATTTTAAACTTTTTAAAGTGATCTACTAGTCAAGCTCTTTCATTTGATACCCATATTGAGGGAGTTATGAAGAAATATGTATTCCGACATGTTGTGGCGGCGGCTATCTTGGACCGATTTTTTTCAAACATAGCTAAGAACACTCCCGACTAATATACCTTTCGAACAAAAAAAACTACATCCAAATCAGTTCATCCGTTTGGGTGCTACGATGCCACACACACACACACACACACACACACACACACACACACACACACACACACACACACACATACACACACAGACACGTCAAACTTATAACACCCCGTCGTTTTTGCGTCGGGGGTTAAAAAGCAAGTCAGAAGCACTCGAAATCGGCGAGCTTGCAATAGGTGGTTTGATAGGAATGAAATTCCTAACTGACCACCACGGTGGATGGATTGAGTGGTCCGTTGGTAACAAACCAGTTTGATGATAGTTGAGGAAGCTCCTAAAGCAGTGGTGAGTCTAAGTCCGCGCTCATGTACATCTGTGACTCAATGAATTTTACAGCATTAAGCATGCTAACTATACAAATCATAGGGAAAAAGAATCTTCTCGGGCTGGACTCGAAATCGCGATCTTTCCCGCGGGGAAATGTCTTGACCAATTCGGCTACCGAGACACGCCCGATGTGATTCAAATTTCCCTTCCCGTCTTTAAGGCGACGACGGTGGAGTCATCTACCGATATTCTTACGAACTATCGGAACCAACTTCTGTTAAACCGAAATGTATTTATACGTCTGGCCCATCACAAGTCATTATTATCACGGGCCATATACCATACATATCGCTGGACCGTTGGCGGGCCGGTTTTGGCCTGCGGGCCGGTTTTGGCCTGCGGACCGTACTTTACTCATCCCTGTTCGAAAGTGTCTTAAGATAGAAGCAGATGGGAGCGATTATGTCTGCCTACCCTACAAGGAAAAGCGTGAACATATGTATGTAAGTACAGTAGAGTAATATTATATAGAAACCTTTGTCTTATTAGTGTTGTAGGTAAATATTATGAAAATTCTCCGAGTGCAGTACAAACTAATATTTATACAAATCATTTATTATATATTTGCTTACATTATGACTACGATTGTTCTAGCTTCCGCAATAAAACTCGTTTTTTTTAAAGATTTTAATAATATGCATGTTCTTTTGTTTGTTAGTGATTTTAATATAGTAAATAGGTACTTTATACATAGTAATTGAAACGATTAAATTACGTTTAAACCTTAACTTGTAATGATTTCAATGTAGTTAAGTATGTATTATGTTAATTAGCAGTTGATAATTAAGTTATTATGATGTCAGAGGTTACACGTTTGATTCCAGCACAAATATTATGCATGATATATGTTTATTTGCGTTGGTCTATTCATAGGACCTAAATCTGTAATGGAAACCCTCTTTCCTGAGTCTTTCTTCTTCAGTGATGGTAAATCACGCGATGAGAAGTCATATTGACGTCTTCTATATAAAAAAAGATCTACAAGTCTTTTACTAAACTTTCTTCTTTCGTCTTTTACTAAGCTTTTGCCCGCGGCTCCGCGAGGAATTCGGTTATCGCGACTAAACATAGCCTATGTCCTTTCTCATGGTCTAATCTACCCCTATTCCAAATTTCATCAAAATCCGTTCAGTGGTTTAGTCGTGAAAGCGTAACATACAGACAGACAGACAGAATATCTTTCGCATTTATAATATTAGTATGGATACTCGTAGAAAATTATTTTGTAACATGATGACGTCATAACACCAGGAAAACACTTTTCTATTCCACAACCATGATCATTGTCCCTACACAATAATTGGTCTATATCATTATTAATCAATTTTTCTATTAATACACTATTATCTTGACCTTTGCTACTGATAACAATACCAGGGTGGCAGTGTAGAGGACATTCGGTATAAAAGGATTTAGTTATATTATTATGAGTAATAAAATAATCCATAAGACCACCATAACGTTTATGGGAACGGTAACCACTTACCATCAAGCGACGGGCTTATTTAACCTAGTATTTATGTTTTTATTGTATTAAGTTTCGTTTCTCATTCCATTATTTTCGGATCCTTAATAAGGGGCGAACATCCAAGAAGGAGATAGAAAAAGGAAAAGAAAGAAAATTAGTTTTAAACACTTAACATGACCCAGATTCAGTTTCATTTATTTGCATCAACATGGTTTACATGGAAGTTGTTACATGGTTATTGTTTGTTACGGTGCCAACATGTTTTGCCCAGACAGGAGGCGTACAAAATTTACTTAAAAATCTTTAAAATTAATTATGAGATATGCTATGTCACAATTAAAAACATTACAATTAGATCACAAAAATATTTGACACAGTAAACAGCATTTTTTTTTATACCGGACACGTCAATTTGACTTCACCTCGCCTGATGTTAAGCCAAAGGCAAAGTCTCGGAAAGAGGGTCACCATCGTAAACATTTACCATGTTAACAGTGGTGGCACTCAGCTTGACGGCCTCATTAGATGTTTCATGTCAATATTTTAAAAATGTCAAGTTCACAAAAATAAATTGTATATTATATCAAAAAGTACCCTTGTAGTATACTTCAATGAAAATCTCATGGCTGCCACGGAGGATATGGGAAGGATGGGTCTACTTTGCCGGGACATCGCGTCCATTATCGAAAAAGTTCTAGTAAATATTGTATCCTATATGATCAGGAATTACGAGAAGAGTTGGGTTTAATTTATACAGCCAATGCAATCCCACGAAGGCTGAACGCACGATCTCAAGTGAATAAAAGAAAAAAAACAATAAGAAACATACGAAAAACCAGCTCCAAATATAGTCAAGCTTACTCCGAGCCTTTCATGGCTTCGAGACTAAGTACAGACAATCAATTACATATTGAAGTTACTTCCAAGGTGAACCACACCGAAATCGAATCATGATAGATAAACTCTTAACTCTTAAACATAGTAGGAAGTATCGTGCTTGATTCGTCCTAGCCAGCCCTTGGTTACGCACACATGCGCCGGCGCACGCACACACGCGAACACACGCACACACGTTAAGAAAAATGGCCATGAGATAACTGACATCACAGCAAGGTCCCGCCGGGCGGTACGGTCAGCTAAATACTTTTTATATAATTTTTGTGTATGTCTGTATATCCCATAGAGTTTATATACCACCCAGATAATTGGGCGCGAGCATATTGCCGTCCACTGGAATTTTTTTCATGACATTTTGCAATGTTTGCTGTGCGTTTTTTTATTAAATACTCAATGTAAATTGAAATTAATGAAAAATCCAATATAACTGCCTGACTGGTGCATCAAACCCAGAACGTCATGCTAGCTGTCAAACTCGCTATCACTGCACCGCAGTAACATTTTCTATGCAAATGACGACGGTATGAAGTCATCTGTTCCTGTTGTTAAATTCGTTTACCTTGAAGTTTCGTACAAGAAGCAATTTTTGCATTTAATAGCCGCATCTGACTAAAGATAATTTAAATATTGTGTCCTTCATTCTACTAAACTGCACTACACTAATTGGGCTGCTTGACCTAGACACATCATGCCAATTGACAAACAAAAGAAACGCCTTGATTTAAGTATGCACACGTTTAACCATATATACAATACTATGACCATAATTTTATCAAACCAACAGGTTTAATAGTAAATAGTAATACACTCTCTTGGAATAGTTAACAAAGATACGGTTCTCAGCATTCCATGGAATCACCGTGCCGTCGCCGGGTCCATGGCGTGATACAGAGAGGAACACTATGACAGCGCCTGGGACTTGCGACCTAGATGTAGGTTTAGGGTGGCCACCTTGCGATGCATCAGCGCTCACCTCTACCGTCAGTCTTGTTCCCCCTCTACCTATCCAAATTTGGTAAGAACCTATCAACGCCGTTTTAGATATTCGTTTGAATAAAGAGCTTACTAGTGATGTCAATCCATTGAAAAAAAGAGGTCAGAAAGACCCGAAATCGGCTAACATGAAAGATTTAATAACAGCAGAGGAAGCTTGTGAAGTATCACTATCATCATCATCATCAATGCATAGTACAAAGCATAGTCGCTTTTCGCATGTGTCCATGTATACTTATATCTTCAAAAGTACGCTACGGATTTCGATGCGGTTTTTTTAATAGATAGAGTAATTCAAGAGGAAGCTTTATATGTATAATACATGCTTAATATAGTAGAGTGCAACGGTAACGGGATCTGACGACACGCGGGCGGAAAAAAATTAGCGGAACGAAGTTCACCGGGTCAGCTAGTTTAAGGATAAAAACGTATGACAGGCTGTTATCTCTGCCTACCCTGAAGGCAAATAGGCGTGAGCACATGTATAGTTACTAGGAATATTAAACCTAATAAAACACACTGATCAATGGTAATAAGCTCGCCCCCTAAATGACATCAAAAATATGCACTTCTATTTAGCGCAAACCAAACAAAAATTGTATATTTTATTAAGGACACGTCAATTTGACTTCACCTCGCCTGATGTTAAGCTAAAGGCAAAGTCTCGGAACGAGGGTCACCATCGTAAACATGTACCATGTTAACAGTGGTGGCATGACTTTTCACGCCCCGCATAAAGGACATAATGTAAAATGACGTCATAGTTGAGTCCTATGTTTTTAATTTTTATAACCAACTTTGTCTGCTATCGGTACCCCCACGTGCATCACGCATGCTGCGTAACATATAGTAATGACAGTGTTTGTGCGGCGACAGCCGGCGACCTTGAGACCCGGACCGATGAATATTTTTAACGTAGGGCCCACGCACCGGCACAAACTCTTTCATTCCTGCATATCGTTGAACCAAATCTGTCACTAGTTGACAATGAATTTGAAGTGACCGAATCACCTTTGGAACAATCAAACGTAGAACCGTTGCAATGCAAAGTTATATTACATTAGATTTATGTAACACAGGTGTTTAAAACACTAAAAAGTTGAAAATAAATGATTAAATTTTAATTCAACGGTTGCCATGTCGGGGGACCGTAACTGGTTAAGTACTTATATCGTAAGGTCCCCCGACATGGCAACCGTTGAATTAAAATTTAATCATTTATTTTCAACTTTTTAGTGTTTTTTGTGACGGGGGTTTTTTAAATTTTTAATTTAATTTTTATTTTATACTTTTTAAATTGATCTACTAGTCAAGCTCTTTCATTTGATACCCATATTGAGGGAATTATAACGAAATTTGTATTCCAAAATGTTGTGGCGGCGGCCATCTTGGACCGACTCTTTTCAAACATAGCTAAGAACACTCCCGACTCATATACCTTTCAAACAAAAAAAACTAAATCCAAATCGGTTCATTCGTTTGGGTGCTACGATGCCACAGACAGACACACAAACACACACACACACACACAGACACGTCAAACTTATAACACCCCGTCGTTTTTGCGTCGGGGGTTAAAAACAGATAATCAAAATAAGTCAATTAGCCTATGGATGCACGATTGCAATAACATTGTATAAATCAGTAACTGAAAAAATTGTACACTACAATACAGTACACTTTTACAAATATGTGGTGCACTTTTGCAATGTGGTGCACTTTTGCAATGTGGTGCACTTTTGCAATGTGGTGCACTTTTGCAACGTGTGCAGCGGTTAGAATTCTAAATTCAAATTATAAAATTTAAAATTATGACAGAATTCCATATTTCAAAGCTTTGACACACCAAACTTTTAGATACGAGGGAGGCATAATATTTTTTATTATAATTGTTATACTTCATATAAATATGTACTACGTGTAAACAAAGAAACTAGTTAAATAAATCAAGTAATCAGTATTCAAGGTAACTAGGGCTCAAAGCGGCGATGATTACAATTTGTTTGCATGTATTTTGTACGAATGAGGAAACGAAAAACAACGAACAACTAAATATTTGTTGAAGGTCTCTGAGGGCTCCACGAATATCACACTAATTACACTGTTATTAACGCGACAATACAAACAAACAGATCATCGCTATAAATAGAATACATCTTTATTAAAAATATCAAGTTGGTTTGTGTGTGCTATAAAAACTCAGAAATTACTGCATCGATTGAACTCAAATTTGACATTTGAATGCTCCACCGTTGCCCTTAAAGACGGATATAAAGAGAAGGGAAATTTGAAGTGATTCAGGTGTGGCTCAATAGCTCAGATGGAAGAGCATTCCCTTGTAAGGGAAAGATCGTGGATTCAAGTCCCACTTGAGCGCTTCTTTTTCCCGAATGTATTTCGAACTCAAATTTGACAAGATAATATACCAGAGATGGTTCATAGCTATTTTTTTCTAAGGGTAGGTGGCACTGGAATCGGATTATAGGAGTGTTTTACGAATATATTCCCGGGCGAAGCCGGGACCCAGCTTACTAGTATGCAATAAAATGTTAAAAGGCGGTATTATAATAAAATAAAATAGTATTTACTCGCTGAATCATGTCTTGTGACTCAAAATGCGGAAGTGAATCATATTTTTTTAAACGAGCGTTTTTCCAAGTGTCCTCGGTTCAATTTTATCAATAACCCTTGTTATTAAGTGTGCTACACCTACTAGTGAACCTATACAAAATAGCAATATAATTTAATATCAGAATAATCGAATCGAATTATCATCTGTCGATCTGGCGGTGGTCACCAGAATGAAAAAAATACATACTCCGCGATATGCTCCAAATTTTAGCAGTCTACTATAATTACTATAAGTTTTTTTTATTCTAGTAGTTCTGATTTTTTTGCTAACCGTACCAAATTGCGCTCTCGCATTGCACCATCCAGACATAGACGCAGTCTCAGACGGCGACACCAATCGCACAACATCGAAGGCTCTTCCTAGCCTAGGAAATGAGTCAACACTAACGTGATATAGTTCTCGAAATTTCTAAAGATAATTATAGTTTGGACTGTAATTTACTACCTGAATTAACACCATACGTCTCGTGGGATTAGTCTATTCGGTGTAAGTACTATCTGTAATAAGAATATTATAGAAAAGATGTACAAATGTTTGATAAGTTAATTGCAACTGAGAGGTCAAGGCGCTTTTCCGCGAGGCGTCGAAAGCTGACATAAAGTTCGCGCGAAAAATATGTTTTCGTTCACCCTGGCCTATAAACACAATATTACCAGAACATATCTTGAATTTCGTCACAAAATGTACTCTATATGCCCAGTACTTACGGATTGTCGGGTGTCTTCGAAGATAGCACGGGGTGCTACAACGGTAGAGGAGATCAAATCCACCAATTCAAGCCATTCCGCGGCCTCGATTCTTTCGCGATTTGGGGTTTCGATATACGACGGTAGATATACCAAACTTATCGTCTGCTGTCAAGAGGAAAGAGAAGGGAATAATTGGAAAACGTATGATAATTGTTTGGAAGTTATTTTTCCTTATTTGAGTCAACAAGAAGAAAATGGACAGCTATATTAAAATATAGTTTTTTTATGGAATAGTGACGCAAACGAGCAGACGGATCGTCTGATGGTAAGCGATTACCGCCGCCCATGGACACCCATAACACCAGAGGAATCACAAGTGCGTTGCCTTCCTTTTAAAAGAGAGTACGCTCTTTTCTTGAAGCTTTGAAGGTTGTATTGGTTTGGAAATACCTCCGGTGACAGTTAATTTTATTACATTTATCTTAGAAAAATCCTACAAATCCCACTGGCCCTATTCTTACTAATGGTAGGTATAAATGTAAAAGATTGTGAAGGTAGTTAGATATTTATTATTCAATCACGGTCTAACGGTTTGAGGGATCCGGCTTAAATTTAAACAGGAATGGATTATATTTAGCATGAAATAACACATAGAATAAGCTTTTCCTACTAATACTACTTTTTATAAGAGGAATGCGCTAAATCTTTACTGTTGTATAAGGATTTAACGCATTCCTCTCAGGACTGGGAACTCAAACGGCAGTAGTCACCAGAAAAACCGACATACTAATCAAAATAATATCGGACTTAAGACGCAACTGAAAAATCGCAAAGAGGACGTTGATGATTTCAACATTATTAGGACTACGCGGCTGAAACTGCTAGGTATTACTAGTTTATTTATGAAGGAACTGTAAATCTAAACTTAATATATACGGAACACTTAAATATGTTTAGTTTCTATCGTAAATCAACTGCAAATCAATAAACGCTGCAATAAATAGCAACGTACGCGAATGTGAACCCCGACTGGTACATTATGGACGTGAACCCATTTCGAATAAGCATTTAGATTCGGAAGGGTTATCGAGAGTGTGCAATCAATGGTTCTAGAAAAAAAACTCAATACTATTTGTAGAAAAAATAAGTATAAATATTGTGAATTGAATAATAGACATTGAATTATTTTAATTACCTTTAAATATTCGTATACTTAATAGAAGAACGCACCTAAACAAGTAGATACAGCGGGTGCAGCACATAATTTAATTTTTACATTTTCTATGGCTAGATTTTTTTTAACTAAAATTGCCAATTCTCTCAACTTTCAACAATGTAAGTGTGTTTATCCGCTTTCTAGACGCTACAACACAACGTCGTTGTCAAACCAAAATCTGCTATGTGTATTTTTTATAATTTTAACATGTTGAAAATTGCGATTGGATTTTGACAATTGCGACTGGTAAATGAACCAATCTATTGCATGAAAGGCTATGTGCTTATAAGTACTATACGACGCATTATGACAACTTATTCAAATGTGCTATGTGGAGCAGCTAGAAATATTGTCAAATAAAATCTGCTAAGTGAAGAGAGTGCACATAGCAGATTTTGGTTTGACAACGACGACAAGCTAGTTAAGCTATGCTTACCTTACTAGATAGAGAATATTCAAAAATACTACTAATAATAAAAACGCGAAAGTTTGTTAGTATAAATGGATGGATGGATTTGTTACTCTTTCACGTAAAAACTACTGAATGTATTTCAATGTAATTTGGTACCTACGGAGTTAGCTGACACCCTGGATTAACACACAGGCGCGATAACCGACATCCACGCGGGCGGAGCCACGGGCTATATATATATATATATATATATATATATATATATATATATATATATATATATATATATATATATTCGAACCAACTCTAGACGATGTTGTATTTCAACGATGTTGTATTTCACCTAGATTTCTCCAGTTAATGCATAGCAATATCCTCCCTGAAAGGCCTTTGTACTATTTCGGTTTTGGGCAAGCCATCAGTCATCAAAGCGGCAGTATATTCCGGGTTGGCAACGTGCCAGCGACGTACAAAGGATGCATTAAGGGCCCAGAATTATGACGTGTACAGTCGCCTTCAAAATGTACTGAACACTTACAAAATTACAAACGATATTTACGTTGAAATGCTACTAATCCAGACAGACGTAACTCCGTGTATTTGTTACGTTTTCATACCTAAACCATTGAACCGATTTTTATGCTCCACCATCGCCCTTAAAGATGGATATAAAGAGAAGGGAAATTTGAAATGATTCAGGTGTGGCTCAATAGCTCAGTTGGAAGAGCATTCCCTCTGTAAGGGAAAGGTCGTGGCTTCAAGTCTCACTTGAGCATAATCTAGTTTTATGACATTTGATACTCGTACATAGCTGGACTAGAGCTTGAGGACATAACGTATATATTATTTCTGTTGCAATAATCAACATCCAGGCAAGTGGAGCCACAGGTAAAAGCTAGTACTATAAATTTGAAAATATGTGAGATCCATGTTTCATTTTTTTCCACATTACTTTAAAATTACATCAAAGTACTTGTATGAAGATTTTTGTAGATCAATAACGCACAAATGGCCGAACGAAGCTGTCTGAAATTTGATACAGGGATTGATTTTGCGAGTATAAATAGTCTGGAATGGCTCCCAAGGAAGACCCAAAAAGAGTAAAAGTGGGTCAGGTTAGGTAACTTGGAACTTGCTAAGCGACTTTTAAAGTCGACTGTACTTCTAAACACGTATTGGATAGGCATTTTCGTGTACCGACCTAGTTTAGTTAGAATTACCTGTTTTATAGTTGCGTATAAAATGCATTTAATAATGTTTTAAAACTATTTTATACCTACATACGTTTTACATTTGAGTTTAGTGGCCATCTTGCTATTTTACGCGCGCTTTGTAGAATTAAGATTAAAAGTTAGTGTTAATTCAGGATTTAAAATATCTCTATTTCAAATTACACTGAAATCCAATCAGCAGTTCCAGTGTAGAAGAGTAGCAGAGAGTCTTGGCAGTTTCACCGCTGGGTGAGCCGGTGAGGTGATTTTCTCAAGAAAAAGGGTTACAATAAAACCTACTATAATTATGTAATTATTAATTCACGCAAACCTTCTGCCCGCAAAACGTCGATAGCGCTATTCAACGTTTTCTTACGACTATTTCTTAGTACCTAATCGAAATTACTAACATTCCTCTATATATGGGTGCCTATTACCCATTTAAGGGACGAATCTACAGCTTTTACGGGGACGAATTTTAGAAGACCTGGGAATTCGTCGACCTCATAACCACTCCAGAAAACTTAACTTACTTATGTTAGCACTGCTGGGTTCACGCGTCGGTAGTGTAATGGCCAGGATTCGAACTCAATTCGGCCTTTTGCTCTTAATAAGGGCCATGCTCCAATGTTGATATTTAACGGTAACCCTTACCTTGACCCTTAATCTCTGGTCCACGCACTCCTTGAGCACGCCGAGGGGCCCCTCTATGGTGTCCATACGCGTGAGAACATTCTTCTCTCTATATGGCCTTCTTGTGGGCATTAAACCTGGAAAAAATAATATACATTACATAACATAAACTCACGCCTGTATTCCCCGAAGAGGTGCTAGCACCCACATTTCGTCACTTTATGTTTAGGTCCTCACATCCTCCCCAATGTAATAGGTGGCAAGCCTATTGCCATTAACCGGGCACTTATAATATAATGTAAAAAATAATATAATGTTAAAAATAAATTGTGAAAATGTGTACAATCTTGCGACTGCTAAATGCTAAATGACACGTCACAGGTTCGATTCCCGCTCAGTATCTTTGTTTACGTGAATATGTATACTTGCATCGATATGTATATTTGTATTGGTCTGGATGTTTCGCAAAAAGAGCAAAGGTAAAGGTTTTTCTTTTTTCTTTCTTTTTTTTAAGAATATTAGAACCAAAATTACTAATACGAGGGTCAAACTGAAAGTTCTTAGAACTGGCCACTTATAAACAATATAATAAAAAAATAATTCTAAAATTTGAAAATAGAACTCTTTGCCAATATTACTGAGTATATATTTCATTCATTTATCATTTGTTTTACGATTTGGCGGCAAATTGAAAATTGTCTGTGTCACGTTAACATGAATTTAACACGAGAAAATTTTCGTGCAATGATTTTTTATGACTTTCGATGTCATTTAAGTCAACAAGAAAGTTATGATAGACTACGAGTGGCCTTTCACGATGAAGCCCCATCTCGTGCGACTGTTTACAACTGGTTTAATGAGTTTAAACGTGGTCGCACTAATCTCACTGATGATTTACGTGAGGGACGGCCTTCTACGGCGACGACTGAAAATAACATCTGTGTTGTGCGGCGTATGATATAGACTGACAAAAGAGTGACCTATCAGCAGATTCGGACAAGCTTAGGCATCGGTATGAGTCAAGTGCACAAAATCCTCCACGAACATTTAGCGGTCAGGAAGCTTTGCGCCCGGTGGATACCTCATAATTTGACTGAGGCTCAAAAACTCCATCGTGTGGATTGGTGCCGTAAAATGATTGAAAGATTTAACGGAGGTGACTCTAATGCTGTGTTCGACATACTAACAGGTGACGAAAGCTGGATTTACTGTTATGATCCTGAAACCAATCTGCTCAGTGGGTGTTTCCTTTCGAGGAGTTGCCAACTAAAGTGAAGAGAGATCGAAGTGCGGGAAAAAAAATGGTGGCCTCGTTCTTTGGAAGGATAGGTCATTTCGCAACAATTGTGTTAGAGGATCAAAAAACAGTTTCTGCAGAATGGTACACTACCAATTGTTTGCCACTTGTCTTGGAAAAAGTTCGAGAGAAACTACCTCGCAGTAGGATCCTCCTTCACCACGACAACGCCTCGTCGCACACCGCCAAGCGAACGATCGACTATTTGGCGACATCAAACGTTGAATTACTGGGTCACCCGCCGTATAGCCCGGACCTCGCGCCTTGTGATTTTTATTTATTTCCAAAAATTAAAGAAAAACTTAAAGGAAAGCGGTTTATGAATGCTGAAGAAGCGGTGGCTGCGTATCGCGATGCCCTTGAAGAGACCCCTAAGGACGAGTGGGCAAAGTGCTTTTCCCAGTGGTTCCATCGCATGCAGCGGTGTATTGACGTGAATGGACAATATTTTGAAAAGATATAATTAAACTAATAACTGGCTAATGTAATCAGTTTTTGATTTTCTAAGAACTTTCAGTTTGACCCTCGTATTACCACTAATCCCTCCAACTAATCTAAATTGCGTTTGTGTTAGGAGTGGGTTCACGTCAGTAGTGTAATGGCCAGGATTCGAGCCCTGGATCTTTCGAAGGCAGACTGCTTAACCACTAAGCTATCGTCGCTTGCCGCTTGCTGAAAGATGCACTATGTCTCTAAAAAAACAATGTAATGACATTCAGAAATCACCCAGAAAACTGATATTATGAGTAGCCGTACCTATAAAAAATTAAAAATACAACATATGGATGCATTCATCATTTTCATCGCATATCCCGGGATTTAAAACACATAATCTTTAATAAATTCCAAGGCCAGTATTCCAAAAAGTTCTGAATCTCGATTTTCATTGGCAATAAATCGATATTCAAAACTGAGTATCGTTCTAGAATACGGGTCGTACTGTGAACGACCGCTTACCAAACGAAAAAAACACAATTAACGACCCAATCCTCAGCAATTAGCAAATAAATATTATGACAAACTATAATTAGTAGTGCGATAACAATGGCGAGGGGAAGTCAACGCACGCTGTCAGCTCTTATCACGGTGGCATACATATGACACCTGTTAAAATAACATATCGCTAGGACACTTGCGTCGTGGTGCATGGACGCCGGCGGGTGCACTCACCCTGCGGCCACGTGGGTCACTGCCTGCACTTACGTCTTAATGTTTTTAAGAAGAAGTGTATATTTACTGTGTGGAATTCATTCACAGCAATTCAATCCACCTCTGCCTATACCTTCGAGGAGAGGGAGTTACAGGTGTAAATACACTTTATTTTGATATCTGAATATTTTAGCACAGATTGGCGCGAAATTATGAAAACAGTACAGGTTCCGAATTCAAATGGTACTGTTTTTTTTATTGTAATAATATTTATGGCCAGATACCTATATTACGCGTGTATTACCACAGATTACTTAATACTAAAGGTACATTTTTTTGACTATACGTAGGTACTCGTCCAGAATTTTTATTTCGCTTTTACCTAACTGAGAGAGAGGTTTGGTAAAAGCCGATTGCAAAAGTAGAAGCAAGTGACGTTCATATGCCAAGGTAATAAGTGTAATAACTTACCATCAGTGTGTAAAAGAACCAACTTCAAAGCTTCAAACAACCATTTGACATTATTGACACCCAAGTGTGAAACCATAAATTATACGTGATAATGATAGTAGATCACGCGGTCCTCATTTGTTATAATATTTTTAGAAAAGAATCACCTTCAGTTATTTTAAATTAAATAATTATGACAATTTAACTGCGCATATAATTCATAACATAAATAATGCAAGTCTAAGAATTATTTCATAAGATTTTTAGTATTACGAGTATGTTGAGTATTTAAATTAGGAATTAATTATTTCGTTTCCAAACAGAAAAAAAAACAATTATATTTAATGTGTACTAGGACCACAGACAAAACAAAGAGGTTGTTATCCTCTTTCCATCTTATGTTGAGTACAACAGTTTATTTTTATTTCAATTGTCAGAATGGAGATATTATACCAGTTCAGTCCGTACACCCATATAGAGTTAAATTGGTTGCTGTTACGTTACGATGTATTGATAAAATATGTATCTAAATATAGACAATCTAAATGAAATCAAGAGCGGCTGCACGAAACTGGTTCTTCATTAGAAACGAGTTAGATTGTGGGCATAGTAAATAAAAATATTTAGTCGAACACGAGTTAAGAAAAAAAAAGCGAATTAATGCATGGTTTATTTATCGCGCCTCGCGACGGCGACGTAATACCGATAAATATGTAAACGAGCTATCAATTGGAAATTAAGCAATCAAATGAAATTGAAACCTAATTAAAAATAGAAATTGCATAGCTACAAGGTTGTTAATGGAGCTGGAAGTCTAAACAACAAATAGAGAATAAGCAAAATCCATTACGCAAAGTCATCAATTCATCATCAGAATAAAAAAAACTCGTAAACTAACAACAAATGTGTGCAGCAACGCGGTGCAAGGTACCAGGGAGGCATGGCTCGCGAGCGGTCGCCGATCGCGAATTACTTTCACTCGACTATCCCCGGGCGCTGACCGAGCGGCCGGGGTCGTCGGCCGCGAGCGAGCGCGGGAAACGCCACCCGCCATCGCGCCATTCAGAAAAGCGCGCCATGTTTACACAGATGCGCGCCGAAACGCGTGCCGTTGCATCACTTCCGTTTGCGTTCCGTTTCGCCGCATATTGACGACGTACCGATTTACTTTTATGCGTTTAACACAATTTTATGGCGTAATCCTGTTTGAATCTTTAGTACGGCCATAGGTTAATTATTCGTCGTCTAAGTGTGAGTAAAAGTGTGTTTTTCTCGTTACGAATGTTTCCAATGCCTAATTATAAGATGAAATAACACATATAGATAATTTGCGACGATAATAGTGAGAACGTCTGTGTCGGGCACTGCGCGCACGCGCAGCCCGCAGGCTTAGCGTGATAGATAACAGAACACGCAACTATTTGTTATCTTATTTTATAATTCTTGGAGATTATAATACATGTCAGCGTCTTTTCTTTGAATATTATTAAATAAATGCGATCTATAGATCGCTAGAAAAAATCAAAGAGTTCGCTTCTTTTTAATGGATGAATGCCAACGAAACAATTCTTTAAAAAATTTACAAGTATTAATTTACTAAAAATAATATAAATTGACGTTTGAGATCAAAATTAGACGTGATTGGAAAAAAATCTCACAAAAGCTTCATTTGTTTAATTTGAAATATGTCAGTGTTTCTGTATTCTAATTTTAAATTAAATTTTAGTAAATACATATTTAAAAACTAGTAGGTAATTAAATAATGACATACAAATTATTTTAATTTAATCCCTAGACTTATGAGTATTTTTTTGTACAAGACAAAACATTACTCAAATCTAAACTAGTTTTATTGCCTCTTATCTCGAAAGACACAATTATTTGTTGATCGTTGCGTCTTACCAGCCATTGTATAAATAAAAATAATTTCGACTGGTAACACAACTTTTTAAGATAACATTTCACAGGGTTGCCATAAGACATGACTTATTATGATTCATTGGCATTGTTTTAAACGTGGAGAGCTAAGATATCATTTACAGATATTTGCGTTTTATGACCACGTTTGAGATGTGTTTACTTACGTAAAGATAACGCTTACAGACTAATTAAACACTAATTCGCATTCTTAACAACAATTCACGAGTTACACATCAAAGGAATGAGTGATTAGTAGATTACTGTTTTAGCTGCCGTTCTAAATTTAAAAATACAAAGATTAAATGAATGAAGGATGACCAACTATCTCTACTTTTTTTTTAAAGTATTTTATGTACAATTACACAGAGTATCAAGACACAAAGAAGGATACTAAATTCAAAAACCGAACTGAACAATTTCAAGGCCGTTCAATCCCGACTCAAGCTTTCACCTTCAAAAAATCATTCAGGCTTCTCAATTGATTCAATGCAATTAATGTAGCATGATACAGCAGTTTATTTATCATTGCTCGTTCCTATCATTGCCGAAATGCTCTCTATAAGTCCCGGCTCAATTTTCGCCAAGTGCCAACAACCCTAGGCGCAAAATCTCTGGATGGCATGTCAACGACCGAGACTCCAGGCCGAGTGAGACGGCGAGCGCCACTCATGTGGAAAGCGGTTATGCAACAATTGTACACGCGAAAGTCTAGCCAGCTATGTTACGTTCGCACAACGATGCATCTAGATGAACGCATTGCGATTTATTCAGATATTCTCGACAGCCATCATCAATTCGATGTTGTGACACTCACTTTTCCGAATGACTTTTAACAATTTTATTTACTAGACATGCTGCGCGACACAAAGAATTTGTTCATTCACATTCAGTTCATTCATCTCTAATTTAGCTGTCATTTTATAAGTTGCGAAAATTATATTCAACAAAATAATTTAATGTACGTAATGCATACAATAGACGCTGTTGTACAAATTACGGGTACGTAAAAATAAGTTGCTTGATTTAGGTACCGAATTACCTAGTAATTTTATTTATTTTGCCATTTAACTATTTTTGTCACTACCCTTCGCACTCCTCTCTCCACTTTCAAACTATGACACAATTTTTATTGTAAACATCTTACATAGTTGTATACTACACTCCACATCTTTATACATGATAATAGAGCTCTATATCTCTGCAAACAGTATTCATTACATTAGCTTAGAAATTACAATTTCATTATTACTATAAAACTGTATACTTAGCAATGCACGTCCATGTTAAACGGCTTTCGAACAAGCACTTTCTTAGATAAACTCAATAGATGTAAATGCGCACGATTGTTCAGGCCATGTTTCAGTATTGCAAAACAATATGGCCGCCGCAATTATAAGTTAGAATCTACTATTACGCTTAAATTAGGCTCAACGATTGCACTAAAGCTGCCGATAATAAAACGAAACAAGGAGTTAACTAGGCAGCTGTGTTTAATCTATGGTACCTGTCACTTTCTATCGCCATTTTTGTCAATTTGGCGGGAATATAATTGGTAATATTGTCACGCGATCGCGTGTTTCACTTTGATGTGGTTTGTTGATGAAAACTATTAACTGTCGTTTAATTAACTTTCAAGGGTACTTGTAGCGCGTATTTTATGTATCAATATTATTTATTATCTGAGAGAGCATTTACTTGTAAAAATGGGAACACGATGTTAAAGTTCAATACGAGTTCGTTAAGCAGATATTTGGAGACAATGTTAGAAATGTAATAAAGAATAGCGGCTATGATGTTACTAATTATGAGAGATTTTAGAATGAGACCGCATTTAGCTAATAATTATTTACCACCTTACATCTTCTTCCTTAAACTATGAGTCTTTAGCAAGGCCTGAAATAGCATACAAAGAGGCCGTCTGAAAACCCCCCAATAAAGTATTGACGCATCTATACTAGTGGTGGTTCATTCTTCAGACTTTTAGCTTAGGTAGGTACTATCTGATGAGATGAAGTCATATTGGCATGCATAAACAAAAAAAGACCTACTTACTAACTGTAAAATTTATCTATGTATTTGCATTTTCGAGGACCCGCTGACATTCCCAGTTCATCTGTCACGACTGTCATTCACTCACAGGCACCAACCATATTCTTAATTAACGCTAACATTTAAATAACATTTGCTAAATCTAGGACACTCGTATGACCGTAACCGAATTCGCGACGCCATAATCATCTGCTGTGACGTAACATCCGCAGCAGTTCTAAGCCGAAACATATTGTAGAAAAAAAGGCTTATATAAGCAAGGCCGACCGGGCCAACGGGTCACGGGCGATGCAAATGAGTTGATGCCATTGTTGATAGCTAGTCATTCAGAATTCACAACCGTACCTGGATACGATACGATTATTTGGCCCATTAATAAACAATATTGACGACTTGTGCAGCGATCGTGATATATTGGAGATCGGGTTTAGGATTACCGCTTGATCCCAAATATGGCTATGGTCCGTATTCTAGAACGATTATTCGATTCTGAATCTCGTTTGACAGATTTGACAGATCGTCAATTTCACATCGATTAGTACTAAATAAAAATTGTGCACCACTGATATGAGATACAGGGAGCAAGTTACCGCTGAAACTCTTCCAGGAACAGAAACCACCTCACAATACATGCTGTGTTGAAAACTATCGTCTACATTAGGATAAAGGCCCCAGCTGCCTTATGAGACAGTTACTTGACAGTAATTTGACAGTTCCAAATCTCTTGTGACGTAATACGTCATGGATTCAAATCAATAATCGTGAACAGACAATTGCTACGAGTGTAATCAATTAGACATAATTGAATTCAATAAGTCTAAATATTTTACTGTAAGTAAGTAAAACGATTGGTTAGTCAGTTATTGAATCGATAGAATAAATATTATTGCTAAGAATGTAAAAAAAAGCTTAATTCGGTGAAAGTATCGCAGTGCGTAGTACAATATCTATGGTCGAAATCTGCGCCAAAAATACAGAATATATAGACCAAAAGGCAGGCATGCGAATCAGTCTGCTGACGCACCTTTTACTGAGTACCCGGTTTATGTCAATAGAGTTGCTCTCTTCGTAGCCATTACACGCAAAACATATTGATGCCACATTTAAATTATTTTTTATCGTAACATTCTATTAAGTAATTTCGTTATGAATACTCAATAGAGTTATAAATTCATCTTCAATCTTAATCCATTCGAGGTCAAATTCGGCGTGAGCAGTGATCCCTGAATCGAAGTCCCACAGCTGCCTGGGTGGGCTGCGTAGATAATCCAGGGGGGTGGCACGGGTAGTAAGTAGGGGCGCGGGGAAGGTCGTCGTCCTCGGTTGACATAGAACCGCGTGCGTTGAACGCGCGGCCTAGACTGACCTCATGGTTCGACCTGACGTGTTCGATGGATGGCCGTCGTCGATTTTTTAAATGAAAGAGGATTATACGGTAATCCCAAATTTGAAACTTTTATGAAAATAAATTGTGATGTTCAAGTTTTATTTTAAGTAATAATTTTTGTAGTACATATATGTTCAAAAATTAATAAAAAAAATCTCGAAATAAAAATAATTGAAGACATAGTTTTTTTCACTTTGTGAAGAAAAATTCACAATATCAATATTAAAAGATTAGTAAATTTTTTTGCAAGAGAGGAAGAGAGAAAGAGAGAATCCAAAAAAAATACAAATAGAGTCAGATTCTCATGTGATCAGCTATCTACCTAAGGCCCTTATTCTAGAATGACACTAAGCCTGAATCTCGATTTATCTGATGACAGATTTTATACAATCTGTCCTCAGATAAATCGCGATTCAGGCTGAATGTTATTCTAGAATATGGGCCTAACTCTATTTTCTACAAAAATGATATTTCCTAAACACTGAATACTAACAATTTTCATGCCTGTCTTAGTTGGCAGAGGTGTATAACACTCACATTATGCCAACTATGTCGATTTGTGGTCGACAATGTGCAAATTATCTTGAAAATGACAATTTATTTACCTACCCCAATCCCAAAAGTGGTATTTAATATAATTCAATAATAAAAGTTATTATAATATCATCTGGTTAACAGTATCTTTTGTTTTCATAAAAGGTCAATTTGATGTATCTATACATATAATAATCTATAATAGTCTCAAATAAATTCACTCCTAACACCCGCAGTGCAAATGAAGTGGTACTCCTTTCTATGAGAAAATAAATGTATGCTTTTTTTCTCCTGTCATTAAACTTATTCATCCACAATATGAAGTAACAACAATTGGGCTATCCTAGTCTGCAACTGTAAATAGGCCTCTCCCGGGGGAGGAGACTTAGGCCTGCTGTTTCCATGCTGGCCCGATGAGATGTTACAGGTTTTTATTTTGATTTTTCCAATAAGATGTAGGATTCCGATAAATTAACTATGCTCAAAAATGTACTCAGTAATGCATGAGTACAAGAAAATTCTAGATTTATGTTACATAATAATACAGCAGTAAAATAATAAGATTAATATACTGCTTTTGTAACTACTATTATAATCAATAACAAGTATTCTTCACCCGAGCGGCAATCTTAGTTATATTTAAAGATGAAGAGCGGGTTCCCCTTTTATGCTTCTCCATTTATTTGCTAGTTTTGAGTTGACTGCTGTCCAACATCTCAACTCTGAGAGAAAGGGGTACTCAGAGCCCCTTTCATAAATAAGCAGGTGTACCAGTTAGCAGGTGAAGTTGGCTTGGGCCCCGAAAACCTTGGTAGGACCCCACATACAAATTCTATTACGTTTTTATGAAAAATGTTACTTGAATACACCTTCAAATGAGAAGTAAACACCAAAACATAACCTCAAAACGCATACCTTGATACTGCGCGAACCGTTGTCTATTCTTTTCCAATACTAGTTGCTCCGCCTCAAGCCTCTTCTTCTCTTTCTCCTCTGCTCTCTTCAAAATAAGTTCCTTGTTTCCCACAGGAATTACTTTCACATCGGCCCTCTTCTGTGCAGACTCATATTGACTGACATTTTCATACATTGGCGCATTTTCTACGGGAAGTTTGGTTTTTTTAGAGTAAAGAGCTTTTAAAGGATCAAATTTAGAACTACAAGCACTGACTTCTGACTCAGAAGTCGAAGAATCGGAATTATTTTCTGCCGACATGCTAAGTTTTGCAAAACATAACAAAACAAATATGATCAAACCACAGACTACACAATACAACTGTCAAGTGTCACGGTCAACAGCGTTTCGTTTCATGCATATAATATACTTTCGAGTTCATAAGAGTTTATACATTTTCGGAGTTGCAGTTAAAACAATTATTATTAAAACACAAAGGTTTTTATTAATAATACTCGTATTTTTAATTTATGCGGATATAATTTTAAGAATGATAATAATTAAATTACCTCGAAACAAATTGTTGTAATTGTTTTTTTTTTATTAGCATTGCAATTCATATTGATCGCATGATAGAATGTTGAAGGTTCTTCCTCGTACTCCTCCGCTGTTTCATTCTTTTTGCAATTTTATATTACAATAGGTTGAATAAAATAGCATTCAACGTTTTAACAATTACTACGAACGATATTTTAATACTATATAATAAGTACTTTCGCAAACACCCCATCCCAATTACACTAATGTCTAACTAGGTAGCCATATTATTTTAATCTATTTATCAACAATAAAACAATAATGAGTTTGTAAACAAGATAAGTATTGGCAAGCAAGATGTTAGCTCGTTAGTAATTACGCCAAGTCAATGCAAGGTCCCCAGAGCAATATGCAATAGGAAGTTGGTAATTCAAGGTTGCGTCTCTTTGAAGTCCATAATAAATCTTTTAATGGATATTATAGGAAAATTATACTCATTTACCGTGAAACGGAAAATTCTGATTAGACATTAAAATATAAATAAATCAGTTTTAATAACTATTACAGGATTATAAATATTATATTTATGTGTAAAAAATTGAGGTTTATTTTATTTTATCAGTCGAAATATTATTAAATTTTTCGTTATAGAAAACTTATTAACAAAATGCTTCAGCTACTCAAATACAGATGGCGCTACAAATCAACTTCATATTAAGATATTTTATGTAAACGAAAGAATACAAAAAAACTAATTTTATGTAATGTAATAGCGACCACACCAATTATTAGAAGGTTTATCCATAGGCCACGGTTACCACTTTCCATCAAGGCCGTGTGACTGCCACCTAAGCGATATAAAACATATCATATCACTTACATAATCGTTCATTTACACATATTTTTTTGCAAAGTTAATAAATTCGGTAACGCGAAGAAAGCGGTACAGGGAAGCATTTAAAAAAGAAAAGTAATTCTTAACAATTCACACACGACAATTACGAGAGTGAAAGACTCTAGCTGGCATTGTTCACTTTTTTCGTAATGGCGGGCGCTGATTGGCAGAATTTCTTTGTTTCGCGGCGCAGCCTTCCGCGCATTGTGCGCCCGCGCATAATATGATTACGAGAACCTCTTATGTCTGTTACGATAATATTTTTTTGTCTTTGTTTTGTGCTGTGAGCGTTTTATGGCCAGTTAATTGTATTATGAGTATGCGTTTAGAGGTGTTAACGATATTGATCTATGTTGAAACTATGAAACTTTTTTGTGTTACGAATTAATTTATCTAGTGTATTAATTTAAAAAGCTTGTGTTTATTTGTCACATATACAATATATGAATATCAATTATTGTTATCGATACTTCCATACTAATATTATAAATGCGAAATAACTCTATCTGTCTGTCTGTATGTCAGGATTTAACGCCTAAACCACAGAACCGATTTTGATGAATTTTGGTATAGAGGTAGATTAAACCATGAGAAAGGACTTAGGCTATGTTTGGTCGCGATAACTGACTTCCACGCGGGTGGAGCCGCGGGCAAAAGCTAGTAGGCATATATCTTTACCCAAATCGCGTTACTAAATGTAGGCAGGTACAATATATGCGCAGTACCAACGTATTTTTGGGTGTCTTATGAGAATTTTATTTAGAGGGTATTACGGTAGTGAAGGAGCTCAAAGATGCACCATCATGATTATAATAAATTAATTCGCCCGCGCCAAGGCCACATTTCTCTCGCCCACTTGGGGTTCGATGGTCAGCGTCGGTAGTTAGTGGTTAAGGAGTCGGCCTTACGATCGAGAGGCCCCGGGTTCGAATACTGGCCATTACACTACCGACATGAAACCACTCCCAACACAAGCAATTTAGCTTAGATGGAGGGGTTAGAGGGAATATTAATGATTTCGGTTCTATTTTTTAAAAAAAGTTTAGCGACTGTCGTATATCTAGTATATGACGGTAGCTATACTTTGAACCCGAGGTCAGCTTATAACTAAGGGCGACTGCAGCCTGACCTCTCAACCCCGAAAGTAAAGTCTTCGCTGGGAGGTAGTAAAGTAACGCTATAACGACCTCCAATCGACGGCATAGTGGCAGTGTATTCAACTGCTATATCTTCGGAGGTCGCTGGTTCGATTCCGCTCTGTACAAATTTCTGTTGGTTCTGTGTGTTCTATTTCTATGTATACTATGTATAAATCTGTCCTAATCTAAAAGAAAATCCACAGAAATTTAAACGCCTGAACCGGGAGTCGAACCGGATCCTTGTGCACAGCAGTTAGAGCCACAAGTACTGCTTTACCACTAAATAATTTTTGTTGTGAAATGCTGATTGAAAATAGCACGCAACGATGACATTCAAACTCTGTTTCTTGATTTGGCTTTTACGGGAGCAACTACCGCTGACTTCAAACACACTATCACATCAAATATATGTAGTTTCTCTTTTAGTTAGCGTTTTTATATTAATAATATTAATATTTTTATGTTTTGCTAATTTCAGAGCAGCGTGAGCGTGTGCGCAAGTGAGTGAGCGCCGCGCTGCATCTATGCTGTATCGACGCAGATTCGACATACATCGGGACGTCGCCAGGTGATCTCGATGCATCGCCGCTATCACACTTACAAACAAAATTGTTCTCCCTATAATCCAGAAGAAAAAAGAAAAACGTAGCTCAAAATTCAATGTAACAACACTTTTACTTTTTACATGTACCGCTGTCTAGCGGTGAGATTTAAAACTAAAACACTAATATTTTTCTATTGAAAATATTTTCACAAAATTGGTACATTATGCAAAGGTAACTTCAATTTCCCCTGTTCTATAATTTTTATTGGCTCTAATTATAGCACTAGATTAGAATAGTATCAAATTGTAACTAATGAAGCACACTAACATGTCGCTTTTACTTAATAACACAGAACTTACTCTACATAATTATGTTAGTCTTAAGGATTTGTTAAGAGACGTGAAAGCCTACGCTCGTAATCTTAACAGGTTGCTGCTGAAGAAGAGTGGTATACGAGGAGTGAGGTAACCTGGCCGGGAGGAGACAGAAATCGCTGAAGAAACAGAACAGAGCCATCTGTCGCCCAGTGGCAACAACAGCAAACAAACCAATATGTGTTCCTCCGCAACTAAGTACCTAAATTTCGCGTAATACTACATCGAATAATGTACGTTCCGTCCAAAAAGCTGCCAAACATTTTGAACGAATTTATTAGTGTAAATACATTTTTGGACTTTATTATAATAGTTAATAGTGTATAATTCGCGAGTGTCGCGTGTGTAGTGTGGTGTGAACAGCGCCACCTAGTTATTCAAACTGACAAAGGTGGCGGGGACGCATGCGCCATCGGGAGCGGCGCTGGCGATGCCATTTATTGAAGACGAATGGTGGTCTGCGGAGAATGAGGGAAGAATGGTTGACCTCTCCAATTGCCTGCAGGTAAAAATAAATACTGTTCAGTACACGAATTGTAACAGGATAGCACTAAATACGCTGGAATTTACTAACCTTCGTATACCCGGGTATGTGAGACTGACAGTGCTGATGATGGAGATGACCAATTATTTAAAATCCACCCAGAGTGCCTCCAATCCGGTGACGAGACCGTACTCCTAAGACAAGCAATTAATCTTAGATGAAGGGGTTTACAAGAGTACTTAATACATTATCAATTACTGTCTTGAAATGAGCAACGAGAAGGACGGTAAATCTACCAAGAAAATCCCAATATTTTCATTGAAAAAAAAAAAACAGCGCAAGCGTACAACAAATACTCGGGTGTACGAAGGTTGCTGCGTAAAATGATAAATATAAAATATTCAAACTCTCTTCAAATTAAAATACAACCACTGACTATAAATATAACGTTTCCGTCCGTAAAAAAGCATCCGTACATAAGTGTTCGTCAGTTTCAGGACGCGGTAGTGGCTGCCGGCGGCCAAGCGGCCGCTCAACTCCAGCAAATGGCGACATCTCTCGGCGACCTCTCGCAGGCCGAGCTCACCAACATCGTCGGGGGCCTCACGCTCGAGCCCGACACGGGGGAGGCGGCAGACCCTGACGACATCCTCAAGCAGCTAGGAGAGACAGCCTTCGACAACTTTGAAACGTTTTTCACTGACCTCACGAACGCTACGGCGTCAGTGGTACCGCCAATTGAAATAAAGGTCAGTAAAATTTTATATTTAGTGAATTATTTAGCTAAAATAGATAGTAGAAAACAATTTTATAAATAAACTTTAACAATGTATACGATATTTGGTATACCTACGTGCTGTTGACCGTTGAGGAGTTCCTTCATTTGGAACTAATTTCAATATCATTCTTGTCAAAGAAAAAGGTACTTACTTATCTGAATCCACATTACAGGATTCAACTCTGGTATAAGAGGAATTGATCCTAATTCTGTTCGCAAGATTGTGATGACCTTCTTATACTAAAATAAAACTTTACAAAAAAATAATTAACAAATATTATTTTCTATACATGAAGGAAGTTAGTTACCATTTTGAATGAAATCTAACATGAGGTTTCAGTACCGTTTTAGCTGCTGAAGGGAAAACAAAAGGAGAAGTGGGAATAAAAAATGATAGGGAGGAAAGGTATTGGTCACGGACAAACGCTGCATTATATATAAGCCAGGGTAGCTACCAAAAGCTGTAATAAACAAGGATCAGTCAACATAACAGGTTGTCAACCAGCCGAGAAACATCAACATCGAGTATATGGCCAATCCAATAGTACAAAAGTGATTTTTGTAAACGGTACACACAAAAATAGTAGAAGTATAAAAGCAGGATATGTTACTCTGTAGTTATATTGTATTAAGTTACGGTTTTATTAAGGCACCTCCTATCTCAATTTCAGCAAGAAGAAAACAACAACATATCATCGCCAGCGTCCAGTAGCCAGCTACAGGGCTACTATCAACAAAACAGTCAATTATCACTGCCAAACAACGGCCAACAACGGTTACAACAACTGTTGAGATCTGGCACTAGCGCCATCAACAATGCCGTCACAAATACTATCAACAATGGAAGATATAACATCGCATCAGCGAACCCCTTGCTTGCCGAGAAGTTATCAGCAACATCTAGTGGCATAAAGCAAGAACCAATCAGCTCGGACTACAACACGTCGAGTATGAACTACGGGAGTGCTTCGCCGATGCAGAGGATGCCGAGCGGGAAGCCGCAGGTGCATGATGCTGGTGGAGGTAAAGGTACGTTTTATTACTTGGTAGTTTTAAGTTTGTAATAGTGACATCTATCCACAAATGTAATAACTACAACACAAATGTGTTTGTTATATAGTACTAAACCTCACCGCTAGATGTCGTTATTACAAGTTGCCATAATTAGTTTGTCTAGTAGACAAAAGATGGCGCTTCTTAGTGGAATACTGTTGCATCTTGAAACAAGTTATCTTGAAACATTAGCCACTACCGCCTATGCAGTTTTCTCCTCGTGATCACAATCCACTTTCGATTTCCTCTCGAGGAAGTGCCGGCGTTTTTCCTTTCACGATTTGCAGCTTTTACCCCGTGAAACGTTTAGGCCCGCGGTATTGAGAAAGTTTTATAGGCTAAGCAACCAATATACTTGCCTAGTACCTCTAAAGTTGATTACTTATTTTAGTGATTACTCCGTAATCGATTCGCAGATTTTATATCTTTGCACAACGATAGTATTTTCTATCGACGAAGAAAGTTTCTATACCTAACATTTCATTTTTATTAGTATGCATTTAAACTAAGAACATGGTGATTTAATTATTTATTACCTATAGGTATTAACAATCATTCCGAAACAGAAATAATAATATAGGTAAGTACCTACTTACATTAAATTACAAGGACAGAGAAAGTATTCGCTGTTAATTACTTACATGTTCTTTGTGAGGAACAAGCCAAGGTGCACCTTCTAAACTTCTAATGAGGAACTGGAGCAAGCTTTCTGCAAGGTCAGTGGTAGTCCCTCCCGCAAAACCGATATACGATTTAATAAAAAGTGGTTCTTTAAAGTGTTAGCTGGGGTGACGATAGTGTTATAATTTCACATCCCACGTATCAGTAAATACTAGCACATAACCCAAGTTTTTTTATATTTGCAACTTCTCCAATCAATGTACAGACACGACAACTTTATAATTACACAATATTATAGAAGTTTCCATCGACAGTCAGATAAGTGCGTCATAAACCCACGTAAATATAATCGATATTGATCATGGTGCGAGTAGGTTAGCAGCGTCAGTGGCGCCTCCGCGCGGGCGGAAGCGAAAGCTATACGCGCTTGACGGCACCTAGCCGCTTTCTAGTCTTATAATCTAGCTAATGTAGCTTCGACATGCCAGGTCGGGTATTAGGAAAGTTATAAAGAAAATCTTGTATTATTACTAGATATACATCTTAGAGAGAAATATCAATGTCAGAAGGCGGTAATAAGCTGTGATAATGATAGAAAGATTTTAGTTAAGAAGAGTGTTTTTTTTTAAAACACACCTCAATTTGACTTCACCTCGCCTGATGGTAAGCTATAGGCAAAGTCTCGGAAAGAGGGTTACCATCGTAAACATGTACTCCTGGGTCTGCCGGGGTGCGAGAGATATGCTTTTGGCAATCTCACCTCCGGCAACCAAGGACCCAAGACGGCGTGCGTTTTGGTCGGTTCGAGTTCGACATAACCGCCTGCACCGGCTCCGTGGGGGTGGTATCCGTGGGGATTTTTCGTACGATAAAAAAAATCTTAAACATGTACCATGTAACAGTGGATATATAATAGTGGTTAGAAGACTGATCTATTTGAATTTTAGAGTTTTTTGTAATTTTATCAACCTTGCGTTACTCCCGGTAGAATGCAAAGTCCAGTAATATAAGTAAATATTGATTAACTTCCCATAGTTCCTGGGTGCATCCGTGACTTTAACTCCGGAGCCCAGGGTCCGTTAGTCAGCATAATCATGGCTGCTGAACTAGCTTTTTTTTTTTTTTTTTTTTTTCCTGCGGAAATCCCCACGGATACCCCCCCTGCCGGAGCCGGAAGGGGAGGTTATGTCGGACTCGAACCGACTAAAACCGCACGCCGACTGTGGGTCTTGGTGCTAGGCCGGAGGTGAGGTTGTCAAAGACATATCCCTCGCACCCCGGCTGACCCAGGGCTGCTGAACTAGCAACTAAGTGAATAATAAAAGAACATTAAATAAATCGCGATAAATTCCTTTAAAAATAGATTTTACTCTTACCTGTAAGTCCCCGAGGCGGTAGGCAGAGGAATATTAATAATATATAAAGTTTAAAGTTTAAAATTAAAAAGTCGCGTGGTTCCCGGCAGAATAGAATTTGGGCCACCCCATATTTCCCCATGCGGTGTCGTACAAGGCGGCTAAGCGATCAGATATATACAGCCCAGACTCAGCCTCAGACATAGGCTCGAGTAAATAATAGTGCCCGGAATACGGCAATAGGCTCACCCCCTAATACGTGGAACCAAATACAATGATTGGTGAAATGTGGGTGTTAAGTCACCTCTGCCTAACCCTACAGGGAAAAAGGCGTGATTGTATGATTGTATGTAAAAATTAAAAAATATACAAAGTATAGTAAATCTACATTAATATTATAAAGAGGAAAGATTTGTACCTATTTTTGTATGTTTTTAATGAATAGGCTCAAAAAGTACTGGGCCGATTTAAAAAATTCTTTCACCAATTAATGCTACATTCTTCCAATTTGACATAGGCTACATTTCATTTTGAAAAAAATTAGGGATCCTTGGTAAAATTTGAACAATGTAACCGAAGGTGTAGAAAAATGAGTCTTAAAATGTCTTTCGTCGAATGCGCTGCCGAAACTATAAATAATTGTCTACCCCGTGCGAAGCCGGGACGGGCTGCTAGTAAGTCATAAGTAGGTAGGTGGCGAGTATATTGCCTATTGCCGTCAAAAAGACACTTAGCCCTATCCTTTTGCCGCCTTCTACACGTTAATGTGTGATATTCTTGTAAACTTCAAACAATATATCTTAAAACTTTAAACGTAAGTACATACTTAGTTAGCGTTTTATTAGCCAAGTTTTTATAAAAGTAGTCAAAGTTCTTTTTAAATTCATAAAAAAGCTCTTTCAGACGAGCCGCTATTGCAACAGCTCGTCAGTCAGGCACTTAGCGCCTCCCCCGGGACAGTTCCGACATTTTAAACTCCGTCATCTTTAAAAGAAGGTTTTTTCAGTACTCAAAACTCAAGAGGTTTTTTGAACGCTTAAAAGTTGTATGATTTTTTTGTGGGTAAGTAAGTAGTTCGGATTAAATAGGTGTCGTAACAGTGGTGACTGCTTTTTGGGTTAGGTGTGGGTTTGATTTTCGGGCTGCAAATAATAAATACATACATAATATACCTACTCTTGCCTGTAAATCCAAGAAGGGGTGGGCAGAGGTGTATTAACACCCACGTTTCGCCAACTTTGATTTTCGGTCCGATGTAATAGGGGGCGAACGTATTGCCGTCTAGTGGGCACTTTGTCCTGGGCTGTATGTTTTCCTTCGGATGGAGAACAACCCTATCCCTTATTCGCCTTTTATGACATTCATAGGAAGAGGTGAGGTGATTCTATTCTACGCCACCGTTAACCAACACAGTAAGCAAATAATAAATAAATAAATATTTCATAACATTCCTTCCCACGCACACTCAAGTTGTGGAATGAACTCCCTGCTGTGGTTTTCCCAAGCGACTACAATATGGGGTTCTTCAAGAGGAGCATTAGAAGGTTTCTTCAGGGTAGGCAGCGCGAGTGTAACGCCCCTGGTGTGGCATACGTCCATAGGCCGCGGTAACTACTTTCCATCAGGTGGGCCGCGTGCTTGTCTGCCACCTAATGGTATAAAAAAACCACAAAACACTATCTAGACCCATGGTAAGCATACCCGCTTAACTAGCCTGTGTTATTTAATCCAGAATGCGGATAAACATACTTAAATACTTTTTTTGTTTTAAATACATAAAGTTCATCATGCAGACCAATGCAAATATACGTTTGTAAATATTTTATTTGCAAAAATTTGCAAATTCAAATAAACTTTATTAGAAGAGTACTTGTAGTTAACAGTTTTTTACCCGACTGCCGAGGGTAATGTTTTTTGTCCAAATAGATTTTTATGCCAATGTGTTATGTACCTGGAGTAGGTACTACTTGGGGTTATCGGCTTCGGGAGCGTTCCCCTTACACCCGGTATATAATAATTATAAATAATAATTTTGCTGATACATTTTGTTTACACTTGCGAAAAAAAACATCCGAGCGCCGATCATGGCAGCGTTCAAAGCAATCAAAGCTTGCATTTAGGAACCTTGCGGGGTCCATTCTACTGTTTATCCTTTTGTTTTGGCTTTTACGGGAGCAGCTGTCAGGTTCAGAAACCCAGAGAAAAACCTATTTCATAGCCTCTCGCCCCTTAATCGGTACGTGACGCAAGTGTGTATCGGTTTACAAGTGAGGCTAGCTCGAGCGCCCAAGATCTTTGTGGAGTACCATATACCCTTCTAAAACAACAAAACTAAAATCCCATTAAACATTAATAAATCAAGGAAAAATCCTCACGTTGTCTTCACTCACTAAATTAGCGCGAATTGCTAGAAATATTCTTACAAAAGGAAATATTTGTCACCTATTAAGTGATTATTTCCTAGTACGGTATACGGGGTTGTGTGTCAAGGCGACAGTGTGTGTCGGCCATGTTGTGACGTCACAGTACACTAGGATTACGGGGCAATTAGGCCCAGGTACGGAAATTCCTCGAAGCATTAATTACGTAATGTTTTTGTATAGGCTGCCGTAGATTGTTATAATATTTAGATATTAAATTTGTGATGTGTGGGCGCACCAATAAAATCTTTCTACAAAATAATGTTAACGGGAATTAAGGTAACCTGTGTAACCGGTGTAACCTGGTCGAAATGTCAGGCAAATCAAATGTAAGACATTACATTTGATTTGCCTGACATTTCGACCAGGTTACACCGGCTGTGGTCACAGGCTGACAGGTATTCTGGCACAGTGGCGCTTTGTATATCATGGAACGCGAAAGCTTAAAAGTTAGTAAGACCTTTTCGAGGCAGGCCAATCGCACCTGCAGTCCTTATTACTCATATCTACGTTCACAACATAATTATACTCACGCCTATTTATCTCCGGGGTAGATAGAGGTAACAGCCTACCCTCTGCGTCTGTCCTTACATACTTACTTACATATACAGTAATAGTGAGTTGTAGAAGTCAGGTAACAGTCGTTTAACGGAAAATGATAATATTCACGTAGTAGTTAGACTGAAAATCAGACCTCAACTGAGTTGGAAAAAGGCTCGAAAGTGCTCAGTGTGATGCGATTAACCTAGATGGCGTTGTCTTGAATATTTTTTATTTGGCAAATTTCTTTTTTAATAATCCTTTTATAAATAATCGTATCCAATTTTCTAGCTTCCTACTGCCACACAAATATTAATACTAGGTTACCAGGCGCTCCTAACGTTACAAAAAGCAGCATGTGATGTTTGTTCGCAGAATGCGATGTATCTGGGTTATCGGTGTTTGCTAATGGGGGTACACTTCCTTAGCTAATCCGCTTCCGGCACTAATACGTTGTTTTCATACACTGGAAAAGATAGCTCAGACTACGAGTATTACTTTCATTTCGTATACCTACTCCTGTAATCCCCCGAATTGGGTATTCTACTGACTAGTCAAATTACTTACTATTTACTAAACGTCAAAACGAAAAGTTATAAGGTAACTTGTGTGAAAAAAGATTAAGTGACGTCATAAATTTTAATAGTCAAATCAGTTACTATTATAGGTTGGGTGGATGATTAGAAATAAATAAAAACTATAAAATAAAAACCGACGCATGTTTACCGCTCTTTTACCATTCTTAATTTAATAAGCTCGGTTAGACAATTTATTTTAACTATAGGATAATACTCAACATTTCGCCAGCTTTGATTTTTCAGCCCCACTTAACTTGGGGCGAGCCCATTGCCGTCGGTATGTGTATACCTACTGTCGGTTGGAAAAAAATATCACATCTGGCTAAATCTGGCTAAACTTAATAAAAGCGTCAGTAGCTTAGTGGTGTAAGAATCAGTCTTATGATTGAGAGGACCCGGTTCGAATCCTGGCCATTACACTACCGACATGAACCCACTTTTAACACAAGCAATTACTTAACGCTTAGCTGGATAGGTTAAAAGGAATATTAATCTTTCTGTTTAGAATATTTTTTCGATAAATTATAAATGGAAATGATACCTAAGCTATATTTTATCCATTTTATACCACTTAGGTGGCAAACAAGCACAAGGCACGCCTGATGGAAAGTGGTTACCGTGGCCTATGGACGCGTGCTACAATATAGGCATCACTCTCGTGCTGCCAACCCAGTAGAAAAATTGGAATACGTTAAGGTGGATGCGAGAACTCCACGCGGGCGGTGCTGCGGGCTACACATAGTACATAAAATAATACATTACACTGGTCAACACCGAAAATTTTCCCCGACTTTTCTTAATCGTTTTTGATTAAATTAAGGGTGCTGATTACGAAAACAGCACTAGATTTTTTTTAGCAGCTCTTGTTTTTAAATTACACATAGGTTTTAAATTTTCACAAAAAATAATATTTTTAATCACTTTATTTTACAGAATTGATTTCAATGTGTATAAAATTGTCTCTTATAGGACTTTCTTAAATGAGACGCTAGCTCAAGACCCCGACAAAGATTCCAGCAGTAATCTGCCATCATATGGGTGTCCCATCTTCCTTGATATCGTTCTTCCATTACTCGTATATCTTGGTGAAATCTTTCACCCTGCTCTTCACTAAAGTCTCCAAGATGTTCAGGAAATCGATCCAAATGAGAATGTAAATAATGTACTTTAATGCTCATGTTACACCCAAGATCTCTCAAATTTGACAACATGTCCGGTACTACTTGTAAATAGTTTTCTGATTTATGATTGCCAAGAACATTTTGAATTACCAAAACAAATGATTTCCATGTTCTGTTTTCGAGCTCATTCATAGAATTGACAAAATTTGGATCTTTGATCAATCGTCTAATTTGTGGACCATCAAAAATACCTGCTTTTCTGCACTTAGCTCTGTAAATTTGTTTGATACGTAAGCAAAACATTCACCATCTTTGTAAAGGGCCTTAATAAATTGTTTCATAATGCCGAGTTTAATATGAAGCAGTGGCAATATAATTCGATCTCGATTCACAAAAGGTGGAGTGGATTACATTTTGCTTACCAACAACTAGTGTCTCCCTCAATGGCCACAGTTTTTGAGTCCAGTGGTTCTTTTTATCGCGGCTGTCCCACAAACATGAAACATGGATATTTCGTATAACCTGCTTGTTGTCCTAAAAGGAAATTCACTATTTTCAAATCTACGCAAATAACCCAGTTATGATCTCCACTTCAGTTTTTCCAGTACTAGAGAAATACTTGCATATTCTTCTTTCATAACAGTCGAATGTAAAGGTATATTCACCACAAATAACACAAAACTATCTGGATCGTTCATAGAACGTAACCTCTTCGTAGCCATGTTATTAATACTAACATATGATAAATAAAACTTATAAAAATATGAATGTGAATGTATGAAACCCTCTAAAAGAAAATAAATGTGAAAAGTTAAAATATCTCAAAAACTAGAACTGCTAAGAAAAAAATTGTACGATTTATGAAATGACCACATCAAAATACATTAAAAATACATTAAAACCCGACTGCAAAGTAAAAATTCAACCCGACTGATGCTGAAAAGATCGTAACAAGTTTAATAGCATGCGGTACCCATTTGCAAATCATAAACCGGAAAAAAAAAATGGATACCATACATAGTCTCGAAAAACATTACCTTCGACAGTCGGGTAAATACCCCGACGAATGGAGATAGAGTATGTTTAAAGGTCTGTATTTCTATCTATTACTTAAAAAGCGTGTGGGACTGCATCCGCAATCTTGCACCGCGTATCGTGCGTCACGCGCGTGTGTGTGTGCGTGCAACCATGACCTCGTTTTCACTGCGCGCGCGCAAACACCTCACGCGTGTGTGCGTCCGCGTCACGTCGTGAACGCGCGGCGTGTGTGTGTGTGCGCGTCACATGTTTGTGTGTTATGTCACACGAGATGGAGTGTGCGTTTTATGCGTACGGTTGTGATGCTGAGGTGCCTCTGTCTAACTGCAGTCTGTGGATATTTTTGTATTGCTAAATATTGATTGTTAAACTACTCTAAAACCCATAACACGAGTTAGTAAGTATGCTTACTTTAGGTCTAGACAACGTTGTTTTGCGGGCGATTTTTTTTAAAGAATATTAGAACCGAAGTTACTAATATTCTCTAAGCTAAAGCTTGTGTTAGGAGTGGGTTCACGTCGATAGTACAATGGCCAGGATTCGCACCCGGGACCTGTTAATCGTAAGGCCGACTCCTTAACCACTAAGCTACCGACGACGCTTAGAAGCTTAGCCAGATATGATATTCAGGTCTAGAAATTAAACATTTTCTAGACACAAATCCACAAGAACACTGTGATCAAACCAGGAATCAAATCGAGTACCTATCGCATTTAGCATACTTTAGGTCCCGGTGGGGTAGAATAGGGCTACCACATCTCTTCCCGTGTTGCACATGACATAGTACCCACTTGACAGCAATAGGCTCGCCACCAATTACGTGGTACCTAAAATCTTAGATGGTACCGAAATAGATGTATTATTACACCTTTGTCTACTCTTTCCAGGATATATATACAGGCGCGAATAATGTATGTTTTTTTATAAAAGACACGTCAATTTTACTTCACCTCGCCTGATGTTAAGCTAAAGACAAAGTCAAAGAGGGTCACCATCGTAAATATGTACCATGTTAACAGTGGTGGCACTCAGCTTGACGGCCTCATTAGATGCTTTTCACGCCCCGCTTAAAGGACCCGGGACTGTAGGAAGAAGGAAACACGTGAGCTAGCAGGGAGATCCAGGTCTTAGTGGTGCGGCATAGGAATGAGTCACTGAAACGCTTGGTTCTAGCTGGTATACTCTGCACCGTATACGGATGGCATCTTAGCCCTGCACGTGTCGTCCTGTGAACGAAAGGAGAGGGTGGGACTAAATTGTGATATATAATTGCTATAAAATTTCATCCAACTCATTCAATGTTACTTATTAATTGAAAAAAAAACAACTTTTCTCGTCTATCCGTCAAGGTCTACATACGAAGCTCAAAAGCCCATTAATTAAACACATGAGCCGATTAAACTCCGGATATCCGGTTATTAATAGTAAATCTATAGCGGAGTGGAGCACGGTTCGGATCGTCGCAGTTGCGCAAGCGCACCGCCTTGAGACCTGTTAGTTTAATACACTATAGATTTGTGGAGCTGATGTGATTTTAAATTAGAAAATGGCTAGCTAGACTCTTTACGACCTGTGGGCAATTGCATTCAACAGTCGCTGGTTTGGTTCCCTTACAATGCAAATGTTATATGATTTCATCTCACCTGGGCCTCGATTCTACTAAAGCAAAACTATTGTCAAACCACAGAGATTGCAAAAAGCGGCATTAAAGTTTAGACTTTATTTCTATATGCTAAGGTCCAAAATTAAATGAAAAAGTTTCATTACACTCTTTTATTCACTCTGCTAACAGTTATTTCATATTGAACTTTAAATGCATCGCTTTAAATCTATAATGTATTGCCGCTTTTTGCAATCTCTGTGGTTTGACAATAGTTTTGCTTTAGTAGAATCGAGGCCCTGACCCTCGATTCTATTAAAGCGTTACAACTGTGATGCCACAGTCACTGCGAAAATGACATTAAATTTTAGACTTTCTTTCTATACTTCTAAAGTCCAAAATAAAATGAAAACCATTTAATATTGAACTTTAACCGGCATCGCTTTAAGTCTATTATTTTGCAGTGGCTGCGGCGCCACTGTGGTTTGACTTTAGACTTTAGCCTCGCCTGATAGGTAATAGGCTAACTAAAGGAATATAAATGAATGCTATAATGGTATCCTCAGCTTGACGGCTTGATCAGAGGCTTTCTCAAAATAGAAATGGACCCGAGGTGTCGAATTATTATATTACTCGCTTTTGCCCGCGACTTCGTCCGCGTTAAGTTCGGAATAGAAAAGTTGAGGACAACTGCTCCTGCGACCCAGATAAAGTTCCTTAAAATTTCTGTGAGCCTGGTACTTCATGCAAACGTACCAGTTATCAAATACGCGTCCATCGCGAACAAACATTCCAATTTACAATTTATATACATCTATTTAGATCTGTTGCGATATCCTGGATTCGATTCCTAGATTGGGGCTTACGTAATTTTACTTTTTCGTAAAGAGTGTGTCAGATCTGAAACAGATCGCGTTTTGATGTCACATCCTTCCCCAAAGGGAGAAAAGAAAATATACTCACATGTATATAGATTCGTAAACAAATAAGTAGCAGATGTAACAGGCCTGATAGACGTCAATAGGCATTATTATCTTGTTTGTGCACCCAGGAATGTGCAATCGTATGATTAGTTCATAAGTCTAAAGTACAGAGCGATGCCCCCATTTTTTCACTCTGACTCTGCAGGAAAACCTACAGCTCAGACATCGTTCTCGCAAAATACATGGGTTCCCGGAATCCGGTATCGTCACATTTCGCTGTTCCGTTCCCCTTGACCCAGAATCGAACCGCAATACGTAAATAAACTGACGATCGGTGCGCTGGTACTCTCACAGAGTATTATATCAAAGGATACAAAAGAATTATAGGCATAAAAAAACAACCATAAAATATTTTGGCATATGGTAATTTAGACTAATGATATTTATGCATATTTTTTTAGCATATTTGTCTTAATCTATAACTAACCTAACCTAACCTAAATATAATTATTCCACAGTATGCTGCTAATAATCAATTATGACCAAGTATAATTATGCCAAATTCCTTGTTCTATCTTCATCCACAACTGTGCGTTTCTCGAGAAACTTTCTGCCTCGCACAACTAAACTGTGGAATGGACAGCCTCCGTGGCGTGGCGGTAGTGCACGCGACTGCCACGCAGGAGGCGCGGGTTCGATTCCCGCTCAGTGCAAATATTTGTATGCATGAATATGGCTATTTGCATTGGTCTGGGTGTTTCTATTGTATAATATGTATGTATTTACAAAAAAAAAGTATATAAGTATGTTTATCCGCATTCTAGATTCCATAACACAAGCTATAAAAGCTTACCATGGGTCTAGATAGCGTTGTGTAGAATGTTGTGGAATATTTATTATTTATTTTTATAACTGTTTCCGAACCAACACGACCTTCAAACCTTCAAGAAAAGAGCGTACTCTCTTTTAAAAGGAAGGCAACGCACTTGTGACTCTTCTGGTGTTGCGATCCGTGTGCTCGCTTCAATTTCAATTTTCAATTTATTTATTTATTTGCATGAATATGGTACAAGTTAAGATGTTACATTATTGTTATGTTACTACATATCCTGCCACATACGGCGTGCAAATTATTATTTATGGTTTACAACTTTCACAAGTAAGATTAGTGTTACATGCAATCAATATTACAGATAACATAGGAAAAGCAAATATAGGTAAAATAGAAAATAACAATTATAAGCGACAATAATCATTACAATATTCAATCAAATATTATATCGCCTGCCTTCAGATTCTTCCAGGTATTCTTTTACTGAATAGTATGTCGCTTGCCTACCTAATCCATAAAAAAAATGTGCCAGAACATTTTTAGGAATACATATATTATGTCAACGAAAGGGATCCCGAATTATAGATATACTTCAACTGTAGATGTATTTAGAACCTTACTAAGGTCTTTGGGACCAAGCTGATCTCACCAACAAACCGGAACACCTGCTGATATACGGAGGATGACCTGGTATAAACTTTCTTCTCGGGATTCGTGTGTCAAACGGCAGTCACTCCTGTAAAAGTAAATATAAATCAATCCATACGAAAAGGATAAAGAAAGCGGTTCCCGGGCTCAAAATACCAACTTCGGATGCAGCTAAGATCGTAGGTCTACTATAAAACGTACACTACATCTAAAGTAACATACTTACCGAAATTTCGGATCATTTATTACGTAATGGCCTGTAGAACATTCGTGATACTCTATTCAAAGTCAAAGGTTTTATTCGATATAGAACAACATGATAACCACCCCTTCCAAGGCGCTGGTGGAGAAAGAAACAACTCAAGAAACTACACTACAACATTTTTAAGACGTCAATTTACAATAGGTAATTCAACCAAAAACCTACTGAAATAAATCAGAAGTCATAGTGCGTAAATACTTATTAGTACTAAGCTTAGATCACCACTAAATAGTGTCACAACGCCATACCCTACAGATACGCAATAAATTATCGCGTAGTTACATATACTTTACAATGTAACTTTACAACATATATGTCTACTCATTCTAGAATTTTCGCTATCATCTAGTACAACCATACTCTTGAATGTAAACGCTCCTTGAATCGGTGCGACAACCTTATTCGTGTCAATGACGACGAACCGTACGCACACACGCGCGCACGCGCAAGTCACATGCGCGTACGCACAAACGGCGCATATCCTGCAAGTGCATGCGACGTAGTTATACTCCTGCATGTTTTTTTTATAGTTAGGTAAGAGGCTACTAACGGAAAACTACGCAGATGATATCACTACGAGAAATAAAACCCTGTACCAACCCGTCTAGCCAGCGTGGAAACAGCACGCCAAAGCTTCCTAATATTGGGATAACCTATGTCCAGAGTGGACTGCTATAGGCTAATTGATTGATTGTTTTTTGCAAAAAATACTTATATATTTTTTTTATATTATTTTTTACATTGTAAATAAGTAATATTTAATTAGATGTACCTTAGATAAATAAATAAATTATGATCGTTCTTGAATTTTTGACATTTATGAGATTAATCTTAGATTGAGAATGAATTTAGATCATTTTTTTTATGAAATTGGGCCCTCTGAATGTCATGGGCCACGATAACCCCTGTCCATCAAGTCAGTCATCTAAGTGGTTAAAAAAAATGGCTAACCAAAAAAATTCCCGTTTCATCCAAAGTCCGCACCCTTTTTTTATCGTGCGAAATATCCCCACGGAGCCGGTGGCGGTGATTATGTCCGACTCGAACCGACTAAAACGCACGCCGTCTTGGGTCTTTAGTTGCCGGAGGTGAGATTGCCGAAAGCATATCTCTCGCACCCCGGCAGACCCAGGACCATCTCTTTCCAGATGGCCCCCTTCGAAAGCCCGCACCCTGGAGCGCGGGCTTCGCTCTCCTACATCTCAAAAATTTCCCTTCGATAACACCTTGAAATAGCTCATCTAAAACAATGTCCATTCTCTGTGATCCTGGGCGTAGCCACGTGAACATAATGTCGTGCCTGTTGCATAAACATGTTACGACATAGGGCGGCGCGTGCGCCTGTGCATCGCGATTTATTATGATCTGGGACGTGTATGCTTAAAATTGTCACTATTAGTTACGTTTAGGGTCAGCTGACATGGAGAACTCAGGATATGCCAAAAATAAAAAATACATTCTCATTTAAGTTAGGACGTGTTAATGGTGATAATGGTACTTAAATTGAAAAAAAAATTTATTGAAGTATGTACTAGATAGTTAGCTGGTGCCTAAAGCATTGCCCGCGTGGAATTCTCTCTCTCCCTCTATCCATGAGTACCTATTTCAGGGATGAACAGTACCTTTGTGTTACTTAATGCAGGCTACTCGTATACTCTATACCTACCTGTATCAAATTCTGACAGATTTACAGTAAATTTCCATATTATAGACACTCACGCTTTTGCAGTGGAGTAGTCAAAAATAACAGCCATCTGCTTCTGTTTTTACTCACTTTAGGAGCTTCTTTTATTGTCATTAATCCTTCTGCAAACCCGCTTATAATTCTATCCTACTAATACTATAAATGCGAAAATTTGTGAAGATATTTGTTAGTCAATTACGTTGTAACGGCTAAACAGATTTGGATGAAATTTGGTACAGGGATGGAGTATAGTCTGGAAAACTCATATTATACTTTTTATCTTGGGTATAGGTTCCTTTGGATCAAAACGCCACGCGAGTGGAGTATCGGGTATCAGCTAGATATTACATAAAATTCGTTCACAGTGCGTTTACGCCACTAATTTAAAATATATATGAAGTGTGTCTCATTTTAAATTAATATTTATCATTGTAAGTTAGCCATTGGTGTAAATAACGGATCGCCGAACGCTAATCACATTTGCAGCCAATGAACTACTTATTATGAATCGACTTTGAAAATTATACGGAGTCACATCGCGGGCGTATATTCGGATACGGCATTATATTGTATGTGTTTGTTTTGAGATGTTTTAGTTTTTTTAGGCTAGTAGGTGGCAAATGGGACTGTTTATGTAAGTGGTTACCTACGCTAGAGATACCGTAGATTACAAGGATCTCTTTCCCCTATTCCCTATGTTTTCTTGGCATAGTGGTTAATCATTCGACTGTTATGACGGAGCCCACGATTTCGACTCCCGCTTAGTAAATATTTGGAAGGCACGTGGTACCCGGAAAAGTAGAATTTAGTCCAACCCATCTCTTCCCAAGCGGTGTCGTACAAGGCGACTGAGGGATAGGGCTGTTTATCATCAGACAACAAGGATGCACGGCTTGAGTCAACAATAGTACCCGGAATGCGGCAATAGGCCCACCCCTTATTACGTGGGACTGAATCCAATGATGAATGAATGAGGGTGTTAATTTACCTCTGCCTAACCCTGCCGGGAATAAAGGCGTGTTGTACGTATTTATGTGTACATCTGCATTAGATTAGGTGGTTTTATGTCTAATAAAGTATATACTTAGAATAAAAATGCGAAAATCGAGAGGGAGGCGTTCTCCTCAGTCAAGTCAATAGGTAGATACGTATATCTCAAACCTACGCATCTCTAGATTTTGTCGGCATAAAACTTCCACCACATGCACAGCCTTTTCTATTGACCTACATAAGTCCTCAATAGTACCTACAATTAGGGGTTAGTAGTTAGTAATATGGTAAAGCCTAATAATAATAAAAAATAAAAAAAACTTTATTATTCGGAAATGTACACAGATTTACACTTTGAGGCTGGACTATGAAATATGTGCTAAATGTGATACTCTGACTCCTAAACTAGGCCTGCGCCCGTATTTTAAAAGTCAGTGCTCACTGCCCACCGTATTTTGCTAGGTTTCCTTTCAATTTTATTATTGTTTAGTGTGTGAAAAATGAGAGGGTCTAGTTTGTCTGTGTGTGTGTGTGTGTGAATGTGTGTGTGTATGTGTGTGTGTGTGTGGTGTAACTAAAACTAAGCTACATAACCTAAAAATTTCAACATTCGTTGGAGGTTGGAGCTGTACCTAGAAAACCGCCGGAAGGTATAATGCCTAGGAAACATAGGAGGAGATAGGTGTACCTACTAAATGGTCCTCGGAAGTCGGCCGTTAGGTACCTGAACGAGAGATTCTAGTTATTTTGTGTTTTTATTTTATCCACTTCCCGGGATTCCTTTCCTAAACTATAAGGGTTAAATTATCTCTTCCCGTGTATATAGAACAAGGCGATTTAGGGTTAAGACTGTTACTCCTTTTGACAGTAAATAATTATTCACATAAAATTATACATACATATACTCCCCGATGGGTTAGCAGAGGTGGCCACGTTTCGCCAATTATGATTATGATTAAAATTATGTGTGACTAAATTTTGTGTCATACACGCCTGCTTACCTTTTCAAAGATACACAGTCGTCAATATAGAACATACTAGCTGACCCGGCGTACTTCGTACCGCCAATTTTTATCCGCCCGCGTGGCGTCACATTCCGTTCCCGCTGCACCCTCTACTATATTAAGCATGTATTATATACTAGCTTTTGCCCGCGGCTCCGCCCGCGTGGATGTCGGTTATCGCGACCAAACATAGCCTATGTCCTTTCTCAAGGTCTAACCTATCCCTATACCAAATTTCATCAAAATCGGTTCAGTGGTTTAGGCGTGAAAGCGTAACATACAGACAGACAGAGTTACTTTCGCATTTATAATATTAGTATGGATATAAACCTTCCTCTTGAATCACTCTACCTATTAAAAAACCTCATCAAAATCCGTTGCGTAGTTTTAAAGATTTACGCATACATAGGGACAGAGAAAACTACTTTGTTTTATACGAGTACTATGTAGAGATAATAAGCTACTTTGCTACTATAAAATTAAAAAAACCCACAGCTATCCAGATGTTGACACTGTGCCATCATCCCTTGTAATATAAATGGGGTCAGCAGAAAAAAATATCGAGATTTGATACAAAAACCGTATGTTTTCGTATGGAAGGCGCCACTTAATACCCTGTCATTAATAAGAGGGTGTCGGTGAGGAGGCGGGCCATCTCCCGTCGCGGCTGAGTAGGATTTATTGCTGAGGGTTCCGCGTGAGTTACCGTTATACGAATCGGAGTTTGGAGATCCTTAACACGAAATAATTTTAGTTTACAGACTATTTTCTGAAGTTTACGCCAATGTCACTCATTGAAATAAAATCACTTTTTACGGATTCTATCGCGATATAACAAATGTTCATCATGCATGAGTCACACCACGATCATGGCTAAATAATAACAAATATATCGCGATAGAATCCGTAAAAAGTGGGTTTATTTCAATTACAGACTAGCTGTTAGTGCCCTGTGATCAGGTGGACCCGAATTGTTATAGAGTTTAATAACACATTGTTTTTTTTTCATAAACATAGTTTTTTTTTAAGAATATTGGAACCGAAGTTACTAATATTCCCTCTGACCCCTCCAACTAAGCTAAATTGCTTGTGCTAGGAGTGGGTTTACTCCGGTATTTTAATGGCCAGGATTCGAAACGAACCTTCGTTCCTGTTGTCAACCCTCCCCTTTCCTCCACAGGACGACACGTGCAGGGCTAAGATGTCATCCATTTACGGTGCAGAGTATACCTGCTAGAACCAAGCGTTTCAGTGATTCATTCCTATGCCGCACCACTAAGACCTGGAATTCCCTGCCAGCTCACGTGTTTCCTTCTTCCTACAGTCCCGGGTCCTTTAAGCGGGGCGTGAAAAGGCATCTAATGAGGCCGTCAAGCTGAGTGCCACCACTGTTAACATGGTAAATGTTTACGATGGTGACCCTCTTTCCGAGACTTTGCCTTTAGCTTAACATCAGGCGAGGTGAAGTCAAATTGACGTGTCCTATATAAAAAAAAAAAAAATATATTTGGTACACACCTTTTATTTATACAATAATACAATTTGAATCAATAAAACAGTTTAAATTAGCTGTTAATACTTTGATTTTAAGATCATTTTGAGACTTTGTCATCAAGATCGTTGTGTCCCTGACTGTACCATTCAGTTGGGCCTCGGTATCAAAAACCAGATCTCTCGATAAACTGTAAATTTATATTACAAAAATCAGGTCATATAAAAATTTATTGTATACGGAACCACGATAAAAACCCGGCACCTGACACGGTGAACACGTGCAATATGCGCGGGCGCATGTTTTGCTCGTCACGCTCTGGCGCGAACGCGCAGGGGTGTCAGTGACGGCCAGGGGTGTCGAATACAAGCTAAATGAATTTTACGCTAACGAATTAGTGGAATTCTAAGCTTGTGTTGTGATCGTTAAGAATTTATAAGTATTGGGAAGTTATTCATTTAAATGCTATTTTTTTTTCTGACTGATCGCAAACTATTCGCTTTTTTTAATGTGAATGTTATACACTTTTGACTACCCTTTCGTGGATTTAATGGCATGAATAAATACATACATATTGTTCAAAGAAATGCTCATACAAATATTCATACATACAAATTGTTTAAATTATAAATGAATCAAAGCATTCTTGAACAACTTGTAAATCTTTCTTTTCATGAACTTCTCCTTTAAACGAGAATAAATACTTGAATGAAAATTTTTATAGCATTAATTATGCTAACTTTTAGATTCGAAATACATCGGGAGAAATGAAGCGCTCAAGTGGGACTTGAACCCACGGCCTTTCCCTGAACTGAGCTATTGAGCCACACCTGAATCACTTCAAATTTCCCTTCTCCTTATATCCGTCTTTAAGGGCGACGTATTTCCCAATGTATTTCGAAGCAAGCAATACCTAAACGATGCGTAAAAAACTAATCATAGATAAATATTTATCACAGCTGTATTTGTATTACGTAATAGTTCCTGAAAAGATAAATCTTATCACAGTATACTAATCATTACTATTTATAATGTCTCATTATTTTCACATTTTTCCATATTATCTTATTATGTAAAAGTCACGTGTTTGTGCACGCTAATCTTGTAATCGGTCAATAACTTTGATGAAATCTTGGTGATATGACTGATTCGTTTCAAATTCCGATTCAAATATCAAAAAACAGTTGATTGATTGCATAATTTTGGAGGCGGTAGGTGGCGTTGATGTAGACAAATCCTACTTCCTATCCTGCTAAAAATATCAATCTTCAACACTACGCTACAGATTTTGATGCGGTTTGTTTTAATAGATAGAGTAATTCAAGGAGAAGGATTATGAATAATACATGCTTAATATAGTAGAGGGTGCAGCAGGAAAGAGATCGGACGCCACACGGTACGGGTCAGCTGGTAAATAATAAACCGCTCAAACTACCGATTTGACAATTAAAACAAGTTGCTATTACGTGAATGTTAGTTTCTCTTTTATATCAATAAACCTGGTAGAACAAAATACTGCCATCGAAGGCTCCACAGATAAACAATGGTATCAGATCGTATTTACGAGCTTCAAAGGTCGAAGGAAGGGACACTTGGCGTGTTATCTGATGGGCTGGTAACCTTTCACTAGGTATAGCTCGCTCGAACCACATCTCTTGGACCTAAATCACAAGATAAAAAAATTAAGTTTAAAACTAAAACCCGACTACCGTAAAATCACGCTTTAAAAAGTAACAAACAAGAAACTATCAAGGATAGCCGTGGTCGTATGCCACTTTTGCCTAGAATATATTGTTTTGTCAGTGTAAGTGGCATACGACCACGGCTATCCTTGATATTTTCTTGTTTGTTACTTTTTAAAGCGTGATTTTTCGGTAGTCGGGTTTTAGTTTTAAACTTTATTTTTTGTTTATATTATTTTGGGGCAAGGTAAAGCTAATAATTTTTACATATTTGAAATGTGCTTCATAAGCCCTTTCATTTGATATCAAACACGGCATATTTATCTCAAATTTATATTTAACACAGTACCTTATGAGCGCTAGAGGGCGCCACAGAAGATTGAGTGTGTACCTCATTTGTCCAGTTCTAACAAGTAGTTGAGGAGCTATGAGGGAACAAATGAACATACATACATACATAGCCTGTCAAAATCATAACCCTCCTTTTGGCTTCGCCGTAGTCGGGTAAAAAGGCCCTGGTGCGCGCGGATCGTTTTGTAATAATCTATACTTAGTGCTTTGAGCTCGTCCACCGTTTTAGTACCCAGTGTTATCCTCAAAATACATTCAAGAAAGGTTTACCGTGCGTATAGAGCACATGAGGATCAAGATATATGGATCGAGCTATACGAGTACGTACCCGTCGCGAATACAAACAATGTTTATGTTTCAGCTTATTGTTTTTAATTTTAAATCCACCAATATTTTAGTTAAAACTATATAGGTAAATATACAAAGTTGATGAGAAACAGTCAGCGAAAAAAGCTCTGCATTAATGGAACTCAAATACCGATCCCGCTTCAGAAAACAGTCTCGCTCGTTAGTCTCGCTGAAACTCGAGAACGTCTGAACGGATTTATCTTATCTTGGTCTTGAAATGTTCGTGGAGATCTAGAGAAGGTTTAAAAGGTGGGAACGGGATCTGACGCCACGCGGGCGGAAGAAAATTGGGGGTACGAAGTTCTCCAGGCCAGCTAGTTATATATATTTATTTATTTTGTTAGTTAGTACTACGTTACTACATTTTTAAAGAAAGAATATACTTAGTATACTAGTAACTATTGTGTGAATGTGATTACATACCAATCTCCGCGAACACATATTTTTCAATCGTATAAACAGTACCCATTTAACAGCAGCAGGTCCTGGGTCTGCCGGGGTGCGAGAGATAATGCTTTTGGCAATCTCACCTCCGGCAACCAAGGACCCAACACGGCGTGCGTTTTAGTCGGTTCGAGTCTGACATAACCACCTCTACCGGCTCCGTTGGGGTGGTATCCGTGGGGATTTATCGCACGATAAAAAAAACCATTTAACAGCAATAGGCTCATCTTTTGTCATATGAAAAACATATTAAATGTGACGTGGATGTGAAAACTACTGCATAGAGGTATCTTCAGGTATTTATAGCTGTAAAGGCGACCAAACCTCAGCCGCAAGCCGGTACTAGCTAAATGATTTTTGAGGCTCCGACGCAGAATTGGAGGGTCAGACATAACATAACATAAACTCACGCCTGTATTCCCCGAAGGGGTTAGGCAGAGGTGCTAGCACCCACATTTCGCCAGTTTATGTTTAGGTCCCAATGTAATAGGTGGCGAGCCTATTGCCATTAACCGGGCACTTATAAACCTGCGATAAATACACACATAACTTCGAAAAGCATCGATAAGTCATTGGTGTGTGCCATGGTAAACCTGGGATCGAACCCGAGACCTCGTCTCAGCAGTCCATTACCCATACCACTAGGCTACCGCAGATTTTTATCCGCAGGGTCAGACGGCTGTCGAATTTCAATATAAACCTATTAAAATTTAAAAAAAAAGCTCTAAAGTATAAAGTTTGAATGCAACTGCAATTAGCTCTCGGATACTGATCACTGCATAGTATAAAACAAAGTTGCCGTCGCTGTCTGTCCGTCCTTATGAATGCTTAAATCTTTTAAACTACGCAACGGATTTTGAAGTGGTTTTCTTTAATAGATAGAGTGATTCAAGATGAAGGTTTATGTGTATAATATATGCTTAATATAGTAGAGGGTGCAACAGGAACGGGAACTGACGCCACGCGGGCGGAAAAAAAATTGGCAGCACGAAGCTCGCCGGCTCAACTAGTCTATACAATACAAATAAATAAAATTGGAGTGTCTGTTTGTAATATTAAAATAACCGCTTTCTACTACATGCATATCAATGTATATACGGTACACATACCAAAATATATATTTTTAAATTTTTTGTCTGTCTGTCTGTCTGTCTGTCTGTTTGTTTTGGCTAATCTCTGGAACGGCTGGACCGATTTGGACGGGACTTTCACTGGCAGATAGCTTATGTAATAAGGAGTAACTTAGGCTACTTTTATTTTAGAAAAGATTTTTTTTATTAAGTACATTCCACGCGGACGAAGTCGCGGGCACAGCTAGTAATTTATAAAATGTGAATAATGATATCGTTCTGCCTATCCATCCATGGATTTATAGGCGTGAGTATACAACCAAAACTGTGAAAGTATAATCTGTTTTTGGCTTTGTAGTACCAACAAGGCCATTATTTTAATACGCTATTACGTAATAATGTAAAAACCTTCCACTAATCAGTAAGTTTATTATAGCATTTCCACATACTAAATATAAATGCTTCTTGTTTCAGGTAAGTTGTTGACAATGCGAGACATTTCCACTATTTCCTTCAAGACGGTGAGTCGACAATTAAAATAACTTATTTATACATTCTTTTATATTAACCACCGTTTATGTAATAATCCAAGATGGAGTGCGTTGCGGTATGAGCTGAAAAATGGCGGCGTTTCACGCACAGCGAATGACTCAGGAAATAACCTGATTATTATCGGTATATAGGCTTGTGTGACCGCAATTTTTGGTTATTTGTGCCGTGGCAGAAATTTGGTCATAAAATCTTGAGTTACAATTCGTGAGCCTGGGGAAGTGTCGATATTTTGATATACTACACGGAGTTTAGATGCTTGGTAGATGGTAATATTCGCTCCGTTTGTGGGAATCAAAATAGTTGCTAAAATGTAAGGCTGTTCATTGTCGAGTATGGGTACTAATAAACTTCGGTATAATAAAATAATATGGTGGAAATTTTCAAAAAGGAAGCCGGTCTTACCTCTTATAAAACGACTAGGTATATTATATTATTTATATTATAATAATATATATATTATAATACCGGGCGTGTACATAACACATTGGCATAATAAATCGATTTGAACAAATACATAACTAAAAAAAAAACTAGCGTGCTTTTTTGTACTGGTGTTTTTTTTATGAAATTACTGTTTCATTTGACTTTACTAACATAATGTATAAATAAAATTCCAAATAAAAAATAAATAAAAAACGAAAACGATTATTTTTTTCAAAAAAAATTATGCCAATGTGTTATGTACCTGGAGTACTACTGGGGGTTATCGTATTCGGGAGCGTTCCCCTTACACCCGGATATTGTAACACTGGGCTGAATATAGTTTGCAATATACCTATATTCTAAAAAACCGGATTTCCCAGCTTAAATTTCTGATCCGTGTAACTATATTTGTTGCACGGAGTCTAGAAATACTTCCTCTATCTATGAAAATAAAATACAGTCGCGAATATAACAATAAACTCTGTAAACGAATATAGTAAAACAAAATATATATAGATATCGTCTCATTACAAAATGCGCGTACGCACCCAAAATTTTACATCAATAAAATTACGCCACGATTTTGGCGCGTAATGCTTGTTAACGCGATTTTTGCGTCATTACGCGAATTTTGCGCCCCGCTGTTGCACGTAAACGAAAGTAATACTATCTGATGTGTTTGTCTCAGCCACGCTCAGCATTGCACTTGGTTACGTGCGATCTGGGTCATGGCTGCGCGCGCGCCGCGGAAAGCGCACAACTAACAAACTAGTCTTTTCATAGTTTTTTACGTTTTCACCTTGATGCACTTGCTTATGTTTATTATGAGTGCAGTTTCGCAACTTTATATACTCACGGTTGAATAGCTCGAAGGGGTGGGCAGAAGTGTATTTATTAACTGATATTATGGACCTCTTGGTGAAGGTGTAACTATATCTTCAATTCCGTTCAAAAGCCAAGAGCCTATTGCCGTAAATCAGGTGTTATTTTTTTTCACAATTTAAACAGTTTCTGAGAATTTCATGACACTCTGCCTGACATCAGGCCTCTAAGCTCATCATGAAAAGATGTTGACGAACAGAGTACTCAAAAATTTCATTTTTTAACCCACTTCCAGTTGACCGTGTTCTGATATTTAGTACACTCCTCTAGTTCGAACAAAAATCCATATCTACTAATATTATAAATGCGAAAGTAACTCTGTCTGTCTGTCTGCCTGTCTGTCTGTCTGTCTGTTACGCTTTCACGCCTAAGCTACTGAACCGATTTTGATGAAATTTGGTATAGGGATAGATTGGACCTTGAGAAAGGACATAGGCTATGTTTGGTCGCGATAACCGACTTCCACGCGGGCGGAGCTAGTGCCATATATATTAATAAAACAATTTGGTTTGCCCTTAATACGAGAGTTTAAAGATCATTTTGAGACTTAGTTGTTAAGATATTTATGACACTGACTGTACAGAATAATCATAACCCAGCATTGGCTACAGAAACAATATATCATATCACGCTAGTTACTTATTTTCGAAGTTTTAGAATTAACTTGAGAATATGAGTAAGAGATAGAATTTAGCGGATGCTTTTCCTTTTATTCTTTTCTATTTTCGAATTTCTTTTTATTCCAATTTCTCCCAGTTCTTCTCTTTAAGTAGGTACACACATGGGTAATAAGTCTGGTATTACCATCGTTTTGGGTTATAGAAACCCTTTGCCAATACACTTACCGTATGCTATTTGTTACCTTAACAATATGAAAATGTTAAATTTTAAATTTAATTTAATATTAATTTTGATCGATTAACATTCATCGAATACAGTCACATCACTACCAATTATTTGCAGATGGCGCTTCAATTACGTCAATTTTATCAACTGAAGTAACACCGCGACATTATTACAACTAAATCAAAGTAACTCCAATAAATCAACTCAGAATATTCGCGCCATTATGCTATTATGTATTTATAGACTTAATCGTGTCAGTAAGGCTCGGAAACTGTATCATTATGTGTTATATAACGCGCATACGCACACACATACACGTTTATGTATTGACACTCACACATGTGTGAGATGCGCGTACGCATTCTGCATCCTGTCCCACTTAGTGAGGTGAACTGGTCGATCTATGGCTGTTAGTGATGGTGGAAAAATAGGATTGGCTAGTAGTTTAAGAGATTAATGTAGGTAGATTGATTAAGATTTTATTTCTTAAATATATTTATAGAAAAGAGGAAGGAAGATATTATTCGCGTGGTGGTTTTCATTATAGCATTCGTTGTGCTAACGTTTGCATGGAATTGTTAGACTGTAGGTTCGATTCCTGAGTCAGTCAAAGCACTATTTAGTCTTCAGTTCGAAAACGTTCTGTGCAGAATAGAAAATATGCTCGGCCTAAAATATAATACTTAGAAACTAAAAACTAAATGGGATTGTAAACTATAGGAATATGTCTATCCTCTTGTCTTTGGTATTAGGGGTCAGTATTCACTGCCTGAAAAGTTATGACCAACCATATTTTGGAAAGGACGAGTAGGATAGCAGACCTAGGGCTCCAAAATACAAGTTTTCCCGGATCATTCTTGGCTTCCGAACAAACTTAGGTTACTAAAATGAATTTTTTAATTTTTTTTATATTATTTATTTATTTTATCTAACTTACATCTATCATTTTTACATATTTTACAGCATTAGGTATGCTAACTATATAAATCGAATACATAGGGAAAAATAAAACTTCTCGGGCGGGACTCGAACCCGCGTTCTTTCCCTTACAGGGGGAACGCCTTGACAAACTCGGCTACCAAGACACGCCGGATGTAATTCAAATTTCCCCCTTTATTTTTATCCGTCTTTAAGGCGACGGTGGAGTCATCCACCAATGTTCTTACGAGCAGTCCCGCCAGAGAAGATTCATTTTTCAAAATGTATCGTTAAACTTAGGTTAAACAATAATATGGTAAATTTTTCTCGAATTGTATGCCAGTTTCTGTGAAGGCTTGTCTCCTGTGTATAACTGTCGTAATGTTATGCCAGTCACTCGTATCTAGGTGCAAGAATTCGCCGTGCACTCTAAATGTACCACATATGGGCGCAGAAGGCCGTACTCGCATGGTTGATGCTGGTTACATACTAAAATTAACATTGAATTATTTGCGCAGATAATTCTAGTATACATACATATGCTCACGTCTATATCCCTCCGGGGTAGGCAGAGGGAACAGCCCGCCACTTGCCTGTATCCATACTAATATTATAAATGCGAAAGTAACTCTGTCTGTCTGTCTGTCTGTCTGTCAGTCTGTTTGTCTGTCTGTCCGTATGTTACGCTTTCACACCTAAACCACTGAACTGATTTTTATGAAATTTGGAGATTTGACCATGAGAAAGGACATAGGGTATGTTTGGTCGCGATAACCGACATCCACGCGGGCGGAGCCGCGGGCAAAAGCTAGTATTTATATAATTCACAAACCTTCTATAATGTCAATAAACTTTTCTTGCAAGCCTAAGAAAAAGCCAAGTCCAAAAAGATAATGTGTTGTTTTGTATATGTATATAGGACAGGCAATATGACTTCATTCCACCTGATGGTAAGTTCAAGGCAAAGTATCAGGACAGAGGATCACGATTACAAACACAAACAATGTTATAATGTTCTCAGCTTGATGACCTCATCAGATGCTTTTTCACGCCCCACTATAAGGACCCGGGACTATAGGAAGAATAGAGAGAATAGATTCTAAATATAAATCTTACTCTAAATAAATCTGCACTAAATAAGACAATTTTTTTTATACAAAATGATATTAGCAGCCGCAATATTCCCTCTAACCCCTCCAACTATAGTGGCGGCTCTGGGGGTGGGAGTCCTCACACTCGCCACGTTGCTCACAGCGATGGTAAGATGCGCGAACGCTTGGGGTGCGGCTCGCGGCTGTCTCCTTCTGCGAGCAAGTAATGCTCGAGAAGGAGGCGGCCGGTCGGGTCCGGACCAGACTCCGGGCCCGGGAAGCCCGCGCAGAGCGAAGGCGAACCGGACGTCGGAGGTCGCAGAACGACCTCCGTCCTCCATGAGCGCTGGCCTGGGGGTGACCGGTGGAGCCGCCTGTCACCCTAGCAGAAGCAGGCCGCGGTGGCGGCGCAAAATGCGCCTCCCCGTAACCGGGGCTAGATGGGGACACTGTGGTCCCCACAACCCGAAGGGGGCCATCTCGATAGAGATGGTCCTGGGTCTGCCGGGGTGCGAGAGATATGCTTTTGGCAATCTCACCTCCGGCAACCAAGGACCCAAGACGGCGTGCGTTTTAGTCGGTTCGAGTCCGACATAACCGCCTCCACCGGCTCCGTGGGGGTGGTATCCGTGGGGATTTTTCGCACGATAAAAAAAAAACCCCTCCAACTAAGCTAAATTGCTTGTCCTAGGAGTGGGTTCACGTTGGTAATGTAATGGCCAGGATTCGAACCTTGGACCTTTCGATCGTAAGGTCGACTCCTTAACCACTAAGCTACCGACGCTACTATTGCTATTTCATAGTCCTGTCAAAATGTATTAATGTATATAATATAGCCTTCAAATAAAAGGAAGCCGATAGGAATCGTGTCACGTGAACTCTTCACTAACAAGTGTAGTATTGATTTTTTTAATCCTAGCACTGGAAACGAGTCACATGCATAAAAGTGTTCGATCGAGAGTCGAACGTGTGTGCTCAAGGTCTGTGTCGATGTTTCGCAACACACAACTCTCGAATATTGCCCAAACGACTATAATTGCTGTCGATTGATTCCAATCGATTTTGCCCCCCTGTCGCGGGTTCGATTCTTGTTTAACGCAAATATTTTTACGATCTTTATTTGCAATTATGTCAACATATACTGCTTTCTTGGTTATTCATAACTAGCTTTTGACCGCGGCTCCGCCCGCGTAGATGTCGGTTATCGTGACCAAACATAGACTATGTCCTTTCTCAAGGTCCAATCTACCCATTTGCCAAATTTCAAAATCGGTTCCACGGTTTAGCCGTGAATGTGTAACATACAGACAGACAGACAGAGTTACTTTCACATTTATACTATTAGTATGGATATCTTTCACTAAATCTATCTTCTCCAGGGTCTTTCTTCTTGTATATATCAATACCTTTCTTCCTGCGAAAATTTAAATTAATCTACCTCTTATTAGATATATTCCTGTGGATCTGTTGATATGCTGATGTTATCATCATCATTAGTAGGGTGTCGGGTCTTCAATAAATCCTATGGGTCGAAATCTCACCTGTAAGCTACCTCTTGCATTGCATGCAGAGTTGGCGGTCAGACGAGTTGCTCTCACTGGATCGGTAAACCAAACCAATCGGGTAAGAATAGCCTGCACTGGTTAAATAAACTTTGTACATGTGCTTATTTGCCACAATAAAAGCATAAAATAATTTCTCAAAACTCATTTCCTTTAGTATTTATATCAGTACAATTAATCTTAACATACTCTTCTAGAATTTCGCAACGCACATACGTTCCCACCCGTATTTTGAAATAGCGACATTTTTGCAACAATCGCGTGTATACGGGCTCGGACTGCTCGCAAACGTCATTGTGAACTCTTGCGCAACCAAAACTCGTCTTAGATTCAGAGCTAGCTAGCTAATCAAGAGTTTCAAGGATTAGTTGTTTGTTGGCATAGGAAATATAGATAATAGCGAGGAAGGAAACTACGCGAAGCCGGCGTGCAATGCTAGAGCTATAAGGCCACGGGTGCACCGACCGCGCGAGGCCATGCCATGTAAATGCAGCTCTCAAGGCACCCGCCCTACTTACGCTCCAAACAACAACACAATACTATCGCTTCTAACCTTATCACAACACACTAAAGTCTATTATCCATTCCCACAGCCGCAAATATAAATTTTCAACTACAAAGCGTTATTGCGGGTAATTTATACCTTATCTGTTAAATAATAGAGGTTGTTTTGGTGCGTTTTTGTGTTGTAGGTAAGGTTGCGTACCTAAGAGCGATCGGACGGAGACGGCGACACGAACATGATCCTTTTTAGTTAAATCATTTGCAGAAAAAAGCTATTGGACGCACTTTTATGTTCATTGACGATTAATGAAGATTCCAAGAATTTTTGCATCTAAGTACTGAGTTTAATATACCCAAAGGGTTATGCAGAGGTCGATTGATACTTATATGTAGCTGTTTGAATCTCGCGTAACAGGTCACAGGGTCACTTTTTTCTAGTTTGTATTGCAATTACAATTTCTTCATTAAGAACCTAATAACAGCTTACTTCGTCAAGAAATCGTACTTAACATCGCAGTCCACTGCTGGGCACAGGCCTCTCCAGAAGTTCGGAAGCTTTGGCCTACTGTTTCCACGCCGGCCAGACGGGTTGGTACAGGGTTTTATTTTAAATTTTCCTTCTTTCGCAGTGATATCGTCTGCGTATTTTCCCATTAGTCGCCTCTTACGACACCGTACGAATGAGATGGTGTGGTTATACCTTTTCTTTTTTATTTCTTTTTCGTCCGGAATGATATAGTGGTCAACTGGTCAAATATATTTTCAATTGTACAGATGCGTTCAAAATTGTGAAACGGAATTGAAATTTTCATAAGTGGTTTGTAATTATTCACGTTTAATGTTTACTGTGTATGTTGAAATATTAGTACGAAATTAAATTATTAAACAACTTCCTCTTTACTAATTATGTTATTGTTTAACTTTATGAGTTAAAGAGGGGTTAGTAGGTACGTTGAAATCTATAATAATACTAGCTTATGCCCGCGGCTCCGCCCGCGTGGATGTCAGTCATCGCGACCAAACATAGCCTATGTCCTTTTTCATGGTCTAATTTAGCCCTATACCAAATTTCATCAAAATCGGTTCATGTGGTTTAGGCTTGAAAGCGCAACAGTCAGACAGACAGATAGACTGACAGACAGACAGACAGACAGACAGGCAGACAGAGTTCCTTTCGCATTTATAATATTAGTATGGATACGGATTACTAAGCTTGTTAGTTTTTTCTTTGAAGGCGTTACTCTCAGGAACTGGTAGACCAAATTTAAAATTTATATTTACAATAAATAGTTTGTTTATTGACGAAGGCTATATGCTGTATATCATCACGCTAAGGGAGAAGAGCTGCAATCATAAATGTAATCCGGCAGTTTCCCATACATTATTCAATAACTAAAAGGTCTCTTTCTCATGTTTGAGGTATCTTCACTATTCCTTTTCTGATCTTGTCCTTACCCTTCTCTGCATGTGGCAACACTTAAATGATAGCTCTAGTGTTGCAAGCTCTTAAAAACCACGGTAATCGCTTCTCAATAATGACCCGAGTTATTATTTTTGACATTGATGACAGATATAATTGTATGATGATATTTCTTTTTTTCAACATACTATAGTCATGCCTATTATCGCAGGAAGGTGGGGCAGAGTTGAATAAAGTACCCACATTTCAACAAACTCTGTATTCAGTCCCACGTAACAGGGGATGAGCGTATTGACGTTTACTGGGTATAATTTCTTCACTCATAATATTATGATGATGAAACTGATAATGATGATGGTGGTTTTGGTGTTGGTGATGATACATGATGATAAATGATGATGAAAATGCTTGTTTTGTTTGCTACAGTTAGACACAAGCAGTCATATAAAAACTTCATGGCTGAAAGGTCGGACGCCATGTCCTCACAGGTGTCGGCCATATTAGTTTATTTATTCAAATGTTTTAAAGTCATAACTACTATTATTTAAAGAATGAATATTATAATAATTGTTGAAGATTGTTTTTCAATTTATTGTGTATCGCGATCCAAATAAACAATGTTTATCTGCTATGGAATTGTTTCTTGTAATAACTTTTTGACTTTTATGTTCCATTATATACACTCACTAGCTGCGCGCCTTAGCTTCACCCAGTTCAATCATAACACCTTACTTTTATACCAACCTTGCCCTGACGAACAAACATAATAAAAAAAAGATTTACTCAATTTGGTGCAGTATTCAGCAATTCATTTTTATATAAAACGCCTTCATGGTAAAGGTATTAAAGCCTATTACCAACAACCTACGCCATACCCTTCTAACCTTACCTATCGATATTAGGCTCGGTCAAGATTAATCGCAATTACGCAGAATATACAAAATTCTAGTATAAAAGTCCCAGTAGAATAAGGTCAGTATATAAATCACATTTTCGTGTTAATGAGCCAACAGATTAGCTGCAGACAGTACCTAATGATGATGGCTGTCTGAGAAGTTTTCGTCCCAAATTAAGGGCGATTTAAATGAAACGGCGCAGAAGAGGGTTTCAACAATACTTAGTATAAATTCCCCGGTTTTATCGTACCTTTGTCTAGATAACACACTAAATACTGCCCCCCTTAGACAAGTTGCAATTCGTTGTAGACTAGAATAATTAATGTATGGGATTGACACGTATTTTGACGTTTATGACAGTCGTATGTCAATCTCATATATTGATCAATCTATTGTATAATATTCTACAAACATATTTTCACTTTTGAATTAATTTTATAGCATTTATTATGTTAACTTTGAAATTCAAGTCTGTATTTTCTTGAATTGTCCTTTTTCATTATACCACTTAGATGGCAGACAATCACACGGCCCACCTGATAGAAAGTGGCGTTATACTCGTGCTGCGGACCCTGAAGAAACCTTCTAATGCCCTTCTTGAAGAACTGTTTTAAATAATAAAAGGTAAAATGCAGAAATTTTGTAGCAGATTATTTGTTACAAAATATTTTTCTCTTCGATCAGTTCTGTTGTTACGATAACCTCTGTTTACACGTGTATAATACGGTGTACACGTGTACAAATATCTGCCGCCTTGAAATGTGTACGACCTACATATCTTACACAAAACATGTATACATGTTGTTTAATATTTCAACAACTACTTCGTCGTCAACTGAGAGTTGTCAGGAATTTGATTCCCACTTAGTGCAAATTTTTTTTTTTTTTTTTTTACACAGGACACGTCAATTTGACTTCACCTCGCCTGATGTTAAGCTAAAGGCAAAGTCTCGGAAAGAGGGTCACCATCGTAAACATTTACCATGTTAACAGTGGTGGCACTCAGCTTGACGGCCTCATTAGATGCCTTTTCACGCCCCGCTTAAAGGACCCGGGACTGTAGGAAGAAGGAAACACGTGAGCTGGCAGGGAATTCCAGGTCTTAGTGGTGCGGCATAGGAATGAATCACTGAAACGCTTGGTTCTAGCAGGTATACTCTGCACCGTAAATGGATGACATCTTAGCCCTGCACGTGTCGTCCTGTGAAGGAAAGGGGAGGGTGGGACTAATTGGAAGAGCTCGTCAGAACATTCACCATGGTAGAGACGGTAGAAAACTGCCAAAGACGCAACATCTCTACGCATCTGCAAAGGCTCGAGGGTGTTCGTGACCTCAGGATCCCCAATAATGCGGACCGCACGTCGCTGCAACCTGTCGAGAGCATCTAATAAGTACTTTGCGGAGCCGTCCCAGAGATGTGATCCATAATTATCATCTGAGCGTTGTTCTAGCTCGCATTTCACCTCAGATCCTGGGGTCCACTTACTCGCTTTTCTTCCTTCTATGGTGGCGACCACCGTCTAACCTCCGAGCCCCAACAGGAAAGACTGCACTGAAGCCTCGCCCGTTTATCATCAAAACCCCAAAGATCTTGACCGTCCCAAGAAGGGCGTTATAGGGACCCTACAGAATATACCGCCACATACCGCCACTGGTGTGGCATACGTCCGCGGTAACCACTTTCCATTAGGTAAGCCGTGTGCTTATCTGCTACCTACGTTTTATAAAAAAACATTTAAAAAAATAATTGCAGAAGTAGCCATACTTTATTTCAACACAAAATTCTATTTCTGGGAACACAATCTTTCACCTTGGTGCTCTAAGCTCTGAGGTCACCAATAGTGTCTGTTGTATAAAACCTACTTCATTATAACTTCTACGTAAGTAGATACTAAACTGGCTGTGAAAATTAACCAGCAACAATGCGCAACTTTTTGTAGCTGTCATACAGATGACATTACAAAATGGCGCGCAACGTCTGTATAGACCATAGACTAAGAATACACTACGTTTAGCATAGACATAGTTCATCATGTTTGACATCATTCCATCTATATAGATAGACTAGCTGACCCGAACTTCATACCGTCAATTATTTTCCACCCGCGTGGGGTCCGATCCCGTTCCCGCTGCACCCTCTTATACAATGATATAGTTATCTAAACAGCAACAAAATAACCACACTGTCACTTCTGCGTATATGCCGATGCCGGCCGAATTCGTTGACATTAATGATCACTGCTCCGTTCCCTTGAGTATTAGCGAGATGATATATAGCCTATGTGTTATTCTGATGTATAAGCTGTATTATTGTAAAGTTTCATGTAAATCCAATCGGTAGTTTTTACGTGAAAGAGTAAAAAACATCCATACATATATACATCCATCCATACTCACAAACTGTCGCGTTTATAATATTAGTAGAATGTCAAACATAGACTTAGAAAATCTACTACTTTGGAACATTGGTTCAAGTTGACCTATAGATACAAATATATACATCTCATACTTAAAAAACAAAATTGACATCAGCCTCACAACACGAATTTTCAAGAAATTTTTTGCGATGCATTTTGTTAGAAAACTGTCTATACCGTATATGGTCAATGGTGTCAAAATTCATTACTCATTTATAGATTTTCTGTGTCCCGTTCTAAATATAAAATGAATTCTCGTCTCGCCCAGGAACCGGGACACAATTATTGCTCTGAACAGTCTACATAAGTCATTGACTTTCACGAACTATGAAATAAAATTTAGATAACCTAATTTTTAGCTTGTATAAAAGTCTAGCCAGTTTAGAGATTAAAAAACCCTAATAAAAGCATTGCTTTCTATTAATTTAAAAGTTTTTTCTTATGAATCCTTCACCAATATGAAGATTTTTGGGAACTTTGTGAGTTACCATTTTGACTCATATCACAGAAAGACGTGGTAGAAATGAACATATTCTAGGAAATCAAGAGCTTCCATGAGCAATATGATCATGGGTCTAAGGTTGAAAGGCATATCCTCGCCATAGCAGAAACTGGCAAGACTCCTTGTACTCAATGGTGAGATATCTGTTCAAGATAGGCAGCAAATACCTGGTGTAAATCCTGAAGAATTGACTGTCATACAGAATTTCGAAGTTCAAAATAGCGATGAACTGTAGCCCTAAAGTACCGAAACGCGACTCACGGTAGTGCGAAAAGGCGCCACATCGATACCCATGATTTCGAATGTATTCCACCGCGAAGCACGGTAGTGCGAAAGTATTCCACATCGATTCCCATATTGTCAAATGTATTCCAGAGCGATCCACGTCAGTGCGAAAGTTTAGTAAATGCGAAGGCCTTCCTGGTCTTCACTTTATAGCTACCCATGACAGAGCAGACGTTATAGTAAGTCCAGACATCATCACGTAATTGCCACCCTTGTGAAGGTTTTCAAAAAGACGCCAAATGTCTTTCTCCCTAAAAGTACTGGGGTAAGACAGGAGGAATGGGGAGATAGGTGGGATACTTGAGTCCTTCGAAGTCTCACCGCAATCCGATTATATAGACAGGTTACAGATTTTCTAAGAATTATTTCGATTTATCTACCTACATTTTGATTTCGTGTAGGGTCAACAAGTATTACGAAAATAATTTAGTATAATAAAATTAGTAACCTATATCGGCCATTATTTGAATTTACGCTCTTTAATTATGCTTTATTTATATATTAAAATATTCCTGAGAAAAGTATCTATATGACAGTGAAAACAGCATTAAAATTCGTTGTGAAGTTTCAAAGATCTGTGAAAACAAAGGTTGCCTGGCAGAAATTGAGTAAAGCGATAAGGCCGCCCTTTGTACTGCTCTTGTGTTCCTAATTTCTATACTATTGTAATTGGCGTACAATAAGGTATATAATAAATAAATAGACAGCGGCAAGCAATTTGTTTCCTCGGCATATTAAAACATCTAATTTTTAACAATCCTTTTCGATCATATGTGTTCGTGAGGGAGCCTATTGGAACCTACACCCACCATATTGTGACGATATAGTAAAACCTTATCTTTCCACTAAAAGGTAGCCATCCTACACGGCAAAGTACAGGACATTTTGATATCATAATATTATTATAACAACACACATAACTAATTTTAATACAACAACTGCTAACGAACTGCCTTTTCAATGTCGCACCATGAAAACGAAAGTCGTATTGTCGCATATCAATATGTCGTAACTCACAGACATATTGTCGCGCGACAATACATGTCCATTGTCCGTAAATCAACGGGTAATTTACCATGTGTTCATTTTATGTTAACACGTTAATACTTCACCTTCATTTAACTCGATAGTGGGCTGAAAAATCTCAAGAAAAACAGTCTCTAATACAATCAGTATTGAGACTGTTTTATAAAGTTATTATGCCCTCAGCTTATCGGCCTTATTAGATGCTTTCCCGTTTAAAAGTCTGGGACCGTAGGAAGAAGTAAACACATGTGCTTCTTTCCAAATCTTTATGGTGGTGCACAGAAACGAGTTGCCGAACCAATTGGTCTTTGATGGAATTGTGTGTACCGTGAGAGGGTGATATCTAAGCCCTAAACATGTTATTCTGCACTGAAGAGGCCTGTTTTTTATAGAGTGCGCGTCAATTTGATGTTATAAATGTCCGATATTTCGGTACTATTGCAAGCACTAACTTAAACTGTCGAAACATGGGACCCTCAAGTCTAGACGTGTTAAATATCCCGATAACTCTAATAATATTGTTAGTAACCATGACAGTTTACAAAAATATTTATAACTAGCTTTTGCCCGCGACTTCGTCTGCGTTTAGTTCGGAATAGAAAGGTTTAGGAGACACTGCTCCCGCGACCTAGATAAAGTTCCTTAAAATGTATGTGAGCCTGGTACTTCATGTAAATGTACCAGGGTCACAGAAATACTTATCCCGTGACCGCGACGATCCACAGCAACCTATACGGTTTATGGTTCTACTCAACCGATTGCAATCAAACAAACGTAAAAAGTTTAAGTCTGATCAAGACCTTTCTAATAAAGATTTTGCGTCCATCGCGAACAAACATTTCCAATTTACAATTATTGTATAATAGTATAGATGTCCATTGTGTATCCGACACGTGGTCGCCCTACCGAATGCCAGACTGTCTGTCTGTACCTTTTCGTGGAAGTTTGATCGTGTATTCCGCTGTCGGCGATTGCTGGAGGCTAGACGAGGTCATATTTCTGACAATATCCCCGTGGCGTGATTTGAACCGCTAAAGTTAGGTCTTAGCTTCGATACCCAGGCATATTAGTCGTGTTTTTTTGTCAGTAGCTTTTTCAGACTCCATACTGCGAGTCTAAAAAGTGTATAAGCAATAAGCTACTAATACATACATATAATCACGACTTTATCCCCGGGTTAGGCATAGGTGAATCAGCACCCACATTTCATCAATAATTGTAGTCGGCCCTATGTGGAGGGTAACCCTGTTGCCATAATATTCCGGGCGCTATTGTTGACTCGAGCCTATATATGAGACTGAGTCTGGGCTGTATATATATGTCTGTTGTTAAATAGCCCTATCCCTTACTCGCCTTTTACGACACCGCTTGAGAAGAGAAAGAGTGGCCTAAATTCTATTCTGACGGGAGCCAGTTTGGTATAAGCAACAAGCTCTTTTATAGTAAGTACCTATATCAGTAATCTAGATTCCATAACACAAGCTAGTTAATCTAGCTTATATTTGAGATCCACATATCGCTATTATCTTTCACTCATGTGTGATCCCTATCACGAGTAACAATTAGGTTGGATTTCATTATATTAAACTGAGTTCAAGGTTCACTTAATTTAATTCTTTAAATCCATCTGTCTGTATGTTCAAAACCACGGAACCGATTTTAATCAAATTTGGTATAGGGGTAGATTAGACCACGAGAAAGGACATAGGCTATGTTTGGTCGCGATAACCGACATCCACGCGGGCGGAGCCGCGGGCAAACGCTAGTAGAATATAATAACACAGTTTAAATCTAATGAAACACATTTTTATACGTCGATGAATCTGAAATTTCAATAGGCATTAGTGAAACCCATTCTAAGTCGTCCTATGACACCCACTCGGGAAGAAATGAAATCCTCTAGTATTGTATTTCGTAGAAATGATTATTTTTGGATAATTGTCTACCTTGACGACCCTTGGGAACCATGGCAACCAGACATGTGCCTAATACCCAAACGTGGGTAGACAATTCTTCTATTGTTAATTTATATCTTTTTGCCAGTGGGTGGGAAAATCAAACAGTAACTCAAATAAAATATCGTAAAAATCCAGACATGTTTTTAAGGTCTGTCTGGGAAAATAGGTTAGTTTGAAAACTAGGCTTTATTTTGTCTGGGTTGTTCAACAGCCTTGTCTGGGGCTTGTTGGAAGCAATTAGGCCAGTTGTGGGAGGGTAGCGAAATGTGTGAACAAATTACACTTACCAGGTAGTTTCTTTGTTCGTTCGTACTTATTGAATAGATAACTTTATGTTTGAGAAATAAACACGCTTTTAGTAAAGAGATGTAGAAGAACAATAAACGAATTACATATAGGTACATTACTTTCGGTATTTTGAACATTCGGTCGAACGAACATTCGGGATTTTGACTTTCGGTCTTTCGCACGGCTCGGTATTATGAGCTTCGGTATTATGAACTGAGGTATTATGAGCTTCGGTATTATGATATGTAACCTGTATTTTGTATGCGCTTATTTTAAGCCTGTAGTATTTCAAACTACAGTGCCCTTTACAGTGCCCTATACCATTACAGGGCTATAAAATCTTCGAAGCAACTCCCCCCTCTCGATATTAGAGATTATATTTCAAGATAAGGTCACGAATGCACTTGCAGTCGTCTGAGGTCGATGTGAATCGTGCCTTAGGACATTTTCGTACACATGCAAGCACAGCATAAATAATAGTCCTAATGCTCGGTTGAAAAGTACCACTGTATGTATACACTCAACCTTGTGAATCCCCAGAGAGGTAGGCAGAGGGGTACGTGCGCTAATAATAGAAACTAAAATCAAGAATTGACTTTAAAGCTTATTAATATTTGTCCAACCGATATGACAAACTGAAAAAGCATCGGTAGTTAAGTAGTTAAGGAGTCGACTTTACGATCGAAAGGTTTCTGGTTCGAATCCTGGGCCTCGATTCTGCTAAAACCAAACCAAAACCAAAGACATTAAATAATAGACTTTAAACGATGCGTTTAAACTTCAAAATTAAATGAAATTTTGGAGAGTACTTGAAAAAGTGTAATGGAACTGTTTTCATTTCATTTTGAACTTGAGGTGTAAAGAAAGTCAAAAATTTTATGTCATTTTTTACAGTGACTGCGGGACCACAGTGGTTTAGCACAGTAAAATCGAGGGCCTGGTCATTACACTACAAACATGAACCTGGTCCCTCGTAATAGGGGGTGAGCCTATTGCCGTATTCCTGGCACTATTTTAACTCGAGCCATGCATCTGAGGCTACGACTGGACTGTATCTGTCTAATGTTAAACAGCCCTATCCCTTAGTCGCCTTGTACGACACCGCATGGGAAGAGATGGGGTGGACCAAATTCTGCTATATCGGGAACTATGCAGCTTTCTTCTACAGCCGTTGCTATTATGACTCACGCAATTCTTTTTGAGTACTTCCCCTTCATTTTATACTAATAAGTACCGTCGTAGTACACCTCTGCCCTCCCCACCCTTCGGCGAAATGACGTGGGAGTTCGTACATAAAAACAATAACATAATAAATATTATGGCTGTCAATTCCGTGATATATGTAGCCACTGTAGGGGGCAATGTGTATTATCAATCAGTGGCACTTATTACGTATGTAAAGTGATCATTAAAGCGCAATTTACCTCCGCCATCTTATAGGAAAGACGTGAAGCCATATAAAATGGAGGTGACATATTTAAGTTTCTAAAGATTCAAGTTAGTTATCTGGGGGCACAGTAGTGCTACCCCAAGTCGAGCAAGCAAAAAAAATCGGCATACCATCCTTTTTCTCGAAGCAGTTCAAGCCATTTTCGACCCCTTATAACTTTGTTGTGGATTAAGCTAGAATCCTGAATTTTCAATAACCATACAGACATCGTATAAACTCTGTAATTGAAATTTCATTCCATTTGAACAAGCAGTTTAAGAATTATAACGAGTCAAAGTTTCTAAGTAAATGGCCGAGTCAATATATTCATTTAAAATTTTAAAGCTTTTTAATATTGATATGGTCACTTTAAGATGTTGTTAGGTTAGATAATTAAGTAACAACTTAAGATAGAAGGTCCCTTAAGTAGGAACTGAATAAATTAATAACCGACTTGGTATTACATGGATACAGGTTAAACCTAGTTTATGAGGCAGTATTTCACTTTTTGTGGTAATACAATAATGGCAACATTTGACTGTTCAAAAATTGTATCTATTTTTTTATTTATTTATTTTATACTTTATTGTACACAAAGGCATTTAAACATCGAAAAGAAATAATCTATTGTATCTAATGTATCAATAAATAAATACATTTCACAACTTTTCACGGTAGAACAAATGACTTGCAAAGACTTGGTATTTTTGGCAAGTATTGTTGTTTTTATGGGATGAATCTTTATAATAAATCTAACAATGGTATGAAGCATTGATGTCGTGGTTTTTTTATACCGGTCACGCTAATATGTCTTCATCTCACCTGAAGATAAAGTCTCAGAAATGAGGGTGATAGACACCAATAGCTGGTAATGGTGGCCCTCAGCTTGACAGCCATCGCGGTAATAAGTCAAACAGGTACTATGTCATGGGCTCTATGTTCCTATCAATATCCTGTCCCTTAGTCGTCTACTACGACACCCCTGGGAAGAGCTGGGGTTCAATTCTACTCCAACGAGAACCAACACCCTTTTTTTCGTACGGAAATCCCCACGGATACCTCCCCCGCTGGAGCCGGAAGGGGAGGTTATGTCGGAATCGAACCGACTAAAAACACACGCCGACTGAGGGTCGTGGTGCTAGGAGGTGCGGTTGTCTTCGACATATCCCTCGCACCCCGGCTGACTCAGGGCCATCCCTTACGGTCTGGCCCTCCTCGGGAGAACCGACACCCCGGCCCATTGCTCTCAACTATCTCACTGGCAAGCGCAGGACTTAGTTTCAAAGTGCAAGCTATAAATATAGCCGAGATTACGCTGTGATGATCATGACTATTTCCCCCGTGTGATCTCATTCATATTAGTTGTGTATCTCAATCTGCAAAACGACTATTACATTTTACACAATCATCGTTGGTTAACACAGTCATACAAGAACACTTTAGTTACTCGAAGATATACTAGGTACAGTGAGCAACAATCGGCGATAGTATGTCTGAACTGAACCTATTTTGATGAATTTTGGTGCAGAGGTATATTAGACCATGAAAAAGGACATATTCTATGTTTGGTTGCGATAACCGACATCCACGCGAGCAGAATCACGTGCTTGTAATTATAAATTGATATCGAAATGAGACGTCCCGTTATCCTCTGTATTTTAGCAGACGGATCGCAACACCAGAGGAGTCACAAGTGCGTTGCCTTCCTTTTAAAAGAGAGTACGCTCTTTTCTTGTAGGTTTGAAGTTCGTATTGGTTCAGCAATACCTCAGTTAATTCCACAGTTTAGTTGTGCGAGGCAGAAAGTTTCTCGAGAAACGCATAGTTGTGGACCGCCAGCTGTCCAGATTTATTAATATATATAATGATAGCTACTGATGCCCCCGGCTCTACCCCCGTGAAAGTCTGTTATCGCGACAAAACATAGTCTATGTTTTTTTCTGAATATCTAATCTATCTCTTTACCTAATATCATCAAAATCGGTTCGAAGCTTTAGGCGTGCTAGCGTAACAGACAGAGTTATACGCATTTATAACACATATTAATATAAATATAACTAGTCACATATAACTCCTCCAGTTTTATAATCTGGCGCGTCTCAGCTCGCCTTGACTCCATTCCTAGTGCGCGCGCGCAAGCTTCCTGATAGATCTTGTCTCGATCCGCGCCCGTGTGTATTGATCTATATCTAAACCAGCTTGTGTAATATGCCCTAAATAACTTTATGAGATATTTCCTACTGATAGTTTATTGTTTGAATGTTATAATGTTGTATGAATATCTGTATGAATATGTAGATTTGTATGAGTTAGATATGTCGTGCGATTGCTGTGCATGATTCTGAGTTTGATTCCCGGATCGGTGAACATGTGAAATTTTCAGTTTACTCCGCAGTTATTAAAACAGTAATAGATTTCAATATGTCTAGGACGTTAAAAGGGACCTACCAAAACTTTTGTAGTCCTCCCCTGCTAACTGGTGCCTAATTACCGATGGACGAGGCTCTGTCGAAGGGTGCCCTTGGGAGGTCATATGGCAGTCGCTCTTAAAGCGTATTATCATTGACCAAGTAAGACAAATATTTAAATATATGGACTGGTTCCGAGATGAACATGGTTCAACTTTTGAATAGTGATGAATAGGTTTCAATCATCATCGGACATTGCCTGATGTTTCGACCAGGTTACACCGACCGTGGTCATCACTGGGCCTGTTAGTCTGATGACTAAGGGCGGTGTAACCTGGTCGAAACGTCAGGTCAAATCCAAGGTATGGATGTAACTATACCATTTTTTTTTTTTTTTTTTTTTTATCGTGCGATAAATCCCCACGGATACCACCTCCACAGAGCCGGTGGAGGTGATTATGTCGGACTCGAACCGACTAAAACGCACGCCATCTTGGGTCCTTGGTTGCCGGAGGTGAGATTGCCAAAAGCATATCTCTCGCACCCCGACAGACCCAGGACCATCTCTTTCGAGATGGCCCCCTTCGGGTTGTGGGGACCAAAATGTCCCCATCTAGCCCCGGTTACGGGGAGGCGCACTTTGCGCCGCCGCCGCGGCCTGCTTCTGCTAGGGTGACAGGCGGCTCCACCAGTCACCCCCAGGCCAGCGCTCATGGAGGACGGAGGTCGTTCTGCGACCTCCGACGTCCGGTTCGCCTTCGCTCTGCACGGGCTTCCCGGGCCCGGAGTCTGGTCCGGACCCGACCGGCCGCCTCCTTCTCGAGCATTACTTGCTCGCAGAAGGAGGCGGCCGCACCCCAAGCGTTTGCGCATCGTACCATCGCTGTGAGCAATGTGACGAGTGTGAGGACTCCCACCCCTAGAGCCGCCACTAGGACCCGCCTCGGCGTGTCCCACGCCGGGCACTCGGTCAGCGTGTGCAGCTCTGTGTCCTCGCTCGCATCACAGTGATGGCACTCGGGCGTTGGCTCCTTCCGGATCCGACACAGGTAACTCCCGAAACACCCGTGTCCGGTAATCACCTGCGTCAGCCGGTACGAGAGGCTGCCGTGTGGCCTCTCTAGCCACTCCTCCATGATGGGTCTTACCGCCGCTATTACGGCGTGCCCTGCGCTTGGTCGCCCAAGTCGTAGCTCCCATTCCGCTACCATGTCCCTGTGGAGCTGAGACCTCAAACTATACCATGATCGCGTTAATTCCTGTTAACATTATTGTAAATCATAGAACTCGAAAATTTAAAAGTTAAACTCTGCCTTCAGACGTTACAGTATAAAAAAATAAATGTAAAAACATTTAATATATATTTGTTTTATTTACAATTCTGTCTGCAATATTAACATTTAATTAGTAACGCAGAAATAACATTAAATAACCCGCTGTTTCAATGTCGTAACACGAAGGACAATAGAGAATGCATAATATGTTGTTGTAAAGATTGTTTGTTATTTATTTATATACTAGCTTTTGCCCGCGGCTCCACCCGCATGAATGTCGGTTATCGCGATCGAACATAGCGTATGTCTTTTCTCAAGGTCTAACCTATCCCTATACTAAATTTCATCAAAATCGGTTCAGTGGTTTAGGAGTGAAAGCGTAACATACAGACAGACAGACAGAGTTACTTTTGCATTTATAATATTAGTATGGATTCACGCCTGTCTGTGAAGGTGTAGAAAGAACTGTGCTTTTTGTACACCAACATTTTGATAGCTATATGTTTCTCTATTGAGACAAAAAATAGCCTAGGGTCCGATAAAGACCCTGTCTCTCGATTTTCATTGACAGATTTGACACCATTGTCAATGACAATATGCCCTCTATTACTAGATGTAAATCGAGATTCAGAACTCAGTATTGTTCTGGAATACGGGCCTATTATCGTTCAGCGACTGAGTTTACACATTGTAGTTTATCGTATGTTAGGCTCATGTTCGTATATATAAATACAAAAAAAATCACTTCTTTTTGCAATTATTACACATACCCAACGAAACAATATTACATAAATACGCAACAATAAAAATGCGTAACATTTACAGAAAAAATAAACAAAATTCGAATAAAAAATATTCGTATTCCGAACACAGAATGCGTATTTAGAAATGATATTTCATTTTATTTATCAACATCGCGTCACCTTCAAATCATTAGTAGGTCTGCGTCGCCAAGTCAGCCGCCAGTAGTAGGGACATCGCGTGCTGCATTGACCTAGTTGACGCGGGTTCGATACCCGAGTGAGGTCGGCCGCATAGATAATAACTTTAAACGCCTCCGCTTGCGAGTCTTCGCTGCGAATCTGTATTATCTAATGACGTCGTGTTTTTAGTACTGTGTTATTGATCAAGATTATTCATTTAACTGTAGGTACTTTTCTTGTTTTTATGTACAGTGTGTGGTATGAAAAGAACTTCAACCCACACAAGCTATGGAATGAAATCCCAGCTATGTTTTTCCCAAGCGACTACAATATGGGGTTCTTCAAGAAGGGCATTAGAAGGTTTCTTCAGGGTCGGTAGCACGAGTGTAATACCCTTGCTGTTGCATACGTCCATAGGCCACGGTAACCACTTACCATCAGGTGGGTCGCGTGCTTGTCTGCGACTTATTAGTATCTATATCTATATTATAAAAGAAAATCGCGCTAGTTACACTATTTATAACTCAAGAACGGCTGTATCGATTTGGCTGATAATTGGTGAGGCTGTAGCTTAGAACAAGGAGACGGACATAGATACTTTTCGTCCCGTTCGACCTTTATTTTATCTCGAGTATAGGTTCCTGTAGGTCATCACGGGATCAATATTTCTTTGACTCTGGAACATTTGCATGAAGTACCAGGCTCACAGAAACTTTAAGGAACTTTATCTGAGTCGCAGGAACTGGAACAATGTGTCCTATACCTTTCTATTTCGAAGGAACGCGTACAAAGTCGCGGGCAAAAGGCAAAAGAAATATAAAAGAATTTGACACGACACGAATCTTGTCATGTCAAAAATGGTACCACGGTGATCTTCAAATGAACTGCCTCCTTAGATGCGTTTTACATGGGAAAGTACGAAACACATAATTTTCTTTATTATCGTTTTATGATAGAATTAAGAGTTAAGTAATTAAAAGATTAAAATTCATTCATCTACTTTCGTCGTTAACAGTATAAAAGCGAGCTGAACTCAATTATTAGATTTATATATTCAATTTCCATCCAGAATACCTTAGAGTTTTAATAGTATACAATAAAATAATTATTTATTACATTGGTATATTGATTTACAACTGTCGGCTATAAGGCCGATGATGCATGAAACGATAGGAAACGATGAATATTAGTATCTAATCGATACTATTATTAGTATTCTTACTAACTCTAAAGAAGCCTCCGTGGCGTGGCGGTAGTGAACGCGGCCGCTACGCAGGAGACGCGGGTTCGATCCCCGCTCAGTGTTATAATATTGAAAAGTTTACACGAATATTACTCATTAAAATACACTTAAAACTATGTGACAACCATCTTCAGTCACTCAGCGATCATGGCTCTGGAAAATAGCCGAAAAGTAGCAGGCAAAGTATACATAGGTAATAACTATCAAATAAATCGAAATAAAAGCCATAAAAAAGTGGTTTAATTCAACAAAACTAAAGAGATAATTTTAACATTACCAAATATTACAACACTAGCATAATATACACACACACACACTCACTCACGCATCATGTACACACACATATACACTCACACTTTCTCTCATACACACAAGTGTTATGCGTGTACATTAAGTGCAACTCCTCGTCAGTGTGTCACTCACACAGGTGTTGGGAGCCACAAGGGCGTTTCACGTCCTAGGGGCAACACTCTCTGCGTCTGAAGGGCATTTCTACGTGCCCTTAGACCTTCACGTCCAGAATAGTATTTTTCAGGTGGTTAGGTACCCGTGTTCAAAGTGTACGCCATTTTTATATTGATGTTAAAATAGCGAATGTTACTCCTAAGAGTCTTGCGGCAACCGCCCAGCTACGTGGGTAACAAATGCCTGGCAATGGCGCCCCTACCGGGTCCAGGTAGAAGGGGTGAGCCCAAGAAGTGCTTGCTTGGCGTCGTGGAGGGTGACATGCGTAAAAATGGTCTCACTACCTTGGACACCCAAGATCATGCGAAGTGGAGGAGGAAGAGCCGGAAAGTGGACCCTGAGCTCCGAGGGCACCGCGGCCTCGGATGCAATCAGGACTAACGTCTTTATGTAGATGATGATGACTCCTAAGAGGAGAACCTCAGAAGAGTTTGATATCTGGATCATTAAATTAGCCTATCGAAGTCCACGGCTGGACATAGGCCTCTCCCAATGTTGGGAAGCTGTTGCTTACTGTTTCCACGCTGGGCAGATGGGTTGGTACTGTGATTTTTCGAGTTTGGATGGATACTGTATAGTAGGATGAAGTCTAGTATTGACTGTTTTAGTATATATACCCGTCAATTAACACAACAAATCAATTGCCTCTGTGGCGTGGCGGTAGTGCACGCGACTGCCACGCAAGAGGCGCAGGTTCGATCCCCGTACAGTGCAAATATTTGTATGCATGAATATGGCTATTTGCATTGGTCTGGGTGTTTCCATGTATACTATGTATGTATTTACAAAATAAAAGGTATCTAAGTATGTTTATCCTCATTCTAGATTCCATAACACAAGCTAATTAAGCTTACCATGGGTCTAGATAGCGTTGTGTAGAATGTTGTGGAATGTTTATTTATTATTGCCCATTTGACGGTAATAGGTGCGACCCCTATTACGTGGGACGAAAAGTCATAGTTGTTAAAATGTGGATACACCCCTGCCCACTCATTCAGGGATTTACTGGCATGAATAAAATGTATTTACATAAATTCTAAAAAAACTTTATTACTAAATAACAGAAATAAAATACATAATATCTCTAATTATATGTACCAAATATTCGGGCACAGTAGGGTGGTCCTTGAAATCACCTAGTTTTAGTGAACCCAACGCACGAACTGGGCATCGACTCCGCTGTCTGGAGGTCGAATGTACCCTCTAAGGAAGGTTACACCACTAGGCGTAGGCCTGTTCGTTACTTTATTTATAGGCTAGAGATATTCTCCTGCACCGTTGGCTCAGCGGTTATTAATTCGACTGGTGTGCAAAAAGCTCGTGTTCAGGCAATTTTACTGCTTTTTTGTTATCTATCAGGAAATCCTAACAAATGGTACATAAGTACCCATATTAAGGTATAAAGCTCAGCTTCTATAATGTGGAATCAAGGAATGTTACGTTTTTTACCTGCCAAACCAAAATGAGGTACTTAACACGAGCACGTGGACCCCAGGCTTCTAAATGAAATTCTGGAATTCAACTGAAAACAGCGCTAAAATAAAGATGATGACGACGACGGGATAATGAAACGTGCCTGGTAGATGGCAATTAAATCAGTAGTATCAGTAGAAATGAATTAATACCCATATTTCTCAGTTTTTGATTCCATGCAAAGAACCATACGTAAATTTTCGTTAATACATACTTCATAGGATACTAGCTTTTGCCTGCAGCTCCGCCCACGTAGATGTCCGTTATAGTGACCAAACATAGCATATATGTTAATCCAGGGTGACAGCTAACTCCATTACAAATTTTATTAAAATCGTTCCAGCCGTTTAGACGTGAAAGAGTAACAAACATCCATCCATACTTTCAAACTTTAGCGTTTATAATATTAGTAGGATATTATTTACTTCCTTTTGTCATATTTTATAATACCCATGAAAGAGACATGGTAGCCCCTGCATCCTACTTTACAGTGAACCAAGCAGTAAAACATAAGTAGTGTTACATCTGCATCATTTCAAAAAAAGACATAAAAATCTATCTAAAATAAAACAAAACTTTAAGCAAAAAAATCTACTCCAAAAACACTGAACCAAATGCTAACTATTATATTATTCCTCAAATTATATAAGTACCCTTACGAATTCTCTTGAATACTCTAGATAGACGCGAACGCGACGTTACGCGTTCAGAGGCCGTCAACCTTAGGACGTCCTTACTCCAGGGCGGTACAGCGCAAACCTGCGCGTAGATGTTCCGTCAAAGTGCAAAGTCAAAGACCCCGCGACCGTAGGACGCCCTAGCCTTCCTCCAGGGCTGCTCAACAGCCCGGTGGGTGTTCCGCGGGCAGTGCAGAGTCAAAGACCTCAGGACGCACCGCCCGCCCTTGTGCAAGCCTGTCTGGGTTCCGTCGGCAGTCATACTTTATAAGATATATTTTATCTGTCTGCGCTTGGTGTTAGGTTTTATTTGTAATAGGGGTAGTTTTACTTATGGTGACTGATCAGGTCTGCTGTTACGAGTTTGTATTGTGTATTGAATTTCTTTTATGTGTCGTCTCGTATACGATATATATACGTTAAAGTTAATTTTTTTTATTGATTATATACATACTTAACTTTAAGAATAAGATTTGTAAGAGGTTAACGTGACTTTGAATAGTTGTAATACTACAGGTACTTTTTTATAAAGGACACGTCAATTTTACTTCACCTCACCTGATGTTACGCTAGAGGCAAAGTCTCGAAAAGAGGGTCACCATCGTAAACATGTGTTTTTTTTAAAGAAAAATATTAGAACCGACGTTAACCATGTGTACCATGTTAACAGTGGTGACACTCAGCTTGATTGTCTCATTATATGCCTTTTCACGCCCCGCTTAAAGGACCCGGAATTTCCTGCACGTAGTATGTATGACTCAACCCGGGAATGACTGCACGTGTAAAATACAAGAGTCATTCCATCCCCTCCTTTAGCTATTGTACAAGGTGTCTAAGGGGTGGAGTTGCTCTTCAACTAAAAAAAACAAAAAAGTCATAAAATAAAATAAAAAAGAAATAAACATTCCACAACATTCTACACAACGCTATCTAGACCCATGGTAAGCTTAACTAGCTTGTGTTATGGAATGTAGAATGCGGATAAACATACTTAGATTCTTTTTTTTTTTAATACGTTAATATTATACATAGAAACACCTAGACCAATTCAAATAGCCATATTCATGCATATACATATTTGCACTGAGCGGGGACCGAACCCGCGCTTCCTGCGTAGCAGTCACGTTCACTACCGCCACGCCACAGAGGCTGTCAAAGTATTATACCAATAGGCTTGTAGGTCTTTATTACTCCCTTTATTACTTTTTATAGAAAAAAAAGCATAACGAAATATAGGTGTTAATAAACCTCTGCCTATCCATTCAGAAATATACTGTCGTGATTGTATGAAAAGTTCAAGACATGTCTCAAGCCTTGGTCTCTGCCCACTCAAAAACAAAATAGGGCGCAAATGTAATATCTAAATCAGCAAAAAATATTACCACAATAATGTGGTATGAAAATAATATATTATTTAGAAAGTTTGTCGCCCGTTATTCGGCTAAGTCCGGGCACCAGACGAGGGTTGACGCCCGCCCTAGGAAGGACGCCGTGCCCGCCCTAGGAAGGACGCACCGCCCGCCCTGGCTTCCACTTGTCTCGTTGCGTGTTGAACTCGATGCTGCATCAAAGGCTGTATTTATATTATACAGGTGTTAAAAATTATAGTACGTTTCCTAGCATTAAAAGGAACATTTTTGTTACTTGATATTATTTTCTGTCTTAATATATCGTGACGGAGGCCAAAGATACGTTCACTAAGGCCTATTTTATTTGTTATGTATAAAGATGGGATTTTTTTTTAAAGAATATTGGAACCGAACTTACTAATATTCACTCTAACCCCTCCAACTAAGCTAAATCGCTTGTGCTAGGAGTGGGTTCACGTCGGTAGTGTAATGGCCAGGATCGAACCCGGGACCTCTCGATCGTAAGGCCAACTCCTTAACCACTAAGCTACCGACGCTTCATAATTATAAATACACATGTTCTTGTCTTCCTACAATCTTGGGTGTTTTAAGTATGGCGTAATAAATCATGGCCAAATCATAGTTACTAATATTAGGTACTAGCTGTCCCGGCAAACGTTGTTTCGCCTTAGAAATTAGAATCAATTAGCTGTATCAAATTCTCCTAATTATTTTAAGAACGGAAAGCATTTCGATTCGGGCCCCATACGCCCACGGAGCTCCCGACGCTAATAGGTCACCGGGGCCCATATTTACACCTATGGAGCCTATATACCTACGGGACCCATACAACCATATACCTCTTCGCTCAAGGGCGTTCATACTACCATAAAACATAAATTTTTCGACCTAAATAAAAAAATTGCCACCATAAATATTTTCGCGGCCCAAGCAACGGGCATTTTGTTAATTCAGAAGAATGTCTACAAATCACCCTCTGACGATATTTGCACGCAAGTCAATTCTATATCAAACGTCAGATAACATAGAAGAATATCATACAGCCAATGATATTTTATACAAGATATGTTACGTTCATAGTAACTGACTTCTCAAATCTGATCCAGCAGTCTGTCAGTGCACAATAGTTGACAATTAGCGTTAAAGTAGTACGAAAGATGAGAAAAGCACGTGAGTAAAAAAGATAGCTATAATTCGGAATGATTCGGACGATTGCACTTGTAGGATCGTTTCGAAGCATAGATTATGATTTTGTTGAACAGAAGGGGTATTTCGTTGGTAGGCAAGAAATGAAATTCGATGAATAAATAATACGTCATTATTTATTTCGGAAAATGATAATAATTCAAAAAAAATATTTGGAAACTTCTCGAAAATAAAACCATAGTGCCGTACTGACGTTAAAAAAAATTAAACTCCTTCAAATAAATTTAATTTATTTCTTTTCTGCCACCTAGAAAGTTTTTTATTTTGGGATTATTTTTATGAGCAGAATGAAGCCGAACAGTGGTATATTTGTCAGTTATTTATATTCTTCCTGAGCAATGTTCCTTTTTTCGAAGTATATCTCTCAGTGGCTTCAAAAATTGCTACAAATTCTGCTGCTTTTTGAAGGTGTCCAGTCAAACTCATTTCGTTGTTCTTTAACAATTGCAATCCACTCTTGAAGTCGAACTTCATTAGTCGGAAACCTTGAAAAAATAATTTTGGTTAATACAATTATTTAAAGGACAACAAATAAATAAAACAAAAATTATGTTACTCAATTTTAAATAACAAATAAAACTGAACAGCAGGTCAAAATTATTACTTAAGTAGGCAGTAAACTGAAAATTACCCTATGTCGCATCTGTACTGATAATCTATGCAAGCAGTGTTGTTGTGTCCTTGTCGTGTTCATATCAAAAAGTATTTCTGTCCTTTTTCTTTGCCGCCATTATTTTAAAAATATTATTAATCTAATTTTAATGAAATACACTAAAAAATCGGTAATATTGTATGTACTTACATGTGATAGAAGGTCCTTCGTGTTTTATTGATTTTACTGTCGTAATTTGTACATTTTTAAAAATACACGGCGGCATTTTTATTGCCATTTTATTATGCGCTTACATACGTGACAACTCGGCGTTTGCCAGACATATACTAAATGCGATACGTCCCAATTGGGACGTTTTCGCGTCTTCACCAGGCGCAGTCTAATAACATATCTGCCTCTTTTTTGTATGTAATATCATTGCATACAGCAGTATTAGATTAATAAACACATTGTTTTCCAATACGTATTCCAAAATCAAAATTTAAACATGGCGTATGTCGGATCAGCTATTTTATATGGTGGTTATGTATTCTTAAATTTTCTAATTTTCGGCGCTATTTTCTTCATTTTTTCTTTCATAAGAACCTTCTCCTAACAATAACGAACACAACAAAAAAGAATTAGTGAAATCGGTCTAGCCGTTCACGCGTGATGCCGTGACCAAGGGAAATAGGGATTCATTTTTATATATATAGGTAAACGTTAAAGATTGTAAAGATGTTTGGATGTTTATCACCCAATCCCGCTATAATGACTCTGGGAACTGGGTGAAATTGGTACAGGACTAAATTTTATGATTTAGATTTTATTTTAGATTTACCATCTGTAATGGCAGCCAATATTTTTGGACTGCAACCCAGCTTACCACCAGGTGGGGTGCAGTCAATTGGACGACCTAAGTATATAAAAATAAGTCTGAAAATATACATATATGCTTTTTATCCCCGGGATAGGGTCAACGGGAGGGACTTTCACACGGGCGAGCCGCAGTCAACAGCTAGTATTGTTTTGTGTGCTGCAGCACGTCAGAATACTTTGTCTTCCGAGACTTTGCCTTTGCTTAACATCAGGCGAGGTGAAGTCAAATTGACGTGTCCTATATTAAAAAAACGCATTTTTTTTTCTTCTTCTTTGTTTCTATAAAAATCTAGCAAAATCGCGAAAGTCCTAATATTAGCTAAGTCACAGACATCCACAATTCATTGATCAGATACCCAGTACATACTAGTACATGTCTAGAAGCCAAACGTCGATACTAAAGGGACAATTAGGCCGACCCGTCGGGTTGACGTCCGCCCTAGGAAGGACGCACCGCCCGCCCTAGCAGCCTTCCACATATAGCCTTCGGGTATTAATGTCATATTTAAGTTTACCTTTTACGACTACTAGCTAATGTCTGCGGCTCCGCCCGAGTGGTTTTCGATATTTTATTCTACCTAGCTGGTTGATAAGCACACGGTTCACCTGATGGAAAGTGTTTACAGTGGTTAATTTACGTGTACAACACTATCTATGATATCTACAGTAATTATGGTCATCGCTAAACCGATTGCGATCAAACAAACGTAAGATACTAAGTCTGTCCAAGACTCATATAAAATTGCATCAAAATTTGTTCAGTAGTTTTAACGTCCATCAAGTATTCAAATCGATTTAGAAAGGAAACAACACGGGATTTGAACTTGTGTTCCTTCTTTTACAGGGAGAATGCTTTGACCACTAAGCTACCTGACCCACGTCTGAACTAATCCAAACCTTTCCTCTCTTTATATATCCGTCTTTGAGGCGACAGTGGAGCAATCTACCGACCCTATTAGGAGCTATGCTATCGGAATCAATGAATGATTTTTCAACCATTTTTAAACATTGATTTTTGATTACTCCGCCCAAATATTTGAATGAAATTTTACTGCAACTATGGTAATTATTGAAATCGATTTAGAAAGGAAAATTTTTGAAGTGTCTAAGCGGGATTTGAACCCGCGATCCTTCTCTTACAGACTTAGTTACTTCTAAAAAAAAATAACCCATTAAAATTTGTCTATTGTATGTAAGGGGATACACATTCACATTATGATCACAGTGAAACTTTACTTAGTATACAAATATTAGACTACAAGTAGTTATTTACCGCATTATTTAATTTCAATAACTACCTAATCTGGGAACTAAACCCAGGGCCTGACAATCCCCTAATATTATACCATAGAACGAACGAGGAAAATATTATGTAGTTCCCAAAAATATTAGTATATACAATTGTTATACCTTACCAGATATAAAAACAATACGATATTAATTCAAACAAATATATTATATCCATATACTAAATATGAAGTAAGGTCGACGGTTCGTAGACCTTTCGTAGCAGCTCGTAGAGGTGTCCTCTACGCGGCTACAGAAAGCCCCGGTCCCGGGAGGAAGGTGACTCGGGTGAGAGGTCAGAGGAGAGTTCACTGCGGAGGTGCTACGGTTAGGAGTTGACATTGTATATTTTATGTACTATGTAATAATATACTTAGATTCTGTAATATAAGTACTGTGTTAGAAAAATTCAAGTCGATAAATAAATTCAATTTCTGCTCGTTATTCCGTGCTTGTATATCCGTGCAGGGATATGCAGAGTTATATTACATATAATATACTCACACCTGTAAATCCCGATGGGGTTGGCAGAGTTGTATGATTAATAAAGTAAGTAGGCGAAGTGTGGGACTTCACTTACTATGATTTCTAGTCTATGTAATAGCGGGCACTTTTTATTTCAACATCTAAAAATTACCAACAATTACCTTATTTAGTTTTACTTACATAATACCCCGATGGGGTAGGCAGAAGTGTACAGTGCACTTTTAACGGATTCTATCGCGATATATTTGTTATTATTTACTTTTAAACCGACGTTTCGGCTGCATTCAAGCAGCCATGATCACGGTGTGTCTCATAATGGTATACACCAGGAGCGTTTCTTTAATCATTTATATTATTTACTAGCTGATGCCTGTGGCTTGGTTCATGTGGAAATCTGTTCCCGTTCCTATAACTGGTCGAGACGTCTTCGAATTTTGCGCTTAGCAACATCCATTTTCATATAAGCTTGTTATTAATATCTAAGGTACTTACAAAAAACGTAGACTACATGAAAGATATTATATGCTTACGACATTACTGGCAAACAATAGCGGCAAACATTCCCGGAATATGCTCGCGATAGTGGAAATATTCTTTAATAACCAGGCCACCCGAATTAATTGTATATGAACAGAATTAATTTCGAAGAGGGGGTCGACAGGACAAGAATATAATTAGCAACATATAAATAGCTTTTCTTCGTAATAAGGTCGTCTAACCAAAAAAATGAATACTTGTTTATATTGATTGTGTGCTTGAAGCTGTATATTTTCAAAGGAAAAGATGAATGTGTACCTCAACAATGTTCGCCATTCATATTTATATGATATACTAGCTTTGTTTCTGTGAGCCTGGTACTTTATGTAAATGTACCAGGCTCACAGAAATACTGATCCCCAAACCGCGACCCACAGGCACCTATCATACCCGGGATAAAATAGTCGAACGGGATGGAAAGTATCCTATGTCCGTCTCCTGGTTCTAAGCTACATCCCCACCAATTTTCAGCCAAATAGGTTCATCCGTATAAATGGTGTAACTAACACGACTTTCTTTTATATAAATATAGACAGATTGTGCTCAGATGAATTATTTGACATGATGCCCACAGCTACATTCTATCATCGCACCGCTCGCCATAGACAGGGAATTCATCCCCACACATTGCATCCGAATACGGTGCGCACCGTGCGGTATGAAAGGAACTTCATCCCACGTACGCTCAAGCTGTGGAATGAACTCCCTGCCATGGTTTTCCCAAGCGACTACGATATGGGGTTCTTCAAGAGGGGCACTAGAAGGTTTCTTCAGGGTAGGCAGCGCGAGTGTAACGCCCCTGGTGTTGCATACGTCCATAGGCCGCGGTAAGCACTTTCCATCAGGGGGGCCGTGTGCTTGTCTGCCACCTAAGAGGTATAAAAAAAAAGATACATAGGTAATAAAGAAGGTTACGCTATTAACTTTTTAGGTAATGTAAGAAAAAATCGTTCAAGTAAGGGATATTCAAATTGGAAGCCTTCCTAGAGACAACGAGATCATACTATAAAATCCATACATACCTATATTCACGCCATAAATCCCCGAAGGGTAAGCAGAGTTGTTTTAACTCTAAAATTAATAAGATTTTATCTCATCAATTTCATTGTCATATTCATCATCATAGCGCCTTTCTTGAGAGTTTTCACCACGGATGAGTCCGGATGAAGTCCGGAGTCTGCTTAGGTACTCCTTCTCTTTCTTATGTTTAGAATTATACAACTTTTGTGTAAGCGACTACCGTTCTATACCCCAACGTAAAGTCGAATTCCCCCAACATCAATTGAAGTCTCTGAAGTCCAAACCGGTTCGCTTGATCTCCAAAGACTTCGATGGGGCCACAAAAATACCCATCAATAATTTAACTGTTTATATGGTCATACCTATTTTAGCGCGGGGTAATCAGAGACAGTCCAACGCGTATATTTTAGTCAGTTCGATTCTGAATTAGTCAACCGCCAACTTTATTAAGGTTCTACCCGGGTTTATCAGTTATAAAAACAAAATAATAATAAGCTAAATAAATAATATTACACTTTTAAGTACCTACCTACAATATATTTCATCAAATGTGCCTATGCATCACCAAATAAAACAAACTGTCAACTCTACACCAAAACAAGACTATTATCTAAAATTGTTGAGTCGGGAGTCGAACCCACCCCCGTTTCACCTTAGCGCACAGACGGACGTCCCGGACGAAGTTCAACGCACCTCCCCCACAAGGGCATGTTGCATAAACCATCCCCAGCGGGGTGGGTGTGTGCGTTCGTGTATTACGTATAATGTCGATGGGGTTTTTGGTAGTGTGCGTTTTTGTTCTTGTGTAGTGAGAATGATGATTTGTTTTGGAGTCTGTGTATCTTTGAGGGTGTTTTAGGGGTGGGACCCCTAAAACTTTTTTTTTTTTATATAGGACACGTCAATTTGACTTCACCTCGCCTGATGTTAAGCTAAAGGCAAAGTCTCGGAAAGAGGGTCACCATCGGAAACATGTACCATGTTAACAGTGGTGGCACTCAGCTTGACGGCCTCGTTAGATGCCTTTTCACGCCCCGCTTAAAGGACCCGGGACTGTAGGAAGAATCTAGGATTCTATCGAGTGTGGGTGGTCAAAATCATATATTATAGAAATTAGCAGAAAATAGAGCGGACTTTGAGCTCTAAAATCCATACTTAATATTGTAAATGCGAAAGTAACTCTGTCTGTCTTTTTGTATGTTACACATTCACGACTAAACCACTGAACCGATTTTGATGAAATTTGATATAGGCTATGTTTAGTCGCGATAACCGACATTCACGCGGACGGAGCCGCGGGCCGGGCAAAAGCTAGTATACAGTCACGCCTTCTTCCGAGTGGGGTGAGCAGATACCTTTTTTTTTCATGCGGAAATCCCCTCGGATACCTCCCCGCCGGAGTCGGAAGGGGAGGTTATGTCGGACTCGAACCGACTAACACTGCACGCCGACTGAGGGTCGTGGTGCTAGGCCAGACGTGAGGTTGTCTTCGACATATCCCTCGCACCCCGGCTGACCCAGGGCCATCCCTTACGGTCTAGCCCTCCCCGGGGGATGAGCAAATACCACATATTTCCACCAACAATAATTCGGGCATACATCTTTCCCATCATTTACTTTCATAAATGTTTTCATACATGCTCGCCAATTAAACTACAGGTTCGAAATTGAAAAAATATTTTTCTGATGAATATTACGTTTAATGAACAAAGCCACCACTGTTAACATGGTAAATGTTTACGATGGTGACCCTCTTTCCGAGACTTTGCCTTTAGCTTAACATCAGGCGAGGTGAAGTCAAATTGACGTGTCCTGTATAAAAAAAAAATAATAATCGCGCTACTACCCAAGGAAGACAAGCAGGATTCATAAATTTCAGCAAATCCGGTACTTCTGAGGAAGATGTATAATATGTATGTATTTACAAAAAAAAAGTATCGAAGTACGAATACAGTGGGAAAAATTAAATGCTCAAGTGGGTTCAAGTCCCACTTGAGCATTTCATTTTTCCCGATGTATTCGAATTTTTAATTTAGCATAAAAAATACTATAAAAAATTCATTAAAGTATCTAAGTATTTTTATCCACATTCTAGATTCCATAACACAAGCTAGTTAAACTTACCATGGGTCTAGATAGCGTTGTAAATTTTTATTCTTATTTATTTATATATATGGAAGCAAAGGAACTTAATTTATAAAGGATGATGTTATATATATGATAACATATTATCTACCTAAGAGGATGTAGTGACAAATGTTAATAGGTATTAAACAAGGTTTAGTCATCTAGGTTGAGTCATGACTGACTAAAATATTACTTACATATATTCACGCCTATATATCCCAGAAGAGTAGGCAGAGCAGTATTAACACCCACATTTCGACAAATATAATTTTTGGTTTACGTAATAGAGGGTGAGCCTATTGCCGTTAAGTGGACATTTTTGATTTTTTGTAATAGAGAAGAGACCCTAGTATTAGGTATTCTGTACTCGACTCGAGAAGCGAACTCACAATGTCACGATCACATGCATAAAATCATTGACTCGTACCAGGGTATTAACATGCTTATAACAACACCCTGTAGCTAATAAAACGAAACTAAATAAATACTAAATCTCCAAACGATTGATCCTCTATGAAAAAAAAGGTCTTAGGAACGTCAAACAAACATCCCTTTGACTAAAAACTTGTAAATTATTATCTAAAAGGAATCAGACATAGACTTTACTGTACACACACATTGGCACGCACCCTGTATGCACACAACACGTATACATAGACACACTCACACATAGCCGATCACGTTATCTGACACACACACACTGAAACAATCCACGCACACACGCACAACTGTCTAGACAACTTGTTAAAATGCGATGTTCCGGGGCTCGACATTCGTCAGTAGGATAGGTCACGGACCACCACGGACATTGCTATCCCTTTCTCACCCATACTACTATCCCTTATTAACGAAAAACCTAACCACAACATTCAAATATCAACCTTATTCCCTTAAAATAAAAACTCTTTCATCCCAACACTAATCAGGTATAAATTTCGCTTTCAAAGCTGAGTTGATCTAATATCGATAAGGCAATAACTCTTCAGGAAATTTATACGAAATTGAATTCTATTGCTTTAGTAGAAAGGGTATATTTGTTGTTGAGGTAGTTGGTCCTTCCAGGTCTCCCAACGTGGTGTCCTTGGTCGGTCAGGACGAATTAGTCTTGGGAATAATAAATTTATGTAAATGTTCGTACATGTATGTACAAAATTGTATATATAACTTTATCGGTCTAGCCTTTGTGGCCCGTCCCAGGCATGTTAGATCGGGACTTACAATAATAACATGTTCTATTTTGTTAACAATGTTATTTTTTTAGTATAACGATAAGAGACATAAGGTTTTTTTTATTCTGAAGACACAAGCGACTGAAAGGCTATTTTGGTTTGTAAAACAACATTGAGTATGATAAAAAGATCAGTGTTGCAAGTAAAGAAAATTGCTGTAGGTACAAAAGATATACAGGTATATGGCGATCTTCTATCCAACAATAGACAGTCTGTGAAAAATATAAATAGCTCTTATTATGTGAGATCTAAATTCATTTGGGATTATACAGCTATGAGTATTGTACTAAAGTAGCAAAGAAGTACCAACCTTCAACCTTAATCTTACTAATCTTGCCTTATTAATACTACATGTTTCACAATGGAAACCTCTATTTGTTGTTTATAACACAAAAGCGTCATTAATTCTCTAAAAACCAACACAAAAAAGCTACAAAAACTTACTAAAAAGATCACTATTCAAATTTTTTTTTTTTAATATTCACAAAGCAAACAAACTCTGTTCCAAATTTAAAAATATTTAGTTTTAAAATTTGTTTACGAAAATGGCGCGCTATTTTGTGTCTGTAGTTCGGTTTAATTAAAAATTAATAGCTGCGTTAGTACTTACACTGAACCTAATCGTGTCGGAGGCACTCGATTAGCAAAATAAGCTGAATCGAGACCTTTTGGTCTTCCTTTTATCGAAGGCTTTGCTGTATCCACACATAATATAATGGGTTTTATAAAGGCTTGTGGCTATACTAGAACGTAAATTGTGTCGGAGTAGGAGAGAATGACTTTTGAATTTGGAATGCGAATGCAAATTATTATTCATGAATGTTGACTCCTATCTGTCAAAATAGCGCGCCTTTTTGTACTGTTCATCTGTTTGACAGCTGAAAGTGTTCAGGTTAGGTCATGAATAAATACCAAAATTATTGTTCCCAACGACCAATCTATGAATATTTTTGTCCAAAGTCTATTAATAGACAACCAATTATAAAAAAAAATTGTGATACAAGTATGGCAGTCTCGTTAGGGTAGAGTGAATTGATAAAAAAAGATCAATCGAAATATTTCTTATAGCTAATTACTTCCAAGAATTAGGTATATTTGCGAAACACACTTTTACCACTCCCTTTACACAATTTTAGTTAGGAGGAAATTTCGTAAAATTCTTCGGTAAGAAATTTCAGGCCTTTATAGATGGCTGTCAAATCGCAGCAGAACCTATACAGTTGCCTAAAGACGCCTCTTTTGCTGTATTCTATACTATGGAGAGTGTTTTATGAACTCTTCCAATTTATCTCACCTTGTACCTTCCTGTCCACAACAACTCGTGCTACCCTGTGATGGCACCCACATACGGTACCCCCAAGTAGTTTTAACACAATAAAAGCTTGAACCCCCTGACCAAGCATTATGTTTCCCTCTTCTTACAATCCCGGGTTCTTTAATTACGGCGTGAAATATCATCTGTTGAAGCCGTCAAAGTAGAGACCTCCTTTTAAAGACTGATAGCATCCAGAATGGTAGCCTTAGACATACCATCTAGTGGAGTCACGGGTAATTGATGAAGCCTGTATATTAATTAGCAGTTCTGGACTTTTTCGCAGTACCTGTTTTTCGAAATCATAATTTAGCTTTATCACCAAACCGGGCACGTTCCATTATCCCTCAGGAAAATCTCGAACAAACGGGCATTATGTATTAATTACGGTGTAGCCTATTGCGGGGAGCTTCCTAGACACTCCCCCCACAGCCAGCACGTCTGAAGGTCGGGGCGTTCACCCGCAGACTCACCCACCACCCCCTACGCACACAAACACGCACCGAATCCAACGATACGAAGTTACGCTGTTGAGTGATTGTGTGTGTGCGTTAGGGTCTGTAGTGAGTGCGTGTGTGTGTGCGTTGCTTTTTCAGGTATATTAATAAGCACCTTTTTTGTTAATACGCTATGTGATTTCACCCAATTAAGGTATAATGGATTAATAGGTTATGATACGGTTATAGACCATATTAAACATAAATAGGTGTATTTTTTCTTAAGCTAAGTTGAATTTCTGTTATTAGGAGTGGTTTTAAAACAGATTGGATACCAGGGTCCATTAAAACAGTAGTTTTAATGGACCCTGGTATCCAAGGGATAGAACTGTGCAGATAATAAGTAATCATACAATCCATCCAGGGCAATAGGCTTGTCACCAAGTAAGTGGGACATATAGATATGCCTACTTGGCGAAATGTGGCTGTCAATACACATCTCGGTGATATAATGAAGTGAACGTTTAAGTTCAAAAAAATATCAATCAAAATATATTTCGTTTTACCTTGTTATGACATCCATATATTGAGACAACTCCAGTGAATTGTGTATTTCTATGTAACTTCAAAGTGAAATAAATACATTTCAAAGTGTATTTTACGTGGAAATTTTCCCAATTTTTGACAATTGGCCTTCATTAGAAAACAATTTTAGCATCAATTCGTCTCGATATACATAATTCCAGGAACACCTAGAGCTGAATAAGGAACATGGTTACACAAAGAAACGCCTCGAATACCTAGGTAAAGAATAAGTTATAATAGGTGACGTGTGAAGGACAGTGAACACTTGTCTGAGCCAATACATATAGAATGCTAGTCGTACCTTCCTTCAGGGAGGGACGTGAAAAAATAGGTCACATACGTACTCCTGAGTTTCTTTTGTGCGAGCGATTAAAATTACAAGTAGTTTTTTACGGAAAAAGGAGATACATATACACTTTATCATTTATTGTGTAAAGGTGTATACCTTTTCGATTACATCAGGAAAAATGAATTACTCAGGTGGGGCTTAAACCCACGACCTTTCATTTATAGGGGCAATGCTCTTCCAACTGAGCTTTTGAGCCACACCTGAATCAATAAAAATATCCCTTCTCTATATATCCGTCTTTAAGGCGACGACGGTGGAGTCATCTACCAACTGTAGACGAACTCTAGGAACCAATGAATGATTTTCCAACCATTTTTAAAAATTGATTTTTGATTACTCTGCCCAAATATTTGAATAACATTTTATTACATTTATTACGCTAACTATACAATTTGATAACACTAGACAAAATGAATTACTTAGGGGGGGCTTTCCCTTACAGGGGGAATGCTCTTCCGACTGAGCTACTGAGCCATACCTGAATCAATTCAAATTTTTCTTCTCTTTACATCCTTATATCCCTTTTGTCGACTATACGCACACTATTTGAAGTACAGCGGTGGGCAAAGGGGTGCAATAACACTGTGTCCTAATCAACAGTCCGTTATTGCCCCATTCCTTCCCTCTAGCACATAGTCTTTCAAGTTTGTTCCCTCCCTTCCCCCCTCTGAACAATATCCTCTGTATATGTCCCTCCCATCTGACAAAAATTTCATGCTGTGTTTTTCCCAAGCGACTACAATATGGGTTTCTTCTGGAAGGGGACCAGAAGGTTCGTACAAAGTCGGCAGCACGAGTGTCACTCTTCTGGAAATTCTTATGTCCATAGGCCAAGGTAACCGCTTACCTTCAGGTGGTTGTCTGCCACCTAAGTATTATAAAAATATCCCTTCCCCTCGGCAATAAAATCGTCTATAACTGTCGAACTTTCGAATGTTCTAGAACAACACCACACGACTTCAAAACCGAAAGCAAAGAAGCCTTGTCGTATTTACATTTCATGAACCCCAAACTTACATAACCCGTCTAAATATAAAAGTTATGAAATCTTAAATAAATGGAAATAAATCGGGTTGTTTCAACGTGACTGGCAACAATTTCAGGCAGATGTATTATTTGTGTTAGGAATTTCTTAACGGTGTTGTTCCCTTTAGTGGACAATGTTTCAGAATGTCCCCGGTACGGAACGTGCCTTGTAGGGTCCGTGACCTGTAAAAATTTCGGTCCTGAGTCACAGTCACGTGTGAGGTAAATCTAGACATAAAAATTAGGTTTGTTTTTATGTGGTACCTTTTAAAATAAAGCTTAGCTAGCTTGTGTTATGGAATTTAGAATGCGGATAAACATACTTAGATACTTTTTTTTACCCGACTACGGCGAAGCCAAAAGGAGGGTTATGATTTTGACAGGCTATGTATGTATGTATGTATGTTCATTTGTTCCCTCATAGCTCCTCAACTACTTATTAGAACTGGACAAATGAGGTATCGTTACAAGCGGCTTTATCGTCCGATGGTTATAGGCTATATGATGTGTCACTCAATCTTGTGTGGCGCCCTCTAGCGCTCATAAGGTACTGTGTTAAAAAATAAATTTGAGATAAATATGCCGTGTTTGGTATCAAATGAAAGGACTTAAGAAGCACATTTCAAATATGTATAAATTATTAACTTTACCTAGCCCCAAAATAATATAAATAAAAAATAAAGTTTAAAACTAAAACCCGACTACCGAAAAATCCACGCTTTAAAAAGTAACAAACAAGAAAATATCAAGGATAGCCGTGGTCGTATGCCACTTTTGCCTAGAATATATTGTTTTGTCAGAGTAAGTGGCATGCGACCACGGCTATCCTTAATATTTTCTTGTTTGTTACTTTTCACAGCGTGGATTTTTCGGTAGTCGGGTTTTAGTTTTAAACTTTATTTTTTTGTAAATACACACATATTATACATAGATACACCTAATCCAACCCAAATGATGATGAGATGCATATAAATATGTGCACTTGGCAGTCGCGTTCACTACCTCCACGCCACAGAGGCTGTCCTGTCAATTGTCTTTTTATCTCTGGAGTAGAATAAAGCCACTCCATCTCTTCCCGTGGGTATTATAGAAGGCGATTAAGGGAGAGCGTTTAATATAGAGAACGCTTCATTGCAATATTTTTTTTATCATGTCGTCCAAACCGTATCCGGTGACGGCGACTCCTAAATATCTAGTTGGTCCCTATGATGGGCTCTAATATGGCTTGCAAAGCCGAACTTCGACTTGAAGACACGATCGCAAGGCGTACAGTATAGTTGGTCAGATGAATTGTACGTATAGGAGTAGGAGGGTTTTGGACGAGTCTTCCGTGCTTGGTGTTTCCCGTCAAGGTCTTCTAGACGTTTTTCCTCAAAAGAGTCGATACCAGTGCGGACGGTATGACGACATTCCGGTCTAAGACGGGCAATCTCCTCCCAACCATCAGTAGAGATGTTGCAGGCCACAAGATTGCGTTTTAACACATCTTTGTAACGCAGGTACTGACCTCCTTGTTTGCGCTTTCCGCATGACAGCTCTGAGTAGAATACAGCCTTCGGCAATCTTCCATCATTCATGCGTACGAGGTGTCCGCTCCATCTAAGTTGAAGAACCCCATATTGTAGTCGCTTGGGAAAACCATGGCAGCGAGTTCATTCCACAGCTTGAGCGTACGTGGGATGAAGTTCCTTTCATACCGCACGGTGCGCACTGTATTCGGATGCAATGTGTGGGGATGAATTCCCTGCCTATGGCGAGCGGTGCGATGATAGAATGTAGCTGTACTCACCCCCTATTACACAAGGTAAAATCATTAGTTGATGAAAAGTAGGTATTATTACGTCTCTGCATACCCCTTCGGAATTGAATATATGCTTCTTAAAAGACCCAATACTACTCTCTAATTACAACCCAGTTAAATCAGAATATAAGTAAATTAAGCCCATTTTCTTGGCTTCCATTGAGTTCTGTACCCTCGTGTTTCACCCGTTTTCCTTATTTCCTTCTGCCTCCCCTTTTGCACGTGGCAACCCATGGGTTACCTTCTTTGTCATAAGTTTTTGTAATCACGGTAACCGCATACCAAGAAACTTTGTAGCGTGTTTTTGAAAATTAGTTAAAAGAGCAAAAAATCGTAAAAGCTTTTTTTTATTTACATTTTCGACAACATTGTTTTTCGGTGCCGTGTTAGAATAGGACCACCCTAGTACACCCATCCACTCTTTTTTTTTTTGGAAAACTTTACTTTTCCCGAGGTTTCGGGTCCGTAAAGCACACATTTTTAATCGCAAATTCCATGTTCGCACAAAACTACCCCGGCCCTAAGTAATTCGTGTACATGTTTCACACAGAGCCCTAATGAATAATTTAGTACCTACGGAGGCTCCGAATGTGCTAAGATTGAAATAATATGAGCTCGTCTAGACAGAATTATTGGAAGGTAATTAGGTATACCACAACGAAAATAGCGATAGTTATACGGTGAGTAGAAAATTACTAAATCAGTACTTGCAGATTGTAGAGAAATAGGGGCTGTAAGATAAACATATATACGTAGAATCACGCCTTTATCCCTGGAAGGGTAGGCAGAGGTGAATTAACACCCACATTTCACCAGTAATCTTATTCCGTTCCACGTAATAGGGGCTTTTTTTCGTGCGGAAATCCCCTCGGATATCTCAGGCGTACCTATTGCCGCAACCCAGGCACTATTATTGACTCATGCCATTTTTTTATCGTGCGATAAATCCCCACGGATACCACCCCCACGGAGCCGGTGAAGGTGATTCTGTCGGACTCGAACCGACTAAAACGCACGCCCCGTCTTGGTTCCTTGGTTGCTGACTCAAGCCATGCATCTGAGGCTGAGTCTGGGCTGTATATATCTGTCTGATGTTAAAAAGCTGTATCCCTTAGTCGCCTTGTACGACACCGCATGGACAGAGATGGGGTGAACCAAATTCTACTCTGCCGGGAACCACGCGGCATGTAAGATAAAATGTCATCTTATTTTGAAATATGTATACGTAAAGTAAATATATTTGAAAAAAGGCAGGTCGAAAGTACTCGAAACCGGCGGGTAAATGTATCAGATATATTTTAAAGAAATATCTATGGAATATATTATCAATGTAGCATCTTTTTTTTAAACCGGTACTTCCAAATTTGAAATCATGTGTTGCGCAGACGTATCAGCGAACCGCTCTCAAACTGTCAAACGTCACTTATTTGACAGGACGGTGACAGGTCCGCTGTCAATACCCACCACGGCAAGTGTTTACGGATATGTGCTGTCATCGAAAAATGTTAGCTTCACCCAATGATATTACATACAAAAAAGAGGCAGATATGTTATTAGACTGCGTCTGGTGAAGACGCGAAAACGTCCCAATTGGGACGTATCGCATTTAGTATATGTCTGGCAAACGCCGAGTTGTCACGTATGTAAGCGCATAATAAAATTGCAATAAAAATGCCACCGTGTATTTTTAAAAATGTACAAATTACGACACTAAAATCAATAAAACACGAAGGACCTTCTATCACATGTAAGTACATACAATATTACCGATTTTTTAGTGTATTTCATTAAAATTAGTTTAATAATATTTTTAAAATAATGGCGGCAAAGAAAAAAGACAGAAATACTTTTTGATATGAGCACGACAAGGATACAGCAGAATTTGTAGCAATAATTTTGAGGGCACTGAGAGATATACTTCGAAAAAAGGAACATTGCTCAGGAAGAATATAAATAACTGACAAATATACCACTGTTCGGCTTCATTCTGCTCATAAAAATAATAACAAAATAAAAAACTTTCTAAGAGGCAGAAAAGAAATAAATTAAATTTATTTGAAGCAGTTTATTTTTTCATTATAACGTCAGTACGGCACTATGATTTTATTTTCGAGAAGTTTCCTAATTATCTTTTTGAATTATTATCATTTTCCGAAATAAATAATGACGTATTATTTTTTAATCGAATTTCGTTTCTTGCCTACCAACGAAATACCCCTTCTGTTTAACAAAATCATAATATATGCTTCGAAGCGATCCTTCAAGTGCAATCGTCCGAATCATTCCGAATTATAGCTATCTTTTTTACTCACGTGCTTATCCCATCTTTCGTACTACTTTAAAGCTAATTGTCAACTATTGTGCACTGACAGACTGCTGGATCAGATTTGAGAAGTCAGTTACTATGAACGTAACATATCTTGTGTAAAATATCATTGGCTTCACCCATTTTTTTACTTCAAATTTTTTCATTGCTAATAATTCTATTTATACGGAATTATTTCAGTTGGCATTTGGTCCCTTATAACGTCATCCGTTTAATCACTTGTAATTTTTCAACAATACCCAAGAAAAACTTTCCTAAATTAAATGTTTTGTTTGGATCATTCATTATGATTACGAAATAAAGGACGGTGTTGCCACAAAGAACAACACCTTCATGAAATAATATGGCAACAACGTATTTATTTTTAGAGGAACGACGTCAGAATTCTACAATACACTCTTACATAAATTTCTATTTCGTTTGAGTTTCTAAAGCGATGTTCCGAGAACCAATAATATGCCGCCCTGTTCTATTTTTAGTTAAGTATTGCCGCGCTGGAAAAGGACACATAAGAAAGAAAGATTTTTAGTCAAGTTGTTCATCATAACCAGCCTTAGTAGAACTTCGAACTCACAATATTCTCTGAAAACTGAACTACCTGGATACATTCTGGATAGCTAAAATAGGTCTTAAGGTAAATTTATACACTCATAACCCCCTTTTGGGTTTGCCGTAGTCGGGTAAAAACAGATGAAGCATAATAATAAAAACAAAATAATATTTTGGCTATGGTTTATATTTTTAATTAGAATCAACTCAAACTGTTCCAAATTTTAAAATAATTGTAAGTTCCAAATACAAATAACTATGACACTTTATTCACTAATCAATTTCTAGGAACGCGCCAAAAAAACCGCGATATTTTTTCTACTATCGACAAGCTTTGACAAGTGACTGATAATCTGCCTCTTTTTAATATTCCACTTCTTACTCTCCACCACTTGACAACACTGTTGGTTCATTGAAAAATAAAACTTGCATGCTTATCTGGAATTCTTAAAGACCTTATTAATAAAATATAAATATTCTACGCAAGTAAAGTCGCGGTGCCCTATTCGTTCCAAAAACCATTGAAATGTTCTGAATGTTTCAGTAAACTTTCAAAAAGATTTCATGTAACAACTTATAATACGATTGCAATATTTTATTTTGGAAGATCTTGCGACATTCGTAGTACTGTATTTTTTTTAGGATTTTTTCTTTAATCTTTACAATTCATAACATAGAAAAACTAACCACTTTCTATTTAAAGGTACTTTAAAAACTGTAAATGCTTATTATTTCGTCATTTATTTATTCTCGTGCCAAAATTCTTACATGGCTTTAAGAAAATCTCGCCCCAAGTCCATATATTATTTTTGTAAAGAAAGGCTTTTTGTGTCTTAGCACTACAAAAAATTACCCATAACGAACCATAAAATCAGTTAAAAACTACAGTTACTTATAACGGTAGTATAGCAATTAAATTACATACTCCCCGTCCAGTGTAAACAGAGCCCTGATTTTAGCCCACTAGACCTTTATTTAGGTCAACCTACATTAGACAGATCTCGCCTGTATTGTTCACAATGAGAAAAACATTCGCTTTTAGATAGTAAATTGCACAGCGCATGCATATCTTCGCTCTCTTTCACTCTTGTTAAACATACATCTTTTGTCTCTCTCACGAAAGAAATGCATTTTCACTGACGGTCACGCGATTCTGCCTGAGTAAATTGGTTGTTATTGGGAAATATGGCGGATTTTTAGTAGCATGTACTTAGGTATTAAAAGGGGCTTTTATTACCGTTATGCTCGACGGTAAGTAAGTCTCACTGTTAATGAAAGTAATCACTAATTATATATACCTACTTACTTACTTTATAGGTTGGCCAAAAGGCCGCGTAGTTGTAGGTATAATTTAAAACATTAGCGCTTTATTATTTTTAGAATGTTACAGATTGTCTATGGTCATTTAAAAAAATTTTTTAGCGCGCGTTATAAAGATGAACCAACAATTCCGTGAAATGAAATTGCGGTTATCACTGTAAAATGCATACTGTTTAAATACAAATCAAATTAAGCACGATTTGACAATGTTAAAGGCACATTCATTAATTCACAGAAATGTTGATTTTACTGTAAGAATTGGCGAGTTGGTTTTAAGTCAAATGAAACATATCATACCATACCATAGACTTGTAATACACTACGATTACAGAACTCCAAAAAATCCAAAATCCACTACTAAACTTTGTTTAATGCCCGACCAACATCTTGACAATGTACTCTAGCCGTTGAGGACCTATTAATTTTATATTTTCGCTAGTATACACATAAGTCTTTACTGTAAGTTTTATATATATACTAATATTTTGTTTGTTTGTCCACAGGTAAGTTCCAGTCGGTAGCATGCGCGCTGGACATAGGACCATAAACTACAATACACGAATATTACACGCCACACTGCACAACTAGAAACTACTGCTGAATTCTTGGTAGCACGGGAGTATATTATTTAAGTTATGTTCATCAAATAGTGTGGGATTCTTAGTTTTTTATTTTTAGTGGTAAACTTACAAGCGTACAATCCACCAGATGTTAAAGTGGTAGATACCTAGTCAGTAAATATCGCAATCCGTTATCGTGATCCAGTGTCAATATTTGTATGAATCGGGTCAGCAAAGGTCTGAAGGAAATGCCTCAATTATATACACCCCGGCAAATGAGAAGGTTTAAAAATAAAATAGTATGAATCGAGTTTGCACCAATGTTATTTTAAAAACTATAGATATATTGTTCACACTCTAAAATGTCAACCAAAAAAATGATAACCAAATGTTCGCCATTTCTCCCACCAATCAAATCAGTGCGCTACCCAAAAAAACGTCTTCAATAAATTAATTAGTAACAATAATAATATTATTAAAATAAATATTAATCTAATTCATATAAATTAATAACATTAAGAAGCTATATTTTATTATGTGTAGTGTTTGGGCCATTTTCCTACATGACGTATCTACAGTTTATAAAACATCATTGGTTTGCACATATTTCTTGATACGTAAGCAAGTAAGTAGTGATGTTCCAAACCAGTTTTTATATAGCTAAAAACTATAATCTTTTTATTCAAAGGGTCAAACAGATTCAAGTGAACTAAAACTATCGACTGTATTTTGTTGATGTTATATTGGTTATCTGGGATATATAAGCACAAACAAACGTCTACAGCCTGAAACTGTGTACACAACCAACAAAGTACTTTCTTTAATAATAACTAACTTAATTAATTCACGATTTAAAACTTCTAGAGAACAAAAGTTTACAAAGACTTTCTCAATATCTGTTCTATGAAAAAAAATATTCAGTTGTATAACACATAGAATTCTCCTTTCATAATAAATAATCCTCTTTACGATACACAAACATGGCACACTAAGTATTTAATTTAATAATTACTATAAGAAGAATTTGAATAGCTCATAAAGTGTGCAAGGATAGATCTCTGCTTACCCCGGAGGGAAAAATACACGTGAGTATTTCAATTATGAAATGCTTCAAAACTTTTTAAATATCGAAACTAGTGTTGCCAAACTCACACGTTCTAACCAATCATATCACAGACAATAGTGAGGTGACAGGTCATGATTTTATTAAAAGATATTCATTATCGATATCGAGAATATCTGCTTCTGTAGTTAGGAACAGCGGCCAAGGCGTGGGAACCCAGCCAAGGACACGATGCACCAGCTAAATAGGCCACGACTCGCTTTCAAATAATATTATAAGCTCGAAATATTAGCTAAGGTTTATTGCCAACTGTGAAATTTCAACAAGGTATGTGATTACGAAATTTCAAAGATGGTGGATCTGAAGACGAAATTAAGAGATGTTGTATTATTAAATGAGGGATCCTACACATATTATAATGTGAAAGTTTATGGTAAGCTGAAAGTAAAGTCTGATGTTCAGTGGTGTTCAAAATTCGACGTGGAAATTAAAAAATTTCATTACTTTAAACGTTATAATAAGAACTGTAATTTCCTATAAAGCTTGTGTATTCAAGAAAGCAAAATAACAAAACATATTGAAATGGTACACAGGTAAAACTAACAATTGACACATAAACATAAATTTTGTACTATCAATTTGGTAACAAGAAATATATTTTCAGCTCGCACACAAAATTACTTGCTTAATTATTTCGTTTCTGCGGTATAATTATACTATTTATATTTCCTTTACGACTTCAAAGAAGATTTTCCACTTAACATGTTATTACGGAGTCATATTTCTAAGAAGCAGTGCGTGTTCTCTTCCTACAGTCCCGGGTCCTTTAAGCGGGGCGTGAAAAAGCATCTGATGAGGCTGTCAAGCTGAGAGCTACCATTATAATATTAGTGGTGTCTGTAATGGTAACCCCTTTCCTGAGCCTTGAGCTTACCAGTCATATTGATCTGACTTATATATGAAAAAAAAAACAAATTAATCAACACATCCGCAACTTCCTAAAAGAGTCTTTTTAACACATTACAGGATTTCGATAGCGTCCCATTCATATTTATTCAGAGTATATTTATTCAGAGATGATTCTTTTTAATATTAAACTAAAACTAACTTATTGAACTAAAATATTTACAAAAATATGAAAGAGCGGTCAAAAAGTATCTCTATTCTACTTAAGTTCTATCTATGTATTCTATTTATTAACTAAAATATTTACAAGTAGGAAGGGTCAAAAATTTCAGGTGTCGAAGAATTCCTCCAAATCAATGTCGACTGGTAACGTGCCCATACCAAATTCTTATTCATATTCACTATCTCTAACTCATAACTAAATAAAGAACATCGCGAGTCGGTTGTGGAGGCAGTCGCTTCAAATATCGAAGTTCAGGTGTATCACAATTAGACAGTTAGCCTAGAAAGCCGGCCCTAACTGAGTCCGGAAAACGTGCTCAACTCAACCTGTCTTCAAGAGTTTACTAATTTCAGAAATATACAAACAGTAATTGCCATTCTGAATTTTAATTCTAAACGGAGCGGAAATCGAACGCGTCTGACATTTGAGTTCATTAATCATTCAAGTCATAGCTGGGTCACGGATCGAGTATCGACCAAACAAACTGGCAGGTGCGAATTGATGAGAAACTTAGCTCTCAATATATGTCTAGACATTCTCAAAGGTCTAAACCTAGATATGTGTGGACTGACGGTGTGATGATACGGCCAGGATGGGAGTGAATGTGGAAGTTACTGTAACTGCCGCAAGCAAATATGGGTAAAGCACACAGCATAAATGCAAAGTTATCTAAAAAGAGGCGTTATGGAATCCACAACTATTTTCATCAGTAGTACTTTAAACGTCTAAGAAAATTTTTAATTCGTGTTACACCTTAATAATATACCACAAATAGCGATGTCTACCCACCTACACTAAAAACTCTTCCTCTTTAAGTAGTTATGAATTTGATGTCTAAAGTCTACGCAAAACAGCTTTTCCGCCAAATCACAAAGAGATTCTCGGAAACGTCCCCATAATCAACTATTTACTATATAAAAGTTTCACAAACTTTTTCTTACAGTTTCCCTCTGAAACAAAAGATAAATATTTTACCAATAGAAAGACAGTAATAAAACTTATAGTATGATTCCATTCAGACTTTCGACGACTACAACCGGCGAACACAAGCCAGCAGAAAATGCAATGGTGTGTAAACACAGAATGCAGATTGTGTGTGTGCGACATCCCTAGTACACACACCAGCGCGGCGGCTTATATCTGTGTTTGTTTCCGTGTTTGTGTGTGTGTAGGAAGAAAGTGCATTCTGGTTGCACGGCCGGCTAGGCGAGGGAAACTTGACATTAAAGCGTACGACACACAGGAGCGTGGGTCTTATAAAACTAATCTTGAGATACTTTCTGCATTATTTTGAAATGAACTACAAACTTTTTTTTTTGTAAAGCTTGTGTTAGACAATGTGGGTAGTATTAAGTTTTTTTTATTTTATTTTATTTATTATAATACAAAGTAGAGTTCTTGTAATGTAATTAGGGCATTATAAAATTATATTTTTAGTAAAAGTACCTACTAAGCGTATTAGTAATACGATATTTGTAGAAAGAAGAGACTGACTTATAGGTAAATTTAAAATAAATAATTTTCTTGAGATAAATTCATGACCTGGATTAACATAATATATATTTCTATAAGAACCCATATTTTATCCGCATTTTAGAACCTATATTACAAGCTAAGTTTAGTTTAAGTTTAGAAAACACTTTATTGTGTCCTAAAATATTATTATCACAAAAATAAATAAACCTCATATAACCATCCAACATTCAAAACATAAACTTAATTATCTTGCGAAACTAAAATAAAAATACAGGGCATACACACACATACATCAACATTATCAAATTTATCTCCGCGCGGTATCCGAGCGGCACTATCTCTTGTGTGTCGGCGCTGCGCCGGCGCAGCCCACTGCACTTGCACTAGTAAACTTGAAACAGTTCTGCGTTGTTATTACGTTTCCCTTTCACGGAGGGGTCTGTCGGCTAACTTATGTACCGACTTGAGCAATTCTCAGAATATTAGCTTTGTTGCGGAGACTAACTGTCTTTTAAAGAAGATATTAGATTAATGATGCGATGTTTTCTATTGTTTTCATTATTGCGTAGTTTTTTAGTGCAAGTGCTATCCTTAATATGTTGAATTACAAAACTGGCTCTTTTTTTCGGGCAGTAAAATTACTTTTAACTACAGACTTGGGTTAAAATTATAAAAAAAAAATATTCATGTATAAATATAAACTTTAAACAGCTATTGATTATATGTACCTATTGTGAAGTTGATTAGGTAGTATAATAATGTAAAATATAATATCATTATAACATTATTCTCGTGCATAGTCGAACGTTTCTTCTAATACACCTATAAAACTTAATCTTGAAATGAAAATACATTATTTTCTGTGATTACAATAAGAGAATTGTCTGTGTTGCTATTTACTTAAAATCAGTTTGCGTAAAAGGTTACTTTGCGTAAAAGGTAACGATCGTTTTTCGCAATATTTGCCTATAAATGGAATATCTGCAATGCGGCTACCCAGAAGTGTGTTGTCTCTGACCATCCACCATGGTGCTGATAATTGACATACGACAGAACAGAACTTAAAAAAACGTAGCAAAGGTCTATCGTTTTCAAAACATCTTTAACAAGTCGTTGTCAAACTCTAATTGTCTAGAATGTTCTCGTTACCCCCTATTCTACAGAAAGATAATCACGCCTTATTTCTTATTTGAAGCCTAAAACGCCACACAATTCCAAAATATTGTCGACAAAGTTTCTTAGGTTTTAACAGCAATTAGGTGTCTACAAGTCCCCGGGTCTGGGCTTGCCTACAAAGTCTAGACGGGGACCTTGACACTATCCTTGGTTGTCTTGAAAGAGAATTCTTGAGATGTTAGCGGAATAAATTACATGAAATAAATTGGTCTGATTGTCGGTTAGTTGGGCGTAGAATGCGTGAAATTTATTAATTTACATCCTAACGATATATTACGGTAGGTTAAGTTAGATGATTAATAGAGCTAGCGATATAGAATGATCAATTTAACTTCAAAGGGCTTGACTTATAATTATACAGTAACTTTATAACAGAAGAGAAAAGTGGAAGGCTCTCAGTTCATCACTATCATCATGTGTTGATAACGAACTGAGAATGTATTGTATTTTCGAGCTATCCTGCTAGTTCTTGGTTTGGCTTATTTTGATCTTTGCGGATGCGACTGCCACCGGACTCCTAATCCTGAAAGATGTGTTATCTAAGCATCCGATGATTTTAATGCGAAATCCTTTTTTTTTTACTTTACTCCGAATACGTATTTTTCATGTACCCATTATGGAAGCTTCAGAAATATATTCGTATCAAAATAATTTACAGGAACACTTTAATCCTATCATACTGTCACGCGCACGAAATGCGCGAGCGCATGAAAAACGACAAACTACCTTTTCTACCGCTCCGTCTCCGAGACTCCGCAGTAATGTCGTGTCTATGCGCGGCGGGTAATTACCGTCTCGCGGCAACTTTTCCCCAGTTTTTCGCACGCTCGCGTTTTTCTTTGAGAACAATGTCGTCATAGTTTCCACTTTCATTTTCGCTGATGGACGCTGATCCGATGCGCGGGCGCAGAAAAACGCACCGGTGTTACACGATAGTGTACGGTACTGGAGGCAGGGAAGACATGTCTTAAACTTATTTTTGCTATTATTTGAGTTAAAAATCCTATTCATCCTAACGTTAATCTCAGTTGCGTCCGAAGCTTCCAACTCGGACTCTAGGGTCTGCTTTACCAATCTTACTGAGGATTTGGCTGAACTTCGATATTTTCCTTGATCCATCTGACCTCCACAACCCAAAAGCGATATAGCAGCATTGCAGTTAAACCAGTTATTAGATTTTTATTGCTCCAACTGTATCCTTGCCAAATTTCGTCCAGATCCGTTCAACCTCTTGAGTAACAAATCCAAATATGTAAATATCTTTACAAATAATATGCCTAAATTAAATAAAAATGCGTAATTTACCACATACAGCTAGTAATTTTATTAGTTCCATTACATGCTGTACAAGCCTTCTGATATCTACCGAGTACCTACATATCCAAAATCAGTATTGCTAAAAAGACGTACCAGAAATACTTACCTCTAAAACTTTACCTCCCCGGGAAATGAAATCGCTCCTGCCGCTGCAACACGGAAGCCTTCATAAAACACCAATATTTTTTCTGCAAACCGTACAATACCTGCCATGTTTGTTTACCGTTTTCACTCTCTATATTTTTCTCGTAAGTGAAAATTGTTGCGCTTGCGTCGCCCGCCTGCCGGCGCAGGCGCAGATGCGTGCGAATCTTTTTTACTAATACGTAATGAGATTAGTGGATCGTGCCAGTGTTTTTATGATTACATTCTGGTAGTACATCAGAGAGTGGTTTTATAGTTACGGCGCTATTAACTGTTTGAGGTATGGCAGAGGTGATAAATCATCCTGTTCAGATTAAATTTTCTGGGTTCTTATATACACTAAAACTAAACTAAACAAAGAAAATTTATATAATTTATTTTGACATCCTTATTTGGTTCAATATAATTTTTGCTAGCTTTTGCCCGCGGCTTCGCCGACGTGTATGTCGGTTATCGTGACAAAAAATAGCCTATGTCCGTTCCCAAGGTCTAACGACCCCTATACCAAATTTTATCAAATACGTTTGTAGAATATAATAATTTTGATCAATGCATGGGATCCTTGGAGAAGGAAATGATAGCGGAGTTGTTGCAAGGCAATCGAGTCGCGTGCCATCCAAACGTCAAATGGACTCATTCGGTAGGAACGCTATACCTATGACGTCCTTCGACTTTTGACACCCCGCGCGTCTCTCTTCCCACCCGCATTCGCATTCGGCGACGCGTTTTTATTAGGCGAATTATCAATGGGGCATCTCCGTTACTTAATCATATTCTGTCCTCCGTGATGGGATCTTAGACTATATACAAACACTATAGACGCCACAAGGGTAATTTCAGAACGGCCAAAACATGTGTACTATTTCGGGAGATCATATTTTTTCCGTGACTTCGGTGTAATTTGACATCATACATCCCATGACGTGTACCCATTGACAGTTTAAACAACTTTAATAACTAGCTTACTCACACAAAACCGATTATTCACGCCATTTTCTGCGACGAATTTTCCTAGCTAAGCTTTATCTATAAAGTGTACGGTCTAAGTTTAGGATTGACATACGCTAACAACTGTCATAAACGTCAAAATAACTATCAATCCAATACAATAATCATTCTATTCCACGAGTATAATCTTCTTTCTGCAGTGCCGGGTCCTTTAAGCGGGGCGTGAAAAAAAAAGCAAGGCCGTCAAGCTGAGTGCCACTATTAACATGGTACATGTTTATAATGGTGACCCTCTTGCCGAGACTTTGACTTTAACTTATCATCAGGTGAGGTGAAGTCAAATTGACGAGTCCTTTTCTATACTATTATATAATTGTAAAAAAGGAATATTTGTTCGAGATGGACGCAAAAACTACTTGAACGGGTTTTGATGTGTTTTGTAGAACCGTAAACCGTATAGGTTGCTGTCGGTCGCGGTCACGGGATCAGTCTTTCTGTGACCCTAGTACATTTGCATGAAGTACCAGGCTCTCAGAAATTTTAAGGAACTTTATCTGGGTCGCGTTAGCAGTCTGTCCTAAAACTTTCTGAACTTAACGCGGACGAAGTCGCGGGTAAAAGCTAATATCTAGGAGGCTGCGTGTGACGCAAACTATAACCTCAGTCCATCGGACAGTAAAGCCGTGGAGAATACCTCAACTATATCGCCATTATCAGGGCCAGGATCTGAGAGCATTGCCTCTTAATCAGTACAAGGTACTGCTATCGACTGATTGCTGTGAGTGTTTGTACCAAGGCAACTTCGCAAACACTCCTCATGTTTGCACAACACACTCGATACGTTTGTCTTGTAGTCTGTGGCTGTCAAGGAAAACCAGCTTCTGTGAATACTGCTGTATTGAGTTGATATAGTGACGTTTAAATGGATAGTAAAGACAATGAGTTATATTTCTATTTGACTAACTGTATTAAAAAACACTTCTTCAACAAGTAAATGTCTTATCTCAAAAAAAAAATATTAAAAAAAACTAAATGACACTATAAAAAGGCGCGCTTTGCATAGACAGATAGATGTCAAAATTCATTACACATTTGTCTAGTTTTTATGCGTTCTGTATCAAATTCGAAATTCAAAATTTATTCCCGTCTCACCTGGGACTTACAGCTTTTCCAGTACATCAAAATAAATTGCTAAAAATATTTTTTTTACACAAAAATAGGGTTGTTCCAGAAATCCCCACAGATAAATTCCCACCAGTGGGGATTGTTACTTTTTTTTCCTTATAGACTTGACTTAAAACCTCTTTCGACAATTTGGCTAGTCTTAATTAATGGCAGAGTTATGTGCAGACTCAAAAAAATAGACATCCGAATTAATTAACTCCTCCTTTTTGATTTTAAACTTAACATTAACAAGATTTAATAAAATGACATGAGGATAACTCTAGAGTTTTAAATAGTCATTTCTATTGCAGTCGTCCGTATAAAACGATAACCGCTTACCCCACACTAATCGCTACTTGCAGTAAAAGCCGTAATATTTTTTCTTATCGTTTATTTTGGCCTTCACATTTCTCGTCATAAATATTGGAATGTATTTGAACACACACGTTCACGCCGGACCTAGGACAACACTCCCGCGTCGCCGGACACAGGCTAAAAATACTTCAAGAAAAAAAACACACCATAGACCAGTCTTCCTGTGCTAATCGATGCCGATTATATGTAGGGTGACTATAGTTTCACCTTTTTAAGGAATGTTTTATTACTTTAGACGTCTTAGCAGTGGGATTTTTTAATTCCAGGAAAAAAAAATGACTTTTTAGAAAATACTTGGTAATTGCAAGGATAGTGTTTTATAAAATTAAAATAGTTTCCTATTCTATTTCCTATTACGTAGGGCGGAAAAGTGTAACTGGCGAAAAGTGGGTGTAATAACCACCACTGCTTATCCTCTACATTATAAATATATATTAAAGAATCACCATGACCATTTATAAAACGAATATTTCCTTACATAAACCCACATTAAAAACCAGTTACACTCAAGAGCCACACTTTTTAATAGCTGAATTAATTTACAATATATATTGGTTTATTTATTATATACTGATCAAATTACATTTGCATTAGTGTGTTATATTTATGATATTGATAAATAGATTAAAATATCAATACTATAGTCGAGAAGATAGCATATGCATATTCTAGAGATATATGAAGCTGTATCTGCCCCTATGCTAAATTCTAGGTAGATTTGTTCAGCTATTTGAGCGTGATTGAGTATCAAATTAACTAACTTGTCACAGTCCACTGCAGGACATAGGTCTCTCCCAATGTTGGCAGGCTTTGGCTTACTGTTTCCACGCTAGGCAGACAAAGGGTTGGAACAGTCTTTTACTTCGCGTTTTGCTTCACTCGCAGTGACATCGTCCGCGTATTTTTCCGTCAACGCCTCTTACGATACCCCTCGGATGAGATGGGGTGGTAATACTTGTATTCTTTCTCCGTCACCACTCGGATCGGATAGAATAACAGAGTAACAAACATTCAAACATCTTTACAAACTTCCACACATGTAATAATAGTAGGATAAACACGACTAATGGTTTTATTAGAATCATAAAACCATTGTTCGGCCACACCCACCATATTTGTTACTACCGATATAATAAAAATCGTATAGTTATATACGTAATTATATTTATTAATGGTTGATAATACAGGCGCAGCGAAATAATAAGTAATTAAACCGTAAAGCTATTGTTAAACTCAATTAATATCAGATATGGTAACAGCACTTCTTTACCTACCAGAAATAAAAGTGGGTGGGATTATACTTGAACAAAATATACATGTAAATACTGTCTTTTAGAATATCTACTTATAGGTATGAGCAATCACTTTAAAAAATAGCAAATAATCAAATATACCTACTTAATAGGAATGAATGATGATGAATATCTTGTTTTACCTCCTTAATACTTAGCAAAATTTCTAAAAATCCTTTCGTAGTGGATCATAAAAAGCATCTACTGCCAAATTTTCAAGTTTGTAGGTCTAGTGGTTTAGGCTCTGTGTTCATGAAACATTCAGTACAGATTATGTCCCAAATTACCTCACAAAAATAGCTACCCTAATACCTAATATAGAAATATCTGGATGTAAAAACTATTAGTATTGCGGAACGCAAAGTAATAACGCCTTCTCGCTCGCACCCGCACAAAAACAGTTAAGTGGAACGAGGACGGGCAAGTTTACTATTCATAACCCTTGATTGTACTGCCGTTAGCGCATCCATGACGTATATTGCAGTTATGCGTATGTGTGTGTTGGTGTGTGCAATGTGTGCGCGTGTGTGTGTAAGATCGGCGCGGGCGCAGCGACAACGTAGCCTTGAATTCGTACAACGACTGCACTTGTAGGACGATAACAGTTCGGAACATACAATACTAATATTTATTTTCTAGTTAGTTGGTTATTTTGAATTACAAGATTAATTTATTGGAATTGTTGAATATATTTTATTGTTTTATATAGATAAACTACATATAGTGGTATTATTTTAGCTTCATTTACATTACACCTTGCTCCCTTAAGGGATAGGCAGGGACAACAGCCCGCCATTGACTTCAGTTATTTTGCACGACACAAACTTTCTCAACTTTATCGAACTTTTTGACCTGCCTTTTCTTCAAAACATCATCGATTTTGTGATCTGCCACGAGGTCGACCCTGACCGACCTTATAGTTTTAAATACTTGATTGGCCATTCTTCCAGTACTTATTATTCCATAATGTAAATACCTATCTACTCCTATTAAGTGTTTCCTTCTTCCTACAGTCCCGGGTCCTTTAAGCGGGGCGTGACAAGGCATCTGATGAGGCCGTCAAGCTGAGTGCCATCACTGTTAATATGGTACATTTTTATGATGGTGACCCTTTTTCCGAGACTTTGCCTTTAGCTTACCATCAGGCGAGGTGAAGTAAATAACGTTTCCTCTTATAAGAAAAAGAATCTAATATTTCTAAATGAAAATTTCTTTAAAGATGGTTGTTTTTTATTCAATTACGTTCTATCGGCTGAAATCCCGGGAATAGATATGAGAATCTCGGGTTGATGGAACAGAATCAAAATTATTCGCGAGTATAGCCGCGGGCATTAGCTAGTTTAGCTAGTTTACCTATAACAAATATTTGCAGCTGCATTTCCAAACGTACAGTCAGCGACAGAACCATCTTAACTACAAAGTCTCAAAATGATCTTAATACCACGAAATAAAGTAACAAATCAAACTGTGTTACTGATTTAAAATTGAATTATTGTTAGAACTTTTAGGTGTGTACAGTGAGCATCAGAAAGATGTTGAGGAACGGAGTGCCCAATATGATCTTAATTTCGTTTTTGATTTCAGTTGACCAATAGTTCTAATATTTGGTACACATTCGGAAAATAATACCATATAAATCAATAAAACATTTTGAGATCATTTTGAGACATTGTCGTCAAGATAAGACGACTGACTGTATCAGAACAATCAATCAGCATTAAAATCGTTTTGAGTACTGTACTTCGTCAAGACCGATATGATACTGACTGTACCAAGATCCACAACACCTCGTCCCTTGATCGAGCTTCTCGTTCCTCAGTTCCGTCTCTTTCGCACTCACGCCCCCTCATATACTTCTCTCACAGTCGCATGCGCATAATTGACGCCGCAGGAAGCGCAGAGAGATTGATGATCTTAACTGAATCGGTCTCTTTTTTCTTCTTTATTTTCTTCTTATTGTAAGTTCTATTGGTTATTTTTGAGGACATATTTCTACGAAACAGAAAATATGCTCACTGCACGATTCCGATTAAGCACAAGGTATGTATTTGTAGGTATATTAGGAAGATAGACAATGGGCTCATGAACAGGCAGTACCAAAAAGATGTTGACGAACAAAATGCTCAAAATGATTTTAATTTCGGTTTTAACCCTCTTCTAGTTGACCGATTGTTCTAATATTTAGTACACACATTTAATTTAAAACAATTGTACCATATAAATCAATAAAACAGTTTGATTTGCTCTTAATACAAGAGTTAATTTTGAGACGTCGTCGTCAAGATATTTATGATGCACAAAACTACAGACGCAACACCACAGCCGGATCAGTACCGCAGTTGTAGATAAAAAAAAAATCAATCAATTAGCAAGTTCACATTAGAAGGATACAATTATTAAGCAAACTAATTAAAAAGATCTAAAATGTGTACCCATTTCCCTCTTTACGGAAGGCGAAATAAAGATACATTTTGGTAAACCTATTTTTGTACCATGAGAATTGGCACTAAATATCAATATTTCTCCTAAATAGCGATTCGTGTATCAAAACTGTTTGCTTTTCCTCTAGAACAGAGGCAAGGCCGCGGCCACCCCAGGGATGTCCTAATAAAAGTGGATTTATTACTAATATCATCTCGATTTACCTCTGTCGCGTCGGCTAACGGGTGCGTCTGACCTCTGAAACTTAGAGGACGGCCATTACAATTGCAAATTTCCCTCACGCTCGCTGTGCCCCCCAACTACGCCTTTCGGTTAACCTATATTAGTCATAAAAATGAATATTCTTATAATATATTGTACCGAGACAAGAAAGAAACACGTTGACAACTATACTCGGTCTTCTTTTCTTCTTTTTTTCTTCACAATTCAATTTTTTCTATCTTAATCGATTGAATCTTAATATTTTGTTCCTATGGTTGATAGAAACCATACAGGGTCCTGAAAAGCACTAAGGCACTATATTAGACTGGTTCCCTATTACGTAGAGCCAAAATTTCATTGTAATCTCTGCTTAATCCTTCGAGAAAATACAGGCGCAACAATTAGCATTATTAAGGGCGCACAGGAAACAGTTTATATAGTTATAACACCTGATTTCCCTGTTGCAATTATTTATAATTTTAGTTTACAACAATAATAGTACAGTAAAAGGAAGGAAGTTTTGTTCATAACCTATATACATTCACAGTTACGAAATAAAACATTTGTACATACAATCAGTTTAAATCATAGATTTTGTTCAACAAATCAATTACTTTGATTCAAAAAGTAACACTTATGAACGTCAAAAGTAACACCTATGAACTTCGTTGGTAACACTAATGAAAAAAAACGACAGAATAAAAACTGATAATGCTCAAACTTGCCTGTTACTTACAAGTTTTGATTACATTAAAAAAATGGAATGAAAATTGATTTATAACTGATGATATTTTTTATTAATGGCTTCTTGTGTCTGGTTAGTTAATTTCTACAAGTATTTTGTTAATAATTCCGTCAACCCTTCTTAATAATATAGAGTAATAGCACAGTCTAACAAACACTTTCATAAAATTAATTTAACTAAGGTAATAGTGTAAATTAACTCTGCCTATCCCTCTGAGAGCTCCAGTTTCATATAAGTATATCTACAACAAGACCCTCTATTAATATTAGATATTGGAGACCTGGAAAGATGTCTCTATTAATATTGAAAATAAACCTAATAGGATATTAGACAACACCAAAAGGTGAGAAGTGACATTCCACGACCAGTTGCTCTAAACATGTTATCCAAATAATATTTGATTGAAAACACGTTGTAAAAAAACTAAACTTTATTTTTTCTATTTTACAATATATTTAAATAGGCTATCACTAATATTAGCAAACAAATTAAACTATAAACGTGTTTAACTTGATTGATAAAATAATTTCCAAACAGGAAATAAACTACAATGTTCTATCGAGTTTTGAATTAGGTATGTTGAACATATTCACAGAAATGTTGAAAATATTGCCCATAGTTTCATCTTCCATCAACCCTCACATCAATTATTACGTATTCTGTACAGAAGGCCCAAAAATGTATACAAAATTCAGTCTCGTTCTGTCAAAATCATATAAAATGTCAAACCGCAACATAATTTTCAATGAAGGCCCTTCCTACTCTCCACCTTGAGGTTGGCAGCATCATCGGTACCCATATAACCGATGCAAGGATCCATTTCAATTTAAAAAAAAAAAAAAACAAAAAAGGAAGGCGCTTGGCTCTATTTTAAACAATGTTTCCACAAGAATTGGCCCTCTTTTCATTGATATCATTGTTATTAAGAAAATTTACATTCAGAAGAAAATTGTAGTCCCACTTTCACATAGGAAAGTGTGAAACAAAGCAGCAAAATAACTAACAGCCAATAAAAATATAGAACAAGGATGCTAATGTGAATCTAAGATGGCGATCGTGCGCGTTATCGCCAGGTCGGGGGTCTCCTATCATATCAATAATCGTCGGCCAATGACCCATCTTATATAACACATATAATAATAACATTTTCGACACATCACACATAAACAATAATAGCTTGTTTTATGTAAAGTATTCGCATATGTTAATTGTGATTTAGCATAATGTTTACCGCCAAAACGAATACAAAAACCAATCAAATTAATTATTCATGTAAGTGACAAAGTAACACTTATGACCGTTCAAATTAATACTCCTACATTACAGACAGAATCCGAGGCAATTTGTAACGCCTGTGACAAAATAATTTGGCAAATAAAACTCATGACTACTTTTCTAAATAGCCAGTAATTGTTCTCGTAAGTACTGTTCTCCATCTTGGCCCTTGAAAAAAGTGTCCAGTTCGTCTCGGAAAAATAGGCGTATCTGACGCAACAAATTAGTTACTTTTTACTAAACGTCAAAACGATAAGCTAAAAGGTAACTTGTATGAAAAACACATTTAGTGACGTCATAAAATTTAATAGTCAAATCAGTTACTATTATAGGTTGGGTGGATGATCAAAAATAAATAAAAACTATAAAATAAGAACCGACGGAATTTTTACCGCTCTTTTATCATTCTTACTTTAATAAGCTTCGTTAGATAATTCATTTTAACTATTAATACCCAATTGTAATATGGCAAAAATAGCATTAAATGAAATTTTCAAGAAATTTATATTACATTTACATTTACATTACATGTTCAGTATTGTCAATATAATATAGCCCAAGTTTTTTTAATATTCCGAACATACGTACACGAATTATTTACATTTTTTTAATAATTTATATACATTTATTTCAACGGGAATACCATTTTGTTAATAGTTGTGCAAGATTTTCTGAGAGGAACTGTACCAATATTTGTTTATGACACAATTATTATTAACGTAATTATATTCCGGAATCAACGCTGGGATTTCCACATTTAGATAGTAGTTTGACGAATATTATGACATATTGCCGTGTTTAATTTTACATAAATGTTTAGACAATAGGAAGTAAATAGGGAAAAGTTATTGCACAGTTTAGCTGACATTGTTCTACATAAATCAGGTTAGTAAGCATATTATTTGTTGATGATTTAACTAGTTTAACTACAATTAAAAATAGTTAAATAATATTTTGGTATAATAACACAGATAGAGAAGAATTTGACCACCCCATTCTCTTCCCATGCGGTGTCGCACAAGGCGTCTATGGAATAGAGCTGTTTAACATCAGACAGATATATACAGCCCAGATTCAGCCTCAGATATAGGCTCGAGTCAACAATAGTGGCTGGAATACTATGGCGATAGGCTCACCCCCTATTATATGGGACCGACTACAATTATTGGTGAAATGTGGGTGTTAATTCACCTCTGCCCCACCCTCCGGGGCTTTTTTTTTTGTCGTGCGAAAAATCCCCACGGATACCACCCCCACGGAGCCGGTGGAGGCAGTTATGTCGGACTCGAACCGACTAAAACGCACCCCGTCTTGGGTCCTTGGTTGCCGGAGGTGCGATTGCCAAAAGCATATCTCTCGCACCCCGGCAGACCCAGGACCATCTCTTTCGAGATGGCCCCCTTCGGGTTGTGGGGATCTAGCCCCGGTTATACCCTCCGGGGCTAAAGGCGTGATTATATGTATGTATATATGTAGAATAAATATGAAAGAGACATTGACTTGTACCCATAATAATGTTATTAGTCGATCAACCCATTACAGTCCACTGCTGAACTCTCCCAATATACTCCATAGCACCAGACCTGCACCTGCGTTTCTATCTTAACTACATTTTTCAGGCCTTCAGCCCATCTTTCTTACTTTTTTTTTATTAAAGAATATTAGAACCCCTCCAACTAAGCTAAATCGCTTGTGCTAGGAGTGGATTCACGTCGGTAGCTTAATGGCCAGGATGGACCTGGGACCTCTAGATTGTAAGGCCGACTCCTTAACCACCGACGCTACTTGTTCTTTTTTTTGATCTTGATCTTGATAAAATCAATACTAGAATTATAATTACAACGCATTATTCTGCCTTTTTTATGGAAGGGATAGAAAGAATTGTCACCTTTTAATATTTTTGTATAACCCCACATAATAGAATCTTGTTTACTACCGTTGTAAGCAAAGCTTCTCCCCTACGTGTCAAATGGTTCCAGTGGCGAGGCTTATCACTATGTTTACAAACTGTTTTATCGACGTTTTGATTTCCGTTTTGACTTGTCCATTTATTTTTTTAGAAGAACTGATAAGTAATAATTATATTTATTATAATAATTTAACATGAACATTGGCAAAGTTGAATGAATTTTAAACCACCTATCGTTCCTTCTATAATAATCATCATTACTAGATACTACATAGTATAAAACAAAGTCGCGATCGTTATCTGTCCATCCCTATGTCGTACAAGGCGACTAAGGGATGGGGCTGTTTAGCATCAGCCAGCCTTCTGGGCACGTTACCGGTCGGTGACGATGCGGAAGAATTCCACAACGCATTATGTATGTAAATATTTTATTGTGTTCTTTATTTTCTTTAATTTATCCATATATCTTGAATCCTTATAACTAACAACGCAACGGATTTTGAAGTGGTTTATTTCAATAGAAAGAGTGATTCACGAGGAAGACTTATATATATATAATACATGCTGAATATAGTAGAGGGTGCAGCAGGAACGGGATAAAACGTCACGCGAGTGGAAAAAAAATTGGCGGTACGAAGTTCATACGGTCAGCTAGTTATAAATGTGATGTAATGATATTTGAATGTTTATTATTCATTCATGCCCAAAAAGCTGATCGGAACTGACTGAAATTCGGTATAAGGATAGCTCACAGTCTGGAGTACATCATTGGCTTACTTTTTATATCAGGAATAGGTTCCTATGGCTTGTGAGAATGGAATCAAAATCCCACCTCTGACGTAGCCGTAGGCATTAACTCCAAATTAGTACTTCATAATTCTTTTATTACGCCTCTCTTGCGTTAATAATTCGTACTTATCTAGGCATTTACTTAAAACCTGACTAAAAGGCGAATTTATACTAGCGACACTTCAATTAGTGTGCTAATTTTTCCTATAGATCTAGACCGAAAAAGGCAACATCGATGATGGGACATGAACCTGTAACCAATTCCTTACAGGAGGAATGCCTATTATAACTGAGCTATTGGGATACGTCTTGAAGATCCTAAAATCGCCTCGTAGATGTATCTTTTTTGCTTTCGCATAGAACCAAAGGTATACCTTTTTTTTGAAAGTACTGCAATCTCTACAGAAACCCATGCTGGAGCCTGCGGGGGTGTTAATGTCACCGTTGAACCGACTAAAACCGCTCGATTAATGTCATTTATTACCGCCAGTGAAGTATATTCCTCGCTACCCAACGCACTATAAACTTATTACCTGAGCTCCTAGTAAATATCCCTAATTCAATTATTGGGTCGAGGCAGCCCTGTCGAACTGAGGGAGACTAAATTGACGACAATTAGCCACTGGTTATGTACTGTCTGTGTGTATATCACTACGGTTCAGTATATTTAAATTGTAAACAGAACTGGTGGCATAAACTAACTTACATATATAGTAATAATATATGTAAACTTGTGTGCTGTGGCATAGCGGTAGTCCACGCAACTGCTACGCAGGGGGTGCGGGTTCGATACCCACTCAGTGCAAATATTTTATTCAAGAATGTGCCTGGAGAGTACGTTAAGCTGTTGGTCCCGGTTACCATACGTTTATGGTGTCGTAATTGCCTATTCCCGTCAACTGGACATATTTCTAGATACTGTTTCTAAAACACGAGCTTAAATATCTATTGTCGACCCAAAATTTTATAGACACTCCTCTCAAATTCAAAATTGATAAAAAAAACCTCCAATAACAGTTTGCTCTACCCGGGAACATAACCCATAACGTCCTACCCAACAGTAGCATCAATAGTATCAATACTAAAACTCACCAATAAAAAAACTCTCATTACCAAACGCTGCGCACACGCACCTAAAAAAAAATTATGCCAAAAACGTCACTTCCACGTTGGCTACAACATTATCTGTTTAGGACGAACGTGTGACATTGGCTCTAGATCCACTGTAAGTACGTACCTACCCTATCTATAACGACCAACATATCTTGCGACAACACCATCTTAATCTGGTCTCTGTACCACGAACACAATGTACTAGCCGTCGCAGTGACCGTGGGCCAAGTTATGTTGGCGCTGTCACTGTGTCACGTGGTCGGCGCGCGCGCAACATTATTTGTAAAGCAGGTCAATGCCCGAGTGTTAGATAAAAAATACACAATTTGTTTACGGTTACGCAAGCTCTGCCGATTGTCCCCCGCGTTCCGCTTGAAGATAGTGTTATAGATTGTTATTTAACTTGCGATTCTGTGTAATAATGTTATTATCAATCAAATGTGTAAATATTTTTCTTAGATTGATTAATTTCTTTTTTGGAGATCAGCCATTTTTTTTGTATAAGTGTAAGTTAGTAATTTTATAATATTGATTATTAGATTTTTTCTGTTTGATTGCAACTGAATATTCTTGAGCGGGTAAGTAGAGGTATATAGATATAAACATTGTCTAATTATCTATGTATAGTTTTCAATATTTCTATAAAAATATATTCCTTTTATAATGAGACGTTATCAGTCATTTATTTGGGTTCGACGTGGCCCACGGTAATAAGGTATAATCATTTTGACCTATTTTAATAAATTTATTAGCTAATAGTAAAAAAATAACTTAAACATTTTACCTAACACGGGAATCGAACCTGGAATTCACACATAACTCTATACGCGCTACCACTGCATCATTAAAGCAGAATATCATAAAAATGTCTAAAGTTCAACTAGTAAATACAAAATTAATTATATTAACATAATTATTACAAAGTTGAAACTAATCGAGACAAAACATCGAATCAGAAACACAAAATTAATCAACATCACTAAATAGTGAAAACCTGTTGGATAAGTCGGGAAATGGAGAAAAGCTTCACGAAGAAAGTGGAAAAAGCTCCCCACACACATACACAACGCACCCACACACCCGCACCAACACCCAGACGACCACTCGCATGTGTGTGCCACACACACAAACAAAACAGTACGAAAACGAAAGTGTCCGAGCGACGCCGAGCGCGGCCGAAGCGGGCTCACGAAGTCAGTGGAACTCATCGCCGAAACTGGGACATCAGTCCGTAACACGACGCGAACGCCGGCGGACGCGGCGCGCGGTTGCAACACGACACATTACGCTCTATGACATAACTGAAAAATCGTGGGCTTGTGATTATGGTGTTTTAGTGTTAATATTTAAATATGATGGCTGTGGAAGCGCGCTCGGCTAGCACCGGCCCGGATCCTCGCCGGTCGCCGGCCGCCGACCGAAAGGCGCTCAGCGCTGACAACGAACCTCGTACCCTAGCCGCCAGGAAGGCCTACCCTGAACCTATGTCGCCTAAACGTGAATCTGTATCTCCTAACCGTGAAATGACTCCTAAACGTGATACCGAGGACGATGATGGACCCTTAGACTTGACAGTTCGTAAAGAGATTTCTGTATGCGATTTCGCGAGACATTCGGCGTTTGCGGATCCTGCTGACTACGTGAGGACTCAGCTGATCTTGAGGCAGTCCCAGGACTATTTGGCGTCCGGCAGGGATTCCGGAACTGAGTCCGACGACTCCGCTGGTCGCCTCAGTCCTGGCGACGATGCTGTCTCAGGGAAAGCGTACAAAAAATCACTTATAAAGAGATACAGTAAGTCTTATAATTTAATTCATAAAACTTATTTAAGTAATTCCATAAAGGCTTGTTATTAATTAAATTAAAAAAGATAATTATTACTTAACAGTCATAAATCGGTTTAAAGACATGTATAATAAATTACACAATAAGTTAGGGTTGTGTATAATTTTGAATAAATTATATAACATGCCTTATTTTGTAATAAAAACTCAAACTGTATATAAAAATAAATGTTTTCGTGAAACTTCACTTCGCACACATGAAAAGAAAGTGCTACGGGCTACGACGCGTAGCGGTGTCTACAAGCATGCTACGGACCTCGCTACGGCTCTGCTTACATTTTTAATATAATAATTATGCTATAAGTGAATATGCAGAGATTGTGTCGCTCGGTACCTGACCTATCCCAACATGCATTGTATAGACCGAGCACTTCAGACACACTATTATTTTACTATAATTATTTATTTAACACATATATTATTTATTATTTTTGTAGTAGTATGTAAAAGGTTTGTAATATAAATATTTTCCTTCTTATACAAACAAGTACTTACAAGTACACATCGTAACATTTAGATTTATTTGATTTGGACAAACCGACAAACAAAATAAATATACGCAGAGTAATTTCATGACAACGTTGACATACATACTGTTTTCATGCAATATCATAAATAATTACGCCAATCTATCCCTAAAAGGGTAGGCATAGATGTGCAAAGACCTAGATTTCAATTATGTAAAATCCTAGACTTTCAGATACTCTTGAAATTTTGCAAATAGACTCAATAATGGTATACTCAACCTGAGAATCGAATCTGAGATCTTGAACACAGCTTTTGCTTTCTTTATTGTTGGGATACTGAAACATTGAAGTTATTTGGTAACTAGCGGTTCGCACCCGCCGTTAATTATGTTGTAACTTATGTCATGTATTTTACTTTTTTGTTATTAAACATATTATCCTGATAAATTAATTAATAGCACGGCAAATTAATAATCCAATATGATAGAGCTGTTCTCAAGACTTGAACTTAGCAACTAATTATATTTTTTTAACGATAACTGAGATATTTTAATCATAAGAATACTAACTGTTGCCTGCGAGTCGGTCCGCGTGCAATCTGATTCCGTTGCAACCCTTAGAAACCTATTCCTGAGATTAAAAGAAAAGAAGAAGGAAGCATATACATATACTCAAGCCTGTATATCCCCGAAGGGGTAGGCAGAGGCATATTAACATCCATATTTCACCAACTATAATTTTCGATTCCACGTAATAGGGGGCCAGACTATTGCCGTCAAGCGGGTGCTTAGACATGGGCTGTATGTTTACTGTCGGATGGAGAACAGCTCTATCCCTTAGTCGCCTTTTACAACACCCACGGGAAGAGATGGAGTGGTCCTATTCTACTCCACCGGTAACTAACACGTCATAAGGAGCCTATGTGTTATTCCTAAGCGTCGGTAGCTTAAGGAGTCGGCTTTACGATAGAAAGGTCCCAGGTTCGAATCCTAGTAATCAAACTACCGACGTGAACCCACTCCTAACACAAGCAATTTAGCTTAGCTGGAAGGGTTAGAGGGAATATTAGTAATTTCAGTTCTAATATTCTTTAAAAAAAACTATAACTTATCCCTGTACCCCAGCCAGATCCATTTAACCGTTAGAGCATGATTGAATACCAAATATCTTCACAAACTTACCCAATTATAATATTAATAATATAACATGAAATTCTAGGATACACTACATTAGGTTAGACCCAAATTAAACATGGCCTAATTAGCTTGTGAACCCATATTGTTCTAGTAATATTATGTTTTAATTAGGTAATTTTTTTAACTTATTGTGTAATGTATAATACTTAAATCAATTACTTTAATATGCCTATTATAAAGGTAATTTACTTGACAAAATACGCGCTAAATAGGCCTTATATTAAGTTGAACAAATTAGCTTTTGATCTCCCTTAATTAGTTGGTAGAATATTCTTTAACGACTATTATAAAATAGATTTACCTATCATATATATTTTTGTAGTACATAATTATCTTCACGGCGTTGTCCTTCTAGGGTAGGCAGACAGAATGTAGGTAGCATCTGAACTAATGACTTATTTTTGCAGACTACACCTTGAGTGCCCGTTACAATAATAAAATACTTAAAATGATCTTAATTTCTTGGTTTTCTACCCTTCCTGTTGAATGATTCTTCCGATATTTGGCACACACCTTTATTTCGAACAATAATATCATTTAAATCAATAAAACAATTTGTTTTGCTCTTAATACTTTAGTTTTAAGATCATTTTGAGATTTTGTAGTCAAGATACTTCTGATGCTCACTGTACAAGTATATTTGCATGTAGTAAATCAGAATTTAGTTAAAACGTTAGTAGTTATACTAGAAAATATCGCACAATACACAATTATTGGAAAGAATGCGTATGAATAGACTTAGATACTATTTTTATTATTTACTAGCTAACCCGGCGAACTTCGTTCCGCTAATTTTTGTCCGCCCGCGTGGCGTCATATTCCGTTCCCGCTGCACCCTCTACTATATTAAACATGTATCATACATATAAACCTTCCTCTTGAATTACTCTATCTATCAAAAGATACCGCATCAAAATCTATAGCATAGGTTTGAAGATATAAGCATATTAAACATAAATCATACATATAAACCTTCCTCTTGAATTACTCTATCTATTAAAAGAAATCGCATCAAAATCTGTAGCGTAGGTTTGAAGACTTTGCTTTATACTATGCAGTGAGATATGTCCTCTCTGAGGCATACGGTACAAGATTAAGGAGTAATTAAGATTAGGTATGTCTGACGTATTTAAACAAAGTCAGCGACAGTCGCTCCCGTAAAAAGCATGCGGTAGCCTAGTGGTATGGGTAATGGACTGCTGAGACGAGGTCTCGGGTTCGATCCCAGGTTTACCATGGCACACACCAATGACTTTTCGACGCTTTTCGAAGTTATGTGTGTATTTATCGCAGGTTTATAAGTGCCCGGTTAATGGCAATAGGCTCGCCACCTTTTACATTGGGACCTAAACATAAACTGGCGAAATGTGGGTGCTAGCACCTCTGCTTACCCCTTCGGGGAATACAGGCGTGAGTTTATGTTATGTTATGTTAAATCAAAAGAGTAGGAGAGTGGACCCTGGGTTTTAAAAGCAAGTTTTGTATTCAAGCCGTGAATCATAATAACATTCTAGTACATGATACACAACGCCATCTAAGCTTAAACATGCGGGTATTAACATATGGGTTCTATAATGCGGATAAACGAGAATCGAACTCGTGACCACTGACACAGCAGTACAACTCCTCAACGCCACGCCTGTAAATACACGAAGGGGTAGGCAGAGAAGTATTAACATCCACATTTCGCGGATCATGATTTTCGGTCCCACGTAATAGGGACGAGCCTCTTGTTGTCAAGCGACCAAACAGCCTAAATCCTTTCCTAAGGTCTAAGCTATCCCTTTGCCAAACTTCATAAAAAAAAAATTTTTTAGGTAGACAGATAGAATTACTTTTGAATCCTTATATATATCTTTTACTTTTGAATCCATACTAATATTATAAATGCGAAAGTAACTCTGTCTGTCTGTATGTTACGCTTTCACGCCTAAACCACTGAACCGATTTTGATGAAATTTGGTATAGGGGTAGATTAGCCCTTGAGAAAGGACATAGGCTATGTTTTGTCGCGATAACCGACATCCACGCGGGCGGAGCCGCGGCCAAAAGCTAGTATTAGTATAAAATAAGGAATTCTTGTAAAGTTGACTTATCAAAGTATTTATTTTTAGTTCGTCATGTATTACAACACAAAAATAAACTGCAAATGTACACAATATGGAGTTGTATGTTTTCCGTAAAGCGTCAATGACCTGTATGTATGTTATAGCATATGCACTCTTGTTATTGTCAACTGCATTTAGCTGAGTCGCCCGGCAGTATGCATTGTACATCATTTTAATACAAATATTTCCTCTAACAGATATAGCCGGCATATATATATAAACTTTGTGAATATACGACAAAAAGTGCGGACACTAATTGAACCAAAAAAAGGACGACAGAGAAAGAATACAAGTATCACCACCCCACGTTAGCAGAACGTCCTATTCCCAAACTCGTCACACTGTTTCAGATGGTCTCATTCCCAGTTTGCCCCATTCCTAGTTCGTCCCATTCCTAGTCCGTCCTATTCCTATATCGTCCCATTCGCAGACTGTCCTATTCCCAGATCCGGTCTCGAAAGAGGCGAGTAACAAAAAAATACGCAGACGATATCACTGCGAGAGAAGGAAAGGTCGAAACAAGACCCTGTAACAATAGGACAGCGTGGAAACAGTAGGCCAAGCCTCCCAACGTTGGGAGTGGCCTATGTCCAGCAGTGGACTTCGATACCCAAATTAATTGTTATAATATGGAACCAAAAAATTGCATTAAAATCGGTCTATCCATTTGGGTACATTGATGCTATACAAAAACATGTCAAACTTATAACACCCCTCGTTTACGTAGTATAATATGACTAGCCGAACCGTCCCGGCTTCGCTTGGAAAAAAATCGTATTCCATATTTTTGGCAGTGGCCTAAATGACGAACTTTCCATACAAACGTTTATCGCCTATTTTACCCTCTTAATAGTTAAATTATGAAAAATGCTGATACACGTGTTCATTTAATTCTTAAAAGACACAGGCTTATGAAATTTAGTGCATCTAGCTCTGAAAATGACGGACTTTTATTCAAACTTCCATCCCTTATTTTACCCCTTTAGTAGCAGAATTACCAAAAAAATCTTTCTTCGTGGATGCTTACATCATAAAATGCATCTACTGTCAAAATTTCAAGTTCCAAGGTCCAGCGGCTTAGGCTCTGCGATGATGAATCAGTCAGTCAGTCGGGACAAGTAATTTTATATGTATAGATGTACTAGCTTTTGCCCGCGGCTCCGCCCACGTGGATGTCGGTTATCGCGACCAAACATAGCCTATGTCCTTTCTCAAGGTCTAACCTATCCCTATACCAAATTTCATCAAAATCGGTTCAGTGGTTTAGGCGTGAAAGCGTAACACACAGACAGACAAATAGACAGACAGAGTTACTTTCGCATTTATAATATTACTAGCTTTTGCCCGCGGCTCCGCCCGCGTGGATGTCGGTTATCGCGACCAAACATAGCCTATGTCCTTTCTCATGGTCTAATCTACCCCTATACCAAATTTCATCAAAATCGGTTCAGTGGTTTAGGCGTGAAAGCTTAACATACAGACAGACAGATAGACAGACAGAGTTACTTTCGCATTTATAATATTACTATGGATAATTATTATGTAAGCGTTAATACTTATCTGCTCACCCTTTTGCAGTTAAATAAGCTCAATGACCCTCAAGTAAATATCTATTTGTATGGAAAGACACCTATTCCGTAGATGGACAGTACAGTCACACAAACATTCCATAACAGGATCACTATCAATCATTGTTTGTGCCATAAGACACGCATTTTGCTAGCTCAGCAGTGCAGTTCGCGGTACCAGAGTTCGATGCCCGCGCTTCCGACTACGGCATACATACTCGGCTCTTGTTACATTTATAACAATGCTTATTAATTAAATTATTGTTTTATTTGTGATGTAATATGGCCGAGTTGAGTGTCTTTTGTCACGTTTTTTTATGATCACGCTTGTGTATCCGTATAAGGTTAAGTAGAGGTATATGTCCACAACAGTTTACTTTTTTTATTTATGTAAGAGTCATCATCATTTCGTATTGCCTCTGCTCGGGTCCTCATATGCCGACGTCCAGTTGGCGAAGCCAGTCTATTACTGCAGGTGTGAGGTCATGAAGCTCACGCATTCCTCCAGGGAAACGACGGAGTGGACACTCCTCTGCTATATGCATCGTTGTCTGGTTTGGAGCTCCACAATCACAGTCCGGCGCATCTTTAAGTCCCCCACTTGTGAAGATGGTAATTGCATCTTCCGTGTCCAGTTCTGAACCGGTTGACCCTTGACCACACCATGCGACAACTGTCAAAACCGGGCGGCTCAGTGGTGGGGTCAGGTATCAGGTCCTTCCAGGGATGGTGCTGAAACGCCTCCCACGACGCCCGCCATTGCTCTCCAAGGTCTAAACGGAGAATAAAACCATATTATATGTATATATAAACGCCATGGGATTATGATGTAAAGGCTAGGTTTATACAAATCATTTAAGCGATTACCGAGTATTGCCATATTCTGGTACTCTTGGTATGTCCTTTCTTGAAGGAAGAAGAATATAATCAGGAAATAGGCTGAATATACATTTGCTTAAATCTAGCTTCCTATTATGAAAAAAATATTATATATCTCTGTTTAATTCAATCTCAGTTCATAGGTATAAAAGATTAATGACGATGATATTCGTCAAACTTTTTTTAACTAATAGCAGATTTAGCACAACAATGATATTACGCCAAAATGCACATTTTTAATCTAAAAAAAATCGTCCGGTCACGACATGTGACATCGTTCCCATGAATATTCAAAAAGAAAGGATGCACAAGGAAATGTAATCTGTATCGTTATTAAACAGCTGCCAAATCATATTGGTTATCTGTGCCCTTCCCGGAGAAATGTGTGATACCTGCGCGTACGCAGGTCGGAAGTGAAAGGTGCGTAAAAAATCTTATTTATACGCGATTGACGACGCCGGATGCGTGCATCCACCGCTAAACAATACGCAAACGTGATCGGGGTAGAAGACGCCATATTTTTATACATAATTTACGTATTTTAATGTCAATATACCGCCTCCATTAAGCCTGGATATCTAGGAATTAAAAACAAAAAGTCACGATTCTAGTTTGTTTATGTCAGATATGATAAGTTAACCCTTGCTATTCTCAAGTATTGTGTTGATAATATAATTAATAATACTGTTATTATTAAGTAATAAAATATTTTCCTATACAGCTAGGATGCGAAGGGTTGTCGTATTGGGCCACACCCTTATCTATCATAGACCCGAGACGGCGGCGTGCCGTTTTAGTCGGTTTGAGTCTGACATAATCACCCCCGCTGTCCGGTGGGGGAAGCCTAAGAATTTCTACACGAAAAGTAAATAAAAAGGGTACTTTCCTAATATAAAAATTAAACAAATTAATTTGATAGAATGGCAGAATGGACTCGAAATAGATCTATAATAGATATAATTCTTTATATAACACAACATGGTTCGAACTTGCGTTACTAGTGGCGCGACATCCAAAGATCACTGAGGTCGTTGTTCTTACAAATATTTGCATACATTACTTCCATATGGAACGTAATTGTATTTGATATAGACAAACGTGTCGATATTCAAATACCTAATAAAAAATATCATTCTTCTAATCAAAACGCTGGCCAGCTACCTGTTCCTCGAAATTCGAACAAAAAAAAACTATTATTGAGTTTTATTAATTCCTTTATCGATCTAAAATTATACTAAACGTAATATAGCTGTTATTATAAAGTATATTCTAATTTTGTAACCATTGGGTCTAAAATTAATCAGCAACCAAAAAACTATTATGACGTTTCGTTCTATTGTAAACAATAGAATGTCCCGAAAGGGTGAGGAAGGGTTGTTCTTTTTTTGAATAGCTTCCTGCAAGCTACCCATCCCTCTCGTGATATGACTAATGAAGAAGTCGGAAAGAGACACAAATAAGAAATCACATTACGGCTCGCGACTTGATTTAAAAAAATGCAGTTTTAGTATTCAAATGACGTGAATGCATCCGTTTTTAGAAATACAAAAATAAATAAACGAGCCGAATTTTACAGAGGCTATTGATAGAACACACTGTTTTATAACATCGTAACCAAACAGACATGTTTATTTTCGTTTTACTTGAAAGAATTAGCACTATGTTATCAGCAAATGGATCTTTTGTAGGCTTTATAGTTTTGTGTCATCGGCAATTTAGAGCATAATTAATGGATTCCTGGATATCTGTATCGAACTATCAACATATTTTTATCGATTATTTAATCTTATCTGTTATGTCTGTGCAACTCTCTTTAAATCGGGCACATCTGGGCGTGGGGCGCCGTACGCGCAGTTTTTGGCCGGCCTTCAGTCGCGACGCAAGGCTATTAAGTTTCACAACACATACGTACGAACAGACAGTGACCTGTGCCACCACTATTACTATGAAACCCCGTCCATGCCAACTTTTACCGCTCAATTAACAGGCCCAATGCAAAAACACATATTCAAACACGTGAGCTGATTATTATTGGCTGAAGTATGAAAAAACTTAGTTTAATAGGGTAGTAGTGTGTGTAAAAAAATATGGTTTCCGTAACAGTTCACTGTTCACCTTGCCCGTTTCATCTGTCACACGAAAAAAGTTAACCCAATTTTTTAAATGTAAATAAAAAACTCATACCTGCCAGTAGCGGGTGTACACCCCCAGCAATAAAAAAGTTAACTGTAAAGCTCGTATTCGAATAATGAAGTGGTACTTTTTCGCGGTTTTTTTTGAACGTCGAACACAAAAAAAAACGTTTTTTATTGCAAAATTTACGGGCCTGTTCGGTTTCGCAACGGTACCTCCACGCTTTTGTCTATAATTGCGTTGCAGATGGTTTTTTATTGCGAATAAAAGGTTCTGCATTTTGGACTTCCTTAAGAATCGTTTTAGTAACCTTTGTTCGTCTTTCTTTTTTGTTTGAAAACATCTTAACCCTGTATTTTAAACAAACAAATCGACAATTTCGCAAGCATTGCCGAAACGTTGCCAAGCGAGATAAAAAAACGACTCAAGAAAACAATTTGTTCTTTGACTTTGAACGCCCCCGAAACTAAAGATTGGTGATAAACAGCGGTTGAAATAAAACTTATCGGCATTGTTTCCTGTAATCAAATCGTTTCCCGCGCTTTAGCTACTTTCTTTACACCCAAATTGGTGTTTCCTGCAAATTTCCTTCCAAAAAAATCGACAAAAAAGAAACATTTTCAATAAAACGTGTACTCAAAATACATATCTTTACTTGGATATAAACAATAAACCAGTATTCTCCCATAGAATTGGGGAATTTCACAAACAGTCAGTAAAATTCCCCAATTCAAATTTAAAACTTCGGTCTTTTAATTCTAAGTAATTGTATGCGTAATATATTATCATTAATAAACCAATCACGTGTATAAGAGCATTTGTTACCAAAAAAAAAGAACTAATTATAATTTTTTATCTGTTAAAGTTGAGGGATCACACTTTATCGCCAACACGTTGGCTGACAAGCGCGAAGTCGTGTGCTGTATCACATGTTTGGTGATAATTATCTATGAAACGCATTATATCAATAAATGACAAATTATATCATTGGTTAGATAATATTGGGAGATGAAAAAGCTTCAAATTTAATATTATTTGTAATTCAAATGATTTAATTCTTATATTTTAAATGGATTTGGTGATCAGTAAAAATTAAGTTAATATGTACTGTTATTAAATGGAAGCCTACAATCATGGCGGTACATGTGGACATAACTTTAGGACAAATCTATAGAGATGAAGTGTGTGCGTCAATGAGACAGCGATGTGTGATGTCAGCGCCGCGGCTTCCGGCCTGCGCACATGCAGCAGACAGACCCACACACACATTTATTTACATATAATGTACATGTACACATACATGTGTTACTGTACACATATACGTGTCGACTATCAACCATCGACACATTCGACACCAAACCGTCTGGCACTCAAAGTGCTCTATATAATAATAATGTATATATATAATACACGAACGTCCATCTTGTTGTATGGTAAGTGGTTACCATACGCTATGAAGTAAAACATTTGAAATGTCACTTGATTTGACACCTATAGAGGGGAACAGTGAGTTGCTAAGGGGTAAAAAAACTTCCCTTGAGGGGGGGAAGTTTACAAGATATACAAAATTAACTGACACAGATAACGTAACGGTTAACACGCCGGCTTCGTAATTGGAAGGTTGCGTATTCGAATCCCGCCCGACGTACGACCATTTTTAGTATAAATATTTATCAACTGACTACCAAGGAAGGGTTATGTTTTACCTTAACTAGAGGCAAATAAAATAAAACACGCATTTTCCAGTCTGCATGTTTTCGTTGAACTTCGATATTTTTTGTGAAACGACTGCCATCAAGCCTCCACTACTCAAAAGCTATATCAAAGTATTGCAATCTGTTTAATAACTTAAAGGTATTGATTCTACAGTTACCGTCAGAACTCAGCCCCGCCTGCCAATAGACAACATTCAATATATAACATACGAGTTGGTACTCTTGCGTCACGACAAGGAAGTAATATGTGAATGTGCTAAAAATATTAGCAACATTGCGAGCACACTACACGTACATACAATACAAACAATAGTCCAAATGTTAGGATATACAGCTGTGACCTTACATCATCGCCTGAAATCGCACAAGTTGGAGTTTAAGACAGTGTTGCCAACGCTTATACACAACCATCCCTAAAGTGTTTATATTTTCTTTGAAATAATGTCAGTATAATCTATACAACATGAAAGTTTATATTTTCGTTGAAATAATGTAAGTATCTATATAATATATTACATACTTGCCTCAAATTACTGATTATTAACGCTGGACTTAAACAGTTGTCATTAAAAAAATATATGACATAGCCAAATTAAATTTTTTGACAGATGACGCCTTTATAACCTAAGCATCCAAAAGGGGGTCAAATAGGTGACGAGCGGTTGTATGGCAAATGCGTATAGGATTCTTTAACGAATTTATTTCCGAGCGAAGCCAAGACATGTGCTGCTAGGAGTATATATATAAAATAAAAGAATCAATACATTAAAACATTTTGTAGGCAGGACAATAATATAATTACATTCATTTACGAGAATGTCTTCTTTCACAAAACTAGGCAATAACATTCAAAGGGTATTCTTCAACAAAAAGACCTTTTTTCGTTACAAACAGACTTTATTTAAAAAAAGAAACGATTTAAAACAATACTTTTTCGAGGCACTGTTGACAAGGCCTACGGCCTGACAGGATGCCAGCGAATTGGCACATACCATAAACAATATTATAAAAAAAAATACATTTTATTACATACATCTTTAATACATAAATTGTAATTTATATACTCCAAATAGATATCAAACCAGTCATAAATACTAATTATGTATAGTCTAGTATAGTTTGTAACATGTAGCCTAAGGGACGTTGGTTTTGTATCAGCGCAGTTTTTTCTGGCCCTGACAATCCACCCCACGAGGGGGCAAAGGGTGGCCAGACTAATATTATAAGTTCATTCAAGGGAACTAGACGTAGAGAATAATGTTTGTAGTTAGAGGGTTAGATATAGGGCCTATGTTACTCTGCAAGCGAAAAAAATCTGTTATATATTTCACTCAAAAGCTATTTATTTATATGTACTATTATAATAATAACACGGTCGATAAGCTTGACTCACATAACAGTACAAAATTACTATCGGACAACGGTCACTACCCCATATTGGCACCAATCCAGCACACATTTCTTTTTCACTTTTATTCCAACATATTGCTTACAACATGTCTGATACTAAGTAAGTATATATCTTGTCGATAGCTTTAGTATATTATAGCTCTCCAGCACAACAACGACCTAATACAGTATCCCTGGAGTTTAAGCGGTATGTAACAATGGCGGGTATCTCATCAATTTACATTGTTATTATAGTCTAGCCTAGCGTATTTTCAACTAAAATACTAGGTTTATCCACTCAAAACTAGGCATAATTGGCGTAAAATTAATTCTAGAAGATCCTAACATAACCTAGTTTTGGCTCGCTATAATATGCCTACGTTCTCATTTCGATGTCTGCGCTCGTGACGCTACTAATTTCTGGAAATCAAAACGAATTGTCGGCAACTAGTTATACCGTTGCCACTAAACGTCCTTACCCTAATTATAAGTCATTGTTTACATATTAACCGGTGATAAAATACCTCACAACCTATAACTACAAACTGATTTCTTTCGGTCCAGCACTATCACACAGAATTTGTGCGTGAAGATTTGTAATTAGTGCATTTATTTTCTTATATTTAGTAGGCATTGAACAAAATATTTGTATAAATTTTAACCCTCTCAATAATTGAACTGAACCATGGACATTTTTGTACTTCAATGTTCAATTCAATTGTTGTTGAATGGCTCTGTCTGTTCCGTAATTATTTTTCTACTTTTCAGTCCATCTAAATATTTACTGTACGCAAAGGTATCAATCATGAATTCCGTCCAAGTTGGGATACCAGTTACAAAAAAAAAATGTACCTTAACAAAAACAGGAGGACCAAATCTATATTTCCTTATAATAGTTTTTACTTTTAAATGCTCGTGATACCGTGTCGAACTCAAAAAAGTTTAGGCAGAAAATCTATGTAACAGATACTTTTATTATGGCACTAAAAAATTAATATCTGTATTACCAAATAGCAATCGCGCTTGTCAGTTTTATTGGTATTCGGTCGGCGGATATTACAACATGCAACTGACATTTTATTGTACAGGAAATCGGTGTTTTAACTTTTAAAATGTTAATTAAATAGTTGTTTATACTTTGAGAATACGAATTAGAAGAACAAGATCTTATGTACTATACGATCCAATGTACACTGCTGGCAAAAAAATCAGGTCACATTTTAATTAACTATTAATCAATAATAAAGATCCAGTGGAATTGATTCCTTTGTCCAACGTAATGTTTTTTAAACATGTCACAATAAAAATGTCACAGTATTTTTGTGCAAAAATAGCCCTTATTAATAAAGACTAAAAGGGTAATCAACTGCAAAGTTCGGTACTTCGCAGGGCTTTTTGCGCGCCGGCGTTTTTACAACACACCACACATTGCGTCACTCACCAGTGCGTTGAGCAATGTACCGACCACCGCTGCTGCGATGCTTACTGTACACCTTGAGCACCCACGCCGAAGTTTCAAAATATTTTTTATATACGAACCTCTCTATCGTTGTTCCGCACTGATCTAATGTGCGACCTAAAGAACTCAAGTGCGGACTCTAAAATCTTATGTTTGTTACTCAAATTTTATGTCGTATCGCAACTCTTGCGCAGCGTCTTCATCTCAAGAATTAATCGTAATTGGTTACTATGAAATCAAACAATAAAAAAAAAGAATTGTCCGACTTCTTAACCAAAGAAGGGAGGAAGAAAACCTATCGCCAGGATTTAATGATACCAGTTTGATGAACTACAAAAATATGTGACGTCGAAATATAACCTAAAGATATGAATTAAACTTGACCGGTTTGTACTTCTCAATGACTCTACGTCTTCTACCAATGACAATAGCTAACATTAAAAACTAAAAATAAAAATATACAGATAAAAAATAAAACACATATTTTTCGGTCAAAGTTATCCTACCCGGCCACAAAGACCACAACTGACGTCAGTGATGACACTAATGACATATGTCAAAATTGACGTTATTTATAGTAGCTAACAATAACAATTATAAATTAAGCTTAGAATAACAATTATAAATTAATTCAAAATAGAGCTTTAATACTGAAATAGTAAGTTTCTGTACTTTTCAAACTATTTCTTAGGTACTTTACATATCATTATGTATGCGTGTGATTATTCATTGCATGCCTACATTGCAACCGTAGAAATATAGGTACCGTTAGTGAACAAACCAATTAACATGTACTTAACTTAAGTATTGAACAAATTAAAAAGACACAGTAATAAAAATAATATAATTAAGTTATTATGAAATATGAATTTGAAAGCTTTTTTATGCGCCCAAAAGTAGTTTACACTGGAATAAATGCTTGTAATTTCATTTAAGATACAAGACATTTAATTTAAATAATTGACTGCGGCCGAAAAGCGTACATTTCCACGAAATAAAATACCCAGTAGACAATCACTGCAAACATCACGCTTATTACGAAACACGCAAGTGTGTCAATGTCGCCCAAGTTTCCGCCGACCGGCGCGCGCGCAGCCGGCAACAGAATCAACCGCACCGGTTCCTATCCGCCTTAAGTATTCAGAAAAATAGCTAAAATATCACTAAAGAACACACAAGACCTAATTTTAATTTCGTATTTATTTGTTATAATATAAAATAGATAAAAATATATTTTTCGTAATTTAATCTACAGTCAAGACCTCAGCCATCGTGTCATGGCTGTCCTTAACCGATGTAACTTCTAGAATAGTTCTATATAATCTGTGTACAAAACAGTGTTCAAGGTAATCTCTTGACAGATCACAAACTACGTGTTGTAGTAAGTTTATTATATCAAAACAGGCAAAGGAAGCGTACGCGCAGGCTAGCCAACAACAATGTGCTCGTGGATGTTTGCAATATCTCCGTATTTGTTTGTTTGTGCGCCGGTGGCGGCGCGCGCGCAATGCCGGTATTTTACTGTTTCCGGAGAATACCCTCAAATGCAGCCAGTAACATTTAACTTCAAAAGGCTACCATATTTCGACAGTTGACAATATGACCTAAAGGCAAAAACTAGTTGGGCGTACAGAAAGAATATGGTCTGGGGCGCAGGGTCTTACGCAATGCGAAGTGTGCGCACGACCTACAAATGTGCGCAAGCGCAAGTAAACAGGAAAACGGACGTTCGAAAACAGACAGGGTTTTAGTTTTATACTTTTTAATTCATTCATATAGCTATTTGCGTTCACGAGTCATGCTGCAAATAACATTTCTATTGTTTCTGTGAATCACTATTAATTCGCTTCCTATAACTCTGTCAAAGTGTCAATAACAAAACTTCCCGGCTGTTGGCGGAAAAATTCATTTTTATTTTTGCCAAGCTAAAAGTCCAAGTTTTATTCAGTCCCTCTTATGAGCTCAAAGAAAACTGATATTTCGAAAAGTTAAAATGGTGTCGTCACTTACAATAACGCGAGAGCTGTGGCGAGAGTTTGAGTTAAAATTAAAACACTAACTTATACTGTTCGAGCTAACTTAGCCACCCACTGCTTGGCTGGCACTTGGCAACCAGCTAAATTGGAAAAGCAGCTCTAGCTCACGTTAAGGTCAATAAACATTTTGAGAGAATGCGGAAATCTGTTTTAAACTATCGGATTCTCTTGTAAGTACGAAAGTCGAAAGTTTAAGATAATATGACACATGTAATAAATTTTGTTACGGTCGTAAGTTTGCGAAAATTACACATGGCAACAAAACTATTTAAAAAGAAAATTGCGTTCTTTTTTTAAATATTTAAACTAATCCGGCCTTTTCGGTTGCTATGCCAATCATAGACCGATATGTAAATTCGACTTTTAAATCTTCATTCCATTCATTCGCGAATGAAATGTTTTCAATTAGTTCAATAGATACTAGGTAAGATAATGAATGCTTTATTTTAAAGTGATGCAATAGAAAGGTCAGAAATTCGTCTCAGTGACGCACAGTGAAGCAACAGTTCGCGGCGGGCGGCTCGCGCTGGTAGCGCGTACCTACCTGTAGTGATTGGCAAATGTTTCCGGTTATCAACTCTTTACCGGTTTTCTTGTCACTGTTTTTGTACTATAAATTATGTCATCGATTTTGCACAACGTGCTACTACTCGACTCAGGCCTGTTTGTAAATATCGTTAAGAGTATTGTAATGAAAAAATGTGCGTTAACTTTTTTATTGATTTAGTTAAGGTATTGTTTTTCTTCGGAAACCCACCGGTAGATATTTACACAAATCAATTTAGAAGCAATTTCTATAGACACATGTCTTGATTTCATTAGCTTGAGTAAGTAATTATTAGTAGTAGGCAAATATTTACTGTACTTAACATAATTCATATTTTTATCTACATATTATTTTTGTAACAGGTTATTATTTCATTCCATGCTTAAATATCAGCGACCACAGCTACTCAGGCCCCACACCACCTCATACCTGTACCTCGTTAATAGATCCGGCTCGAAATCATTTCCTCTAGATTATCACGATCTAGCGATTACTTCACTAACCGATTTCGTAACCTAAAAAAACAAATAAATCACATATCAATGACCCAATATTTTCACTTAATAACGTCGTAATCTGTAGCTGATAATGGAGTTAATCGAATCCCTGAAAAACGTTTCCATTGGCAACATAGCGTTCTATTAATAGTCACACACACAGTGTTGCCGCGTGTAAATATGATGCAGTTCTCGCCTAGCGTACGCCTAGACGAAGTATCTATGTGGTCGGTTTACTATCGTAGTGCGGGGCGCGGGGCGCGGGGTGCGGGCGGCGCAACCGGGTCAAGGGAGCTCCGATGCACCGTTCGCGTTAAATCTCACTTTCGCGCACTGCACCACTAAACATGGCGCACGTAGTGACGCGCAGTTTCGTTCTCGATGACACATTTTACGGTTTTCCTTTTTACCGCTCCGACTGCTAAATCAGGCCAGAGATGTGTTGTAACGTTTTACACGTGTAATATAATTGACGAAACAAACAAATAAAATTATATCTACGGCCCGGTATCCTTGTCCCTATTTCTTATTTCCTACGTCGAGTATCGTACGTAATCGAGATAGTAAGCTTATCTGTTCGTAGTGGCATCTTATCAAGCGACTACTATAATGCAATACACCCGTTGGACATGATAAACAAGTGGTTTTACTATTTGTTATTGTGTTGACATCATTTTGATTCATGCAGAGTTCAGGTTACAATAGTTTTTGTAATTAATTTATGTATTAAACCTAATTTTAGATACATAATTATTCATAGCGCATTTTCTGAACAAACATTTTACATAGTGTCAAAATGACAGGCTTGTTTATATTACAAAGAAGAATTCAATATCTAGACAAGATACATAGATGGAAGAAGACACATGCGTGCAGACTTGCATGTCAAGTTTTGTAACAACAGACGCGGGAAATAACAAGTTCGAATTCAACTGACTGCCACATAAATATTTATAATCTATAAATATTTATTTTTGTGATTCACTGTCACATTCAAAGGTCATTTCACTCGACCAGAACTGTCTACGAATTCCTCTATGGTAGTTTATATTCGAATTTCGAATTAAATGACAGATTTAAAGTTGTCATAGATAAAAAATAAACAAATTATAAAAGTCTGTTTACATCTTACCGCGACCGTGAATCGAATTAACGTTAGTTCGAGGCTGCACGTACTCCGACCTGTTGTTTCCTCCAACAAGGTTGGCCTAAAAAAAAGCTATTGCAACGTAACACTTTTAGGACATGACTAATGAACAATAGCTTACGAAATAGCTCGTCTGTATTAACAATATTGTACAACAATCAATCACATATCAAATCTATTATTAATTAACAAAAAAAAAAAACAACATTAAATTCCAACGAAAAGTGTAAATAGACTGTGACATATCCAAAGTGTCATCATTCTGTCAAAAAGCCTAATTTATTCGTCATAAAGTCTACTAAATAAAGCTGAAAACCATGACCGGATCATAGATACAGAACAAGATGTTTTCTATCACTAGTCGGTAGAACGGTGAACGTCGCGTAGGAAGCGCGGGCGCATCTCGCCCTTCGCGCCTGCCTGACCCACTTTAGACACTACGTGCTCTACACAAATATAAAGTACTGTGATTGTATCTCAAGCGACTGCCACTACTCGTTTTCACTGATAACTTACCGTTCTTTATTGATATCATACCACTTTTTATAAGAAACTGAACACCTTTATAATAGGAACAATAAACAAGAATCTTTCTATTTTTAAATATGGTAACCCCGTTCTGAAAAAATATAAAGTTTGACAGATGAATGATCAAAGATTTTAGTCGTTCAATTGTCCAGACATTTTGAGAACGACAAACGGAAATTATCAATGCCAATCAGCCTTATTACAAATTTGGTCTGGCAAATATCCCTTGGTTAATTCTTTGGGTCGTGAGTCACGCGTCTGTTACATAATACCTACAAGACGCCTGTTGAATATTTATCTCTTAATATGATGCAAATGACAGGACACTATCCATTTGCGGATTTTTAAACAAATAAATGTCCTTTTATCGACTGAATCAAGTTGATAACTCGTAAACAATAAAAAGTTTCGTAATAAAACATGTCGGAGTACTCGGAGTCGCGACAAAGGTATCTTGTTTAAATATTAAAGATTCACACAAAGTACCTAAATTAAGCTAACCTCGATAGAATCAAGTACAAATAAAAGTAGTAAGAAACAAGTTTGGAACTAGCTCATCGGAGTTTTCCTTATAAAGGAACATTGATAAAAGATCTCGTATAATATTGAAACGTCTGGTAACTTAATACATAACGCAAGTGTATATAAAATGGAGGTACAAAAGAGTAACTTCTTTGTCATCCGTGTTATCTGCAAAATTCATGAACAAAATCAAAAAGTTCGAGCATGTCCACCAACTGGCCAACCAAAAAACTAATCAAAGAATAGACCAACCAATTAGGTGAGCCCTTTGAGTTCATGATTAGTCTAATATTCATCACTTCATTACTAGTCTCTGCATCCCTCCGTCATTACTACTGCTATTCTTATTTTATTACAAACAACTCGTTTCGTAGTATCATGTTGATATCATTAGTACAAAATGTAAGAAAGTGATTGTATTACACATTTGGTTTAAGAATTATAATTATTCAATATTACACAGCAGCCAGTTATTAAGACAGGCAGATAAACGTGTTATCAGTATTAATCGCGACAGTTTCCATTTCGCGACAGCTAATGCCACTTTCTTACATTTCCCGCGCGCGGGGAAAGTGCCCGCGCTTTTCCGCCGCCATATTGGATTTGCCTTCCATGCGATGTCTATATTGTCTATGTACTATCATGCAATTTTATTTTAATTTTAATTTTCGCGTAGATCGATAAAATTTTTATATAATTGAATTTAGGAGTATTAAGTCGTTTTAATTTGAATGTTTTTGTAAAGATATTTTTGATCTTTACAAATATTTGTTTGCTAATAATCCTTATTGGTACGCAGGTATTCTATCATTTACAAGTCGTTGCGGGTACGTGCGCACGCGCATCCGTGACCAGAAATTTAACAAACACATCAAGGATCTATCGTATGCTTAGCAACTACTCCTTAATCGATTTTATAGTGAAAGAATCGATTGCGATTACTCAGTACGCTTGATGATTATATATCCCCAAATGAAGCTCCTATGCGTATGATATTTCTGTATAACCAGTATATGAACAACAAAAATATTTTAATTGCGGAAATAACAAGAAAAGCCAAGAAATCTTTAATCTTTTTGTCGCTCGACAATCATTAAACTACTTGTGTAATAGTTTTAATTGTTCAAATTTTATTTCTGTAACGCGGAAACGTCATTTCTGACGTGTCACTCCTTTTGACAGCTATTAATAAAATGGTGGAATAGGCCAAAAAATTGTTTGTCTACCCGCATTTTTGAGCAATTAATTTTGTCATTCCACGTTAATTTATTCAGGATACCATAAACACGACAAATAAAACAATACGAACTTATAGCAGACAGGAAAACATACATTAAAAATAAAATCTAAGTTTTTTAATACCAGCATTTAATTTTGGACGTTCTAAATCTTTTTATTGTCCAAAGAAAAATGGTATATGATCTTTTCCGTAAATCGATGATATCATTGTATAATGTAGGCCATCGTTCTTTGAAATGACTCTCTCAACAAAGCTGAATAGTTTGCAACTAAAGACATAGGGAACTTTACAATACTTTTGAACCGCATTGTCCAATACCGACAACACATTTAAGTTCACTCAATCATTAAAACATTACTCTCACATGCGAAGTAACCACACATACACATTGAGCAACATTTGTTACATTAACCACTATAACTTGACCTCTGAGATATATTAGCTCTCTAAGTGGTCACGGGTCACAACTCTGGACTCATATTCGCGTTGGAAATAGCATAGCTTCCCGGATGTAACACTCTGACGTCAGACATCTCGCTAGAGATTTGCCGAAAGCGGTTGTCAATCTCAAATTAACCTTATTTTCAATGTAATAAGGTATTTATTCTAATTTGGTGGGGTAAGGGTATAAATTACTAAAATCGTCAAATATCAAGGAAAGGAGTTATGGATTTGTCCGTGAGGGTTGAATTAGTTCACCCCCATAATACCCTGTTCAACCTACCATTTTTTCCACCACTTTAGCTCCCTGATCTTCCATCCAATTTAATCCATGTAGTGTCATTGTCTATAATAGACCACAGTAGCCACTTTCGCATAGACAAACCATTTTGGAGTTATAAAAATGTCAAATTACATAATTCTTTTGTCAACGATTTGAGCTTCATAATACTCTATTATCTTTTTTTTAATACAATTCAGGTTTCATGATATCACGCATAAATAGAGACATTGAGAATATGATAACGCAAAGAAATTGTATTTATGTGCAACAATAAGAATCTTGTCCAAAACAGCTCATCGTATCGCTTGAATTCACCATATTTGAAGCCATTTTCCTCAATACGTTCTTAAAGCACAAGACACGACCGGTTAGCGTTGAATGCGAAAATATTCAAAGAAATATCTGGCAACAGTTCGCCAAAGTCGTTCATCGGTAATATGTGAACAAGCCCTAACATTCTCCACTAACAGACAGATGTTACTTCCAAATCATTTCATAATATAATAAACATTAAGTTTGTGATTACAAAGCTTGAAAATTATTGGAGGAATTAGCCTAAAACTTTGGCAGGTCGTCCTAGAGTGTTTTTACATACTTTCCAGAAGTTTCCACGGAAATGGGAAATATTTTATTTGATTTCAAATACATTTCCAGGAAAGTATATCCATTATTCGTTGACAAAATCCTACGAGTAAAACACAAGTTGGTACATCGACAAACGCCCGTCACTTATATATCGTTCCGCGGTGAATTCATGCCGAGTGACGTCACCGAGGCACGTGTATTCGCCATTGAGCCACTGACCACTTCCCTGCCGATGACCATTATTGAATCATGAGCATCATTCTTCCATAAAGTGATCCAACTTCAGAACTGCCTGAATTGACAATCATTTTTTTTTTTGTGACTCTCCTCTATATAATGCCGATTTAATAAGATCAATCCCACTTACTATTATACACTACAATCTAATGACCTAAGAAAACACTTTGAAATCTTGTGTACTGACATGACTTTATATCCTTAGAATGTATGCACTTCAAAAATTCCAATTCGCAAAGGTACAAAGTTACCCGCATTCTAAATTCCACTTTATAGTGAATGTACTTCATTAAGCTGAGGCTGAGGCATCCTGTCCGTGAGCCTTGTAAACCATAGAGCTTGCGTGGCCATTTAGATAGCTGTGACAGTAATACCGGAATAATAAAGGAAAAGCTAGGGGAAATCCGGATCGGCTTAAAAAGCTGCAAACGGTATGAATGCAACTACCAAGACTACGTATAAACTCATTTGCACGTCTTTAAAAATGTCTCAAGTCAATTTGTATTCTGTTTTCAAAACATCTGTCTGAATCCGTTATTATTAAACTGTAACAAACATCCTTACGATTATATCAAAAGCTGTTTTATTTAGGTTTGGCACTTGCCGATATAGATCTCGTTTTATAAAACGATTTGTGGCTTAATGTGACAATATTTAAAACAAACTAACCTCGCCAATGGCTGCAATGTATGCGACGGTCTACCATCTGCATTCAACTAATTATAATTTTAGCAATCTTATTTTTACAACACAAAGAGTTCGCACAAAAATGCAGCGAGACGATTTCGTATTTAAAAAAAAGCGACAGGAAATAATTAAAACGATAATTTACTTTTATTTAAGAAGTGCGCTTTGAACTTGCGTGTTTTGGGAACACTTTACGGGAAACACAAATTATTTTATCTGATCGTCTAATATTAAATCATTAAAGAACGTTTAAAAAACATGTTTTGAATTTCGAACACATTTTTACCGCGCAATTTTGTTTCCACTTCCTACCCTCACTTCATATATCATTACGTAGTAGTTTATTAAATTTCATACCATCTATAAAATTGATAGAATCCCTTCTAAAATTATAGAAATAGAATCCCTATTGCACCGGGCAATGCGTGAATGACGCATATAGCGCTGCTAGCATTCATATGTCAATCGCGTACCAATCGGCCATGTTTTATTGCTAATAGTTACAACAAAAGCGATCCAAATCTGAGAACTATTTATGCATAACGTGGTACAAAGTTACCACAATGACAGTTCCAACACAGGAATACGTAGTCTTATACCAACCAAGCTAATTCCAACAAATGAGTAGTCAAATCAAACCGCCGGAGCCGCAGGGACGTTAGTCTATGCATAAAGGGAGGACACAGCGTCAGTGTAATCCAACTGAAAACAACTTTTACTTTCCTGCAGAACTGAAATATTAACAAACTTGCATAAGTTATGCAGGGGCTGGGGAGGCCAGGTGAATGCACGGGGCGGGACTCCCTCCTGCAGCTCTATTATTTGAGCTGGCAATACACGCGAAATATGGTTGGATCGAGTATATGTTGTACGGTGCAATGCTCGCTTTAGCTCTCGGGCGGTGTTTTGTAGGAAGGAGCTTTTACCCGACGAATACACCTAAATATTTAGTTTTATGATTAAATCTTTGTAATGGAATAGTTTAGTTTAGAACATTTAGTTTGTAGTTTGTAGAATCGTTTGTACCTAAGTGCCAACATTACCTCGCGGATCCTACGTGTACAATGTGAGAACTCGCGTACGTTTCTTTATGAATATTGATTATCACCTTCTACGGTATACGTGAGCTACAAAGCCTAGACTATAGCCAACATTATTTTCTATTCTAGCCGGGTGCCAGCCGCCCTAGATCACAATAACGTGGTGCGCAACCCAAATGGATATTTTTCTCAGAAATTTCACCTGAAAAAAGTAAATATATTCCATTATTGTCTATTATGAAATTGCCGTGACAAAATACTTATTTCAACCGATGTGGCAAAAGAGATTTGAGAAGGAAAATTTAAAATTAGAACTGAAATGTTGAGAAAAGTTTTCTCCTCACAGTTTCAAAAGCGGTCGTTGAAATATTTCTCAATGAAAACATTTTCTTTATGAATATTGATTGTCACGTTTCACGATACGGACGTTATTCTAGATTATTTTCTATTCTATGCGAGTGTTAGGTGCACTAAATCACAACAATATGCTGCGGATGGCCCAAATGGTCACTACAAAAAGAACTTGTGTATTTCTGAGGCGGTTTTTTATATAAATTTTATTTAGAAATAGTTCAAAGTTGAATTCCACTGCTAACCGCACCCCCTCTCTTCACTTCTTCTTTTTCACCACTTCCTAACAGATTCTCTCGCGATATATGTAGGTAGGTATTTGGTATTATTTCACTATTTTCCGACGTTCTGAGGTGTCACCTTCATACGATATAAAGTAATTTTTGCATCAAAATATCCTTCTTGCTAGGGTTGAAGGCTCACGTATTTCTTTCTTCCTACAGTCCCAGGTCCTTTAGATGGTATGTAAAAAATCATCTAATGAAGTCGTGAAGCATTGTAGCATTATTGATGATATTGACCTGAGACTGTCTTAACTTTTCTCAATACTTTTATAATAATATCAAAATACTGTACTGTCAATAACGAAAACAAAAAAAGTATTGCAGCCAATGTTGTAAGCGAAAGTTGTGGAAGAAAAATTAAAATTAGAACAGAAATATATACAAGAAAAACTTTCCCCCACAGTTTCAAAACGAACGAAACATTTCTAAATGAAAACACTCCGAATACAGACCGCCATCGAAATAAAAACAAAATTTCTTCATGAATTCTATCAATAGATTAATATTAAGACTTCAGTTTGACCCGTTTGCTTAATCATTAAATAGAGTGTATTTTTTTATGTTAAAAAGTGCTCAGGGTTCCATGAACTTGTGAATTGAACTTTTAAAGTATGCAGTGCCTTCCTTCCTATTGCTGAATTATTCAAGATGGTAACCCGCTTGCACTGCGAATCTTATATAGATAGAATAGAATCCGAATGCCTTCGAAAGCTTTCAGAGACACTGTAAACAAAATTGAATCATGATTAAAAATGTGAACAATCCCTCTTTGTCTATGCGCTAGAAATGTTTTTAAACAATTTGATTTAGGAATAGTTCCAAGTTGAATTCCATATTTGTTGGTGTTTTTTTTTTTCACTCTTCCCCCTTTCTTCACTTCTTCTTCGCCACTTACCTATTTACTATTTGCACTTAACCCGACATTTCGGCTACTTTTCAGCGGCCAAGTGGGTTTTGGTGTGGTGTTAATTTGCTACTTTTATTTGTAAGGAATTTCTGTACGGGGTAGGTAGAGTCATTACCCGTCATTACACCCATCGAGTTTAATCATTATCATAAAACCTTTATGCAATCCTTCTCTTATCAGACTCACCCTCATTTCATAACATTAAATCAGTACAAACGTGTAATAAATTTCTACAGTTTAGAATTTCAAACGTAAAAATACAAAGAAATTCTTTCGCGACGGTAAAAATAAAAACATGATTTTCTTTTCTACTCGTTTGCATGTTGCATTTCGCGTGACGATCACCACCCATTTGCATAGTCTCCTGATAAGGGCCCACAGCACCACATGTGGCTGCTGTAAAGAGTTCAAAATATGTCTAGACACTTCGACCTGTAAAAAGAGAACGTGGAACACTCTAGCCATCTCGCTCTCTGCGTCAAACCTGCGCAGTGGTTGCTCAGGGGAGAGCGGGGCAACAGGTGGGTAGTGTATAATTCAGGGGCGGTGGGGGTACAAGGTCGGCGCACGGAAGCGTCTGGCTAGGATGTATCCAGATTATATACATTTTGTATATCGATTTTGCGGTAATTTCCTTAGTACACGGTATCTGCTTGTGTCTGCTTTGTTACATGCAAAAAGATGTCGAGTAACCTTGTTAAAATCACGTAGTTACATATATTACTATTCTTCAGGGCAATAGTTCCAAGATGCTGATAAATTTAGCTAATTTCTTCCAAAAAAAGAAAGAGATTGTTATGAGCTTGACATAAAACGAGTTTTTTTGAGCTTGAATACACCGGCTTATCCAGGGGAAGTACTGCAAAATCCTCTCAATTAATACTTAAACGTTTCGTATAGTTCGTGTGCTATGTTAGTCCCTAAGCTCCTCTGTTAACCCTGCTCGCAGTTAAAGCACTATACAAATACTAATTGTGGTTTTCAGCTGGGTACTTCCCCAGGCTATAGATTTATGCGGGAAATTCCATTATTACGTACCACAAAGTTTCATAATAAAAAGTATTATTCATTTCGAATTAATCTATGCTTTTCAATTTTCTTGCCACTGGAGAGTTGACGCACACTAAACGTAATGTAACAATGTTACAAACACGTCCATTATAATACTCCTAATTGCCTCCAGGGTTGGTAAAATCAAAAGCCGTATATTTCTCTTCTTACATACTTCCCGAGCTTCCCCTATCACTTTATAGTCTCTACACACCAAAGCTGCCAACATGGTGTGTATAGACCATATTAAACACGCCTTACTCAAAACATAAAGTCGGCAAAAATATCGTATATGCTTAATTCACACTTTACACGTTTAGACCCGTATTCCAGAACGAGACTAAATTACGATTTATAGATAGTAGATACTGAAGACAGATTGTAATTGCTTAATCTTTCATATCTGTCAAATGTTATTCTTCGTGGTTTCTGAAGCGGATCGCTGCAAATTGCCAATGTTAAATAAAATGTATTATAAAATCATTAATGGCGAAACGCCAATGTTAAGTTTTTCGAGAAACTCTACTAGAGCCACGTTAGCATCTGTCAAATCTGTCACATCTGTCACGTTTGTCAAATCTGTCAATAAAACCGAGATTTATGACCGATTATCGTTCTGGAATACGGATCTTGAGCCACGAATTGTCAATATGGACGCCGTAGAATTCAGCCTGACCTTGAGTTCTTCTTGTTCCAGTAGACGGTGAGACCACCAACCTGCCACTGGCGCGGAGCTCGCTCAGCCGGGCGCTGTTGCTGCTGGCACCGGGCCCTGGGCCCCGGCACCATCTGTACTCCACTCCTAATACAGGTGAGTATTTATGACTGACATCATGCTGATGTGATAAACTGCATTTAGAGTCAGCCTTTCGAGAACTATAAATTAAGACACAAATAAAGTAAAAAAGAAAGAAAGAAGCATTGAAAGATAGAAAGAAAGGAAGAAGGAAGTAAGAGAAAGAAAGTATACCTATATTTATTCGTAAGCTTCTAAGATAAAAGAATGAATGCGCATACATAGGTCTACATAGATATGTTCCTGAAAACCGTACCCAATAGGACGTGATACAGCATTTGGTTTATTAATTTATTTAATCCCTTTGGGACCCTTTGGTCAGGTCAAGAGTAAAAGTATTCCCCGCAAATATCATTCTGTACGGCTGGTGAGAATTCCTATCCTCTTTAACATTGTCCTGTTTCCCATTCCAACTGGCAACGCAATCAATTTCATTCTATGTTGCAAATATTCATAACTGTTGGTAATCACTTACCATAAATTGAACTGTCTGCGTGTTGCCTTTCCTACTAGATAAATAGCACATTTATTATTCCTTGAATTCGAACCCAATCAATATACCCCAGAGACTTCGATTGTATCTGTATGATTCTTCAGTGTCGATGCCATTGTTGATTTGTTGAATGTAGCAAAAAACGTAAAGTTTGTGATGTCATAATGCTCTCATAATAACATTTGAGACAGTACCCTCCAGCCCTAGGATGTTTGAAGTTTCCAGAATGAAATATCATCATTATTTCTCTTCAACTTCTAAGCCTTTTCCCAGCTCAGTCGGGGACAGCTTTCCATATGGATGAACTTCGATATTTTCCGTGAAGTAATGATATAATTGGAAGCAATTTCAGTGTACATATTTTAGTAATCTGCCGCATAAATTGGAAACTGTGCATACGACATAAAGGAAACAAGCATTATGACAATAAAAAACTATTATTTACGACCAATTGAATTACTCAGCATTCACAATCAAAGCGTTCTGTCAGAAGTCGCCTGGCTCGTTCACCTACGGCCATTTACGAGATGTAATGAAACCTTACTAAAGTCGAAACAACTGTGTAATTTGGAAACATTTGACGAATTTCAACAGCATCCAGATGTAAATAGAGCTTGCCACACTGGGCATAACACGGGTACAATATTACAAATAACTTTTAAACTTTCACGTTCCATCACATTTAATTTTGTTTCGGTGAACTGGGAATTAACGCAATCGTACTATAGGAATATAAAGTCAATATCAGACCAATCTTCACGAAAAAAGTAGTATTCTCCCCTTTTTGTTGACTAATTGTTCTAATATTTGGTTCACACCTTAGGTCAGAGAATAGTACAATTTAAAAAATATAAAACAGGTTGATTTGCTCATAATACCATGGTTTTAAGATCATTTTGAGACTTTGCAGTTCTGTTCTGACATTACCTGTACCCAAATATATTTCGTTCGTGGCTACGGTAGTGCAAACTTTATAAATAATTAGACTTTGAGCAGAAACCTTAACTTTTAATATCATAATTGTCAAATCAATGAAAGCTATAGTTTTACATTTGATTGATTGTTTTCTGCAAAGAATGAGTATTAAATCATCAGTCTTCTATAAATTTTGTATATTACGATATCTATTGTAATGTTTACTCAGATATTTTGAACAATTCTCTCATAATCTGTAGAAAACTTTCGATGCGTTTTATACAATAGAGTTATTTATCTTTGATGAATGACAAAGTTTCTGGAAATTAGCTTTACTTGTTTAAGTCGTCAATCTAAAATCTCTATATTTAAATCTCTCTATATCTTAATATTTTCAATAATTTTGTGTCGATCTTATGTTATAAACCTTAATGTTCTTTTTTAAATTACACCAAGAATACCATTTTGACATTTAATTTGATTATGACAGATCGAGTTTGAGTTTCGAACGTCTATTTTGCTAGGAGAATAGGTCTTTTGGTTGTATTATGTAACCTTATCCATGCTGTCGGATTCTTTTTTATTATTATAATTGTTGATATTCATATTAGCAATTGCACTTAGTTTATCTGTCATTACATATCACACAAATGTCACCGTATCTCGTTGTGGGACTAGCAGAGATCTAATCTTATCACTAGTAAAGTAATCCCGCTTATGTGACGTGACACACAGGAAACAACACTTTCTTTTTAAATATTGTTTAGAAAATATATGATGTAATTCTTATATACATAATTATGGCTGAAAAAAGAAAAATCTGCCTACTCTGAGAGAGCAGAGTAATTGTACTATTTTGTTGGAAAATATTTCTTTTTTAGAAGGTAATATTTTGTACAACTACTGTTTTTCATTGTCTGTCTTCGTATCTCACTAGCATTGCCTCGCAGATTCACGCGTGTAAGTCTTGAATTTTTAGGAATATTAGAAAAAAAATAGCTTAAGTATATTAGGTAGGTACTCATTGAATAGAAACTAAAAAGCCGTGGCTTTATAAGAGGTAAAGGTTTGTATAAATGATACATTTTTATATCAGCTTTGTAGTATTCGAATATTATTGTTACCTACAACCTTTTATAATTAGATGACGTCATCAAGATATCGTTAAATGACGTCATCAAAAGCCTCACCTAATATCAGAGTTGTTATTCAACTGTGACACTTCTTATTTTCATTATTTCAAATTTAATGCTGTCTTAATTCGTTATAACATGTGAGGGTATTATTTAATACAAGATGTAATACACAATGGCTATCACATCCACGCAAGTAAAGCCACGGGGATAGTCTAGTTCCTTATAACAGAAATGGGGCAGTTATAAAGGTTTAACACTGGACATACCGGCTCTAGTTCATAATGATAATTTCATGAAATTTTGAGGAAATACATTGAAATATTAGCTCCTCATTTATTATGTACCGAATACTGCTTGTGTATTCTGTTTAGGTCTGCTGAGAGTGCTTAGCTCTAGCCGTGTGTGTGTAACTGTAAGTCTAGGTACTAGGCGAGCATATAAAGCGAGGAATACGTAGGTGTATAGGTTTCAGCAACGCCACATGAAAACTTGAGTGAGGTACCATGTACACATATTTACTTATGTATCCCTGGTAGGCCGACTTGTGGTAGCGCCGCTTATGCCTCGAGTATGAACTAATACACAAACTTGTGTGGAATAATAAATATATATTTACACTTGGGGCTGTAAGTACGAATCTAAAAATTCTTCATTATATTCGTGGGTGTGTTTTGTACCCATATTTCATTAATTTAGGGTGAGATTTTGTTAGGTATCTAACAGTCATATATTGCAAAAACTTGCTATTAAAATCACTTATCAAAAAGAAAGTCTTCGTCATCGAAAAAGAGATTATTATCCCCCGAGAGAACCATAAAGATAATACAACATTAAAAGTCGGGTTCTAAAGTATCAATTGTCGGGGGCGTCATAACAAAACTTAGAGACTTGCTATGAAAAATTCATAACGATGAAAGAGGAAGTGGCCCTGGCAATCGATAGCTGCGTCAGCTGATCCACCCGCCCGCCCAATGTCATGACCGGCGACTCCCGCCCGCACTGCGTGCCCCCGACGACAGACGCACACACGCGTGTCCTACAGCCTACAGGCCTGCCTACCGTCCCGACAGACCCATACACAGCCACACGCAGCCACAAACTTATGTAAGTGTGCGTGCTAGACGGTATTCACTCATAGGATGTTTTCAATGTGACGAAGGCTCCAGGGACAACTATTCAAATGAAATTTACTGACAGGGCACATGTAGACACGCGAACTGTGGTCATATATTATTTTAACTGTTAGAATTGCCGGCTGTTGTCTTTTAGTTTTGTTAATGAGTTTCTTCGTTTTTGTAAGTTTGCTGTGAGCGGTTGAGGGCCGAATGTCCTTCTAGCTACACTTTAGGATAGCACATGGTTTTACGTTGTTATAGTTCTTTATTTGGTCCTAAAATCATTTCATCGTAGACTTAGTAATGGTTTTGCTATGGAAATTAATAAAGAATATTATTATTTTGTGTATGTAAAATGATTCTTTGACATAATAGACTCGAAAGACCGGAACCTCCAAAGCAAATTAAAAAATATATTGACATTCGAAATTCAGATTTTATAAAAAGTATTTCGAATTTTAAAAATTTCGTCCGCATTTTTAATTACAACTTTTGAATGTAATTTATGTAATGTATGGTGTAAGGCAATAAGCATTTTATTTCGATAATGTTTCCAAATAAACGAGACAGTACATAAAGAGTATTACAGTAACGAAACAATACATTTATATACGGGTTACAATTGTGACACGCTGTGCATTCATTGCTATAATAGCCAAAATTAAACATTCTGCACCCAACTTTCATTTTTCACCCCTTTTGCGTCATTCGCGCAGATGTCCAAATCTCACGAGCACATTTGACCCAATGTGCACTTAACCCCCCAATGCGTGCGGGTGGATTGTGCCCCAACAATAACCACCATTCATTGAAAGGGTAACGAAAACTGTGTAATTACGCAATGTGATGTTTTTGATGGATTATTTCACTATTCGGTCACTTGCATAAATTCAATTCCACATTGCATTCATGACAGTCCACTATTTGGGTAGAAATGAGTAATAGTTACTGTGCTAAGAATTCACAATTGGTTTTGAATTTCAATGCGGTAGATATATAAAACGTCACGTGACTCTGTCTGCCTGTTTGTTACTATAGTTACTTAAATATCTAACTACAGTATTGGTGAAATGTTAGTAAATGCAACTGCTATGCATGAGGTTTCAGGTTCAAAGTCGTACGTCGTCTATTAGGAACTCCTGCAACGCGCGAGTTTATTAGAGATTAAAAGAGTTATTTATTTAAGCCTGCTCTACTAATTTATTTACGAGTAGAATACCTACAGTAATTTCAAACTAAGGCTATCTTAGCCATTCATTTGAACATATGTGGTGGGTCACATCGCATTGCACCGATCGATGTATATTAAAAATGCATTGCTCATGGGTAGTTGGTATGCATTAACTCCATATCTTAGCGATGAAGTAGGTTTACGGAGTCCGTCAAGGTTAAAGGTGCTAAGGCTATTTTTAATCTATATACTAACGAATGTATATGTAATGTAATGAAACTGAAAATATACATTATTTTTGGCCAAATAACAAACCAATAAAATTACTTTATACAAGCATTTTTTTTTTGCAAAATGAATTTAAGAATTCTTATGTTCGGTATAATATGTACCATATAAAAACATCAAAATTAGCATGAATGAGATACACTTCAAAATACGAAAAATAAATTAGATACAGTCCGATCTTTGAATAGAAATTCATATTAAATAACAAAATTAAATATGTTAATGTAAGGACAAACAACTTTACTTTTGTATATTTGTTGATGAAAATAATACTACGAAAAAATAATAATCCCAAAATCGGTTCTGCATTCGGCACCTTTCTGAGCGCAACCCTTACAAAGCCGCCACCAGGTCACTGTGGCCCATCTATCCAAATATGCAACATCCTAACCAAACAATTGAACAGCGCAGATGCTTGCGCACGTTGCGCCACTTATTCCTTGTCCACATTTCAAAATGCCAGGTCTTTACGCAAAAATGGGTTAGATTGCACCTTGCACTACAAAATCGCCGCATCATCCATCACAATGGGTGCTAATCTCGTGCAGCCGTCCCGTTTTCTCATATAGCAGCATCCCTCTCCTCTTTTCAATTCGACCCGCCGGCTTTCCGGAGCTATTGACACTTTGAAATTAGAATGTCACGCGTGGGTGCGCGAACGCAACCCATTGTTGGTATTAGTATTGTATGTGGACTCGATTTGCAATCGGCGAATATTGTAAGGGTTAATTATACTTGTGATGCATATGACAAAGGATATAGGCCTATTGACGTCATCTGCCTATATCTGTCTGGTCGTAGAACTTCGCTATAATAGTGCCCTTTTCTACGACTTCCTTGAATAAATCATACCTGTTACGTTTAAAAAGAATATTTAACATATTTTTTTGCATCATCATAATCCTGATAATAGTTTATCTCATGCTATCGCGAATATCCAACGAAATAATATAACATTTCCGACGTAATAAGTCTTAACAATAGACTTCTCGCTATGTACTGGGTATTACTGAATTATATAATATACTGCGGTGACCAACGGGTTAAACGTACAGCATACGGTCATTGTGGTGTTATTCTAAGCTGAATTACCATCTTAAAGAGATATGACAATGGTCGCTTCACAAAAGGACACTAAGAGATACTCTGCACGACTCTCACTTCTAATTCTAAGGGTGACGTTTGATAAATTTACTTATACGTGTACCAAGGGTGGCGAATGCAAACTAGTTAGAAGGTAACTCGAATTTTAAGTAAAAATACAGTTGACTCTTCTTAAAAAGAAATCTCTTCTTAAAACATAATTACTAATGGATGCGTATAGTCCCTGCGGACTTTCAAAGTTCTGGTCCAATTGCGAAAATAAATCAGAAATATTCAGATTAACTCAGTTACTTGTAAGCAATTAGAACATCAAAAACGGCTACTCTTTCAAAACTGGGACGCAAATATTTAAAAAAGTTAATTTAATATCATTTCATAGGTACTATTAATCTTGAAGGCTATCAGATCACTCACTATTGACCAATTTATATAGTCCATTGTGTACATAACCTCACATAAATATCGATCCACCAGGGAAGTCCCTCGTCTCCACGTGTATCGCACAATCCGTTACATAACAACCACACAATATTATTCATATGCAAAAAAATCGCGAAATCTAAGACAGACTCGTTGGATTATGGTCTAACGCGGCCCTGTACAAAGCACATGAAGAGGGATCACTCCATAAAGATGGTACGATTAAGGAAGGGTCATCATTATGATATTTTACTAATGGGACCACATTCCGCACCGACCAGTAGACCAGATTTCGGACAATCGCTACCCCGGGTCTATAAGACCGGGTCATTATTTATAGTTAATTTATTATTATTTTGATACGCGAGATGAAAGGGTTGACACAATGGCGTTCCGTATTCCATATATGGCCGTTGGTCAGTCCGTGTGTCCGAGGTGACAACCGGATAGGATGGGGTGCCAAATTCGCTTTGTTTATGGCTTGGGAACGAAGACCACGCCGAGGTGCGAGCGCGCATGCCATTGAATTAATTAACCAAACATATTAAAACTATAACTTTTGCAATATACACATTGATATTCCAAATAGAAAAACCTATAAGCTTAGATCGAACGAAAAAGGGACATGGCAGATGTCACCCTAGAAACGAATAACGAATTTAAATCCCGCATTTACCGATTTAAATTTACATAAATAATACACTAATTTCATTCATTTAGAAAAGTTACAATAATTTACCTGTTTTATAATTCCCAATAATTAAAAAAAAAATACGCATCAATAAATATCTTATTAATAAAAATTCCACACTATCCTATTAAAGAATCATAGCTTTGAAAACATGAAAAAAAAATTACATACCAACAAAATACGTAACAGTTGTTTATCCTATTTCAAGCGTTCTCAATTTAAATGGTCAAAGTGACCAGGGGCCTTCGCTTCCCGATTCCCATGCATTGTAGCATTGAAGGGTTAACAATATGAACAATGGGGTGTGGACAGCGGCTCGCATACACCGGTCAAATGGTCACTGAATACCCGTCATAGTTTCAATGGACAAGGAAATATGAATACAGTGCTTTCTACTATTACTTGCCCGATGATTACATTATTTAAATACCGGACAACCGTTACGCGTCAATCGTACCAGTAGGGCTCATGAGAAAGTTTGTCCCCCGATCAGACGCACAGATTATAAACTTTTTCAATCAACTTTTTCTATTTTGTGCAAAGAAAGCGTCTATAAGAAAGGATTCTTAAAAAGTATTCTATTCATAAACTAGAATAGTTCTTTTTTGTTGGTATCTAAAAGACATCTTGAAATATTAACATAATTCGTAATTAAATCAGCAACTTCAGTTGGAACGGTCAAGTTATATCGCCGTTGTACAAAATAACAATAAAAATAAATTATTCCAACACAACAATTACAAGAAAACATCCCAAACTACAAAATTGCAGCCATAATTTACCCATTGTGCAACATTAATTTGCATTTAAAACGCCAAAAAAACAACCCTTAGCGTCTTGAACTCTTTAAACAGTAAAAATCTGCATAATTGTGAGTTATCTAAACACGATGTTTTTGTGACAATCCCTACGCTGGACATTCCCACATAAAAGGTAGCGAGGCAGGTGGAGGCCGGTGCTTCTGAGAAATTCGCTTTTCTAACGGATAATCTCATCAAGTGACCGTTGGGCCTCACAGACCCCACAAGTGATTGCATTAGCAGTAACAGGGTTGCAAGATGCAAATATATGCACATCACCTGACCCTCCCGACAATGTCGTGCCTCAAATATAATTGTAGTCTTTATCTCGAAGATGCATTTATATTATAATTAAACATTATAAAAGCCAATCTTATCAGTTAAGACTTAAAATGGATGAAGATTTTAAAATATAAGTATCATCAAGGAAGATTAACATACGAGCAATGGGCTTGTAGTGTATCATTATGTGTAAATGTTATTATATGTAAACCTTGAGGTATACACATTATTTACTTATGCTTACGGCTAGTTTCTTGTCATTGATTCGCTGTAAAAGACATTAATTAAAATACTAACGGTTACGGTAACAGTAATTCTCACAATCCACAAGAAAAGGGTTATTCCGATTAGACATAAATTTTGCAAATACAATTTTGCACCCTGACTCTACCTACTGGTTGGTAGGTATGCAAAATTTCGGACCAATACAATCGATCATTTTTGCGTAAAATAGCATCAAATTAAGATACTATAATTATTAAATACTAAGACAGTATAGCAGGGATATTCAGCAAAAAAAAACAGGGATGGACTCTAGTGAAAATTAGCTAAATCTCACGTTCAATCAAACTCATTTAAACCTAAATCATGAAGCTTCAAAAGCAAAATTTGCTCTCATATTTTTACAATACCGAAGCATGCAATGTTTACTACAGTATGAATGACAAATATCTTTGTAAGATGGAGAACAAAACGTTATTTGTTCGTTTGTAAATCTTTAACAATACTTGCTGAATCTATCACGCACAGATTTATCATTCATACTTTTTACTCGACTGCGGTGAAAAATTGATGGATTGTGTGTTTGATCTGTATGTCTGTCCAAGGGTAACTACTAAACGACTGAAGTGATTTTGATGTATGATTGTCGCTAGATTTACACATTAAAATGACATATAAAAAATCAATATGGCGGATGTTTACCGCCAATTTTTTTATTTTCAAAAAGTTTTAGATATTATCATAGGTTCAAGTATAAACTTAAATTCAAAAAAATAATAAATATGTCTCTCTTGTCGTAGGATCCCTCCCCCCTTCACCGGCAGACAGCGGTGTATCCGACGTCGAGTCGTCCTCATCAGGCGCCGGCTCAGCCGAGGAGCTGAAGGCGCGCCTGCAGCCACCCCCTCCGGCGCCCTTTCACCCCCCCTTCCTGCCCTTCTACCAGCACCACCAGATCGCCAACACGCTGCAGCATCACGCCAACGCGCATCCACGACCACCAGGTAACATTACAACCATATTATCATAGATTCTTTCTAGCTAACAAGCAAACGTATCGCCTGGTCAGAAGATGTCACCATTGGCTAGACTGATAAGTAACGGAGATCACCCTATTACTGTGTACCCTTTATAAATAATAATTATTTTATACTCTGTGATACTACCAAACGTGCGTTTTCTCATACTTAGGTACATTTACATTGACAGTTTTAGATCACACTACACGAACATTATATCAAGAAAAATACGATATGAATGCTAAAGATGTTTACACGTAACCGAAAAGAAAAAAATGGGTCATCGCATTAATATGGATACTTTAACTGAAGTAAAAAAAAGTAAAACACTAATTTAATAAAAATAGACTAATAGTAGCAGTGGTGCGCCGGCGACGTAACGATATCAACCAAGTGTTGTAGGTGACCGCGCGGTGAACGCCCCTCCCGGAAGGTCACCTTTCGCGAAACGCGCGCGCAGGGAATTTGGCCAAATAGTCTTGACACTTGCAAATATTAATGTAAACATTTATTCAATGCGGTTACAATTCGTGTTATGATTTTATTACTTTTATTCACAACGTAATATATTAGTCACTAACATACTTAAATTCACAAGAAATTTGTTCGTAAACAATTACGTTCTTCATATATGAGGATTTCAGAAATTATATTTAGCCCTAACCTATTATTTGTAAACTAACAAGCTATTTCGCAGAATTTCTATCGTAGGGAATTCATTGAATAATATTACTGCATTTTATTCGTTACTCATATATATACAACCGCAGATGAGATATGGAGCAAGCTAAGCGGTTATAATCTCCACCACAAGTGACGTGAAATCCTATAAAACATAAACAAACAACTCTATTGATACAAATTCTTATTAATTCAATACGATGACGAAGATGTAACTGCGACCAGACAACGTGGTGTAATTACAGTACATCAATTAAAAGTCCACCTGGAGCTCTACTTGACTGGCGTAATTAGTAATCAAGTAATCGTCGCTCGCAATGTAGTTGTCGCTCGCAGCGATTGTGGCAAGCAGCAAATAATCAAGAGGAATGCTATCTAAATGTATGCGGTGCACAGCTTTATCGCAGAGCTTCCGGGGGCGTGTTTACTGCACCCTGGCCCTCGGCCAACTGGCCTTCTTTCTTTACACAGTATCGTTTAATGCACATATTATTTTTATGTACGCTAATAATTCACTCTCACAATTGTTTTTAACTCTCAAGAAAAACAGACAAAATTCTTTTGTGCATTGCACGTTGTTTAAAAAAAAAACGACCCAATTAATTGCAAGTCGCATCCCACCGCTGAGTGTCGACATCTGATCCCCCCTTATTTTAAGATCGTTTGCTGTTTTTATAACTCGTATGAAACCATATTGTGTGTTCATTATGTCACAAAATATGGGAAATACACACAGTTTAGTCATAGCTATTTGTTTTGGTGGATAATGCATGTATTACGTTATCAACAGCCAAAGCACAGTATGTAAAATATCCCCTCGAACCTGACTTCCTCGTCGGATGCCAACGCACACGTTCCGAGAAGTATGAATGTTTATAATCGATAGATGTATAGAGATGCCGGTTTTCATGACACAAAAACGAAAGAAACGAATGACGGACGGACGGAACCAGTTGGCATGGCGTTGCATCGGACGTTTATCGCAAGTTGGCGCTCCACGCCCGTCCTCAGCTATTTGACATTGCGCAAGGTCAGTGCTCCTAATATAAAGATGCAAAAAACTACACTATCGTCAAAACGTATGCGAGACGCGTTGCCAGCGACGACTACCGGCGCATGCGAAGCGACCACTTTCGATTGCGGCGCATTTTAAAAATGACTTGTAGCTACATGGTGAATACCCCGCCTAGCTGCCTTTGTCTTGTCAACGGATGTACTAAAATATAACTAGAATATTATAATTCGTATGACATAACGTTGGTGTGGGCGATAATGTCGTATAAATGACGATACACACGGAACTGAGTAATAAACACTTTTAATTATCACGTTTTACTGACGATCGTGCGACACATTCCGCGCCATTCTAGTTATAAACACGAATTCTAGTCATTACAACAATTATAATAAGTGAAAACTGTTATCTTGATATAACGATAACGTCAAAGAGACCAAAAACCGGACAAATCCATAACGTCACAGGTTATTTATTTACATGTAAAACGTTGTGCCTACATTTACACGCAACAAGGATAAATATTATGGAAAATATCAGGCAAAACCACACAAGAAAATCCTTCCATATGTACCTTATATTGACTAATTTGTTATTACAATAAAGTCGAGTCTGATAACGGACTATGAATGAAACCTAACGTCTAACCCAGACTAATACGTGTAATTTTACCTTATGCAATTTGTGTGATTCATAATAATTATTAAGAACACATCCTGAAAATAACTTAGACATTGGTTTTGTTCTGCTATATTCCTTGTACCTACCGAAAGGAAATCAAATGTAATTAAGGTAGTACGCGTATACTACGTATGATGCCAGAGGTAGGTGTAGGTGTGAGCCGTAAATCGGCCATTGCTGTAATGCGGCACACACGAAATTTCGGTGTTGCAAACGCGAATATTGGGCAAGAACGGCGGTGCCGGCGCCATTGTCAGCCTCTGGCGAAACGAACGCGACCTTCCTACTCGGATTGGGCAGCAAACCTGATTGTATGAGTATGTGGCCGCGTGTCCGATTTACATCAACCAGTTTCTATAAATATATAACAGCAAATGGGACCATAGAGGAATGTAAGTATACATTATATAATTGTTTATTGAACATACTATAATTTAGTCCTTAATTGCTCGTCTCTTCTTAATTAAAATAACAATTAAAAAACATGATAAATTTCTGATATCCGGACCGTTAATTAAATGAGATCTATGCTTAAAGTTTGATAAAGTTAACTTAGCTAAAACAAAAGAAACCTTGAACGGATGTTGCCAATTGCCAAATTGTATAGATGTTAGCACGAAACTGTTTTCTGTATGCGTGCGAATATCAAGAGTTGATTTTTGAATGCGATTCGGTTGCGGTCGTTGCGTCATATTATGCGGGCGGCGCGCCGTACCGTACGCCTCGTTTACAACAAGCTAGAACATATTATCCTTGTGCCATCAACTATTTGTAATTTGAACAAGTGTTTCGTCAACAGCGCTTCAGCCTCTAGTTAGCATATATAATCGGAAATTAAACACGTAACTTTATCTGGGACGTGTCGTAGGCGAACCATAAATCAACATATCCGTTCGCAGCTACGAGATCACGATCTAAAGCAGGATACGATTACTTATACATATTATTAACTCTTTATGCCAATAATAAAAACCCAGTGGTATCAACAGGTTTACTATCTGCGAGGAGACGTCTTTAATAGGCTATTTAATTGCTTTTAATATTATCACTGCAAATTTAGATTTGCTATCATCACAGAAGGACTAATAAATGGGACAATTCTCAATTAATGTCGTGTTGTTTGCAATAGTGCTGCAACGAGTAGAGCTATTCAAATATTCAGTGCGCGGAGTAAATATATAGAGATGTCAATGTGACATTTGCAAACGAAATGGAAATTAAAACGATGGCGGTGTGTATTGTGCAGTGCGCTGCATCGCGATAAGTGCTGTATGTGTGAGTGTGTGCGCGTCTAACGTGCGCGCGGTGCACGTGTGTGCTAGTGCGCAGGAGTGTGCGCGAGGTGATCGTCCCGATTCAAGGGCACTGCAGCGCTAGCGCTCGCCTCGTATTAATAGTTGGCGACTATTTTCGCCTCACCGACCGCTGGGGGGACCGGAACGTTATTATTGACATTCGCGGACTTCCAAAATGGATTCGCCAGCTTACATCACGCGACAGCGGTGACACACGGATAACGGACGAAGACGACTCGTTTTTTAAACGAGCAAATTTACCAATCTCTCTCTAAATGAGATCTGACAAAATAATAGCATTGCTGATTCAAGTATCAAAACCGTTGCTTTCTTTTAAAGAAATTATAGTAAGCAATACTGTCCACATTGATCTCTTTCATTCTATTATGTGATGAAGGTTACTGGTACAGATAATAAGACAACAGTCGTTGTAAGCATTAACGAAACTCGTTTCATTGAACATATTTTATTAGTAAATAACTTCGTCGATGAAGTAACCGATATGTATGAAATATTTATTGCTTATCGTTATCCTTTCCTCAATTGGATAGCAATTTGTTTCAATTTTCTCAGCATTTGTGGTTGGATGACGTCATCGGATAACGTCTAAGCAGCAACGACGGGAGCGAATAACTTAGTTATGCGATCATGGTTACAATTATCAGGTACGACGCTATTGCGGTTTAGACCTATTCAAAACGGCTTAATGATGTATAAAAAAAATGTTTCTTTGTAGTGCCTGTAGTGTCGCCGTATACGTGTACTGTCGCCGTATAAGGAAGAAGCGACACACGCCATCTGTCGTATGAAAACAGTTGCGCAACCATCGGCGACCCAGTTGCGCGCCTCGGTCGCTGCCAAACGCGCCTCGACTCCTCTACAATTACATATTTCGGTGTCGCAACAGCGCGGTCGCATCCGAGTTGAACGGCCCGCGACCTTGAGTGTTGCGCAGCGCACGCGCCGCCGAAAGCGAAAGGAATGACTTGCGATCCCGGAATTCACCATCATAAATCCCCCGTTAGCATTGTGCGTACGTGACCTACGACCTGTAACTGCACTCTATTTTTAATCTTGACCACAATTAATCGCGTGATGTGCCACAGTGAATCAGCGCACCTCAAAAGCCGACTAGACCAACACCGCCACCGCGACGTGCGTCATCTCCGCGCGTTCCGTTTCACACGCGGCTTCCTGCACAAGTTTCGCAACATCGCAACGAATCTCGCACGGAGAATGGCGCAACGGCCGCCATCTTCCCGCTTCCAAAATACCAACTAAGTGCGCGGAATAACCACGTACGTTGAATCGTGCACTCGGATCAATTTTATAACGACCTAATTCTGCACGATGGAATCTCAGCAGTCCACTTATCCGGAAACCTTGCACGCTTCTTTTACGATAGGTATAAAAACAGAAAGGGGACGTTTCCAGGCGGCCTACATACTCGCTCCGATGGTTTCCTGGGTGTTTAAAATTATCCGTTCGTCCCCGGCGGAGCGGCAAAAGGCTCGCCCTTCACGGACCACGGCCGCCCCTGTCGCTGCCACTCTAAATAGCATAGCTCCATAATCGGGTTGATTATGTGCGGCTCGTAGCGGGTGTAGCGAGTGAATATCGTGCCACTCGCACTCGCTATCCTTGTGTTTATGCGTCGCAAACCTAACCGGGTCAGTGTTAGGTCGCATAGCGCTGCATAAATAGATGCGTCGCTCCCCGGTGCACCGCTCCTCTGAGTGGCCCATATTGAGAGTTTCGCAATGTGTTTACGCGCCGCGGTCCCGTGCCAAACTCACGGATTCCACAGAATAGTGGCGTTGCAAAATCGTAGTTTTCAGACAGCACCGGTGTCAATGCTGGACCGCGGGCACCGTGGGATTTAGGGCAGTTAAATTTAGTCGGTGACCCTTTTCAGAACATTTCGAGCGTTTCGATTACGTACAAACATTCCAATGGCTACATACTTAGTTTTACAATTCAGTCTGAATATCAATCTACTTCCTGATCAAAAACTGTCGCCAATAAACAAGTAGCGAAACAGGTCATTACTTACCACTTATCCAAATATTGTACCGAAAGGGCACGTATTTTGCGTATTAGATACGTGTAGCCACTAAGGTGCCACTAGGTAGTCTCGGGTAACGCCAGTCAATTAACCATCACAATAGTTTTGAAGTAGCGACAATACAAATCAATAAACTAAGTGAAAAAGTCGTTCCGGCCTGATTGGCCAGGAGTCAGGGTCGGATTGAGTAATACGTTTGATGGAAATCAGTAGGGCCTTGACCGCCGTACGCCCCTCAACCCGCCTTTTATGGCCATCGTCTTGACGACAAAATGTTTACAGCACATAATTATACGATTGTATTTCATAACAAATTATGTTAGCGATGTCAAAAAAACGGAAACGATATTTTGTCGGCATTTTGTTCATTCGGTATTTCGGTATAATGTTATAATAATAAATTATTTTGCAATAATATAGTCATTTCTATTTATATACTTACGCCTTATAATCCCGAAAGGTTAGGTAGAGGTATATTAAACACTCATTATTCACAAAACCTACATTTCACCAGCTGTTCTTTCCCCACGTTATGTGTTAGTCAGCGCTTTTGCCTCAGCCTTTAATTAGAAATTCCTATAATAATAAAAGCAACCGACTGACCCACCGAAACTTGGACTTAATGATTTACAAGCGCAAACTTTTACTACTAGACCAACAAAGCACGCAAAAATGTGTAAACATAAAAAGTATCAAGTCTGATAAGTCACTCTACTTTTCGGAATAATCTTATCGGTTAATTGAAACTATCTCATTTCATAACAATTGTTTTAATATTGTGCCATTTACGTTTCTCGTTATATGGCCGACTAGAATAGAACAATAAACCGTATATTAGCATGTAACCAGGCCATACCCGCAGTCGGATGTACAACAGAACCGGAAATCGATATTAGAGATGAGCGGAAGGCTAAAATTCATGCGCGTCACGCAACGTGCGCGGGCGCATCTAGCTCTAGCAGATAATAAATTAATTAAAACGCATGTTATTAACATAGTGCCCTTAAAAATGTTGATTGGCGTGTTTTTTTATATAATTTTTTTGTAGTTCACTTATTTTTCTTCATTACGAATAGGCTGTTGTGTTTTACTCTTCTACTTAATAACTTTCAGTTTGCGAGAATGCCAATACCCTTCCTTCAGTAAATTTCTCTATTGGCCCTCTTCCCCCCTCTCGTTACAAAAATTTTACCACAGCGCCAAACACGTGAATTTTTCTATAGTAATAAAAACAAATAAATGTGAGTAGGGGTCAAAAACCACAATGTCACTTGCAACAACCTTATGTTACGATATACCTACGAGTATTTAACTTTTTTACTAACATCTAAAATGAATTCGTCTTTACGGACCTTTACTGCGTCCTTTAGGTCGAGGGAATAGACATTTTACAACTTTAAATAAACTTAATTATATTTAGTTAGTACAACTAATGAAATTCATTTATTTATGTAATGCATGTACATAATAAATATAAAATAAATACACTTACATGACTTAATACATGAAATAAATTAATGACGAATTAACTTTTATATATTATACATAGACTTCACTAAATCTTTGACAATTTCCCTTGGTTTAGTGATGTCCCTCACACCAGATCTCTTATCGATAAAAACAATAAATTTTAAGTTTGCTAAAAGTTTGTCATTAAATTGCGTCGTTGTAGATATTATTAGAGACATCAATGCGGGCGAACAGCACAATATAACACCATAATTCATATTCTTAAAAATAATAACCACAAACCACTGAATGGCAGAAATTGTGGTTCAAGTATATATGGAGGCGCGATGTCAAAATTCTCTACTAAGTAATTTTTGCAGAAAGTTTAAATCTCAAAATGAACTTGGTGTCATAAATATAGTGTGGGGTTTTATTGCTTTTAAATTAGGTACCTACATATCATCTTGTCCTGTCTTTTTATGCAGAAGTACCTAATTAATCTAACTTACGAATAAGCAGAAGAACATTGCCATAAGTGATAAGCTGAAGTACAGTCATGACCAGAATTTCATTCCTGATTTCGTCAGTAAATGTTCAGGCCATAAGCTTAAGCTCGCTTAAAACCAAAATAAAAACATCAAAATAGGAAAATTTTAATAAACAAAAGGTAAAGTTTGTCTAGACCTTTATCTTGATTAAATAGCTGAACCAAGACTAATTTATAAATTTAAAAAGCGGGTATTATTTACATTATACTGTAACTAATAACTTCGTTGACATTCAGATTCCTTTCATTTATATAACATTTAACTAGGTACCTATCTAACTAAACAGTGTATGAGTCAGCTGGGGAAGGAAATGGGCGTAATAATGAATAATAACTACCATCACCACGTATTGCATCTATAGTATATAACATGAAATAGGCATACGCACATATCTGTTATGTACTTATATTGTGCTGTTGTAAAAACAATGTTCGAGCTTTGCCATTACCGCCAATGAATACTAATGATGTTATAGAACCGATTATACAAAAAGACAGATATTAATTCCAGAAAGAATACATAAATCTTCTTTAAATAATTATTTAATTAAAAGAATTGATAACAAGAAAACTGTTAGTTATAAAAAATAAACAATTAATGTAATTTGAAAAACAAAGAGTTGCCCTAGAATGATTGATCCAACATGGCGTCCTGTTGCAAGGAAGTGTAGGAATTCGCGAGACGCGTTAGAGGGCGCGCGGGTAGTGACGAGTGGGGCCCGCGGGGGCGCTCGGGGGGCGCGGGGCGGGGGTGACCTTCGCGCGTTGATGCAATGTCGCCGTGTCATTGACCACGCTGCGCCGCGCGCAAACAGTTGCAGCTACGCGCCCCCCGCCCCCGCCCCCAAGCGCACCCGCCGCTCCCTGCCCCCCCGACGACGTCTATCACCCCCCTTCTCCCACTCCCCCCTCTCTCTGAGTAAACGTGCACTGCAAACTTTTGCCGGTTTTATGATATCCTCTCGTTTGCATTTAGAAGTCGGATACGATTCTTAAATAAGGAACAGGAAAATGCGATCTAAGGTTCTTAACCGCAACGTCAACGTACCGCACACTGAACAAAAAACGATGAGCCCCACCTTATCTCGCTAAACAAAAGAATCGAATCAATTATGGAATGCATTTGCAAAAGTTTAATTATAAAAATAACCTCATTCAAAAACACACAAATTACTAATGCTACAAATGGCAAAATGCCAGTAACAAATGACAATTCGAATCCATGTCATCAAAGAAAATTCAAATTATCTTTAGTCTACCGCTAAGTATAACACAAACAATTTAATGAATCATCAATTTTCGTAAATGTCGCTTCGCAGGTATTTACAAAAATAGTAATACGAGACGTAAATTATGCTCAAATTAGTGCAGAGATTTCGAAGTGTCCGCGTAAAACATTGTTGGCCGTGTTCCATCTTAACGTACAAATAATCATCACTCAACACGTCAGCGTTTAGCAGATGAAGCGGAACGTACCCTTACATTATATCAATATTAAAATAAAAAATATTTTCCCAGTTGCATGCGTTTACGTAAGCGCGGGGTGTACGAACTCTACGCCAGATCACCTTCGCAGTGTCCCAAACTATAGGTTGAGGTCGTATCGGCAATAATAGTTATCGATAGCATCGTGCCACAAACAAGATCAACGAATGAACATTGTCTTTTATATGCACGGTAACATCACTATTGCGCGGGAAAGTCGATAAATGTCAAAAGTACGTTCTCAAATTGTTTCTATTGTTGCAAAGGAGACACTTGTTGTGCGACAATGAAAACAGGGCAGACACCCCAAGTAGAAATAGTAATTAATATGTAACAAATATAAACAAATGTGCACAAATACTGCTATTCTGATAAAACGGTAAACTAACCAATAAACTATAATCTATAGTTAAATATTAGGTCAAAATTGACAGCAGTACCTAAATGTCAACACGTCTTAACTGACCTTACACAATATCATGTTGCACTCACATTACCGGCCTAAATAAACAGATAGTTGAACTGTGGCTTTGTGCACTGATAACGGCATCCGCCCGGACTACACGAAAATACATATTAAACACGATAACGCTATCTTACCTCTCAACTTACCTCTTAAAGCATCGAGTTATGTATAATTCCGTGTAATAAAATTAAAACTAATAAAGTCACATGTTATTTTTTTATTAGTAAATTGGCAAAGGCACCAATAAGTTTGCCGTCTATGACAGTTTTTTTTTCATGACAAGGCCCATGAGATATTAATCCTATATTTAAAACATGTTAGTTAGCTACCAAAACTGTAAAGTTTTATTACCTACCGCACCAGAGCTGCGTAGGAGACAAAAATGTCACTTAGATAAGTAGGAACTTCCCATTTAGATAATGAACGACAACTGGCGTGTTAAACAAACGTTTATAGACGTAATGATCTGCCCAAATGGCGTTAGAGCATGGAACACATTTTTGTTTCTATCACTACGATCTGTCGAAATGGTAAAAAAAACAATAGATAATTTGAATTTGACAGAGAATCTTCTAATATTTTTTTAAGTACCATAGACTTACTCGTATTTGCGACTAATTATTTAAGTCTTTTTACACTGATAAACTATTACATCTCCACGTTATCAATTCCCATTTTAATATAAATATTACATAATTACATCGTGTATCTGTCTAACCCGCGTAAGATAGTCCATCTTTTCGCGTCGATAACTCACTACACACGAAACTATTCAGTGTATGTCTGTCATGATTTGTACAGATGTTATTCTGCGATGAATTCACGAGAATTCAACTGCGTATGTTCCGTGTTTGTTCAATATTTTGAAATGTTAGAATTTTCCGCCATATGGCCCGATTTACAACGTATAGCTTAAATTAGTAACAAAATCTGTATAAATACGATTATATCCAAGTAGTTCCTTAATTTAGAACGATCACTCTTTTTAAAGGTGTTTAAAAAGAACCGAAACAAATTTAAATGTTTCCGGAAAGCCTACAGCCAATAGCCTCAGCATGGCGGGGTAGGCAGGGAGTACCTGCGACGAATGGAATCACAATTCACAAGACCAAAATAAAATTCCATTGGTTGAACAGACTCAAGAGCCTTCAGTTCCGTGCTAAGGATGTTAGTCCCACTGATCGAGGCAGTTAAAGTCACCGACATTATCACGTACCCAGTCTATTTTCCGTTTTCCAATTATTTCTCATTTTTCTACACTTCAGCACCGATTTGTATGTCTTAAAAAGGTTACCTTGACCGCTGACTCTCCAGAGAACTGCAGTTTTCTTGGGTACCCTATTAATTTAAAAATAAGAATAATAAATCCCGCCTTTCTGAATGCAACAATGGTCATGTTGCGCTTTGAAGACCAAAAACTTACATCGTTTACCAGAATGATATCACGACAGTATTACGCTTATTACGCAAGGTATATGGGCAGGCAGGACCGGTCGGCACAACTAAAATATGTAGCTACAATATAGGCTTTGTGAACGACATTCGTATGCAAATCCCGAGTCGGCACGTTGGTGATCTGCACCGGAAATTTGTAGATATGTATAAGATTACGGGGAACTATGGCGGTAATGCACTTCAAGTAGTAAGGAAAATGGCGATAGCTTTTAGTTAAACGTTTAATATATAAATAAGCCTATTAAATTAATAGTGTAATAGGGTAAACACTCACTGGGATATTTATCATGTTCATTATTTTTATTTTGTAACCGATGTTTCGGTGCTGTTTCAAGCCCCATGATCACAGTGTACTTCACATGTAAACTACTCTACCTACATGGTAAATATCCCGGTGAGTGTTACACTATTAATGTTCATGACCATGTCAATCTCAAAGCCTATTGAAGCCCATTACTGGACATAGGCCTCTCCCAACGTGAACTGCGATAGGCTAACTGGTATAATGTTTAATATACTCGTAGCTAAAACTTTAAATTGGAATAAGTGACCGTTCATGACAGAATTTGGATCTATGATCAGTTATTTTCTAAGGCTAATACTGTGATGAACCAAGCTGAACCTGCTCCTTTCCTGAATCTAACCTGGATATCTAAAAAAACCGTTTTAAAGCGTCTCTATAATACCTTTCGAATATAATGGTTAAATATTTAGATTCGCTGATTTTTACTTCTTCATAATAGAGTAGAAAAAATTAACTTAAAAATTTAAAAAACCCCCGTCACAAAAATACCTCCAAAAAGTTGAAAATAAATGGAGTTTGCCTTTTAATTTTTGATATACCTAGTGATATTTTGATACAATAGTTGCCATGTCGGGGGACGTTGACGTGTTTTTGCGTCGGGGGTTAAAAACTAAAAGGTCTCGATCTCTTACAAATCGTAGTGAGAAAAAGTAATTCCCCGGTCGAACAAACCGTTTATTGTGAGAAAAGTATAACTCTACTATAGTTGGTAGTGTTCAGTTTATTACGTTATGCTAAAAGTTTTTTAACTAAAGCGTTCCTTTGGTATCCTCCATTTCTGGGTCACGGGATTGGTTCTCAAAATTTTTAGCTCTGACTTTAATTAGCAATATAAATACTATTCTCCTGTGAAACCACATTATATTCAGCTACTAGCGAACTTCTGGGGTGTTTACACTGGTAACGGAACCCTCCCTGTGTGTCCGGCCCTAAAACCCCCTTTTCTACCCTCATCCATTCGTACAACTTCCTTCCAAATGCCAATATCAACCATTTACACTTCAGTTGACCCTGTTCGTGTATTATTGTACATGTTTACGTAGGACTGTTGTGTACAGGAATACCAATACTCAATTGTTATTCCCCTGAACGTTACACAATATTACAGTTTCAGAATACAATCATCGTCATGTCACTTGTGTAGTCGTGTAGTAAACATTGTGAACTTCTTGTCCACGTGACCTCAGTGCATGTGCTGCCCTCTGGCCGCGCTCGCCATGCGCCGCCGCCGGCGCCGTTACGTAAAGCGCTGTAGCATATAGTGCTAATGTAGCGCGCTTGTGCAGTGCTGACCTAACTTAACATAGCGCTAGTTCACCGCCCACTGAATAAGTTTCAGTCGCATGCACAACTATATACGACATGCCATCTTTCAATTCGAACACTAAATAAGCATTATATAACCAAAGTAGACGGATACTAGTATCGAAACAAAGTCACCTTGGTAATCTTTAAAAACTTTATCTTCGGCCCACCTTTCCCCTTTGCCCCGTTGAAACCAAACATAACAGGTCAATATTTTACTGAAGAAATTAAAACAACTGATAAAATTCACGTGCAGTTATTTAAAGGGATGAAAGTTTTGAATTCAAAACTAAATTGCGTATTAAATTATAGGTACATGGAAAGACATATAGCGTGACATGTCAACGCAGAATCGCGTGTGGGGGACGCGAACTAAGTTTGCAGTTTCGCAGGAGGATAGGGATGGGAGTGCGCCGGCGCAGCTTGTGTGTGAAGGTCAACCGGCGGCGTCATTTCCTGGTCAATGCCTGCCGCCGCCGCATCCGACGCGCGGCGGCGCTCGCGCATGCACTAACGCGCCCGCCATCCACCCGCCAGCGACACATCTTAGACACACGCACGCTTTCCGGTCGCACAGGAAAACTATACCTACATTTGCACACAGCACTCTTGGATATTAGCTTGAATAAAAATATTCATGATTGGCAACAATCGTTCTGAACAACCCGCCGCGATTAGGCACGCTATCTCTTCCGCCTGTAGAGTGCGAGTATATTGTTTTTTCACTTAGTGTTTGGCCACATTCGCAGTTGCTTTGAGGAAATGTTCTCACCGCATATCTTATCTAGCTAATTCTTTTTATCGCTAGCAAAAATAGCAAATTTGCAAACTGATAAATCGCCGTAGGCGTTTATATCAGTCCATTGACGTCAGCGGAATGTAATGCTATAATTCTTCCAATAGCTCGACACTTCCTAACTTTTTTAGAGGTAGAAAGGGGGATAACGATTCAGCGCCGACGCGAAATTCGAAATATGTTATTTTATTTTTATCTTCAACGAGTATTTTTGACAAAGGATGCACTACATTTTAGTGTAAACTACAAAATCTAGATTAGTGTACGCATCTCACAACACCTAGACAAGTTTATTTATACACTAGCCAAACAAAAACATGGATTCCCACTTCCCCTAGCGATGTGTGCAGAATAAAAACTAGGCAAATCATCATAACAAGCCGAGGCGAGCTGCGTGTCCACCCGTGCAGTAAACATGGCGTGTTTGTATCGCAAGAGGTTTGTGGGGTAACCCATTTATTGCGAGCGCGGGATGCGCGGCTCAACCGGTTCCCCCTCCCCCGACGCCCTTCAGCAACCTAAACGTTCGCATACTCGCATCCGGGAACGAAACACTCAGTCTTCATCAGAAAGTCATTCTAAAAAGTACTCAATTACTAGCAAGTAAAGTATAGTTTCAAATGATTGTTCCGTTGAGAAATTTTCTTTTCGCGCCGAAGGACTGTTAACAAGCAAAGTGAAGATGACATTCTAAGACTGCAGCAGGCGTACAGGCCGACGTAACCTTGATCTTGCAGCGCAGCCAGTAGGATGCGTCCAGCGCATGCGCTAAAAATAGAGTTGCCGGTGCATAAAATGCGGGTTTTTTACACGCCATCTTGTTAGCTTCCCATGATCGCGAGGGATTTTTATGAGCATACGTGTTCGTTGAACATAAAATTATAAATAACAGGTACCTATCTATGTTACTGGCAGTCTCATATTTACAGTTGATTTTACTTGACGATTTGAATTTTTTGCAATAGTATAGCATTAGACAAATTATATAAAATAATGATATCTCATTAAATGATCTAATCGTTATATGTTTAAGTAGATTAATTGATTTACTTAATTAGAAGATTGTGTTCAACGCTGATATATGCTTAGGTATAATTCGGCGGCTCTAGGTCTGGTTCGCACTGGCTGGTGAATCATGACTTTTTTATATTAGGCAATCCACGTACCCCATAATTACCTTCTATCAATAAACGTGATGTTCGATATACAAAAACAAAACGAAAAAAAAACAATCTCTTGTATTTTTCTTATATGGCATGGCAACTTTGATGTTTTATCATCGACGTTGCTTTTACACAGCGTATAACTGGCATATTCCAGTTTTAAAGATAAAAGTAGTTGTTTGATTTTGGAGTCCGAAGACTTAATAGGTATGTTCAAAATGTATTCGATACAGTCTATATTAGTAACAGAATAACAACCTGTTTATCTTTCAAGAAATCTTTAGGTACCTATCAAGTCTTATTATGTCACAGTATATGTATAAATAAGTAGGTAGGTACAGTGTGTTTATGTGAGTTCGGACACACGTGTCGCCGAGCAGACGCCGGGTCAACGACCGACAGATAAGCCGCGCGAAAATACGTAGGTACTTACCAGTTAGATAATATTAGAAAATGGCGAACTGCGCCGAACGGAACGACGTTTTAAATATACACCATGCTATACGAGTATGTATCACGTTTTGTTTCCCTCGAGTTCCGCGTTCAAGAAAAATTGTGAATATTAGAAGATTTAAAACGTTATATATCTAACTAGCTTTTGCCCGCGACTCCGCCCGCGTGGATGTCGGTTCCCGGCAATTATTCGAATTTTTCTCGCCGTAAAAACCTTCCACGAATAATTCAAGACCAAAATTAGCCAAATCGGTAAATGCGTTCTGGAGTTATATCGTCAGGAAGGAAAACCCAACTTACATTTATATAGTAGATTATAACCAACCATCTTCTTATCTATGTCTGTCAAAATAATGAAATAGAACCGTACAAATCATTTATACGATACGATATAATACGACATTGTTTATGGTTGACTCTACGTTCATCACTTTGACATAAAAAAATACGAAATACATCGGGAAAAAGAAGCGCTAAAGTGGGAAAAATGGGAATAAATTCTATAAAAAATTCAATCAAATAAACAAAATTTTAAACCTAGGGTATTTCCCATAAAGAATTAATTTATAAACATTCTACTTACATAGCGTAAAATACGTTTCATCATCAGACTCTGTGGTCATTACAATTATTATTTGTGGTGAATTAGCCAGAAAACGTTCAAAAATAAATATTGTTATTCGGTCGAGTACAAATAAATAGGCTAGTACGTTAAACTTGGGCTGCTAACATCAAAAGCAATCTTAAAAATTACTGGAACACATAATTCGGTGTAATTTACATAACCTTATTACGGTGACACTAAAATGCCTTCTACGACTGCTACCATAAAACTATAAAAAACTAGGAGCTCTTATATTGAAAAAAAAAACTCTTGGTATTGTTTGGAATGAAAGCTTAACTGAAGCACTGTCATGGTAGTGTATAGTTACTTCGAATGGGTTAGATTTTAAATCACCAGTAAGCCAATTCTACTTATAAACGATGTTCTATAAATACAGTCTTGGTCTAATCTTAAACTCCCAATTATTGTCACATCATACAATTACAATTAACTTTTTACTGATATTGTGGAAAATTGACATTAGAGCCAGACTGGATTTTCTAAGAACATTGTTAGTACAAATATAGCCCTGTTGAAAGGATCAACAAGTTTTGTTCACAATAATATACGACATTGTGTTACGCAGTTAAAAAAAGAAGAATATACCGTAAAATGGGGTGAATAGAAATCGTGGGGTGAATAGAAAAAAAATCGGTAGTTTGATAATATGAATTCTAGCTTGTCTGTAACATTTTATCGAAAGTGTTTCTCTATGATTTATTACATGGCAACATTTTTTCTATAAGCTGGGCACCCACAAATTATCGTCAAGTTGAAATGACTTATAGAAAAAAGCGGTTAAAGTAAAGGTGACTATTCAAGTATTTTTTGCGGTGTAAAACTTTTTGATAAACATCAAGTTTATCGTTATGAATACTTTGCGAATTTATTTATTTCGGTGCTTAAGTTACTTAATTTTAAGAATAACATTAACATGTGTCTATTACGATTAATTAACATTCGTAATTTATGCAAAATCAAAATGCTAGTACATTTTTTCGAATTCGAGGTGAATAGACACGGGTGGGGGGTCAATAGATACGCCTTTAGGGTCAATAGATACGCCATTGGAGGTGAATAGATACGGGTGAGAGGTTAATAGATACGAATGGGGGGTTATTAGAAACATGGTTTTTTAGGGTTGTCAATTGATTATGGTTGGTTATGGGTGCCTAGGTACTCTTTTCACGAGCGATTTAAGTTGATTTTATTAAAAATATTCCTAAGTTGGTTTTGACAGCCCTAGCCCTTTTTTTTCTATTCACCCCCCTCTCGTATCTTTTGACCCCTTTTTCCAGGTAAATAGAAAACGCTTACTTTTTCTTAATTTACAATTAATAGACATATTTTTACTCATTTTTAGCTTATATATTTGGTTAATTACAACATGACACCTGATTCCCAATTCTTTAATAATCACTTTACATACAAATTATCTGAGTAAATCTGTGTAGAAGTTGAAAATTGTGTCTATCCACCCCATTTTACGGTACTGCAAACGTAATTTATACTACTTGTCCATTTAGCGGGAAAATGAGTTCAGATATGAAAAGCGGAACATATCATAGATCATGTAGAAGAAAAATATACGTTCAAAAATAGAACACGCGTTACACAGCGCGGCTAGCACAGACATCCCGTGGACGGCCTTTAAGAAATGTGCCTCTCGAAATATATTAGAAAATTATTTAGTTTAAACAAAAATACGACTTAAAATATCTCATAGTATGCTATATTTAAGTAAATCATTTCACAAATGGGGGTAAACACCCAGCCGAACAAATGTTTTATTGACCAGATGATTTTTATAGTCGACTCTGAATTTTAAAAGATATTTTTTTATTTCGTTTCCTAGGAAATGTTTACTTTGATGTTATATAAGAATGTGGGGCGAGCGACTTATAAATCGCACAAAACAAACCTCTAAGTACAGGATGGTTGGTTTATTTCATTAGACATGACCACAGACATGTTTATTGGGTAATTGCCATGTTTTTATACAACATTCCACCTGGACGGTGAGCAGGTATTCTAGCCTATGGATGCACAACTTTGTGTAAAGTTAACAAAACAAGATATACCTTACTATACTAACGGCAAAATAACTCGATTAGGGATCAATAGACTTAGGGACCAACACAAGATTAATAGCTAACGATCTTCAAAAGGGTAAACATACCTACTTCTCTATTTCGCATACATAACTTTAAACACGAATTCATTTCTTTTATATATAAAAAAAGTCTCAACAATATTAAAACAAGTCTGAATATATTTAGTCCAAAGTTACCCTACAACGGACATTACCATCTGTTTGTCAATGGTTTGAAACTCACAACAAGACGTTAGCAGAAGCTCGTGTTTTTTTCGACGAGGAAAATGTTGTTGGCGAGTGGGCCGCCGCCGGCATTCGGGTCAAGGCGGCGATACCGGCGCTTTGACGCAATCCCTGCTATCAGCATTATCACTCGACAACGCATTACATTGTTTGGACGCGGGCGTGGAAACCGAGATGACAGCGAGAAAATTGGCTCCTAAACGTCAAAATAAAAAGAAATTGCCCGCCTTTTTTACATTTAAAAAGTTAGTTACGTAACTTCGTAATTATGAAGCGTTCTATTTTAATTATGAGTTTTAAGGGCCTGTCTCAACATTTATAAAGTGAGTCAGGATAAGATATGCTTTCAATATAACAGTTATCGTGCAAAAGCAGCACAACATGTCAATAAATTATGTTATAATGAGATTTAATTGAATATCGATGTAGGAATATAAGTCAGCGTGCATGTTCGTACTCGATGAAGCCTATAACTATTGCCACATTGTATTAAAAGATATACTATCTTGTTTATTAATTATTTTATTTCGCATTGTATAAAAAATTATCCACGTCTGTGGTAGGCATTTATGAGTATAATTTTTATAAATAATTACACTTTATCGGTAGCATTGCGGTTAAAAAGATGAGTAAGCAGCTACCCTGCAACATGGCCGCATTTCTAAATAGTAATCGCGAATAAACATAGGTCTATCAAAATATCGAAAGGAAAATAAACTAAAATAATGTTATCAAAATATTTAAGCAAGTTTAGACAACAGTATCTAATCGCATGAGAGTAGAGACACCGACTACTCCCACTATTGTTAATCAAATCGATTTAGGCCCATTCGATAAACATTGGATTATCTACTAAACAATCTGAGCCTAAATAGTAATTTCCAAATTAGGTAGCCACTTCTGACGTTATCAATAGGGATACGTACTGCATTGATCTTCTCTAAAAACACAGTGGGAACAGTATGACTCGCAGCCTCATAGCGCGTAAGATTCAGGTGTCACTCCAGTCTTTTCGACGAATAAAAGAGAAGAGAGAGAGGTTGGACTTTTGAGGGCTCCAACTACCTGTCACGACTGCTATAGATGACCGACGGCTTTACGTGCTTTCTGAGGCACGATCAGACCTATGCAAATACTAATACTCATATTCATGTATACAAATATTTGCATTGAGCGGGGACTAAAACTCCTCCTGCGTAGCGGCCGCTACCGCTACACCACGGAGGCTACTTAAACTTTTTTATCGCTCAAAAAATATTATTATATTTATTTTTTATACAATTAATACAGTCAACAAGTTTATGCTATAGTAGTTTATGCAGTGAAGGTGTCTTCTTCCATTATAAGGAAAAGTAGAGAATGGGAAAATAAACCGCATAATTTAGTTATACATACTAGGTAGTAAGTGAAGTGGTAATAGGTACTTGCCTGGTCAGCCATAAGACATAGACAGTATACATACATAGGTACACATAAATCCCGAAAGGGTAGGCAGAGGTGCATTAACATCCACATTTCGCAAATTATGATTTTCATTCCCATGTAATTGGGCGGCCCTATTACTGTCAATTGGACACTGTGTCGTGGGCTGTTTATTTACTGTCGAAAGGATAACAGTTCTATCCCTTAAACGGCTAGAAATGGAGTAGTCCTATTCTGCTCAACCGGGAATCGACATGGCTACCATTAGACAATACAATGTGACTTTTAAATATATTCTTCAGGGAAGATTCAGGATCTTATGCTAATATTTATATATTCTATTAATTGGTTTATATTTCATGTAGATGAGGTATTATAGGTTATACAAACAACCAAAAAATAACATTAATAATAAATAAATAAAATAAAATAAAATAAAAATCTTTTATTTAAGACAACAGAGGCCCACATCTTGTTAGTTTATTCTTATCATCTATCATTCATATAAGTACCTTTCAATATTTGTTACATAAAAATAAATAACATATTTTTAAATTCAAATTAGTTTCAGACACGCGTTTTTAGTGATATTCAATAGATTTAACACACCTCGTTGTAAGATATTGTCAAGATAAAATGTTTTTATAAAATTCTTCATTTGTAACATTACATGCATTTATGTGTTGCATGTACATATTTGTATATTACATAATTATTATTTATGTTTTGTATGCAAATGAGTTGCATGTTGTTGATAAGAAATAATTATGAAAATTACATTACGACAACACGGTTACACTTGCGAATCTGTAATTGTAAGATGTATTGTAACGTTTATAATTGTTACATTATGACTTAAATGTGTTAAAATATTCGTAACAGGTACAAAAAGAAATGACTGAAAATAAGCCATTATTTTAACTTTCTGATCTTCCAACCCTGAGAGTAAATAAATAATAAATAAATAGGTATTCCACAACATTCTACACAACGCTATCTAGACCCATGGTAAGCTTTTATAGCTTGTGTTATAGAATCTAGAATGCGGATAAACATACTTATATACTTTTCTTTGTAAATATATACATATTATACATAGAAACACTCAGACCAATGCAAATAGCCATATTCATGCATACTAATATTTGCACTGAGCGGGAATCGAACCCGCGCCTCCTGCGTGGCAGTCACGTGCATTACCGCCACGCCACAGAGCCTCGCCCGTCAATCGGTTGATATACAACCTTGAGCCCCAAAACTCTAGATGAAGCCTCAAAACACCCTAGTTTTGGTATTACACACCCATATTTAATCCAATGTAACACTTACGACAGATATTATTAGAGATAAACCCGTTCAATTCAATCAGATCACGAATCAGTATTACCCTTGCATCAGTTCCAGTCCGGGGTCCTCTTGTCCAGCTTATTAGAACACGAATATTTGATCTAATTTTCCTTTTCGTTTGTTTCCAGTGGGCGCAGTGAGCGAGCGGGACGCGTACGCGTACGGCTACGGCGGCGGCGGCGGCGCGCACCACTTCGCCGCGCCCGCGCCGCCGCCGCTGCCGCACGACGAGCTGCCCTACTCCGTGTTCGACTTCGGCGACTACCAGCGGCACCACCACCACAACAAGCTCAAGCCCAAGAAGAGGCCGCGCGCCGACGGGCCTCCCACCCCTGGCGTAAAGCGCAAATCACGCGAGGGCTCCACAACCTACCTCTGGGAGTTCCTGCTCAAACTGCTCCAAGATCGGGAGTATTGTCCGCGTTTTATTAAGTGGACGAACCGCGAGAAGGGCGTATTCAAGCTGGTGGATTCTAAGGCGGTGTCACGGCTGTGGGGGCTGCACAAGAACAAGCCGGATATGAACTATGAGACGATGGGGCGTGCGCTGCGCTACTACTACCAGCGCGGCATCCTCGCCAAGGTGGACGGCCAGCGCCTCGTGTACCAGTTCGTGGACGTGCCCAAGGACATCGTGGAGATCGACTGCTCGCTGGCGTAGGCCGGCGGGCGCGGCGCGAGGCGTGGCGTGTGGCGTGGCGGTGGCAGTGTCCCGGACTATCCGATACGTAACGCGGTGCGGAGGGCGCGTATCATTTCGCTCTTACATAAATAGTTTTTCACTAATAGTTAAAATTCGTCTATTTTTCAAATCATCATGCATTACGTTTTCCAGATCGCTTCTATATAATGTTATTAATATAAATATTACTCTCAAGTCGAACTAATATTAACTTATCATTGAATTTAATATTTATACAGAAATAGGAGAGACGAAATTGATTGCTCAAATGTTTATATAGGTACCTATTTTTAGGGGTATTTCAGAAGAGGAACTAAATTTGCTAGATGTTATATGGGACGGAGTGATTTTTGTATAATGTTGAAACGAATTTTTAAATGTTTGTAAATGAAGTTTCTATATATTGTATGTTTATGTCGGCCGCTCCTCGGCCGGCGGCCGTACGACACCCGCGCGACACCCGCGCGACAGTCGTGCGGTCGTACATCTAACCTCCTACCTCAAACTTCAAAAGTAACAAATGATTCATACGAATATACAATTTACAATGTTCGAAACCATTTACAATACGCAATAAGCATATATATAGTCTAAATAAGAGTTTATTACAAAGAAATATTTACTTAAAATGTTTGTATAACTAAAATATCGTATTATCTCCAGATGAACGCTATATATATATATATACTACTTATTCGTTTCTTGGTGCTTAGTGGGCAATCGCACATTCACACCTTGTTACAACTGAGCAACCTCACTGCTGTTGATCATATATATTATATACATACAAATATATATCTATATATTTACTAAGTGAACACTTGTAATTGTTTTTTTCTAGCTGTAAACTGTTTACTCGCATTAAGAGTGCGTCCAGACGCAGGAGACCCTGCCTCGGTCTGGACCCGCTCTTAACGTTGCATAGTCTATTTCAACTGTTTAGAAACTAAATTAGGAAAATATATGAACATTGCAAACATTAGTATTTAAAAATGTTTTGACGTAATACTACGATGTACTGATGAACCTACTGCCAACTTCCACAGAGACAAACTGACGCGTACCGAGTAGATAAGTATGAGTTTGTGCGTGGATTGTGTTAGTTATAAATATATGTTTACTGTAAGTGGACTTGTTCTAGTTTATTTCGTTTATTTAAATTTATATTAAGCATGTTGGCGGGGGCCGCGCGCCCTGCCGTCCGGGCGACACATATCACAGAGACGATTATTTACTGTATGATATTATATGATACACGATATTCACTGTGGCATCCTGTTTTCTCTGCATATCAGACCGCTTGTATATTTTTCGTTTGCCGGACAGCGCGCGGCCTCCATATTTTGTTACCTGAATAAATATTATTAATAATTAATTACGATTTGTGGTCCAATGTTAATGAATCATAATACTTTAACTAGATAGTTGTTAAAGAGCGCTCGTCTAAGTGTGTTATTAACATTTCATGCAATGCAAGACAATCCTTCTATGTATACACTAAAGTTTGATAATAAATCTAAAATGTACGTAAGTGAAGGAATTGTTAGTGGCGTCGTAAATATTATAATGTTGAGCGCACGCGCAGCTCGTCTCTCAATTTAGTTTCGTTAATGAATAGGTACGCAATATTTTTATAATTGAAATAAATTATATCAGGTTAGATATTAGTGCATAAGACTCGTCGAGATAGCGTAATGTCGTAATGTCGTAGTGTCGTAATGTCGATCTGTGCGTGCGCTCGTGCAACTGTGAGGGTCAGTGGAGCCTTAGGGACGGGAGAGTACATGGGTGCTAGACGAGGGACCGGGACCCGGGACTCGCTACTATACGACTCCAGTCCGACCAGATACAGGTTTAGCGATATATAACGAACCAGTGGTGAAGTGACTTTGTGTAGGTGAAAGATCTCAGTATCCAAACTTCTTCGAACAAAACCAGTGGCCGTTTCATGTGATTCAAATTAATATATATGATATATATTATAAAAACGAAATTGTGGAATTTTTTAATATTTTTATATAGCTAGATGGAATTCTCAGTAATTTTCGTTTCGGCAATACTTCTTATGCTTTTGTAAATATAACTGTAGGTTTTAATTAATTTATTATCGTCAGTAACGCGAGAGGCGTGGCGCCGCCATGCTTGCGTCGATCCTTTCCTTTATAGGGAATTTCGTTTGGTAGGTTACAAATTTTATTGTAATATATCTTTATTAATAAATAGTAGGTAATGAATGGACCACGGGGTGGAAGGGACGCTCTCAGAATTAATAATTCGGCTAGTGTGAGATGCTAATCGGCTTGTGAGATAATGTTACCGGTTGGTAGGAATGTAGGAGAATGTTTGAGCAGGCATTTAAAATAATGCTCGGAGAGTTTAAATAAGTTTAGTCGAATTGATGTTGTTGAATAAAAAATCAAAGTTTCTAATTACTAATGTACTTAAATTTTCAATGTAAATTTTAACGGCACTTCGAAGTTATTGATAATGAAATTATTTTAAATTGAACCTAGTCTTAGAATCATAATTCGGTTTTAAATTGGCTTGCGACGCCGTATTGGTACGGGGCGTCGCGAGAGGTCTGTTTTGTGACCGCAGGGGATGGTACGAGAAGATTGTAAATACAGCTGTGTATAGTGTAGGACCCAAACGCACACCTCACGACCCATACGATAGTTATTGGGTACCGCTTCGAGGACGAGGTACGGCCGTACCTTGCGAGGAAGCAACGAGAAGGTTAGTGAATTTGGTGATAGGGCAGGGGGCGTGCGGGAGCCGCGGCACAACTTGCGTATTTATAGTTCATTACTATTTCAATGTGCGTATTCTTGTTCGTTGATAATTAATGTCCAATATTCGAATACGTAATTCATTCCGGAGAGAGTGGTGTGTTTCGTTCGCGTTGACAACGAGTTCGGTATGAACGTTTAAAGCTTAGTTCCAGCTACTCGAAACAAGATGTCGCTTTAGTTTTCGCTTCGACGAAATTTAAAAAAAATAACCAGTTTATTCTGAGAGTTGCGTGCGATTCAGTGATTTTGCGTTATAGTTGCTTTTAGTTGTATGTAAAAGTCCGATATTTTAATTGTAATTCTAGTTGTTAATTTTACAAAATACTGTATTTTCTGCCCCCTAGTTAAGTTATTTTCTATGTATAGTTAGTTATAAGTGTAAATGAATTAGCACATAAATTTGATGCATGATGATAATGTTAATAAAATATCCACAATAAAATCACAAACTTGTTTCTGTACAAACTTCCACAATACCCCAGTACCCAGTTTGTAATCTACCAAATGACAATAGTACGAGAGAGACCTTGTCTCCCTTCGATCAGGTAAGGCGATTGGCACACTGCAACGCTCGACGCGGCGTCGCGCGTCGACGCGCGTTGGCGCGAGAGAGTTAGTATAGTCCGAGAGATATTAGATTTTTTTTGGTAGGTAGGTGTGTGAAGTAATCTAAAATTTTGAGAAAGTAAAGTAAAGCCATCCGACCATTAGCTCGATAGCCGAGACTATATTAAGAACGCTAGAGATCAAAAGAAAATGATTAGAAGTGCAAGCTATTTTCGACTTATTGACATGACATAGTAACTTTTTTTTTCTTATATTCGTGATCAGCGTCATCTATTAACGCGAAAAGAGACGTAACTAAGAAAATGCCATTTAGGTTGAAAACCGCTTGCAGTCTCTTCGTGTTCCGGTAACGAGCCAAAACAGTGGTGTCGGCTCCAATACCCGATATTGGGCATCGATATTTGACTTCCTCCGATCTCGGATGTCGGATATTGGGTATCGGACGTCAGTAATTGATGTGAAAGCGCTCTAAATTTGCCGTTAATTAGTCATGTTGCATTGCAATAATATTAATTTAAAATTCGTCTCAAATACCTACACAGAAATTTCTAACAGCTCTCGGACTAAAAATCCCTCAAAAAACACGCGCGCGATGGCAGATTTCAGTGTGCAATACCTCGCGTTTTCTGCTTGTACGCGCGTATTCTGCAGCAACGCGCGTGACTGCGTTGTCAGTGTGTGGGACCCCGCGTTTTTCTATACAAAATGAGCTCCGTAGAGGCGACGAGCGCGACGCCGCGTCGACGCAACAACGCTCGACGCCGCGTCGCGCGTCGCAGTGTGCCAATCGCCTAAGTTTCGAAAGCTACAAACTAATTCGTGTTGAATTAATTTCTTTATATTTATTAACTTATATCAAAGAATTATGAGTCCACATTAAAGTATACTGTCGGCAATGGAGTAGTGAAGTATAAACTTATGGGTTCGCCGAAATATATAAGTACTTATTCAATTGGATTGGATTTACTAATCAATGGCTGCTGGCTCGAACCCAGTAATTATATGTTGTGACCCTCTTCATTTCTACCACAAGTAAATAAGTACCACACACAACCCAAAGAAGGATGTTGAATTTTCCGTTAGTACCTATTATTTTTTAAGCCCCGGGTGCTTTGCCACCTAGGACCGGCCTGGGGTAACTAAAAAGAAATAAAGTACCACAAGTATTCAAGTGTGCACAATAGATGGCGCTAGGAGTATATAAAGCTGTATTCCAATGAGGACTTCGGTGCCCAAGTCAACCTCTCGTGCGAGCTGATGGACATTTTATCATATAACATGGCGGAAGTATATTTTCCTATTTTATTTCTTGATTCCATTAAACTTTCACTTCTTCCTTCAAAATGTACTATAAATTTTACTGAATGGAGCGAAATTTCTTCTCTTCACTATGGATTGTACCATAACCAATTATCTGACGTGTTGTTGTCATGTCAAATGATTTGACGTGCATGACGTGTAATCACAGCTGTCAGCTCACATTTTGTTTTCGAATTTGCTAATATGAGTAGGAAAAAATTATAAAGTCATGTGAAAATCTGACTCGAAAACGTACATTTGTTTATATGTTGTTGTGAGAGACTATTATAATTAAACAAAATGGTTTTAATGACAATGATTGCGAGGGTTGTGGACGGCCTCCCTCTGGCCGCTACCATGCAAGAAGACGAACAGGTAACGTGATGTTGTGATGGCGTGGACAAGTTCCTTTAACTTTCTTAGTTCACATATGCATCCACACTCCGATAATTTGTTGTCGTTCTATTTAATTTCCTTATCATTATTTTAATTTGCTATGGTGGTTCGCAGAGCGGCTGCAATATTCTGGAGTACCAAAATCAGGCTAAAATGCTGTTTAGAAAATTAGGCCCACAGTCGCCGACGCGGTGCTCCATCGAAACAGGGCCTTATCTCTTCCAGTGAGTTCAACCGCTTTGTTCTTTTAATTTATCCTGCAATTAGACACTTTTTAATTAGGACTAAGTAATCATTGAGTAGTGATTATAATTTTTGTTATTGTTTTGCTGGCACTGTTCTGTTTGTAGTAAGTGTTGATGGTGTGTTCTGTTAACTAACTTATGTTAATTCATAAGTATTCCGCTGTTTAGGTGAGTCAGTAAATGATAAATAAATATAAAAAAGATTACATTGTTTGAATGTTTCTTACATTGGTATTTCATCATAATAATGTTAATGTATTCATACATATTAGCTTATTTGACATCCCTGATATTTCCTATTGGAATGAAGACAATTAGAATTACAACCATTTTGGCAGATAATTCAACTGCTAAGTCAGAGGTCATGGCTTTGATTCCTTCTCAGTGCAATTCAGTTCAAGTACATCTCGGTGTTTCTATGTATTCTAAAAGTCTATTTATGTTTCTCAACATTGTAGAACTATATTAAAAACTAGATGAGCTAAGCTTATTCAGGTATTTTAACCTGACTTAAAAAGTTTGTGGGTTAATATTGCTTGTTCATTATCAGACTGGCTGGTATTCTTATTATTTACCATAGTGAATAGTTAACTAACATTTTGTTGTACACTTTCCAGTTATTTAATTGAGCAAGAGATCTGCTACCTGGTGCTGTGCGAGCGCAACTATAGCAAAAGACTAGCCTTCAGCTATTTAGAAGAAATAGCTCAGGAATTCTATCAGCAATACGGAAAGAGGGTAAGATTGTTTATTTATATGTCTTGGGACAGTGTGGCTGTGTCGCAGACCGATTTATATTTATACCCCAAAAAATAGAATCAGGCATATTTTTGCTATAAATGATTTTGAATGTTATATACAGAAGAAACAGTTCATAGTCTTTTGATGGCAAAGAAGGGGCAGCGCAGCATTGCGAAATGTAGTGCATCTTTACATAACTTTTCACAACGGTTAACAGTACTAAATTAAATAAATAAATATTCCACAACATTCTACACAACACTAGCTAGAGCCATGGTAAGCTTAACTAGCGTTTTTTATGGAATATAGAATGTGGATAATCATACATAGATACTTTTTTTTTTGTAAATACATCCCTCACCAATGCAAATAGCCATATTATGCATAGAAATATTTGCACTGAGCGGGGATCGAACCCGTGCCTCCTGCGTGGCAGTCGCGTTCACTACCGCCACGCCACAGAGGCTTCCGGTCTTTCAGTGATAACTGACTCCTAATAATGCCTTGATCACACGCCATGAGTAGAGCAGTCAATGCACTCGGCCCATACTCGGTGCGAGTGAACATAGCACCGTGTATTTTGCACGTACATCGCACTTGGCCGACAGCACTGTCTCGCCACTCCACTCGGCGTAACAGTGCAAGCGGCAAACTATAGAGAGCGAAAGAGAGCTCAACGGCCAGCGGTCTCTTTCTCTTTCATTGGCCGCGGCCTAAGAATGTGTTATGTGACATCTTTACAGGTGAACACAGTGACCCGTCCCTACACGTTCATCGAGTTCGACACGTGGATGCAGCGCGTGCGGCGGCAGTATGCGGAGGGGGGCGCGCGGGCGCGGCGGGCGGGTACGGCCGCCGCGCTCGGCGGACAGCTCGGCGACGTGCAGCGCATCATGATGCAGAACATCGACGACGTGCTGCAGCGAGGGGCTATACTCTCCGGTACATAACCACTTATCTGATACTGGCGGAAGTTTAAGCGAATTGAAACCGGCCGGACGGGTGATCTGCCCTTTTTTGTGGGCCATTTCACCCAAATCCCCTATTTTGGAGCTAAGTCACTAGACAAATGAGACCCTGGGGTGCGCAGATCGTAATGTAATAATTTATGCTTTTGGAATTTGAGCTTGTTCACTGCCGTAGCACCCTGTGGTATCCTTACAAGATACCCAAGAAACGTGTAAAGCACATTTACCATCCAAGTCCAATATATTATGTCCCATTCTCAAGGTATACCCAGTACATATAAATGTGGAGGAACACAAAAAGAAAGTGATCGCGCATTTCCGGTGGTCCCGATACAACTGTTTTAGGATGTTGTACAGCTCGTACATTTCACTTTCGCGATGTAGCTCTGTAGTAGTATTCGGAGCAGTTCAGCTTGTTGTCGCTAGATGGCGATAACCTCAAGTTTCGATTTTATATTAACATCTATACATATTTCTTATAATTACAGAGCTTGACACAAAAACGCAGAACTTGTCGATGCTGACGCAAAAGTACAAGAAAGATGCGACGTACCTCAACACCAAATCCATGCTCGTGAAGGTGACCGCCGGAGCCGTCATACTCCTGGTTTTCGTACTATACTTCTGGGTACTTTAGTATGCACGACAGTGTACCGATACCCTACTATGGCATCTGTTTACTCTGCAATATTGTTTTATATTATGACTGTGGCCAAAACTGTGTTACGAAATAAATAGGTACAGAATCGGCTTCATAGAACGAGTCTCCACATTGACAACTAATACATGTGTTCGGAGGCGCTTAGAAAATATTTTTTTGTATGTAAACTCAAATATAAGTTGAAATAAGTAAATAAGGTTATAAAAATTGTGGTTGTATAAAATAACTTTATTTATGCCTTATTATTGTACCTACATAAGTTCAATTTATCCAGATAGACCGAAGCATGCCTTCTGTACTTAATTATATTGTAACTATAATTTTTTTTACTTGAAAAAATTTAAAAGTCTTGCCGTTTGTTACGTTGCTTTATTTCACATATTACCTCACTTATTTGATGAAGAAAATATGCCAGAAAATTCTTTGATACAAAACCGGTCTACACTTTGGAATGGCCCAACTAATAATTGATCTGAGAAGGCTACATATTATGGAGAGAAATTGTGTAGCACCTTAATCGGAGGCTTGCCTTCCTTCTCTGGTATCTGAGGACTCGTTATAAAATGACCCAACCAGCTCATAAGGCCTATTTCAATACTCAATATACAGAAAACATCTCTTTTTTTTTCTTTATTTCTCAATTTTTATCTGTGCATTGTACTTTTTTATTTTCTAAACATTTCTGCAGCTAGATTGCAGTTATTGCAGAGTGGCAGCATTCCCAACAATGTGATAGCTATGCTGTTATAGTAAAACTGCCTTTCCAATACTATAATAGTACACATTGGGGTTACTATTTAAGGAATGGTCCTTGATTTCCTGTGTTCTTTAATGGAAGAGTTTTGTACTAGACATAGCAGTTCGTTATAAGTGCCGATGCTATCTAACTCGAGTATTCACGATTTAATTAGTCTGCAATACTAACTAGTTATAAGACTTTTTTATTACTTTTTGTCCATCGATATATACTTCTGGGTTTTCGTTTTGGTAGTATTGTCAATATTTCGCTCCTGAATCACTATAGACAGAAATCTAATCGTAAAATAGTAGACATTCCAAACTATGTAAACAGTTGCGAGATATGTACCAAAAATGTAATATTTTTAATATCTAATGTAGCGTTTAGATGTGGTTTAACAGTTTATTAAATTTGATATACAAATTATATGATTATAGCTTTCAGTACATGTAATCTCCGTGAAGCAAACTCGTCTATGCCCAATGTTATTTTTTTATGAAAAGCGCGGGAGTGCTTGGTGATGGAATGTTGTAAATTTTATCACATATTGTTAATTAATGTATTTATTTAAGATTTAATAAATATGCATTCTTTTATACAAAGTTTTATTAATCTAATAATTTAATACAATCGTTTTGGTTCCTTTATAAATACCCTGTAAAAACAACAAAGATAAATTCGGTTCTTTGTAGTTCTAATTTATAATGACTCTTCATCCTGCATTTCAAATATATTTGTAGCCAAGTGTGTAGAAGCACCACTCAATGCATTTTTTAGTCTCAGTGCTGTTGGTGCTTTCATTACCTGTAAAATCAAACAATAATGTTCAGTAATAATACGATGAGATGCGGGTAGGTGTTCGCAACCGCGTCGCACGCTCGACGATTTGTCGTGACACATTCGGATTCGGACGTAAGCAATTGTACGGATCGGCCGCGCACGCGCTCGCATTGTAATTGCGGTGTCAAACGGATTGAATCGGGTTAGATTCAGGCTGGTTTTAGTAACACGCGGGCCGTCAGTACGGATCGCTCCGCATAGGCCGAACCCACGGAGGAGAGAAGTATCATTTCCTTCTCCGTGGCCGAACCGTACTGATCGTCCGCATATGTCGTTTTTAGTATCGTCCTGACCGCCACGGCGTACAGACGGGCGCAATGCTTCCAATGCAGCGGGTTATTTTAATTTTTGCCTTATATCACATAAGAAAAAAAAGATTAAAACGAAGGAGGAGACTACATGTTCACCCTTTAATAGAGCAGAGAGCCGTCGCGGGGGAATTCGTTACATTATACGGCAGTTTGAGGGCTGACGAAAGAAAGTTCTTCAACTACTTTCGTATGTCAACCAGAAGTTTTGACGAAATACTGTCAAAGACAAGAAATAAACTAATTCGTTGCAGCTTACGACGTCTGCCTATACCACCGATTGAACGCCTGATGGTTACTTTGAGGTAAGAATAAAACAAAACTGTAAATTAGTAAGATAATATTGTATTCAGTAGGTATGAAATTAAAGATAAAAAAGAAAAAAACTAATTTAGTAAGGTAGTTTTATCTCAGTTTTCTTAAATAGCTAATTTCTTAATTGACAAACATATTTGAATCATCAAACAATCTAGACACGCAGTTGGTATGCAGATAGGTAATTAGATGAATACAAAGGAAAAAAAAAAGAAACTGGCATTTAATTTTATTGGCATTGGCAAAGAAATTTTAAGTAATGATATCCCATCAAAAACATGAATGTGAAATGAGAGCCAAGTTCAATATTATGATTATATGCTTTAGTTGTTGACTTCAACGACAAAAGAAGTGAGATCTTGGGCGCCAAGTTCGGTGGTCAGTCCTGCAATTCATTATATAATATAAGTAACAGCATGAAATAGCATTTCTTTTTACTTAAGTTAATATAAATAAACGTTATTATTATTATTATATTGTAGCCTAATGTCTGTTTTGGCTAGTTTTTATATACAAAATGTTATGTTCGATGGCTACCTGGAATCCAAATATTCGGAATAATAAAATAAGAACCAACCGACAACTTAGCAAACTAGCAAAGTCAGACATCAAACTACAATAAATATTAGAATTTTATATTGTTACTTATATTATAAATCAATTTCAGGACTGATTATTGGACTTGGCACCAGGACTGAATATTGGACTTGGCACCCACATCTCACTTCTTTTGTCGTTAAAGTCAACAACCAAGGCTATCATAATATTGAACTTGGCTCTCATTTCATATTTATGTTTTTGATGGGATATTTCTTAACGAACATTCAATTATTATGATTATTATCTGTTGATTGATACCCTGTTGATTGATAACCTGTTGGAGTTCCATACATATACGTGGGGCGCACTATAAGTTTCCGGAATGAATATGAAAAAATACTATTAAAGGTACAAAATTAATTTATTGTTTTTCAAAATAATCTCCCTTGGCGTCTATGCACTTTTTCATTCGATCAAACCAGTTTTGAAAACTTTTGTGCCACTCCTCTGTGGTGACCTCTGAAACGTGTTTTTCATACTCCTCGACAGCCTCTTCTGGTGATGAAAATCGTTGGCCGCGTAATTGGTTCTTAATTTTTGGGAACAGATAAGTCACAAGGTGCCAGGTCGGGACTGTATGCAGGATGACTCATGAGTTCTACATTTTTCGCCTTCAAAAAGTCGTTTGTCTGTCTGGCCGTGTGAGAACTAGCATTGTCGTGGTGCAGGATGATACGGCGTTTACGGTTATTTTTACGGAGTTCGTCAATAACTTCCGGCAAACAAATGGTCGTGTACCAGTCACTATTCACGGTACGACGATTTTCTAAAGCAACAGTAGCCACGTGTCCAGTTTTATTAAAAAAAGAAGCAATCATCCGCTTAGATGCACTTTTCACGCGCGCCACTTTGGTTGGTTTCGGCTCATCTTGAAAGACCCATACGCTCGATTGCTGCTTTGTTTTGGGATCGTAGCAATAAATCCATGTTTCGTCACCTGTTACTATGTCCCACACCAAATTTGACGCACCTTCGTTGAATCTGGTAAGCATGGCACTGCACCAAGTGACGCGGTCCGTTTTTTGATCCTCGGTCAAGTTATGTGGGATCCACCGCGAGCACAGCTTTCTCACACCCAAATGTTTGTGTAGGATTGATTGTATTTGACTCATGCCTATTACTAAGGATGCGCGAATTTCATGGTAGGTCACATGCCTGTCTGTTTCAATCATACGGCGCACAGCATCGATGTTTTTGTTGGTCACAGCGGTGGACGGCCGACCATCGCGAGATTCGTCACTGAGATTGATACGACCACGCTTGAATTCTGCAAACCAGCTATAAACAGTCGTCTTGCATGGTGCTTCATCGCCAAAAGCTGTTTCAAGCCGAGCGATGCTCTGTTGAGCCGTCAAATTACACTTAAAATCGTAGAAAATCATACTACGAAAATTTTCCCGAGTTAAATCCATGTTGATGCAGGCACACAATTTTTTAAATGGCGCCACAAGGTAATACCTAACAAAAGACAGTCAGATGAAACAAACTGTATTCTACAGACAAAGAGTTATATTTTCAAATGTTGTAATAAATTTTTAAATATTGTTTATGTAAGTGGCCAGTTCCGGAAACTTTTAGTGTAACCTATGTAGTTGTATCCTAACGATCTGCCAGCAGCATAAGGATCATATCGCGGTGAAAATCTTGAGGTAGATGCAGAGCTACTAGGGCTATTACGCATATTTTTAATTGCTGTTGCCTCTCGTAGCACTCTTGACCGAAACTCCAACTTTTGTTCAATATCAAAATTGCGCAAAATTGGACCCAAGGAGGAAAAAAAGGCCAGGTTATCAGTGGCAAGATCAGGTGTCTGGTTGGACAGCAAAGTTAATAACTGTTGTTCAAACGGTGAACTTTCTTGATTTGTTTGTTGCTGTTTATATTTTCTTTTTTGGGTCCATGGATTTTGTGATCGAGGATTACTACCACGCTGTGTATTTTCTATAGTAACTGTGTTTTCTGGAGATGCAATATTCTCTGATGATATTGCTGGAGACGTTACCGTTTTCTGGAGATGCAATATTCTCTGATAATATTGCTGGAGACGTTACGTTTTCTGGAGATGCAATATTCTCTGATAGTATTGCTGGAGACGTTACGTTTTCTGGAGATGCAATATTCTCTGATAGTATTGCTGGAGACGTTACGTTTTCTGGAGATGCAATATTTCCTGTTGAATATGCATTTCCTGGAGACGTTACATTAACTAGGGGTGATGATGTCATTGACTCGTCAAAATCATTTTCAGTTGAAGGATTTAGGAACATTAGTTCCTCATAATAAATATATTTACGCTTCTTAGCAGCACTTCCAGAAGGATGATTTTTCATACCAGCCTTTGTTTTGAAGAATGCGTCTCTGGCTGTTCTCCATCGTTGCTGAATTACTTTAACTGTAATGAAACAAACAATTTTTTTTTCAGATTCCTGGCTACGGGTCGAACATACATAGATTTGCATTATTCATTCAGGATGGGAATTGCAACAATAAGTAAAATCGTGAACGAAGTGTGCATAGTAATATGGGAAATACTACACGATGAATGCATACCAACAAGAACCCCTGATATGTGGCAAGATATAAGTGATGGATTTCTTCAAAAAACTAATTTTCCAAATTGTATAGGAGCTCTGGATGGCAAGCATATACGAATAATAAATCCAACCGGTGGTGGCTCAATGTTCTACAATTATAAACATTTTTATTCCATAGTCTTATTAGCTATGTGCGATGCAGACTATTGTTTCACGTACATAAACGTGGGATCATATGGCAAAAACTCCGACTCATCTATATTTCGAGACAGCGCGCTCTTCAGGAAATTAGAAAATAACGATCTGAATATCCCAGGACCAAAGCCATTGCCCGGAACGAATGTTCCAGTTCCATATGTGATTGTAGCCGATGGTGCTTTTGGAATATCTCAAAAAATCATGAAGCCATATGTGAGAAGTAATATGACTCACAAGAAGAAAATTTTTAATTACAGATTGAGCCGTAGTAGACGCTACATAGAATCGACATTTGGTATAATGTCAAACAAATTCAGAGTATTTCATACACCTATTAATGTGGGTTTTAATGTAGCAAAGAACATTGTAAAAGCATGCTGCGTATTGCATAACTACATTAGAGTTCGCGACGGATACAGTATTGATGATACACTAACAATTAACGGTATGGCAGATATGTCAAACAATTTACCTACAACCAGGTCTGGAAACGCTTTGCGTGACTATTTTGCGGAGTACTTTTTAAGCCTAGTAGGCAGGGTACCTTGGCAAGACACGCGTATATTTTAATTGCTTTATTCAAACAAATTTAAGTAAGTATTATCCCACCAAAACAAATAGGCGCATTTAGAAAGTGGCGTCGCCGGCACAAGTAAAGTAAAGTTAAAAAGAAAAAAAAAACGAAAAGAAAAAAAAACAAGAACTTACTCAATTTTAACAATTAACACTTCAATTTGGGCGCGAGCGCTAATGACAAAGAGCGAGCATTACAGAAACTTTACTTCCTAGTACACGATTGCCCGTCACTAGGAGATGCGCCCGGAGGTGAGGCGGGGTGCGGGCGGCGTAACTGCATTCCTGCTTTGGGCCTAATTGTCTTGGTGGGATAATACCTACATATTATGTTTAGCGCAATGATATTACATACAAAAAAGAGGCAGATATGTTATTAGACTGCGCCTGGTGAAGACGCGAAAACGTCCCAATTGGGACGTATCGCATTTAGTATATGTCTGGCAAACGCCGAGTTGTCACGTATGTAAGCGCATAATAAAATTGCAATAAAAATGCCACCGTGTATTTTTAAAAATGTACAAATTACGACACTAAAATCAATAAAACACGAAGGACCTTCTATCACATGTAAGTACATACAATATTACCGATTTTTTAGTGTATTTCATTAAAATTAGTATAATAATATTTTTAAAATAATGGCGGCAAAGAAAAAGGACAGAAATACTTTTTGATATGAGCACGACAAGGACACAACAACACTGCTTGCATAGATTATCAGTACAGATGCGACATAGTGTAATTTTCAGTTTACTGCCTACTAAAGTAATAATTTTGACCTGCTGTTCAGTTTTATTTGTTATTTAAAATTGAGTAATAAAATTTTTGTTTTATTTATTTGTTGTCCTTTAAATAATTGTAATAACCTAAATTTTTTTTCAAGGTTTCCGACTAATGATGTTCGACTTCAAGAGTGGATTGCAATTGTTAAAGAACAACGAACTGAGTTTGACTGGACACCTTCAAAAAGCAGCAGAATTTGTAGCAATAATTTTGAAGCCACTGAGAGATATACTTCGAAAAAAGGAACATTGCTCAGGAAGAATATAAATAACTGACAAATATACTGTTCGGCTTCATTCTGCACATAAAAATAATCCCAAAATAAAAAACTTTCTAAGAGGCAGAAAATAAATTAATTAAATTTATTTGAAGCAGTTTAATTTTTGATTATAACGTCAATACGGCACTATGGTTTTATTTTCGAGAAGTTTCCTAATTATCTTTTTGAATTATTATCATTTTTACTCATGCGCTTATCCCATCTTTCGTACTACTTTAACGCTAATTGTCAACTATTGTGCACTGACAGACTGCTGGATCAGATTTGAGAAGTCAGTTACTATGAACGTAACATATCTTGTGTAAAATATCATTGGTTTAGCGTAATATAACACGCATTAAATATTTATGTAACTATGGTCATAAATACAATAAAACACAAGTACTAACCATTTTCTTTTTCGTTTTCTTTAGTTGTATTTTCGAAGAGTACATTAGCAACATCCTCGCAAGCTTTATTTCTGGCGTCTTGGTTTTTATATAGCGGATCAGAAGCATCCCACAAACATCTACTCAACCGAACTTCATCGATCACTCGGCTCGTGTCCACCACATAGCGATCACGTGTCGACATGACTGTACCGAGGTGACGCGTGCGCTCCGCGCGATACTAAAACGTTCACTGAAGATAGAGGCGCGCAAGCGACGGTCCGCGCGGATAGCTCCGCGGCACGGACGCGCTATGCGGACGACTGCGGAGCTGTCCGCGCGGACGGTCGTCCGTACGGACCCCTCCGTATGAGTCTAAACGCTCCTGAGAAGCTTGTATAGATCTGTCTGCACGGAGCCATCCGCACTGACGGCCCGCGTGACACTAAAACCAGCCTCAGTTGGCAGCATGTTGTTCCTCGTGCTCTACGAGAGGACTCCGGCCACGACCAGTGAATTTTCGAATCCTAGTGGCGGAAAAGAAAGGGTTCCCACCCTTTCTCTACACTACACCGGTGACATTGATTTTATATATAGTTTATATATATATATAATGTACATACGTGTGTAGTACGTGGAGAATAGGTGCCAGACTGTAGTGCTAAATGGATATTCATCGAGAGCAATGCGCATCCCTTCGGGTGTGCCCCAGGGATCGCTTCTGGGACCACTCTTGTTCAATATTGTTATCAACGACGTAGCGTGTTGTTTTCAGTCGTCCAAAATATTGCTGTACGCTGACGACATGAAAATCATGAAGCAGATTAGCACTCTCGCAGATGCTCTTGCGCTGCAGGAGGATCTGGACCGATTTCAGAATTATTGCGTAGTAAACAAGCTCGACTTAAGGACCGAGTCCACGGAGCGCACGACTCAAAATCTGTCAAAATACAGACACAGCCGTGCACGCACACATCACCGAGATGCACAGTGGGCTGCAAGACGCTCTTTACCAGTCAAAATAATGGTGAAAATTGTCTTACCAATGATGAAAAAACTATTTTAAGCCTTGTGGTTAGAGTGCATTTTTGAGTAATATGATTTATTGTGACGTATTACGTCTGTCAATTACATTTCGTATCTCTTTTCTTCTTATACATTCATCCCTGTCATATTATGTTACGTGACGTCATTGGCATGTCTTTTGTTTCAGTGTCATACAAAGCATGTTAAACTCTAAACAGAGATTATGAGATTTCGAACAAAATAAGGCTGGGGACATACCTACACCTAATTGTTGATATCTGAGGATACTGAAAATACTCTTAAAATTAAAATGCCCACCGCGTAGACGGACCATACTTGCCAGTTACGTACAAAAGAAACGATATTTAAAAGCCCGAATTACAAAATTCCGAAGTTCAAACCTGTACGAAATATCAAACTACGAGATACCGAAGATCACATTAGTTTATATTTTATGTAGGTATAGAGCGCGCATATTAATCAAAATGTATAGGGGCCGAGATAAGATAAAGGCAAAGTGTCAAGAAAGGGTCACCATTACAAACACGTACTTATTTAACAATGGTGGCACTCAGCTTTACGACCTTACTAGATGCCGATCCGATTGTCGTTTAGTGGTAGTGGCGTGGCCTGTAAGTCTCTATCTCTCACGCCGCCACGCCCGTTCCGCCGTCTCCTTCACGACCATTAGAAAGAAAGAAAAAAGGAGGACGCAGAAGGAGACGCTGGCCACCCACGCGTCCGCACAGTGGACCATCGCCGTGAGCATGGTGGCGAGGATGAGAACTCTCACTCCCAGGGCCGCCACGAGCTCCCACCTTGCCGGCCACTCGGTGAGCGTGTGCAGTCCCGTGACGTCACTCGCGTCGCAGTGATGGCACTCGGACGTTCGCTCCTTATCGATCAGACGCAGATTGACGTGATCGTACCAACGACGTTTTACTGGTGGTAGAAATTGGCACAAATTTGTCACTAATTTCGACCGGGTTGGTACCACCGTGCACAAGTGCGAAAAACCCTCCATAGTAATCCAATTTCGGTTGGAGTGCGTTCAGGGATCAGCAAGTGCATAGCCGGGCCGAGGTGATGGTAGTCGCAGCACTAGTGGGACCGGTGGGTTTTGGCGTAGTCTAGTGGGGTGTGACGCGGGGCGCCGCGCCGAACAGGGAGACCTGTAGAAACGGTGGTGCCGCTGGCCGCCCGCGGCATAGTACAGGGGCCCAACTGGGACTAACCACCCTGGAAGGCTGCCCCACCAGGTCGCGCATAATCCCGATGGCAACCGGATGGGAGCCCGGCGACCATATTCGGGGGGGTACGGGGGCCCTTCCGTTCGGCGCGTCGGCTCTCGTCATGCCGTCACAATCATAGACAAAACCAATGTCCCATGTATTGTCACACGGTGCTGCGGCGACAATCACCTCTTTTTCACGCCTTCCCTTCCATTCCTTTCCATTTACCATGACAGCGCACCAAAAAGATAGAGTCAGAACAGCGGCTAAGGAGTCTCCCACAACACGACTACTTGAGGTGGAGTCCACGAACATCTGTGGGCTCCATGCAAAACTCAACGCCGTCCACCATCACCTGGAGGCGGCGAAACCAGCAATGCTGTTTCTGACGGAGACAGAAATACGCCGCCCTGACGACACGACCTACCTGCTTTACCCCGGCTATGTTATCGAGGAAAATTTCCGAGCCAAAGCCGGGGTGTGCGTGTTTGTCGCCGTTTGCGCTGTCTAGAGGACCCATCCTTTTCCATCCTGTGGGTACACGTAGACCATGGCTCCGCGAGTCAGTTCTATGTGTGCCTTTACCGCTCCCATACGGGAGATGCAGAGGTAACTCGACTCTTTGAATACCTGAGTCAGGCGGCAGATGATGCGCAGGAGCGGTTTCCGAACGCCGAATTGGTGTTTTTGGGGGATTTTAACGCCCACCACGAGATCTGGTTGGGCTCCACCAAAACAGACCATGCGGGAAGAGCCACTCACACATTTGCCCTGGCGCATGACCTGACTCAATTGGTGCACAAGGTCACAAGGATACCAAGAGAGTCCGGCATAGAGCCCTCTCTGCTAGACCTTCTGTTGACGAGTCGCCCGGACCAGTACAGTGTCTCGGTGAGTGCCGCTTTAGGTAAGTCCGACCACTGTCTGGTTCGCTCCACCGTGCCCATTGTAGCGCCCCCACGACCCGTGCAGGGGAAGAGGCGTCTTTGGCACTACTCGTCAGCGAACTGGGATGGACTACGCGACTATTATGCGTCCATCCCGTGGGTTGAACGCTGCTTTGAGGGTAAGAACCCATCTGAGAGCGCTACTGCTGTCGCCGGTGAGATCGGTGTGGGTATGGAATACTATATCCCATACACCGATGTCACCGGAGTCCGCGGAGTGCGTCCGTGGTTCGGGCGCGAGTGCGCGGAGGCTGTTGAACATAAACAGTCTGCGTACCGCGCTTGGGTGCGGGCGCGCGTCACACGCGATCCCATCGTGGGTCACTTCAAGGCGGCGTACAACAGAGCCACAAAGGTCTGCAAGAGGGCTTACGTCAGGGCGGATGCCCAGCGCATAGCACGGCTGGGCCAAGAGCTAGTGGCGCATCCCACGGGTAGCCGTGGCTACTGGCGACTGGCCAAAGCCGTGCAAGCTAACTTCTGCCAGCCCTCGCTGCCCCCGCTGAGCAACCCCGATGGATCTCTGGCCCATGAGCCGCAAGAGAAAGCAAATTTGCTGGTCAATCTCTTCGGCGCCAACTCCCGAGTCGATGATTGTGGTATGCAACCACGGACAATGCCCACTGGTGACCACGCAATGCTTGATATCCATATCAGGCAACGCGATGTCCGTGCAGTACAGCAATCACTCGATGTCCGGAAAGCCAGTGGTCCTGATGGTATTCCAGCGGTCGTACTTAAAAAATGTGCAGCGGAGTTATCCTATGCTAACGCGGCTGTACCGACTGTCCTACAGTTCGGGTATAGTGCCTTTGGCTTGGAAGGAGGCGAATGTCCAGCCGATCCCCAAGAAGGGGGATCGCTCGGACCCAGCTAACTATCGACCCATAGCCGTCACCTCAGTGCTGTGCAAGGTGTTCGAGCACATTATTAACACACAGCTCATGCGCCACCTAGAGGATCACTCCTTGCTTAGCGACCGGCAATACGGTTTTAGACCAAAACGGTCAACGGGTGATCTTCTGGCGTACGTGACCCACCTTTGGGGTGAGGCTATGGAAAAGCACGGCGAGTCACTGACAATTAGTCTTGACATTGCCAAGGCTTTCGATAGGGTATGGCACAAATCGCTTCTTTCCAAGCTACCAGCCTTTGGCCTGCCTTCCAGACTGTGCAACTGGGTTGCAAGCTTCCTGCGGGGACGCCGTATTCGCGTAATTGTGATGAACGAGCTGCGGAGTTCTTGCAGGTAAATGCTGGCGTGCCGCAGGGTGGCGTCCGTCTTATCTCCCACTCTCTTTCTTCTGCATATCAATGATATGCTCTCTAACGGTAGCATTCATTGCTATAGACGACAGCACCTTGCACGGGAGTTATTACGTAAATCCTGCGGCCAAGCAGTCTGATATCGCGGCAAAAAGGCAGCTTCTTGTCACTGAGCTGGACCGGATTCTGGACCACATTTCTCAATGGGGCGCTAGGAACCTGGTCGAGTTCAATGCCAAGAAGACCCAGGCATGTGCGTTTACAGCAAAAGTATCTCCTTTCCTACCCCTTCCCACTCTTCAGAACACACCACTGCCACTGCAGGATCACCTCAATATCCTCGGTATGGATGTTCGCTGCAAACTGAATAACAAAAACTATATCGAGAGTATCATCAAATCAGCCTCGCGTAAACTCGGAGTCCTGAACAGAGTAAGACGTTTTTTCACGCCGGAACAGCGGTGTCTTCTATACAAGACCCAAATTCGTTCCTGCGTGGAATACTGCTCACACCTCTGGGACGGCTCCGCAAAGCACTTACTAGATACTCTCGACAGGTTGCAGCGACGTGCGGTCCGCATTATTGGGAATCCTGAGGTCACGAATAACCTCGAGCCTTTGCAGATGCGTAGAGATGTTGCGTCTTTGGCAGTTTTCTACCGTCTCTACCATGGTGAATGTTCTGACGAGCTCTTCCAATTAGTCCCACCCTCTCCTTTCCTACACAGGACGACACGTGCAGGGCTAAGATGCCATTCATTTACGGTGCAGAGTATACCTGCTAGAACCAAGCGTTTCAGTGACTCATTCCTATGTCGCACCATTAAGACCTGGAACTCCCTGCCAGCTCACGTGTTTCCCTCTTCCTACAGTCCCGGGTCCTTTAAGCGGGGCGTGAAAAGGCATCTAATGAGGCCGTCAAGCTGAGTGCCACCACTGTTAACATGGTACATGTTTCCGATGGTGACCCTCTTTCCGAGACTTCGCCTTTAGCTTAACATCAGGCGAGGTGAAGACAAAGTCAAATAAAAAAAAAAAAAACGAAGGCGGCTCTCTTGCGTATCTGCGACATTGTGATACATAAGGCTTCTAATCCAGTGCACCAGGTCTACTGGTGGTCGCACTAACTGATACCCGCGACTCCTGCGACTCTAGTGCTGCTGCTAAATATGAATTAGTATCTTTAATATAACATAAGCCAACGAAACTTTTTTTATTACTAATATGTACGGAAACAGCTACTTTACAATACCTAAACCTATACAATCATATAAAATAGACCATGAAGTTAGTATCTAATTATAATTTCATTACAATAGAACCTAAAAATATTGTTTCTACAAAAAATATTTTAACTAGGTATATCCCCAACTTTACAGTTCAAACCTTAAAGCAAGTATGTCAAAATCTGAAACATTATGCTATAAATGTACCAACGAAAGTGTGAAATGGCTAAAATCGGAACTATGGTTGTCACTGTAAAATGTATACTATTTTATTGACGTCCAAATGATTAATGAAGACGGTGGCGCCATTTTTCATTTCATATATTTCTTGGTAGGCCTATTTGTGTATGTATGAACTGTCATCACGCGCCAAAGAGACGTGCTCCTGCTTCGAAGGCCCGTGGGCGACTGACGGGCGATGAGAAAAAATATGGCAGAAAAAAGACACAATTTTACGCGTTTTTCAGTAACTTTGAAGTGATTTTTTAGATTGATTGCTGAATGTATCATCAAATAAGTTTTGTCTTCCCTATCAAGAAGTCTTTGACTTTCAAATGTATACCGGTTCCTTGCTAAAATCACTCATTTTCAATATGAATTTACTCAAAAACTGGAGCCTATTTCACTTAGCCTGTATGGAGAATTTACGTAAAACATATCTAGATTTTAGGGCTTTAAAAGAGGAAGTCCTTGTTTGTAAAAGTATTAAAAACGTACACGATATATTTTATTGGTTTCTTCAGTGTTCATAAAGTGTTTCTTTTTATCAATTTGTGTTGATTTATTGGGTTAAATCTGAAAAATACGAAGGCATGTTTTTGCATTTTTTCTCAATTTTGTGCGTTTGTTGACGTTTATTATATAACAACTATTAGGTTTTAAGAGTTTAATATAAGCCTACCATAATTTTTGGTCTTTGATTGTAATATATACAAAGTATCATTGATATCAATCATATCTAAATAGGTTAAATATGAAAAATTGTAACACTCTTTTCGGTGATTTTCACGATCTGGCCCCTTAAATGTGTCCAAGTGCTATACTTGCACTTTTACGCGTAAACCACAGCCTATTGATTGTATTTACACTCTTCGCGATACTCCTTTAACTAGGGTTAACTCTGTCAAAGATCTAGGTGTTACTTTTGACTGTAAACTTCTCTTTGACTTACATATTAATAACACCATTAGCAAAGCCACGAAAGCACTGGGTTTTATTCTAAGAATCTCGGCCGATTTCAATAGTATTAAAACTATAAAAATTTTGTATTGCTCTTTTGTTCGTAGTATCCTTGAATATGCTTCACAAGTGTGGAACCCGATTTATAACACTTATAATGAGCGTCTTGAAAGTATACAACGGAAATTTTTAAGGTACATTCAATTCCGATCTAACTGTTTTCTGCCCGATTATCATACTCGCTGTAAAAAGTTTCACATTTTACCTCTGTTTGAGCGTCGTAGGATAGCGGATTTAACCTTCCTAATGTCCATTTGTAATGGATCAGTAGATCTACCGGAGCTGGTAAACAAGGTAGGCTTTTACGCGCCTCCATTGTTTTTACGCAAGCCAAACTTGCTGCACATTCCTATGGCAAGAACCACCTATAGGCAAAATTCCTATCTACTGCGAGCCTGCCGTGCATAAAATGTGGCATGTCGGGATGTTGATATAGACTTATATTTTACTGGTATCTCTAAAGTAAAGAAAGTATTGTGCGATCACTACTTTATGGATTAGGAATTTACTTTTGGTGTTGCTTACTATTGCTAGATGGCAATGGTTAGCAATCTGAATGTAACAAATTAAAGTAAACCGTCCGTAGAATTGTGTTGCCGTAAAATCTTTTAAAAACTTTATACCAAATTTATATCGGTGAAAACTTGTAAATGGCCCTCACTTTGTTATATGAATTTACCTATTGTTATCTTTTAGCTGTAAGTTTTCCTAAAATGATAAAATAAAAAATAAAAAAAAATAAATCTATATATCAACACATTTATCTAGCTAGGGCACATAAACATAATACAGGGTTCCAGACCAGAAGACGGACCAGCCAGCTGGGTAAGTGGCCATACTTCCTTTTAGCTCCGCGCTCATTGTGGACCGTCTGGTAATCACGGGCAATTCCCATACAAATAAGTATGCCGTTTCAAGAGTTCCATTAAGAAATGCAAAGCTGAATGCTTGCATATGTACAAATTGGAATAAGATTCTTCTTATAATATAGCACTAACAGCTATCTATAGGTATTAATATAATTATGGACTGCTTGGTACCTGTAAAATTTTGGCATAAATAACCGGGCGGTTCTTCCACTGCAAAGTACCAAATATTTGTACAGTGTATGGAATCACTGTTGACTGTGGCGGCAACTGCATGTACACCACTGACACTTGTACCAGTGGGCTTGAATCTGTGCCAGAGGAATCAAACTGCAAATAAAAATTTAGAACAATAGTACAACCATTGAAATAAAACACTGAGTATAATATTATGATTTATTTGGTATTGGTGCTATTAGCAATAAATATCTTTTTTATAATTTGGCTGATTAACAGATGGGGCTCTGGCACTGCCCTTCCTCTCGGGGTTGTTAGGACAGATCATAGTCACCCCAGAAAAGCCCAAGTTGACCAAACAAACATAATACGAGACATGTTTAATTATAAAAAGTTTTCACAAATATCTTACATCACTTAAATAGTACCGCCCATTTACACTTTGTAATATACCAATAGTTCTGCATCTGATTATATCGTCCATATGTTGTTCACATTTCTCGGGTATATCCTTTAGGTCCACATACGTGTAGAAATCTCTCTAGATAAAAATAAATTATTTTTATAGGCTGAACATTTTCATTTTCTCTTATTATGATTATGTTATATACTTACGAATGGGGTCTCAGGACAGAAAGGTATGTCACGGTATGAATTATTGTTCATAAAAGGCATTATAAATCTTTAATTAATTTTCTTTAGTTTATGCCTGAGTATTAAAGTAAATATTAAAGTGAATTCTTTGATGCTACTTCAGCTTTTGCAGCAAATTCGCCATGGGAGTAAATCATAAGTACTCTGTGTAACTAGGGACTATTTATTGTTTATTGGAGTATTCCAAAATTATAAATGAATTCGAACAATCTCCCTGCTCCCGCTCACTATCCTTTCTCAAAACTTAAAGTTTTCAAAGTTTTGAGTTTTGACTTTGATTGACATAACGTTTTGTTTTGGCCACAGGGTGGCCCTATTCAACATATACAAATTTTAGTTATACATATATGAGGCAAACATGAGACAGACCATGAAACATCACTTTGTCTCTTTTTTTCTAATATACAGTTTTGCCTGTAAAAAAGAGACAAAACATTTAAGTTATTTCTCACTTGGGAAAATGAGTGTATAGATTTGACAGCGTGCCGAGTTTTGGCAACATCCATGAATGATTTGTTACACTCATTTATTACTTTACTCTACACGAAACTACAAGAAGCATGATAGTGATGTACTCCAACAAATGATTTGTCGACGAAAATACTCTTTTTTCACATAATAGTACAAATTAACTAATAGCTGGTACAGATAACTCACTGCAACAATCTAACTCAGTTAAGTTCCTTAAGTTAAGTTAAGAGATTAACCTTTGCATACCTACAAATTTGTCGGCCTACGGTTATTATTATTTTCTTACTTCGCAGTCACTCGGCCACAGCCCGCCAAAAATAGCTTAGTGGAGATCGCCGAAGATTTGTGATAAAACAAATATTGATGCGTATACAGAGAGTATCACGCAATACAAAGCTGGCTTTATCACAAGGAGTTTTATTAAAAAAATTAGATGCGAGGTTTTGCATCATTACTGCTCGGAGAAGAAGACGTGAAGAGCCTCATTTACAAAAAATCAAGAGGAGGCCTTATATACGCCTCATCGAGCGTGGTAAACATACACATAACACAAAAACGGAAAAATTAATTAAAATGCACCTGACAAACAAGAGAACCCCCGAAAGTTATTACTTATATATATTTAAATTTATGTGTGAATTTTATGATATGAAAAATATTTTTGCCGATTCTGATGCAACACATAGCACTAATCACAAGTTTCTTTCAATTAAATGTGTAATACAGACTTTTCTAGACATCAGGTTTAGACACCACGATCGTACACAATGCGATACGCTGTCACTTCGACAATATCTAAATAAAAAATGCTTATAATATTTTTATTGTTATTTTCTTCGCATAAACCGTCATGATGATACCATGCGCCTAGCATTTTTCTATACTCCTAAATATAAGATATCGACAAATATTACGATACTAGAAGCTACAGCCCTAACGTAGTAACCGTCGGCCATACGTTCATTCACGAAAATGGAACGTAGGTATACACGCCTAATCTGTAGGTATGGCCAATCTACTAAGCGCCCGAGCGTTCTTCCTATATCTATGGTTTTGGCCATGTCCATAGACAAAGAAAAAAGTGGAAGACTTGAAGCCAAAGACTTTGAATTATATTTATGTCTATGCTTTGAATACACTACGTTTACTTTGTTCTTCTCTGTCTACGCTTGAAGCTACTTCGAGATTCATATATAAAGCTTGACGGCAATCGCCATGATGTGTTCCCTCGTAGTAGCATCTGATTGGTAAAATCTAGGTCGGCGAGGTTGCGGTAGCTGTGATAGAATTTTGACTCCAATATTTATAGAACGATGACCACTTTTCGGCTTAAAGTAGCAAAAGTAAAACGTCAAAAAGTAGGTTAACCAGTATGTAAGATATCAAATAAAATAACTAAGCTATATAATGGGCACGGTATGCGATCAACCAGAAAGTCAGTTATGCTGTAACGTAAAGAAATCAAAACTTTTCTTCTGCATAAGACGTATCTTATGCAGAAGAAATGTTTTGATTTCTTTTAAATGTGTCGGTCTATGGCCTCCGCCTAACCGGACTATGGCTCAGCTGACTACTGACCGAGTTTTAGCCCAGCTGATTTGGGGTCAGCTGTTAATGGGGTCACTGACCCGTGAGGTAGGTACTGCCCTAATATCTGTGCCAGCTGGCTGATGCCCCTAGACCGGCCAGGTTCACTGCTGAACCTTTGTACCGTCGCTAGGGTGCTCTGACTACTTGGACCGAAGGGTTACCGTAGCCAAGAAAGAAAAGACAGAGTGAAGAGGAACTGTGTTTATTTCAGAAAATGGGGCTAGTTATATTGCCAAATTTATCGATAACCCGACATTATTTCATCGAGCTTATAAACTATGCTACACCAATCAGAAGAGGTTATTTATTTACATAAGAAATCCTTAAAGCTATTATATACAATATAGTTACAAATTCTGCCGTGTGGCGCTTGTGTCGCGGGTATATAACTGACACACACGTAAAAGGCGGCGCCTTCTGCAGGTGTGTCGCATTGATGGAAATTGTTCGCCGCGTGCAGACGTGTTTGCGGGGTCCCGCGCTGCTGTTGTATGTATTATGTCCCTACAGGTACCCCCCTCTAAGAGAAACGTACGTTTGGTTTCACCTTTCTTCCCGTACGAGTCATGTAAGGGTCTTGTTTGTTGTTGCTGGCAGAGCTGGCACTTGTAGTTTTTTTGGAATTTGTAGTCGTAGAGTATTTGGAATTGGGTGGACTCGATGACGTAGTAGGTTCGCGAAGTATATTTGTTGCTGGCCCCGTGCTCCGAGATTGCGGTTCGTCTGTTTCAGGAGCCTCGTTATATACATACGCTGGCTTCAGTCTGTCTATTGATACACATGTCTGACGATTTGGTAGTTGAATGGTGAAAAACTTGCCATTTTGACTTCGTTGGATAATCTTGTAAGGGCCGTCATATGGTGGGGTCAACGGTTTTCGCACCGTGTCATTTCTCAGGAACACATGAGTACAAGTTTCGAGTTCTTTGTATACGAAGGGATGTTTTGATGAATGTACCTTTTGCTTTGGTAATAGTGACGTCATTGTTTCGGTGAGCTGGCGGACGAATTCTGCGTCATCAATGTTTGGCTTAGTAGGCACAAAGAAATCCGACGGAATTCGTAGTGTAGATCCGTAAGTCATAAGTGCGGGACTTACAGATGTATCTTTACATATTGCGGTGCGTAGTCCTAGTAGTACTGTAGGTAGCTCTTCACTCCATTTGGTACCTGCACATCTGGCCATTAATGAAGCTTTCAAACACCGATGTCTTCTTTCTATGAATCCATTTGCTTGAGGATGGAACGGAGTCGTACGTATTCGATTAATACCAAGTCTCTGCATTAGTGTGCGAAATAGTGATGATTCGAACTGTCTACCTTGGTCTGTTGTGATTCGTAGGGGACATCCGAATCGTGATATCCACCCGTCGTAAACTGCCTTTGTCACTGTTTCAGCAGTGATGTCACGTGTAGGTACAGCTTCAATCCATTTCGTGCATCGATCTATCATAGTGACTATGTATCGATATTCGTTCGATGTGTATAGAGGTCCGACGATGTCTAGATGTACGTGTTCGAAACGCGATGACTCTTGAAACTCGCCGAGGGGACTGATAACGTGTCTTAGAATTTTTGCGCGCTGACAGCCGATGCATGATTTTGTCCATGTAGTTACGTCCTTATTCATAGACGGCCAGAAGAATTTGGATGTTATGAGTTTTCTAGTAGCGCGAATGCCCGGATGACTTAGATCGTGCTGTGCTTTGAAAGCTGCTTGCCGATAAGTCACTGGTAGGTATGGTCGAATGTTTGCAGTTGATACTTCGCACCATATGGGTAGGGGTTGATGACCGGGTAGACTCACACGGGCGAATTTGAGGTTTGACTGTTGTTTACATGTTTCTAATTCTGTGTCTTTCTCTTGATCTATGGATAATTTGTTGTAGTCGATAGTGTTGTTTAGTATCTCAATCTCGGTAATTCGTGATAAGGCGTCAGCAGCTGTGTTGTATTCACCTTGAATGAACTTGATACTCGTACAGAACTGACTTATGTAGTGAAGTTGTCTTTCTCTTCTCGGCGTGTCACTGTTGTTGGCTGATCTTGTGAGTGCGAAGGTCAGAGGTTTGTGATCGGTATATATAGTGAGTTCATTGCCCTCTATCAGCCGTCGTAAGCTCTTAACAGCGGTATACATAGCTAGTAATTCGCGATCGTATACACTGTATCTTCGTTGTGTGTCGTTCATGTTTTTCGAATAGAATGCGAGTGGTTTCCATATGCCGTCGACCTTCTGTTGTAGCACAGCGCCTATGCCAGTGTCTGAAGCGTCAGTGAGTAGGCACAATGGAGCGTTCGGTATCGGATGAGTTAATGTAGTTGCATCGAGAATACTTTGTTGACATTGTTGAAATGCTTTTTCGGCTTCGAGTGTCCATTGAATAGGTGATTTATCATTCTTCTTGGCGTTGTGTAGGTACCTATTGAGTAGGTACTGATGATTGGCTTGATTGGGTAGGCAGCTTCGATAGAAGTTGATCATACCCAAAAATCTTCGTAATTCTTGTATTGTACTTGGTTTGGGATATGTTAGTATGGCTTGAATGCGTTCGTCTGTGGGTTTGATTCCGTCTGATGAAACTTCGTAACCGAGGAATTGGATTTTTTTCTTGCCGAACTCGCACTTTTCGATGTTGAGTGTTACGCCATAGTGGTTTAAGCGTTCTAGAACTTTCTTTATGTTGTTTTTGTGTTCTTCTTCGTTTTCTCCCGAGTAAATGAGTAGGTCGTCGATGAAGCAGAAACAGATGTCGTCAAGGCCGCGTAGTACTTCGTGCATGAATCTTTGAAATGAAGACGAACTATTCATTAGGCCAAACGTCATGACCTTGAAAAAAAATGCACCGAAGGGAGTGGTGATAGTTGTTTTTGCGGCGTCTTCTTTTTCGATAGGTATACTGTAGTATGCCATTTTCATATCGAGCTTCGAGAATAGTACTTTACCATGTAGTTGGTAGGTAAAATCTTGTATTCTGGGTATCGGATATCTGTCGGGAATTGTGACAGCATTTAGTCTTCTGTAGTCACCACATACACGTAAAGAACCATCTTTTTTCTTTACCACGTGCAGTGGACTGGCCCATGGGCTGTTAGCTGGTTCGCAGATGCCCATTTCCATTAGTTTTGCGAATTCTAACTTGGCAGCTTTGTACTTATCTGGTGGCAGTGGGCGTGGTCGGGAGTATATGGGCGGTCCTTTTGTTTCTATACGGTGAGTGACGTTGTGTTTTACTGTTGATTTGATTGTCATGGGTCGTAAAATGTCTGGGAATTGCTTCAGAATGTCGTGATATGCGTGATTTTGGTTGATAATGTAGACTGATTCTTCTGTATTATGTATGCTAATAGTGTTCACGGTGAGATCTGTGACACTATCGATGAGTTTCTTCTGATGCAAGTCAACTAATAGCTTGTGTTTTCCTAGGAAATCTGCGCCTAATATTGAAGTCTTGACATCGGCAACAGTGAATGTCCACTTGTAGCTTCTACGTAAACCTAAGTTGAGTTCAAGTGTCCGCTCGCCATAGGTACGAATTTGGGTTCCGTTTGCAGCAAATAATTTGTAATTGCTTTCAGTAGACTGTGAATACTTTTTGTTTCTTGCGGCTAACACTGAAATATCAGCTCCAGTGTCGATGAGGAATTTTTCTTTATTGTTTCTGTCTATTATACATAGGCGGTGGCTTTGATTACCATCGACACCCGCCACTGTCGATGTATTATTTAGTTTTCCTGTTGCTTATTTGTGTTCGGTTTCGTATTGGAATTACTTTTGGCACATGGCTCTGCACATTTACGAGCATTATTGCCAAATCGTAGATGATAATAACATAACCAGTCTGGGTCGCCCGGCTGCCGACGCGTGCGCGAACGTGAACGCGGCTGATAGCTTCGTCTGTCGTCAAAGCGCTCGTTGCCGCGTGGTTGGCGGTAGGCGCTTCGCGTCGTCGGTCGAGATTGATTCGAACGTAGGTCTGCTACTTCGAGGGATAATTTCTCTATTTGTTTCGTAATTAAGTCGAGTTGTAGTTTTTCGACCGTAGATGTAGCAATTGTTTCGTTTTGTCTTTGTGATGGGTTTGACACGGATATCGATGTAGTTATGGCTGCGGCTGTGATGGGTTCGAAATGTTCTATCATTTTATCAGCCATGGCGGCTAGGGTTTCAAGTGATGATTCTGTATTTACTGATAATATGCCGCGTATTTGAGTCGGTAAATGGTTCAGCCATATGACGCGTAGTGCTTCATCTGTTAGTAATTTTCCACTTAGTTCTCGCATTTTACGTAGTAGTTGACTCGGTTTCGAATCGCCTAGTTCAAGACCACTAAGTAATTTTTGTAGCTGGCGATGATCAGATTCCTGATACGTTGATATGAGTCTTTCTTTTAGCACGGTGTACTTGCCGGTAGCAGGTGGGTTGAGAATTATGTCTGCAATCTGTTCTAAGTCGTTGCAACCCAGTAGTGGCATTACTAGATTGAATTTCTGCCCTTCCCCTATTTTGCTCGCCGCGATGGCCGCTTCGAATTGAGCAAACCATAATCGCGGGTTTTGCCGCCAGAAAGGTGGTAGGCGCGCCGGTAGTGATATCATAGCGACGTTGCTGTTGTTGCCAGGTGTGTTACTACCAGGTGTGATTTCTTCTTTAGACATGATGTACGTAGGTTGTTGCACTCGGTATTGCAATCAGCTGATGCGTGCGTGCAAAAGTGCGTACGATACCGTAGGTACGTCGGTATCAGCTGTTCGGGTTCGTCAGGGGTCACCAATGTCGGTCTATGGCCTCCGCCTAACCGGACTATGGCTCAGCTGACTACTGACCGAGTTTTAGCCCAGCTGATTTGGGGTCAGCTGTTAATGGGGTCACTGACCCGTGAGGTAGGTACTGCCCTAATATCTGTGCCAGCTGGCTGATGCCCCTAGACCGGCCAGGTTCACTGCTGAACCTTTGTACCGTCGCTAGGGTGCTCTGACTACTTGGACCGGAGGGTTACCGTAGCCAAGAAAGAAAAGACAGAGCGAAGAGGAACTGTGTTTATTTCAGAAAATGGGGCCAGTTATATTGCCAAATTTATCGATAACCCGACATTATTTCATCAAGCTTATAAACTATGCTACACCAATCAGAAGAGGTTATTTATTTACATAAGAAATCCTTAAAGCTATTATATACAATATAGTTACAAATTCTGCCGTGTGGCGCTTGTGTCGCGGGTATATAACTGACACACACGTAAAAGGCGGCGCCTTCTGCAGGTGTGTCGCATTGATGGAAATTGTTCGCCGCGTGCAGACGTGTTTGCGGGGTCCCGCGCTGCTGTTGTATGTATTATGTCCCTACAAATGCTTTGGTGTTTAGTTCTTTCCAGTGCTTAGCCAGTTTATTATATACTAGCTTTTGCCCTCGGCTCCGCCCGCGTGGAAGTCGGTTATCGCGACCAAACATAGCCTATGTCCTTTCTCAAGGTCTACTCTACCCCTATACCAAATTTCATCAAAATCGGTTCAGCAGTTTAGGCGTGAAAGCGTAACATACGGACAGACAGACAGACAGAGTTACTTTCACATTTATATGCAAAAGATGCTCTTGTGTCGTGTGGAAAGAAACTTGGTAGTTTTTACTTTTTCAAACGTTTTGTTAAAACTGATACGTATCAGTATTTAGACATTGGCTAAAGTGCATGATATACAATAACAACCACAGGTTCCACCGAACTTCATTTCTACTCATGAACTGTACGTGAAGCGATTGAATTCAAGAAAAATAAAAATTTCAGTCGAGAATATGGGTTCAAATTATCTGCATCATGGAAATCAGTGATAAAAAAACATTCAACCTCGCTTTTCTGCGCAGTCAGGTAAACACCGGACAGTTTTCTTACAGAATAAGGACACTGTGAGTGTGGTATGTGTATGTGACGGTACATGGCGAAAACAAAATATCGAGAATGTGCGGGTAGATCAAGAACCTACCTACTACTACCTTACGGACTCGAAGACAGCGGGTGGGCATTACAGAGCCAGTCAGCCTGTGACCACGGCCGGTGTAACCTGGTCGAAACGTCAGGCAAATCAAAGGTACGTATGTACCTTTACCATGATCGTGTTAATTCCCGGTATTGTTATTGTATATCATGGAACACGAGAGTTTTAAAGTAAGTAAAATGCATGATTTTAGTTTTTGCTATATTTATTAATAAACTATTCTTTTCAAGCCATTGTATGATGGATGTCAATCTATATATATAAAAATGAACCCCTATTTCCCTTGGTCACGACATCACGCCTGAACGGCTGAACCGATTTCGCTAATTCCTTTTTTACCCGACTGCGCGACGCAAAGGAGGGTAATGTGTTTATCAGTCTATGTATGTATGTATGTATGTATGTATGTATGTATGTATGTATGTTTCTATATGGCGTTCTAGAAACCAAATGCATGGGCCGATTTTGATAATCCATACGTCAATGGATTCGTCTTAACCTTGCGAGTGTCACTAAAGACATGACAGTAATCAAAATCCACCACAGTGACAACCAGACGCCATTATCGTCAAAATGAAAAAAATAAAAGTCGTTGAACTATGTCAAGTGGGGTGTCGTTGAATAGGTATTTTAAAATCATCTTTAGGATCCTTTTATCATTTTTCATTTTAAATAATAGTTTAGGATATATAACGATTTAAAGTTGTTTAACAAAACAATCATTCTCGCTAATGTTCTTACTTATTGATTTAAGTTTTTATTTCAAGTATAAACGATATGTAAATTACAAGATATACATGTCATATCATAACTAAAAAGTATAAAATAAAACAAATGATTAAAAAATAAAAAACCCGACTGCCACTGAAAAGACCGAAATAAGTTTGATAGCAGGCGGTACCCATATGCCAATCTTAAACCGAAAGAGAATTAATGGGTACCGCCTGCTATCAAACTTATTTCGGTCTTTTCAGTGGCAGTCGGGTTTTTTATTTTTTAATCATAGTTGTGTTCGTTATTGTTAGGAGAAGGTTCTTATGAAAGAAAAAATTAAGAAAATTGCGCGGAAAATTAGAAAATTTAAGAATACATAACCACCATATAAAATAGCTGATCCGACATACGCCATGTCTAAATTTTGAATTTGGAATACGAATTGGAAAAAAATGTGTTTATATATATTATATTATTATATATTATTATAAAAATGAACCCCTATTTCCCTTGGTCACGACATCACGCCTGAACGGCTGAACCGATTTCGCTAATTCTTTTTTTGTTGTGTTCGTTATTGTTAGCAGAAGGTTCTTATGAAAGAAAAAAATTAAGAAAATTGCGCGGAAAATTAGAAAATTTAAGAATACATAACCACCATATAAAATAGCTGATCCAACATACGCCATGTCTAAATTTTGAATTTGGAATACGAATTGGAAAAAAAATGTGTTTATTATTCTAATACTGCTGTATGATATTCTTCTATGTCATCTGACGTTTGATATAGAATTGACATAATGCGTGCAAATATCGTCAGAGGGTGATTGGTAGACATTCTTCTGAATTAACAAAATGCCCGTTGCTTGGGCCGCGAAAATATTTATGGTGGCTATTTTTTATTTAGGTCGAAAAATTGATGGTTTATGGTAGTATGAACGCCCTTGAGCGTAGAGGTATATGGTTGTATGGGTCCCATAGATATATAGGCTCCGTAGGTGTAAGTATGGGCCCCGGTGACCTATTAGTGTCAGGAGCTCCGTGGGCGTATGGGGCCCGAATCGAAATGCTTTCCGTTCTCAAAATAATTAAGTAAGAGAATTTATATACAGCTAATTGATTCTAATTTCTGAGGCGAAACGAAGTTTGCCGGGACAGCTAGTGAATTATACAGGGTGTAATCGTTAAGTGTGTCCAGGCGATTATTCCGTAACTATTACAGATATCAAAAAACTGTAAACTGATATCGAAAGTACGTTATCTAATGAGTAAAATGACATCAATAACTTTTTTAAAATCAAACGGGAGGTATCTAAAATTTTGACATTAATCCCTCCCATACATTTAGTATTAAATTAGTAGAAAGGTTTTAGTTTCCTTATTTTAAGTGGTCTAGTACTCATTTTACCTTAATCATATTTTATGATTACGTATGATTATGACAATGATGATTTTCAAGTAGATACATGTGAAGTTTTTTTTTTTAAAGAATATTAGAACCGAAGTTACTAATATTCCCTGTAACCCCTCCAACTAAGCTAAAATGCTTGTGCTAGGAGTGGGTTCACGCCGGTAGCGTAATGGCCAGGATCGAACCCGGGAGGCCGGGTAAGGCCGACTCCTTAACCACTAAGCTACCGACGCTTTTAAATTTAAAAGTTTTTTAATTATCTTACCACTTCAAATTAGTGATAAACCGTGTTTCAATATCGCATTAATTTGAGCTGACTGAAAAGCAACACACTAGGTACAAAAAAAACTTGTACTTACTAATAAAAAAATATTGCTATTTTTAATTTTATTATTCTGCTAGGTAAATAAACAGTTTCCTTTATATCAGTACTAAGCTATAATATTCTTTTAAAAAAAGGACACTAAAACCTTTCTACTAATCTCATACTAAATGTATGGGAGGGTTTAATGTCAAAATTTTAGATACCTCTCGTTTGATTTATAAAAAGTTATTAATGTCATTTTACTCATTCGGTAACGTACTTTCGATATCAGTTTACAGTTTTTTGATATCTGTAATAGTTACGGAATAATCGCCTGGACACACTTAATGATTACACCCTGTATATCTCAATTTGATAAAATGATTGTTGATGATGATCATCAACAATCTTTTTAAGTAATAGGTAGTTTTATTATAATAAAATATATATATAATACTAAATAAGACTTGACATAAAGATCCTAGCTACCATGTCATAAAATTCTAAAATTAAAATGATTTGACCAATCAGGTGGTACTACGAGGGAACACATCATGGCGATCGGCGTCAACCGTTATGAACGAATTTCTCGTAGTAACTTCAAGTCTGCTTACTACTATGTCTATGGAGTTTCCAATCAGTCAGTTGTGTTGTGTTGTGTCAATTGTCAATTGTGTCAAAACAAAGTACTTCGGGTACTTCCAAGTCCAAGTAAAATTCAATACAAAATAGATAAAAGAACACTATTTCGCGTTGACGAAATATAAATAAAATAATAAAATGTCTACTCTTGTTGAACTTCGACCGAACCGGCGTCTGTTGGACTACGATTTTGAAGGTTATAAACTAAATCTACAAGCTTTGACACATTACACATTCGATTTGCCTATTCCAGTCGATAAAGTGTACCCTGACGAGGTGCAGTACTCTTTCATTCACGCTAAACTCTTTGCTCTGCACAATCACCTGGTGCTCGATTACTGGGACTACTCGTTAAACTACTACTACATCGATAAACAGCAGCAAGTCCGACATGTTACATTCGACAACAGTAACAAGAAGTTCCATAGCGGAGTGGTGTACGACGTTCCGGCGCATGAAGAGAGACGATCCGGGCACTTCAACCTGTGCTTATCATTTCCTTCATCTAACTTAGCCGTGGTCAGTGATGGAACAGGATATTTACATATTGTAGATACTGGCTCTAGAACTAGACCAATTGCAAAGTCTCAAATGTGGCAAACATTAGAATCCAGTCTCATTTTAGGTGAAGGAAAGTTTTTTATTATTGTGGATTCAAGGCTCCAGGAGAATGATAGCATTGAAACTCTGCACTGTCTTCTACAATCTGTTGAGCAAAATGAATCGCATTTTAACTCAGTACTAACATGGGTGACATTTGACAATGATGGACAAAGGTGGAAACAAATGAGTATAAGACAAGTTCAAGGCAAAGGCATCGTCCATTATGCAGCAATGGAAACAAGCTGTAAAGCTCTGTATATTGCCTCCGACCATATTTTTAAGTTTACAGCAGACTCTGAAAAAGAGATCACTGAGCAAGTGACAGATGCACCAAAAGTAATAATTTACACATGGTTGCAAACAACCGAGGACATCACAATAACTTTAAAATTGGAATCCAACTTTGACCGGAAACTTCTTCACGTTAGTGTGACTCCATTACTTATAAAAGTGAGTTATGCTGGGAAGGCCTTCATTGATGGCAAACTAAAACACAAAGTTGATAGTGAATTAACTACATGGCACATTGATGACAATGGTCAGGTCAATATTTTGCTAACAAAGTCTGAAAGCATGGTATGGGATGAGATAGTAGAGGGTGGTGACCCAAATGGAGAGCAGATCATGGACGCTGGCTTGGTAGAGGAGATACACAGGCGGCTGGCTCATCTGTGTGCAGAAACAGAGGTTGTAGCTGATCAGACAGCTCCCGGGTTATCTACACAGGATCTAGAGGAATGTGATGCTGCATCAGAAGAGGATACTGTACTCGGTAAACTATTTGTCTGTCATATCTGAAATCTGAACTTCCTATCCTCGCTGGGGCATTATTCTGAGTGACATTGAGTTTTAAAGACAAGTGGGACATAAACTAGACCATTGTAAACATATGTCGACTTTTACGATTGATTTTAGTTACAAAACAGTTTGCGTTTGTCACTCAGGGGGGTCTGAACTGATTCTCATTGATTATGAAATGATTGTGTAATGTACTGCACTTGATTTAAAGCTCTATTTTTATCATTACTATAGAAAACTAAAATTCAAATTTAAATATTTGTTTTAATTTCAGTGCGATTAGATGCCACAACACACAAAGTAACACATAGAGCTCCACTGAGCGTGCACCAATTCCTCTTCAGCATTAGAATAGAAACTCAGGAAGTGCCTACGTTAGCATTACGTCATGATGTAGACGCCTGTATTTGGCAGCCCTACATGCAACTCATCAACTCAGAAACATGGCCTATCAAACACCAAGGAACACTGAGTGCATTTGGTTACGTACAGTCATCAAAACAGAACCGTAAATTTCTTACATGCCCGCCAAACTTTTCGTATGCGGTTGTTTGTGAGGCTTCCAAACATATTTTTATATACCAGAGTGCAAATAATACAGACTGTCAGCTGAGGAAGAGAACAGGTGGTGCTATGAAAAACGTAAAAGTTGGTCAGCAGCATGTGTTCAATATTGATAAGTATGGAGAAGTGCTAGGAATTAATGCTACTAATGAGTATTTATTTATACTAACAGAAACAAAATTAGTAGCTATAGAGATACAGTGAAATAAAAATGTTAATAATTTTATAATTGTCTTATTTTATTACAGTACTTATTTTTTTACTTTCTCATCTCATTCATTCTTATTCACAATTTTTGTTATGGTACCAAAGTAGTATGAACACAGCAGATGTATAAACTTCCCAACGCTGCCAATTCATGGGGTATGCGCCGTGCGCCATATGGGGCCTGCTGCCTACCTGGTGAGGTTAATTGAATCATACTGTGATATTTTGTGATTAGATTAACTATATCTTAAACTGTACAAAATATGGCAAAATAGTATTGATTTCCTGTAACAGGCCTATACTTCCACTGTTGATTCCATTCATTCTGGTAAAAGCTTAGCTGTACCATTTATAGCCTAATTTTGATAATTGTAAAACTATAACTTGATTTCTTCATCTTCACTTTCCATGTCCACACTCTCTTCAGAAGAATAGCCAGTGGTGAACAGCAGATTCTTAGGCTTTTTCTTTCTGGCAGCTTTTAATTCTTTCTCAATTTCCAACTTCTTTTCTTTGGCGATTTTCTCTGTCAACAGCTGTCTAGGCCTCTTCCGATATGTACTCTGTTGATTTATCTCATCCTGTACTGGTTGACTTTCTTTTAATGTTGTGCCATTTGAAATAGGGCTACTTGTCACAGCATTGATAATTTTATTATTATTCTTATTGGCATCTTCTTTGCTGACCTCGGAAATGTTTTCAGATTCAAATTCATCTTCTGGAAAAAATAAAATTAATCTTTTAATTGAATTGAACCATGTGTACTTTATCAATACTTCTTTGCCAGAAATAAAGAAAATTAAAGCCTATAAGTAAGACTGGTAGGAATAACAGAAAAATGAATTAATAAAAGACACCAATATGGTATCAGTAAAAATTCTATTGAATATATAAATCCCTGTCATTTACCTGGTGTGATAATCTCAAAGTTGTAGGCATGGTCTTTGAGCACAACAAAGATAATAGGGAACTCCACTATGCACTTTCCTGACAGGTTCTCAGCCAGGGACTCTGTTGGGTCCAGCTCGAAGAACTTCTTGGCAGATCCTTTGACTTTCTCAGCTATGAATATTAAGAAAAACAAAAAATCAGTATACAATGTCATCCTTGTAGTAAAACTGTGCACTTTGGAGCCTAGGGTCTGCTAAGTGCTGTTGATTGGTATGTAAGTCTTTTCATTTGTGACTGCCAAACTCCTTAGGGAAGCCTCTACCAGAGTCTTATCCGTTACTTATCAGGTGTAGCAAGTAGTAGGTGAGATTGACTTGGCCCTACAAGTGTTGGCAGAGCGCTGTACACCATAAATCAGTATAGAATAAGAATGACAAAGTATAACTACCTCTTAATAAGATTTTCACTCCACTGAATCCAACAGACTTATAATAAGTTAGGGCTTTTGATCCTTCAAATGGAAGAGCATCAGGATTCAAGTACTTGCTAAGCAGCTCTGATAGTCTGGTCTGTTCAGAACATTTCTCATCGACAAACTTCAGCAGGCCAGACTCGGCATTAGGGAACAGCCACTCGACTCTCCAGTTTATTACATTTGTTTTATAATTGTATCTTGTTGTATTGCACTTGTGTCTAGTGAAGTTTTGAGCTAAATATTGTAAGACTATACCCCTTTGTCGTGCAGCCATCTTTAGCTTGTATAGATGCTGAAAAAAAACAATCATAGATGAATCACTCCACTGTACCAATTTTGATTAAACTTGGAATATAGAGATTACACCTTGGAAATGGACACAGCCTTTGTTAGGTGTCTGGCTATGTGGCATGCATAAAATTTATCTTGCTTAAGAAGGATGCAGACAGACTAAAAACTTAGTGTTTGTGCATACTTAAAGTACAGATTGTGAAAGAAACACCATACTTACAATTGGTAGATCCTTATCAATCCTAGTGAACCTCTTCTTCTCATCTCTTTTGACGCCATAAACAAACCGCGCGCACTCCTCCAGCAGCCTGTAGTCACTCAACAAGTCGGTGTCCGTAAAATCTTTAACCCTAATAAACTTCGTGCGGTCTCTAATGCCATCACATTCTAACTCCTTCTTATGTATTCTCACGCAGTCTAAGCAGCACGTCTTGACTTCACATTTTGGACATGTGTATTGGGCTTTATTTGCTCCACAAACTTCGCAGTCGCCCAATCTGAAAAGAGGTTAGAGTTTAATAATCATGTTCATAAACACAGTAGCACTCGCTTCGTATGCACTTTTATTTACCTGCAGATATCATTAGCTTCACCAGAATCACTATCTGATGAGGAAGACATTGATAAACACTTCGTTTATTTTGAATAATATTATAATTATACTTTTAACGTAAGACAATAAAATTGTTTACTATAATTTATTTTGCTGTCAACTTCACGTGTTCAATCTTCTGTGACAGTGACAGATGACAGCAAAGAACAGAAAGATACATAGACATAGTAAATATAAAGACTTGAAGCTACTACGAAATTCATTCATAAAATCATATAAGGGAAAACGCCAACCTCCATATTGCGTTCTAACGTAGTGGGGATGTAGTAGCACCTGATTGGTCAAATAAAATTGCTAGTGATGCGGTGATAGAATTTTAATTATCGATATTTTCCCAAATATTTAAAGAACGAAGACCACTTTCCATACATAGTGAATGACTTTTGAAATGCCGTTGAAAATTTTATTATTCTATCGCATAATGGTACGGGCATTACTGATGAATAGATACTAAAACATTCTTTACATCTATAAAACTACAAAATCAATATGATATAACTAGTTGAACAAGAAATTACTTCCATTTTAAAATTAAAAGTATGATTTTATACAAATCTCCTTGATTTTGATTTAATTCCGAAACCCTCGCGCGACCCTTGTACGGTACAGTAAGAACATAGGACTGAAATGGCGGATTACATAACTTTTCATTCGGGTACCTACTAGGCAAGTCGAGCCCTTCTATTTTGAAGTAAATATCTTTTATAACAAAGGTAGTACAAATGTATATATATATACTGGGTGTAAGGGGAACGCTCACGAAGCCGAAAACCCCTAGTAGTACTCCAGGTACAGTCAACGCCATAAGTTGATTAACACTAAAATATTTTACAAATCTTTTTTATATTGGAATGCATCTGTCTATAGTAAATGTAGTGTTATGTTATAATTCCCAGAAGACAAACTTAATTTACATATTCAATGTTTTTTTTTCACAATTTTATGTAAGGTTTAGGGGCCACAGTGTACACTAAATTAGAATTTGTTTAGCTACTTTTGTAGTTGACTGTACATAAGAAATTGGCATAAAAATAAAATCGATATGGGCAAAAAAAAAATGCTTCGATTTTTTAGGATTCTTTTTATTTTTTATTTTGCATTACTTACTCTCCATCTTGTTAGTAAAGCTAAATAAAACGGTAATTTTATAAAAAAAACACCACTACAAAAGAGCACGCGCTTGGCGCTCTAGTTGTTTTTCCTTTGTAGTGATGTTCTTTTTATGAACTTACCGTTTCATTTAGCTTTACTAACACGATGGAGAGAAAATAATGCAAAATAAAAAAAAAACAAAAATATTAAATAAAAATTCGAAAAAATTTTTTTTTGTTCAAATCGATTTTATTTTTATGCCAATGTCTTATGTACCTGGAGTACTACTAAATATATATACCTATATATATCGTTACTCAAAGACTGTAAAGAATCTTTGTAGATTTTACGTCCTTCTGGGCGAATTATTTGAAACTCCGGCTATCACAAGGAAAGTCTGACAGAAAGCCCTAAGCACACTGCAACCTGAGAATACAAATAATCGGCATCCACTTAAGCTAACCACTTAATTTTTTCTTTCAAATGTATAAATTTTTAGTCTGTGCCCTTTTTATATCGATAAGTAGTTATCGACAGTTTACTGGATTCCCTACTAGGCCGCCATACTGCTTTCCATTCATTCATAAAATCCAAGTTTAGGTAGGCAGTTTTTTTTCGTAGGTATGGCAGCTCTTGATACTCTAAGACTTTACCATGGTGTAGGATGAGCGTCGTAGGTGGAGCGAAGCATTTATTATTATTATATTCATTTATTTCGGAAAATTATCCATAGTGTTAGTAACAATGATCCTTATAAACTAGGGTTAGTATACATTTATATTATTATTTTAAGTGAATCTGCACCCATCTTCGCCACATGGGTGAATCCTGCCGATCCGTGAACACGCCAAGGATACTATTGGTGCTGCCGCGTACACGGTTTTGCATAGACGCACACCGCTTCCTCAGAATTGCTTCGAAGCCATCCGTACGCGCTTCTGCAAACATACCTGATGCACTACAGTGCCACGGCAGCCCCACCAGAACCCTAAACGCGTTATTATATTGGACACGCAGAGCGCTGTATGCCCGCTGCGTATAGCTAACCCAAAGGCTGCACGTGTAGAAGGATTGACAGTACGCTTTAAAAAGCATAACCTTCACTGACTTAGTACAGCGTGCAAACCTACGGGCCAGCATGTTGCATCGGACAGCCAGCAATCTGCGCTCCCTCTCAATGTCACAATCATCTCGCAAGTCCTCGGTGATCCAGTGGCCCAGATACATTGTCCTGTCAACTCTATTAAGGGGTTTCCCATATAGTGAGACTGTGGGCACATCTGAGTATGTCACTGTGTTTGCCTTAAAGATCATAATCTCACTCTTTTTGCCATTGTATCTGAGCCCATGACTCACCGCATAGGATCGTTTCTTGTTGCTTCAGCTTCGTGTTCTGGACCTCCTTTAATAGCATTAACAATCGTGGTAACGAGATGGAACCTTTGATCACCCTTTTATTTATTTTGGAGTGCCAACCCTCCATAGCCTTATTTGTTCTATGACGAAGGCCATAAACCCTCAATTTTTATTAAGTTATAGGGTCACGTATGTTTTTTGTGTCGTATTAGGTAATAAAGCAAAAATTAACGGGGTTACGTTTGTAGTTACTACTGAGCTACCAATGTCGGCATGAATACTATATAGTTCTGCAAATGGTGGTGGGCAGCTTTTAAACGTAGCATCGCCAAAAAATTAATGGGTTTCACCAATTAGTTGACGGCATTCCGGAGAACAAAATATTAAGATTCGAATACCTTCGTGGTAATAGTTTGCTAAAATAAAATCACAAAAAGCTACTGGAATTTGCCGTTCCTCAAAATCTCGGTAAACTGTTTTTAGGGGTCCATATTGGGTTGCATAAAATTGAAAGTCCTAATTTCGAAATGCATAACTGGCTTTAGCATAATCATCTTTTCGCATAACGCTGTTTTGGCATAAAATTTTCACGCATAATTTCTTTCGCATATTTACTTTAGTCATAATCATCTTTAACCATAAAATTATTGAGCATAATGGTTTATCGTATAACGATATTTAAACATAATTTAACTCCTTAAATTTTAATTACATTTCAAACGCACATAATCCATTTATTTTGCTGATTGGAAAACAAATATATCTGAAGAAGCAGGTAAATTTGTATAAAAATAATTAACTCGATGAGTGCTATTAGCTTCTGGCACTTCGCCGGCCGCTACCGCGGCACGCTCGCTTGGCTCGCTCGGCTCGTGCGTTGTTTGTCATGTTCTAACCTAACCTAACCTACCTAACTTTTATTTAACCTAAACCAAAGCTATTGCAAATATTCCTTATTATTAATCATTAATCAATCAATCAATAATGAATGACATTACATACCTACTTTGATTTATCGTATTTGTTCCATTTATGCGTTAAGATTATTATGACTTTAAAATTTATAGATAACAAAGTTATGGTCAAGACAATTAGGGAAATTGATGATTATGCCAAAGAATACGTTATGCGTAAAGACCATTATGCCAAAAGACCATTATGCGGAGTGACTATTATGCTAAACATTTTATGCCATTCGACATTAGGATAGAAAATGTTATACGAAATAAGGGGCACCCTGTTTTTAGAGCGCCCAGCGATTTGTTCCTCATATCGTACAAACAATGTTGCACACTTGTAAGTGGTGGCAGTGAGGATACAAAATTCAAACCTTTATTTTCAAACGAAACATTAGTCTTCAAACTTTCTATTTCTTTACCAACTATAGATCCACCGACAGAACTTTCACAGTTGTGAACCTTTCCTCATGTTTTAGTAAATTTGTTGCCCTAAAAATAAACTATAAAATTATAGGAGTAGAAATTTTGGAAAATTAAAAATTTTTTGAATGATCAGTAATGGGTACCTAATACTTACTTTGATTGTTATTGTTCCTGGACATATATATGTATATTTCTTATAGGTCGAACATCTTCATACACTAGAACCATTTTTGAAATCTTGAAGCTTGTGATATTGGTAATTCTCGCATCTCAAGTGCCAGTAAATATGAATTAGAACAAACTCTAAGTAGTTTGTTGCATTGCAGTAACGATATCGGTATCAAGATATTACTCTGCGTGCAAAAATAAGTAATTTTCTCGTGACACTACTAGGGTCACTGTAGTGCCATGGGAAATTCTGTTTTACCCGTGGCACTACCGGTAGGGTACCGGTATGGGTAAAAAAAAATCCCATGACACTATTAGTAGTGCCAAGCAGTAGTGTAACGGGCAATAAAGGGAGCGAAGGAGTGTTGACAGCAATAAGGTCAACAAATGACAGAAATGTGACTTGAACACAGCATTTCATTCCCATTTTCTTTTCCCAAACAATTTTTAGTGGTGATTCAATTTAAGCACTTACGTTTTTAGGCATTGGTAAGTATTTATTTATTAAAAACATTGTATTCGATCAACTTAAAAAAAAAAACTCGAAAGTAGATAAAACTCCAACACTCAGGCAATTCATTTTTCCACATCCAACATTGCATAATGTCAATGTCAAGGCTATAAGGACTTGTATCCAATATCTGTAAATAAATTATGAAAATTCTTAAAAAATTGTCAATGTCAAAAAATAATAACAAGAATCAAAATAATTTATTTTACTCATAAATCATTGGCTTTTCAGATCTTATTTTTTATGAAAGCAATGGGCTCAACAGAATTACAAGGTGATGACTGGGACTTACCGTGTTCTGATGATGAAGTGTCAAAAACTGGTATTTTCATTGGGAAAAGCTGGATGCCAGACCCCGCTGAACTTGAAGATCTTTACAAAGCATTAGATAAAAGTGGAACCTTACCATTAGAATGGAAATGTCCTGGCAGACGGCCACCGTCTCCTGCGCCTGTGAGTAAGGAGAATCAGCCGGAAATGCCAGCATCACCAATTAGAGAAGAGAAATCCGACTTTGATTTTATGGATGAAGTGAATTCTTTGCGTTTGAGGGTACGTAGAGAAGGGGAAGACACTCTAAGAGGGTCGGCAAAGAAGAAAACTACTTCATTTGATGGTATTTTGTCTAATATGATCAGGCATAAGAGGATAGAACAGATGGAGAAACAAGCGAACACATCCCCATCTACCCCTACCTCTAGTGGCAGCTGATGAGTGTACTTTATTGCTGCCTGTGATTAGTAATATGGTTTTGGCCTGTTTATGTTAAGTGCATGATAAATGTACAGAGGTAAATTTTGGATATAAAGATGTAAAGTTACTTTTTAAAGAATAAAACTTATTTAAGTTAGCATGTATTGTATTTAACTTCATCTTCATTTCTCCAACTATATTTTTGATCTGTCTGCTTGTTTGCCTCCCTATTTAAAAAAAATAGTGTAGGAATCATATTTCCAAACTGACAGGTTTACAACTGAAGACCTATTAACCCCTTGTCTAATCCCAAAAAAATATTCAAAATATAAACAATCAAATTCATTTAAAATATATAACTTTTAAAATTCCTTATTAAAACGATACTAATATTACAAATGCGAAAGTAACTCTGTCTGTCTGTCTGTCCATATGTTACGCTTTCACGCCTAAACCACTGAACCAATTTTGATGAAATTTGGTATAGGGATAGGTTAGACCTTGAGAAAGGACATAGGCTATGTTTGATCGCGATAAACGACATCCACGCGGGCGGAGCCGCGGGCTAAAGCTAGTTTTAAATAACTTTCATTACGAACTATATACGTGTAAACGCAACGTAGACCGAGATAAATGCGATATTCTCTTGCATTCCATACATTTTCACTACGCGCTACGGAAGCATGACGTCACAATTTTGTGTGATTTTGTATGGAGCGTTTTCGGGCGGCGCGCGGCGCGACAAATAGAATTTTTGAAAATCAAATATCTTGAAAACTATTTGTCGTACGAAAATTTTACTTTTACAGTTCATTATATTATAAGAAAGTGGTCATTTTTCGAAAGTAAAAAAAAATTAGTCAAATAGCCTATTATGAACAAAGCCAGAACTCCAAGGCAATTAAACATATACTTAATACAGCTCCAATACAAATCCCATCACTATGTTCATAAAAATTAAGTTTATACCATACTAAACATAAATAAATAAAAACATGATATTTTCTGAAGTTTACGCAAATGTCACTCATTGAAATAAAACCACTTTTTATGGATTCTATCGCGCCATAAAAAGTGGTTTTATTTCAATAAATAAAGAATATTAGCAAGCAAAATTACTAATGTTCCCTCTAACCCCTCCAACTAGACTAAATTGCTTGTGCTAGGAGTGGGTTAACCGTCGGTGGTGTAATGGCCAGGATTCGATCGTGAGACTGACTCCTTAACCACTAAGCTACCCATGCTTCAAGCACATCTTATTATATAGACTGAAGAACATTGTATATGAATCTTTAATTAAACTATAAACTACTCTGTCATTAAAATAACAATTTCTATTAACTTATTTCACTTATAACAACATCTAAGCAGTCATGATGGCAGAGTCAGGTCTCAACAGTTGCTGGTTCTCTTCAAGTACATCATTACACATTTGCATGTTCTCTAGCAGATGCTCCAGGGTCCAATGTTTCCGCAGCAGAGCTAGTTTCAAGTCAAACTTCCCATGTCTAATGCACTGTACACCTGTACAGTAGGCTGAAGATTTTAGCTGGATTCCGAGGTCATGTACTAAGGTCCATAGGTATTTGTCATATTCATTGACTGATTGTATTTCTGAAATAAGACGAAAATATTGGTATTGTTTAATGGCTGGTATGGTAGGAATACTAGGGAAATAACTTTTCCTTTTGGTGCCCGTTAAGGCAACCTACATGAGGTAGTTTTTGCCCTCGTTAGACTCGTAGGAGTACTGTTTTGCCCTAATACTTTTTACAGCTTCTGTGGAGTGCCTACACTACTAAAGGGCCCAAAAAATTACTCCAATATGGGAATTTAACCTATTGGAACTTTTCTCTTTATACTAACACTGCTAAGGTTTGTTTAAATGCAAAGTAAATGATCACTGATTACCTAATGTAAAGTTTGGAGGTTCAAATGCAACACATTTGATGCCATAGACTACAGGAATCTTGCCTTTAGCAGGCCTGATAAGACCCGTTGATGCCATGTCAAATGTGGCTTGAGATTCCATGTGGAGTCCAGTCAACCTGTAATGAAAACCATATCAATTTTAACATAATAGCAACAAATAATATTTTAACTATGTGTCCTTGAAGAGATCATCCTCATCTGAGGCCCAGTCGCATATGAAGTTTTCACTACAGATTTCTGTGTTCCGTGTTCCAGCTTAGGCTTGTTTTTATACCACTTAGGCGGCAGACAAGCACACTTCCTAACTGAGCGGTTCCCAATGATATGAATGTATGCAACACCAGGGCCCTGGTGTTACACCTAGCAGGGCTACTCTCCTTCTTCTATTTAGCATCCCAAGAAGTGAGAAAAGAGTATTCAAAGACTGATATATCATGCACTTTTGCCTCACATAATTTACATAAACCTATGGTTAGTGAGTGCTTGAAGAACAGGGAACTGAATTTCTGGCTTCGTTTTTCATTATCACATGTGGCCTTCCCCTCGGCAGTTGACACAACAGACATTATCTATGTGCTTACCATTGTGTTAGTAGTGGACAGTTTACTTGCTAACATTTAAAAAAATAGTCACATAGTGAAATACTAACTCAAACATAGTCTTCTGGTGTGCCGCCTGCATGTAAGCCACTATTCTATCTAACTTCTCTCTAGTCACGTGGTTGTAGGTGGTCCTCTCAACAGTCCTGCCATTCCAGAAGTAAGTGTCTGTAGCCTTGCCGAGCTGCCCGTGTACTTTGTATGCTCTAGTGGGCCTTGCATTTCTTATGTGGTAGGTCAGATTTGTGCCATCGTTTATACCTAATACTGAAAATTAATAGAATTTTATTACTTTAGTCATCATCATTATCATCCTATCATCCAATTTCACACTCTCAAGTTTGCACTCTGGATCCTATTTTAATGTTTTTTTTTTAAGAATATTAATCCCGTAATTCCTAATATTCCTTCTAACCCCTCCAGCTAAACTATTTTTTTTTTTGTTAGGAGTTGGTTTACGTTGGTATTGTAATGGCCAGGATTCAAACTAGGGACATTTAGATCGTAAGGCTGACTCTTTAAACACTAAGCCAACGCTTCCTTGATTGGTATGTCAGCTATTATGGAGCAACTGTCGTCCAATCTCCACTCTAAACTAAGCTTATACCAAACCTCTTTTAATTAATTATTTCTTAAATAATTGCTTAGTAAACAAGATTTACATTATATAACACTCACATAATATTCCACTGCTAAATAACCCTAAATTAGCAGCAAAGCTACATCTAAAATCTTCGTTAATGTATCGTGGGCCACACACCAGAGGATTATCAGCATAGTTTGGTACCAGCTTTACCTTCATTCGTTCATTTGTTGCTCCTATTATCTCCACTCTCTGTTCAATTGGCCTATCAGGTAAAGCATTTAAATCTATAAAGAATTGAGAACAATAGGTTATTTCTTCTATAGATAAACAATGGGATAAAATAATACATTAATTTTATCATTCTAACCTCTGCACAGATTGGATTTGATCGCAGTTTGCACTTGTTTCAATGGTACACAAGAAGGTTTATAAACACAAATGAGTCCATTCAATCCTTTATAGGCTAATTCTGCATTCCTAATTTTACCCATGATTATAATTTGTCTAATAATTGTAATTTTCAGAGGAAGTAAATAAATAAATAAACAGGAACCAGGAAAACGTGACTGACAAAACGTTTATGAAGTCAGCTGATTCGATGAGTCAAATTATCAATGTTTGCATAATCCAGTAATATCGATTCATGTAGTTCAAGTTAAAAATATATAATTAATCGTGGTTTGAATCATCTGCAATGAATATAAAAAATATTTTAATTTTATTACGAAATAACTATAACTAGACTTGTAAATTCACACCTAATGCCAGAAATTGTGTTGCTATGTGAAGCAATATATTTTCCTTATATTACAGTAGTATTCTAAGATAATATTATTTAATCGAAATTTGCATTACCCTGTTAAATTAACGAGAAATTTTAATACGAAATACAAATTCATGTTGGGTACCTAGGCATTAACTTGTTCTTGGCTTGCCAGTGGGTCACAGTCATCCAACATCAGCTCGTCTGTGAGGAAGGGTGAAGGGTAACTAAAAGGTGACCACTATTTACTGGATCAATCGGTGCGTATCACGTTTGGTGTGAGTGGCATTGTATTGCTTTTAGTATTCCTATAAAAGCGCAGGATCAATTTCTTCCCAATTTAAGGCCCCTCCTAGGGCCACGGGGATCCGGGACAAGATATCATTCAACTAGCGTGAGTGACAGAAGAAACAGAAGAATATAGATAAATCCATGAGCGTGATGTTAATCTCCAATGGCGTAACCAAAGTAAAAATACGTAACATTATGACATTACTATATTAATAAAGATAGTAAAAATAAAATATTCATTCCGATAGGAAAAAGAAAAGGGAGAAGAGAGTTTAATAGGAGCAACACCAAGTGACGGAACGATGACGACAGATTTGTTTAGTCTGTGGTGTCGTGCAATGGCCGTTTGATTGGGGAATAAACGAATAATATTCGTTGGCTAATCGCGATAGACTGCATCCGTGTACAATTTGGTTGTGTTCATACTGAAATTATATCTTCCTTCGATCATTATATGCTGTGGTAGTTTAGTGTTTAATTTTATACAAGTTGTAAGCAGTGGAACATACTTTTAGTGTAGGCGTTCGCATACCACCAAACTCTGTCGGTGTAAATCGTGTGAAACTTGTTATTGGTAAGTGATATTTGTATTGTAACTTCGGTTTATCTCAGTGTTAGTTTATGGAGCCTGCTCTGGCGATGGAACGCTCGTCTCACTTAGAGTAGAGGTCTGTCGTGGCATTGCTAGTCGGATCCTACTTGTTCACTGTCTGTTCCGTGGGAATGTACTTGCATTGTGCCAATTTACTGCTTGTGTCTTTACTGTTTACTTCCTAATCTATTGAAACTTTCTGTTATACTAAGTACCTATACACTTGCAACTTAAAAGCAAGAAATAGCAGGTTTACATTCTAGTAAACATAAAACCTGATCTGTGTATTTACCATTATGTGTGTTTGATTTGGTTAATTGATTCAACAATAAAGGCTTAAGTCATTTTTTATACCCCTAACTTAACACCAGTCCCAATAAGATTATTTGTTTACGTTCAAACTTAGTTAGAAGGTGGCAATTCATGTTAGTCTTTGCACCAATTATCACAAAAAAAGTGTAAAAAAAACTTGTACCCTTCACATAATATATAAAACTGAAAGAACGGCAAAAATTTTTGTTCAAATTAAATGTTTAATATTAAATTCTTATTAGAATGTATTTCCATTTGATAAGTGTTTTAGTTCTTGCCTTACATGTTAAAAATGTGGCATAACACCAGTATTATTCCACAATAGATTCCACAGTAGATTAGGAACTTGCATCCCTGCTAGAAGTAATGATAGCTTAGTGGATAAAGAGCCTTATTATTGAGAAATCCCGAGTTTGCAATTGGATTATTTCAGTACTCATTTGAACCCAGTCCTAACACAAGCAATTTAGATTGACTTCAGGGGTTAAAACAAAATTATTATGCCTTGCTTAGACCTCCCTGGAATGTTGCAGTTCAAATAAGTAGCAATAAAAAGAAAGTACACCAGTTGTTATACATTTCAGTCATACACCTAATCAAAGTGTATGCAGTCACTTCATCAACTGGTTTATTTATACAATACATTAATTTATCATTTTAATATGTTTTTGTATTAATCCATCAGCTGTGACTACTATAACAAATGAAGGCAAATTAATATTCCATTAATTTTTCAATGATATGGTGTATTAGTTCTGGGGTTTGTTACTCGGGCAAAGGCAAAGTGTAACTGAGCCTTTAGAAATGCTAATAGAAAAAGAGTGATTTGAAAATGTTTCTCATGAAATGTTAATGTTAACACACCTCTGTCTACCCCTTCGGAGACATACAAAGCGTGAGTATATAAAAAAACATGCAAATTTTCAGGACAAGCCCACAAGTTAAAATATAATTCCAAATGTTACACGCACTGTTGCTAAGTACAGCGATCTACAGCTGATGTGTGTGAAACGTTCACCTTTCGAGAAAGGCATGCGTGTGCGCAGCGGGTGCGTCCGCACGTCGCACGTCACTCGCGCAGAGGTAGCAGAAGAAAATGAAACTAAAACGAATTATGCGCATATATTATTTGCGTAGTTTTATTTCAAAGATATCTTGCGTCAATATCGTATAGGTACTTGCTATGCCCCACAGTTTCATTCGCCGTACTCAGCCACTGTACCACCCGTCGGTGATTTAATGACTATGAGTGATTTTAAGAGCCTAAATCTTCACCAAGATCTGGGAATCAAATGCAAAAATAATTTTCAAAATCGCATAGGCAAGTCGAAAGATAAGCGCGTTCAAAATGACAAACATAATCTTTATCCGTGCGCTACTCCCGTTCAAAATTCAAACCCGTCTGACCCCAAAACCCTGAGAGCAGGTCATTAAGTCTACCATCTTGCAGGTGAGGTTGGCTTAGGCCCCGAAAACCTTGCTGGTCCCATAAACATCCAAAACCCCAACTTAGTATGATTTATCAGTATTGAATGTAGATAGATGAGTGTGTTACATGTAAACCGCCGTGTGGTTGCTATAACCGATTGCGTTGAACGTCGAACAATGTCACCTTCACTCACAGCTGGGGTGTAGGTAGCGACGTGAGCGTTATAAATTATACTGTCGAAAAGAGTAGTCACATGTGTTTAGTCATTGCTACATAATGCTCATCTGGGATCTAGCCCAGCTACGTGGGTAACAAATGCCTGGCAATGGTGCCCCCACCGTATCCAGGTAGAAGGGGTAGGCCCAAGAAGTGCTGGTTGAGCGTCGTGGAGGGTGGCATGCGTGCAAACGGTCTCAATCATTTGGACGCCCAAGATCGTGCGAAGAGGAGGAGGAATAGCCAGAAGGCGGACCCTGAGTTCCAAGGGCACCGTGGCCTCGGATGCAATCAGGATTAACGCCTTTATGTGGATGATGATGACTCACTTGGGATCTAGATAGCCTTGTGTAGAATGCCCCAGGATATTTGATCTATACTTATCCCTTATTTTTAAAGTTCCCCGTTACATAAAACTAAAAGTTAGAAATTCTAAACAAAACTTTATATATATTGAATAACACACTTGTACTTTATATCTTGACGTTTTTTAAGTGACGTTTTGTAAGTCCCGTTTTAATCCATACTAATATTAGAAATGTGGGTAACTCTGTCTGTCTGTACGTTACGCTTTCACGCCTAAACCACTGAACCGATTTTGATGAAATTTGGTATAGGGGTAGATTAGACCATGAGAAAGGACATAGGCTAAGCTTGGTCGCGATAACCGACATCCACGCGGGCGGAGCCGCGGGCAAAAGCTAGTGTTCTATAATTATATTATCACTCAAGTAGCCTACTAGACGATTCACAGTGCACATCCACAACACGCCAGCTTTGCTCAATGTTAAAATAAAAAATCATCGTAAGCACAAAAAGAAAAGTTGAATGTTTTGTATTTGAATAAGTACTTATATAAATAACCAAATAAATATCTTGAATAAACCTCCATCTCTAGATAAAGGAGTATTGTTCTACTTCGCATTACCGAGTACACTGAATACCTAAAGATATTTTGTATTCTGGGAATACTAACATAACATGTTGTGTACAAAGCAGAAATTCTGCCAAATAGGATTTACGTAGCCAAAATGTGGAATTTATTACTTCGCAAACGAGCTTAACAGGCGCCCCAGGCCCTCAGCGAATACCTCCTGATGTTTCTTTGATGTACATAATAGATAGGGGCTGTCGACTGTCGACAGGTGCTTTATGTCGTAAGCACATAATGCTTGTACGGTTTAATTACAATGTTAGTTAATAATTATTATGATGAAGTGTGGAACAAAGAACAAAAATTTCTCGCTCGATCAATGTTTCATGAAAAACGTGGTCCCTTATAGAAAGGCAGAAAGTAGCGGTTTTGAAAGGAAACTTAAAAAATAAAGGATTTTATTATATTAACAACGCGATACGTTATTTTTTGTATGTAATTTTCTTTATTGCACCTTTAGGTCCGTATTCTATAATGAAACTCAGCCTGAATCGCGATATATCTGAGGACAGATTGTATAGATAGATTCAGTTTGACATATTGCGTATACAATCTGTCTTCAGATAAATCGAAATTCAGGCTGATGGTGTAAAATTAACATTTTTCATCGTGGTGTAATAATGAAAGAAAAAAAATAAAGAAAATGCATTTATTTTTCGCAGCTGCAGCACATACCCAGAAATGTTACAGAATAACATGTTAAATAAAGAATTCCGACAATTAAAGAGAACATTACTGGCTGATTCAACTAGATCACTACGACTTTATTCTTACACCATTCAATTGTACAGCAACGACTACGATTTTGATTGAAATTATTTCAAACGTAAATAAATCAAGAGAATCCTAATTTTATATTTAGCCAAGATGGTAGACGATATTCTGCACGCACACGGCTACAATCGGTCAGTCATCACTCGGCTACTCGCTGCTTTAGATTCAAGAGCCGCTCAATTCGCGTTACAAGTTAAAATGTTCGCACAAGGTTAATTCTCAGCTAAATGAGCTCACTTTATAACAATCTAGATTCGTTTAGTTTTATAATTCTTGGATTTAGCTAACTCCTCTCACTTAGCGAAGGACAGCGTATTTATTAACCGGCTCATCTTATTAATTTTAGAGAATTCTATTTTACAATAATTGCATTTGACGTGTATTTGATTGTAATAATATTTATCAGGTTATATGAATTTCCTATGGGTGTAGATAGTCTACCCCTTAAGTAAGCTGGAAAACATAGCAAGCGAAACTTAGATGGTAAACCACTAACCACCAAGATATCTACTGGTCGCGAGGGAAAACATTCAACTAAATGTTTTGATGTCAAATTGACGTGTCCTGAATAAAAAAAAAAAAATGTCAGGGAAGCGATGTGATTATTGCCACATAGAAACTTCTCGATCACAACATGTCGACATTGCTGTAAGTTCTTCCTCATTACTGGTCGAAAGTAAAATGTTGCCATATTCGAAGAAGTCCCGCGCGACTGCTCGCAATAATCACCTGTTTTTATAAAACGAAGGGGACTGACCTCAGCTATGTTTAAAAAGGTATTTCGTTGAAGGATCCCACGCCATCTTTGAATGTAATTTACGTTTATTATGGGATGTTGTATTGCTCAATGTTATTTACCATCTTGATATAAAACAAGTAATTACATTCTTGGCCTCACTCCTATTTACCTATAAATATGGTAATAACATACCCCATACCATTGCATACGAATGTTTGCAACATTAGTGATGTCACTCACATATTGACATCTGCAAACCGAAAGTTGAAGGAAATACTTATTATAGAAATGTGGAAAAGAAAAAGAAGAGGAAAAATCATCTCACTAGTAAAACTGTTTGGTAAAAGAGAGGGTGGTCTTCCACGGTTCACCCATGTGAAAACGTATGCGGTTTCACACATTTTTTCAGCACAAATAAGTAAGTTACACCATGGATATACACCCTACCATTTAACTTTGTAGTGAGGCGTTATTTCTGTTTTTTTCATTTTTACATTTTTAGTTATTTCCTGTCAACTTCCACTTTCCGCTCTTCTGTAGTTTAGTTTTTCCATTCTCTCTCGGTTTCTCTCTCCCTACAACAATAATTTGTTATGTTTTGGTAGAACGTTTGTAAGCTACCTGCTACATAACGGATACAGACTGTCAGTTGTAAGCCCACAAGACAGAGAGCTTGCACGTGTATCCACTCTGCCTCAAGGCTAAACATTTACAAAGATAAAACTAACTTCATGAAGACTTAATCCCTGTAAAAGCGTCTTAAGTCGTTTAAACGCTCCAATAACTTAATCACTTATTTCTTAGTTTACTGTAAGCTTCCCGTTTCTCCCCGAATTGGCAAAGAGTACTTAATGAAGCTTTTAAATACTTTGTACTATAAACCGATAACTTTATTTCGGTCAGTTGGACACTCAAGCTTCAGCCGTTACAACGTTTGAATACCTAAAAACGGATCCGAATTAACCGTCATCTCGAAGGTCGATAACGTACTTACAAGGAAAACGCGCCAAGGCCGTGTTTCATCAGCCAAGTTCACCGGCAGGCCTTATGCCCTACCTACCTGTCATACAAATCAATCCGAGCACTGTGATTCGATTTTGTAATTATTTGGTTATTCAATACCTTGACGTGTGACTTACAATTACCACTGATCAGGGCTATTAGGAGCGACCTTTACTTTAGAAGCGAGAATTATGGCTATTTGTGCGATAATGTATTCTTCAGTTGAACAACATGTCTTTGAACAAAGGTAAGACTGAAAAATACCTCATTCATTACATTCCAACAGGCTTAAGTACTTCCTCATGAGCATTAGGCAATTATGGAAGTCTAGAATGTTCAGTAACCATGAAGTTATATTGATGTTTGCATACGGAGTTATGTAACGAACATAACATTCCGGGCTATTTTGATTGCTTCGCCATCTCCAATATAACGTTAACGAGGTACGATTGTCCATTTATTGCCGTTCGTTAGACGGTGTCGCTTACTCGATCATTCTTTATAAATGGCGCATTTCTTCCTGAACTTTGTCGCCAGTCACCTTGAAGTACAAGATGTACTTACAGCTCCCAAGGTACATATCGACTGGTTTAAAACTTTTTAAGTAGTCATTTTCCTCACGATTGAATAATTCGGCCTTCGTCGGCACACTCATGTCGGTTACAAAGGCATGTCTGAAATCTTTACGACAACAGATTCAATATGTGAGATCATGGTATCGTAGGTTGTAAAATATTTTTATGTTGTGAAGTCATGCCAGCCATGATGCCACACGATGGCCAGATCAGGGGCATTTAAGAAACAATCCTTTTTTCTTCATATAATGTGTCTCGAGTTTATCAAATCTCTGTAAGGTAAAGATTAATATGAAAATATGTACTTACAGTGTGAAAAAATATAACACCTTATAATGTTCAAGGTTTTGTAGTCCGTCTGTTCTAATAACAATAGCTGTGCAGCGTACACATACACCTTAGCAAGTCGTGAAGCGTTTCATATCGCCTCTTTATGCTAATAGTACGTAGCACTGGGAGTCTTCAGTGAGTGATTTGCTAAAACAATATGAATATTCACGATTCAAATGTACACTTTAGCATATAGTATCTTTGCTACTAATGACTTTTTTGTAGAATCTTCTCGGGTCGCACTGAATAAGACCGGTATTCAACTTGCAATAAAATTAACATTAACTTGATTATCACATTAGGTTATGAAATATTTAAAAATATATCCAGGCAGATGAAGTATCTACAAAGTGGGAAGTAAAACATAATTCTGGAAATTCTTAGCACTTAGTAAACGTTTAGTCATCATACGTAAGTGCCTAAATTTAGTTATTACTAAACATAGCTAGTAAGATATTTGCGTTTCGAAAAGTGGGAGGTATACGTCACGAGGTGTTCGCTGTGCGCATCATGTGAGGTCACGGAGCGGCTCCGGCACGCTCCCGCCCCATCCACGCCACCAGATCGTGACTCGTCGGTGACCTCACGTTTCACCAGCTTCGATATTAGTTACACTTTTGTTCAACGTGCTCTTAGTGTTGGTAACTAACTACCTATTTGTATTTTGTTTAGTACATCAAGGTACATTTCTCATATTTTAATTTGTCATGAAAAGGTTTAATGACATTCTATGCCCATCCCTCGGAGGCAAAAAGGCCTTAGTATACATAATTATGTCATATCTAATTTGTCCTACTGGTGTAGTTTCGAAAATCGTAAAAGGCTTTTTATGTCTTCTTATGTCACAAGGAGGACTGGGCCCGAAGCTTTGGGCTTGGGGACTTATCAAGTAGTAAATTAAGAATGCGCTGGCTTAATTATTCAAGTTACTGTTTACTGATACAAGTTCGAATGAAGAGTGCGAGTTTCATAAAAATGTTCGAATTAACGTCAGGTTATCGAGTAAATGTTACTGTAATTTTTTTTGACAAACTTGCCTATACATAGATGTTAGTTCGATATGAATCACAATTGAGTATTTTATTTTGGATAGCCTTTACCAACACACATAATTATCACTGATTCTTTATTCCCGGCACAATTTCCATCAAACGCCCAATATTCATAGCGTTTCTTCAAAGGGACTAATTTCCAGTTTTCGATTTGTGTTTTCATCTATTTCAATGCGAATATATTTTATTACCTATCTCACATCTAATCTCAGATCAGATATGATATGACTGCTTTCAAGGATATAATCATCGATTATCTAGCATTAGATATCAGTAAAAATATGTAAATATGTATCCCTACAACAAATGACGTCTGCTCAGTAACTACTACTTAGAATGAAAATTCATTGTGCAAAAAATGTTTATTCCGTTCAGTTACCTCCAAGGAATCCTTCAAACGTGCAATAAAACACCAGAAATCAATGCGAAAACAAAATTGTATTATTGTAAAATAAATTGATCCGCCTATGGGCGCTCAATGCTCACACGCATGCCATTTATTCAAATCGATTGTCGAACGGACACTTGAGCAAACTTTGTGCAAAACAGTCCATTGTGACGTCTGTAACCTGACGCGAACAAATACACACAGCGAACAGTGCTTGGAGCGTTTTTGACAACAATTGATCAGGTTGCAGTGTACAGTGTTCCATTCAGACGCTGCTATCATTTGATACTCGTGCGGCTTCACATGGGACTAGCAAACGAACTATAGCGGTTATTCTATCAAACAATTCCTCGAGACTTGTTGAGATCTATATTTAGTTTTAGAGGAACCGTTCTATAACCTACGAAGTAGTTATAGTTGACGAAAAATATATCTTTTGAGGATAGGTTGTAGATCAGAAAATAGACTCGAAAATGACTTATTTGGTCTCGATACAGAATGTCAGGAATGTAGTCTTTTTAGTCTAGCTAGATGCTCCTATAATATGAGGTAGTAAGTATATGGTTTATGGCTGTTGCGTTGTTTCAACACCATATTTGGTCAAAATTAAAATTTTGTCAAGTACCGTGTTCCAGAAGCTAGTAACTATAAAGCAGTTGTCCAAAAACCCAAGTCTAATTCCAATAATGCTATTACATTGCTTCCTATTCATTACAATTGGACTTTGAAATCTTTACCAGATGTCTCATTTTGTTGACGTAGAAATGACGTTTTCAGTTGACAGGTGGTCAAAAGTCTTGCGGTCGCGTCGTACCTGTAACCCCTACGTAAGGAAACTTTGAGGTACAGCGGGTCTCATGACGATATGACCTAGTTGTCCGTTTGTGGTCAGAGCTTTCCTCGAAGACACGTCATATGTCAAGTTATTGGTGAAAGTAAACAATCCTTAGATACTAGGAGAACGAGTTTGCGCGCTCTGTTGAATGTTTCAATTTGCGAAGGCGAGTGGGAATGCTTAAAAGTCCCATGAATCTTCACCTTTTTTACACTCTGTACTCCCAATTTTCCTATCTTTTAGTTGTAAAGTGACTAATTAGGGTTAATTTCCAGGATCATACAGGGTTAAAAATACTCAGTAGCAGAACATAATCTGGAAATTTGCCTGATAAAGATGGCTATAGGCTCGCCGTTTACCGACTCCTATGGACTAAAACTGGGTATACAATATGTATCTGTTATGTATGGGTATATACAGTGAATATAATACACTGACGGACTCATAAACTGCATCAAAGTAATAGACGACTTTGAAATAAATATTTTAACCAAGTATGCATACTTTCTATACAGATTTAAATTGAAACCTCTAGATTGGTTCGTGAACCTTAAAACAGCGTAGGGTCATATCTTTAAGTTGAAGTTTATGTACTGAAAAAGACCTTAAGACTTTTTTTGAAAAAAAAAACAGAAATTTAAGAAAAATTGGTTTAATTAAAAAATTGGTTTTAACAATAGACACAAACTTTATGCAAGGGTTTATTTGTGTTTTAATAAGGTGTATTACCCCCACGTGCCCTTATTACGGATTCTAATCGGTTCCGCATAGATTTTATAAGGGTTTTTAAAAGATCTTGCGGAATATTGTCCCATTCTTCTGAAAGTGCTGTTCTTAGTGCTGCCACTGTCGTGGGCGAAGGGTTTCTCGCATATACAGCTCTTTTTAAATTGTCCCAAACATGCTCGATGGGATTAAGATCCGGGCTGCGTGCTGGCCAATTCATTGTACGTATCCCAACCTCTTCGCAATAATGTTGAACTTGTGCAGCTGCATGCGGCCGGGCATTATCCTGCATTAAAGTAAAATTTTCGCCTATGAATCCCATGTAAGGCACCACGTGATCTTCTAATATCTCTGTTATGTAGTACTTGTGCTGTCAAACCCCCTCTATTACCGTTTTGACGGACCATGTCTATGAACACAAGTTCTGTTCGCCCGTTCATCGATATGCCACCCCAGACCATACATGAACCGCCTCCAAAAGGAACACGCTCCTCAATGCAACTTTGAGCATATCGCTCCCCACGTCGACGATAGACTCTTCTGCGACCATCTGCACCATATAAACATGTCCTACACTCGTCCGTGAACAATACAGAGGCCCACTGCTCTTCTGTCCAATTCAGGTGATGACGCGCAAATCTTAAGCGAGCTTGTCTGTGAGCTGTAGACAACTTTGGACCATTTGCTGGTCTAAAAGGGGTGATATCCGCTTCCTTTAACCTTCTTCTTATTGTTCGTGCACACACGTTTACTCCACGCACTTCATTAAGCTCGGTTTTGATGTTAACTGACGTGAGGAAACGATTTCGCAGGGAAGTTATAACAATAAATCGGTCATCACGACCTGTGGTTGCTCGAGTTCTGCCTGTACCACGTCTCCTCCTGTAAGAACCTGTCTCTACAAACCTTCTGTATATTCTAGAAACCGTAGACTGGTTTAAATTTAAATTTCTACCAATCGTTCGTTGATCCAAGCCCTCCCGCACCAATGCTACAATTTGTGCCGCTTGTTCGGACGAAGTATCCATATTATGGTTCAAAAACTCTCGATGTGTTAAAAAACTAACCCAACAATTATGCTGGTAACAATAATTCAATTGACAAAACAAAAAAAATCAATGAGAATCAATTTAAAACTTTGCTATAAATAACACGCAAATCTGATACTACAAGTAAATTTTCTTTTCCCGGCTATATTCATTTGTTTTACTGCAGTTCTATTTTTAAATTTAATTTTTTTTTAAGATTAAGAGCCAGTCTTTCCATATTTATATAATTTAATCTAAAAAGTTTGCATACTTATTATAAAAAATCCTTTTAGAGTAAACCTGAACTTTGATGCAGTTTATGAGTCCGTCAGTGTATATGTAAATATCAGTGCCTATAGTAGGTATTACGTTTTTGAATGCGAATGAAATTACAATGCTATACACAAAGGTACTATTATTTTTTTAATGATAAATGTTTTCAGCGCTTTGTGATGCGGTTTCCGCTCAGAACTTCCTTATTGCTGTTTTTTTTTTCTATTGGGTAACGTAAAGCAGTGAATTTGAGGATATGTATGTACATACAATCACGCCTCTTTCTTATTGGGGTATGCAGAGACAACCACTTTCCACTTCTATTTTCATACTTCACTACTTAAATAAGAAATGCGACTACACATTCTCGAAGGTGTTGGTATAGTGTATTCATATAATGATGGTTTTGTTAAAATGTATTCAGGAAATGATGAGGTAATTTCATGATAAAATCATCACACTTTTTTTTATTGAATTAGAATCTCCCACGTTTTTTAAGTCAGTAAAACATTAAAATTTATTTGCTAAAGTAGGTTTATTAGGTAATGTTGGAGTACTCAGTCTGTTTTATTCTTTCGGAGAATATCTAGTATGAGTGACAGGAACGCGATCCTGAGCATCCACTGTATATGTACATGACATATTGGTACATGTATTGGGAAAATGGGCATGTCAGAAGCACTGGAAACCGGCGGACATGCATGAAAAGTTCGATGACAGTAGACGAAGATCGTGGACCGTCTCAGGACACGAGCAGATCATGAGCTATTGTCTCTTTTAAGGGTTTCGTGCCTCAAAAGGAAAAATAAACTTAACCCCTAAAGGATCACTTCGTTGTCCGTCTATCTGTCCGTCTGTCCGTCTGTCAAGACCTTTTCTCAGTAATGCGTGAAGGTAGGTATCAAGTTGAAATTCATACCACATACTCAGGTCTGTAACGTCTTGAAACTGTGCAAAAATCAAACTTTAAAGTCAACGTAATCAAAATTATATTGCTTGCGGTTTATGTAGCTTAAGTTACGGGACCCTCGGGGCGAGAGTCCGACTCGCACTTGGCCGGCCCTTTTTCTAATGATTTCGAGATCCCCACGGAGTGTTTATGTCGAATTGTCGACCCGACTAAAACGTCGGTCGAAGTCATGTCTCTACTTACACCGGAAGGAAAAAGGCGTCGATATATGTACGTAATTATAACAGTACATATGTTGGATAAATGAAAATAGCTCATACTGCGGCGTCACACACAGTGACTAGCCAGCTGCCGGGGTGTTCGCTGAAGGATTTTCCTACTTATTTATATCCTGCACGAACTGTGCGTAGTAATTACGATTAGTTGACTATCATGAATATTATAATTATTTTATTCAATGAATATAATAGTCTCTTGCTATTACAGCCGAGGTGGGCAGCGAGAGACTTCACCCTACGATACGGTTTGTGAGAGTCTCAAGTCAAGAGAGAGAAGTACTCTTCTCCTTCCCTTACGCCTTAGGTGGAACTGTCCGAGGCGTACGTATGGAGTTCTTGGCCACGGTCACCGCTCACCGTCAGGTAGATCATATACCTATTAGTCTTTTTGCCGTAGTAGCTAAACCTACAAGTATTGCGATTCAGTCAGTCAAACTTGTCACGAGACACGGGTGACACTTGGCAAATGTGTGAAAATGCCGTAAAACTGACAACAAATTTTATAAGAGTTTATGATACTTCGTAGTCATAATCACGTAAAAAAAAATGAAAAAGAATTTTCATTTGTACAAATTATTAAATAAATGATCAACCATTCAGAATTTAAGACCAGTGCAGTGGTCCCGTTTGTACTCGCTAATTTGCGTGGTAATTTTTATCAACGTGAAAATTTTAAGTATGTTCGTTGGAAATATTTTATGTGATGTTTTGCCAAAAGACATTTTCCGGTTCAGAGAAAATAAGACGGAGGATAAAAAGGCACAGAAATGAGAATAAAAGTGTAGGGAAGCGCGTAAAACAAATTAGCATGGCCTTGCCATTGTGTGGCAGACGCCGCGTCGCGCTCCGGTCAAAGTCACTGCCAGCATGCCAAGTACGTACCTGTGCGTGTTATCCGTGTACAAACCTAATGCTTCATAATATAGCACTAACTCCTACTACATGCCTGATTAGAATTTCATGGTCACACAGAATTGTGTTTTACTAAAATTTGAACATTTTTGAAGTTCCACTTTTGGTACGTATTTTTTCACGCGGCGGAAGAAATAAGTAGTTCTTTAAATTGTAGACCTTCCAGTTTTATTTATGAGTAAAATTATATTCTACAATCTGCCAATGAATGTTTTCAGTTCCGTGTAATAGGGTGCGTGCCGTAAATAGGCTGTTATGTTTACCGTCTGAAAGATACACGGCGCATTTCAGAGTACATTTTTTAGATCTTTTTTGAGTCTGTTCATTTTCAGACACAATTTTCATTCTTATCAGATGAAATAATGTTAGTAACGTTTCTTCCTAGCCTTCTCTTTTCCTTTAACTTACTCCAAGTGCGAGGAAAAAAGAGATTGCATTGCGTTTGCAAACGACAGCTAGTTGCACCAAGCGCTTAGCTAAATGTGAATTCTTTGTTTGCTAACTTAATACCTACCTAGTATAAAAAACCGACAGTGACTATGTAAAGACAGAATGTGTTACATTGTACCTAAATATGCAAAACACAAGGTAGCCGTTGGCAAAAAGATGTCGATGGAATGGCTCGTCTTCGGTATTTGCAAATCATTGATAGAAATTCCAGTCCGCAAATAGACAGAACAGATTGCCCATAGCTTTAATATAGCAAACATATAAGAATTACCGAGCTAGTGGTATGTTTTCTCAGTCTTTACCGTACATTGTATTATCCTTGTGATTAGCATTGCGTACTCGGTTCTTCGAATAAAGGTATTTTATCTTACATACATTAGCATTGATGGTTTTGCCCACAGTGTTTCTATGAAATGAAACTTCAACTGTGAGCTATTGAAACACTGTAATTGTTTACGGATCAATTACAGTTGACACGAAACTGTAATTGATTTTACAATTTGTAAGTTATCAGCGTAAAAACTCTGAAGTTTGAAATTACCTTACTTCTTTTCTCATGTCGATAAGCATTCTCGGAGGCGCTCATGAGTCCCTTCGGTGTGTTTGGGCATGCAGCGCACGTTAGTAGGTGAGCTATAGTCTGTGAAGTAACCCCACATTGCCTGCGTCATCTAGGAACCATGTGAGTTGATATCTGTATGTACATTCGACGTATCTGGAGCTCTGTACACTTACGGTACATATCCGATGCGTGTTGACTCCTAAACTAACAGCCTTTCTCTAAACCTAGGTATATATAAACTTCAATAAATTAATAATAATTCTTTTGACGTCAGGTTTGAACTAAAATTGGGTTAGAAGACGGAGATAGTTAAGTTTGGTATATTAACCTCCGAGGGCCTTTGATCGACCCATGGAAGTTCGCAGCAACTTTTAACTAACTTCAAATACGAAACACCGGTCGTGTTTTGTTGATGTTTATATAGAATTTAGTGAAGCTTAAGCTATATCGTACGTATTATACTGTACAATATAGTTTATTAGAATTGTCTTCTGAATCGTGTTGTATAGAAATAATAAATGTTAACGTTGGTCTGAAAAACCTTTTATTTAAATTAAACCCTCTGCTTCTCATAACAAGTTTGTCTAATCTTTATTTTATGGAAACTTGGTTACCTACCCACCACAAACTGCGCATTTAGTTTTTATTACATTTAGATTAAGTAAGCTTTATCTTGAATGGATAAAGCTTACTTAAACGAGTAATCTAATTTTTAGTTCGTTTTATCATATGTTTACTCTGGACTGGACCATTATTTAAAAAAAGAGTAAGTTTAATTTAAATAAATAAAATTATAGATATGGTTTTAGTTTTGTTATTAAATCTTTTGATTGGCGCGCATCTGAGGTTATTATGTTAATTAAGTTACGGGTTGTATATTATCATTGTTATTTCATAAACCAAAACAAAAATTTAAGAAATATCTATATTTTACCACATAATATTAATTATAATTATAATCTTAGCTCTGGCATGTGGATGTAGGTAACTGGTCAATTATTCAGTATTAAAAGTAATTATTTAGTAATATTTGTAGTAACAGTAGCCTCAACATGGCGACATAGACAATACATTATCTCTTCGACTTCGTCAAAAAAGGTTTCATGTTGTCAAGTCATCACAGTCTCCATGCTGAGGCTGAACGCAAGAAACCTGAGAATTGATTGCTTGTTAATTAACCAGCTAGAATTGTGACGACTAGAAATTCTCATCCTCGTGGACCCTCGGAAGCAGGCTGCGGCGGCGGCGCAAAATGCGCCTCCCCATGCCCGGGGCTATATGGGGACACTGGGCCAGAACCCGAAGGAGGCCATCTCGAAAGAGATGATCCTGGTGCGAGAGATATGTTCCCTGCATTCTCACCTCCGGCAACCGAAGACCCAAAGATGGCGGGCGTTTTAGTCGATTCGAGTCCGACATAACCACCTCCACCGGCCCCGGTTGGGGGCGGTATCCGTGGATATTTATTACACGATCAAATAAAATCCTCGTGGACCCTGGGGCCTGGTTGCCTGTCAAGTGGTACCTAAAGCTTAGATAGATAGATAAATCTTTATTGTACACCAGTATTACAGTAAATGTATGGACAATGCGTGACATTATGAACAAATGGCGGCCTTACCGCTAAGAGCGATCTCTTACAGGCAACCTTTCAAGCTCCTTCTTTTATTGTTTCTAACAGGCTTTTCCTCTTCATGTAAATGTTCAGGTAGAATACCAAGAGGTCAGGGGAACAAGCCGTCTGATGCTGCCTCATTTTTATTCAGCTCAAAAATATATTATTACTTCCAAAAATAACATTTATATTCGAAATAAAAATATGATTATGTATGAGGAAGAAAAATAACGTAGGTATAGGTAATAGGAGCGTAACCTGTGGAGCCATTGTTGCGTTCAGACAATTACCCATTGTGTGATGATGTTTATTTTGGGGTTCATGATGTCATCTAATTCTTAATTAGTTTTTGGTGAGCTGAACCAACGCTGGCCTGTCATTCGGTGGGTGAAAAAAAGCTAAAAACGTCGTTAATTTGGGCTATGTTGCAATCAAGTCACTGTTTTATGTAATGCGATTTGTTGGACAGCGGTGTAGTTTGGCGATTTCTTTTTATATTTGGTCCGTCAATTGACTACAACCCGCTAAAGCTGAGGTGCAGTCCAGAAGATACGGACCACCTATAGGACCACCATATAGGTAGGACACGTCACTATGAGTTCATTTCGTTCCGATGGTATGCCCAAGGTATTATCGCAGGAGCAAATCACTACTAATCACATCAACGACGTTACAATGGTGGCCCTTAGCTTCACGGCAACGTCAGATGAGGCTGAAACTGGCAATCAAACTCAATAGAAGTAGCAGCAATATGAAAATGATGATGGTGAAATTTCTGTAAATAGTCTGAGACCTTTTTGTAATGGGAATATTCGTTTGGATATAATTTTGTTGCTAATCTTGGCTGCCGATTCAGGCTGCTTCAATGTTGCTGCCAATTTCAGTCTCATCTTCGTCAGATGCTTTTTCACACACCGCAAAGGACTTGTGCTTTTAAAAAAATCCAAGATTACCTCACCTTGTTTATACGGTGTAGTCCACTTAGAGCACCCAGCTGAATAGCGCCTGAGCGAATAGCACCTAGCCATGTCCACGAAGAGCACAAGATTTTAGGCAGGTGCTATTCGTGGATAATAATTTATTTTTACATCATTGTCCACGAAGAGCAAAAGGTAACCAGGCTCACAGAAATATACTGCAGGTAACATTGGACTTTGTCAGATGACTTCTTAACGATTTTCATTCAGCTTTTAGTTTGTGGACTACCCTACCATCAGTGTTTCAGCACTGTACGTCATGAGCAAGATATTGTTAAGTTGCCAAAATCTCGTGCGGTCACAGATTACAATTTCACGGGTAGTAGACCCCGAGCATGCAGGCCGTCCGTTATGCGAGGCTCGGCGCCGGCGACGGCCGCGCAGTGCGCCGTCTAGCTGACCCACAACGACCGACCTCGATACGTCCAGATCATATCTTGTACGCTCCACCTATTCTAATAACTATAATATTTTTCAAAGTCGTAACATATGCCCCGTTATTAATAATAAATTTATTGTTATAGCTACCGAATCTTGGTGTGTTCCGTTTTTTAACCCCCGACGCAAAAACGACGGGGTGTTATAAGTTTGACGTGTCTGTGTGTGTGTGTCTGTCTGTGGCATCGTAGCTCCCAAACGGATGAACCGATTTGGATGTAGTTTTTTTGTTTGAAAGGTACACTGACGGACTCATAAACTGCATCAAAGTTCAGGTTTACTCTAAAAGGATTGTTTATAATAAGTATGCAAACTTTTTAGATTAAATTATATAAATATGGAAAGACTGGCTCTTAATCTTAAAAAAAAAAAAAAATTAACAATAGAACTGCAGTAAAACAAATGAATATAGCCGGAAAAAGAAAATTTACTTGTAGTATCAGATTTGCGTGTTATTTATAGCAAAGTTTTAAATTGATTCTCATTGATTTTTTTTGTTTTGTCAATTGAATTATTGTTACCAGCATAATTGTTGGGTTAGTTTTTTAACACATCGAGAGTTTTTGAACCATAATATGGATACTTCGTCCGAACAAGCGACACAAATTGTAGCATTGGTGCGGGAGGGCTTGGATCAACGAACGATTGGTAGAAATTTAAATTTAAACCAGTCTACGGTTTCTAGAATATACAGAAGGTTTGTAGAGACAGGTTCTTACAGGAGGAGACGTGGTACAGGCAGAACTCGAGCAACCATAGGTCGTGATGACCGATTTATTGTTATAACTTCCCTGCGAAATCGTTTCCTCACGTCAGTTAACATCAAAACCGAGCTTAATGAAGTGCGTGGAGTAAACGTGTGTGCACGAACAATAAGAAGAAGGTTAAAGGAAGCGGATATCACCCCTTTTAGACCAGCAAATGGTCCAAAGTTGTCTACAGCTCACAGACAAGCTCGCTTAAGATTTGCGCGTCATCACCTGAATTGGACAGAAGAGCAGTGGGCCTCTGTATTGTTCACGGACGAGTGTAGGACATGTTTATATGGTGCAGATGGTCGCAGAAGAGTCTATCGTCGACGTGGGGAGCGATATGCTCAAAGTTGCATTGAGGAGCGTGTTCATTTTGGAGGCGGTTCATGTATGGTCTGGGGTGGCATATCGATGAACGGGCGAACAGAACTTGTGTTCATAGACATGGTCCGTCAAAACGGTAATAGAGGGGGTTTGACAGCACATCGCTACATAACAGAGATATTAGAAGATCACGTGGTGCCTTACATGGGTTTCATAGGCGAAAATTTTACTTTAATGCAGGATAATGCCCGGCCGCATGCAGCTGCACAAGTTCAACATTATTGCGAAGAGGTTGGGATACGTACAATGAATTGGCCAGCACGCAGCCCGGATCTTAATCCCATCGAGCATGTTTGGGACAATTTAAAAAGAGCTGTATATGCGAGAAACCCTTCGCCCACGACAGTGGCAGCACTAAGAACAGCACTTTCAGAAGAATGGGACAATATTCCGCAAGATCTTTTAAAAACCCTTATAAAATCTATGCGGAACCGATTAGAATCCGTAATAAGGGCACGTGGGGGTAATACACCTTATTAAAACACAAATAAACCCTTTTTTTTTTTTTTTTTTTTTTAACCGGGGGTAAATCCTTCATGGATGTTATGCCGGACTCCTACCGACTAAAAACCCCCACGGTAACGCCCAGAAGCCTATGGATGGGAGCCCCGGGTAAGCCCTCGGAAGGATGTCCCAGGACTCCCATCAGACCTACGGCTACAATTGCGGCCTCGTCTCGGGGGTGGTTCGGGTGCTATCCCGCGTCTATGGGGGGGTTTTCGGGTGTTATCCCGCTTCTTAGGGGGGGGGGGGGCGTGCGTGAATCCCTCACGTCACGCTGCCGTCATGGGCCTGCTTCTGTAAAGACGGTGAGCAGCCAACTCACCGTCCTCAGGCCCCCGGTCATGGAGGCCGATGGTCTTCGGCGAAGACACGTCGGCGGTGCCCAAGCCGCCGACTGCGGAACTCGGGTGGGAGAGTTTTCTCCCGCTCTCGCCCCGCCGCCTCTTTCACGAGCATGACCTGCTCACAGAAAGAGGCGACGCAGTCCCACTTACTCCCTCTGGAGACCATGGCTCGCACCATGGTCTCGAGCGAGAGGGTGCCCACGCCCAGACCCACCACGAGGACCTGGCGCTGTTGCGCCCACGCCGTGCACTCCACCAGCGTGTGGAGCGCTGTGTCATCGCTGCGGTCCTCGCAGTGCTGACACTCGGCCGTGGTTTCCCGGTGTCTTCGCCACAGATACCTACCGAAGCTACCATGCCCGGTAAGCATCTGTGACAACCGGTAGGAGAGAGCACCGTGTCTCCTCTCCAGCCACTCGTCCATGACCGGTCTGACGGCCGCAATTGTGGCGAATCCCCCCTTTGGTTGCTCAAGTCGCATCTTCCATGTCTCCACGGTTTCCTGGTAGAGCTGGGACCGCTGGGCCTCGATTTCTCGAGACGCAGGCCATTGGCCCCGCTCCAGCGCCTCCTTGCGCCATATAAATAGAGACGCAAGGGCTCTCGCTTCCAGGTCCCATGGAGGGGTCCCGGCTAGGAGGCATGCCGCCTCACCAGAGATCGTGCGGTATCCCCTTATCACCCTGACGGCCATCGCCCTCTGTGGGCTCAGTAATCTAGCCACATTACTGGCCGTCAGGTTCTCCGCCCATACGGGGGCCCCGTATAGGGCCATACTTCGCACGATCCCCAGGTACAGTCTCCTGCAGGGGGCGTTGGGTCCCCTGATATTGGGCATCAGCCGCGCGAGTGCGGCTGACGCCCCCCTCAGTTTTGGGACCAAACTTCGGAAGTGATGTCCGAAGTTCCACCGGCCATCGAGCACGAGTCCCAGATACTTCATCGAGGGCTCGATGCCGATGCTGACGCCCCCTACCTGTAGGCTGGATCCCGCAGGTGGCGTCCGAGGTCCGTGGAAGCACAGAGCCTCGGACTTGTGAAGGGCGACCTCGAGACCCAGCCGCCGTATCCGACCCACGACTTGAGCAACAAATAAACCCTTGCATAAAGGTTGTGTCTATTGTTAAAACCAATTTTTTAATTAAACCAATTTTTCTTAAATTTCTGTTTTTTCTTCAAAAAAAGTCTTAAGGTCCTTTCCAGTACATAAACTTAAACTTAAAGATATGACCCTACGCTGTTTTAAAGTTCATGAACCAATCTAGAGGTTTCAATTTAAATCTGTATAGAAAGTATGCATACTTGGTTAAAATATTTATTTCAAAGTCGTCTATTACTTTGATGCAGTTTATGAGTCCGTCAGTGTATATTAGTCGGGAGTGTTCTTAGCTATGTTTGAAAAAAATCGACTCAAGATGGCCGCCGTCACAACATGTTGGAATACATATTTCTTCATAACTCCCTCAATATGGGTATCAAATGAAAGAGTTTGACTAGTAGATCACTTTAAAAAGTATAAAATAAAAATTGAATTATAAATTTAAAAAACCCCGTCACAAAAAACACCTCCAAAAAGTTGAAAATAAATAAAGTTTGGCTTTTAACTTTAACGGTTGCCATGTCGGGGGACCTTCAATTGTTCCGATAATATAACGGAGTGCTGAATTAGTTAGGGTCCCCCGACATGGCAACCGTTAAAGTTAAAAGGCAAACTCCATTTATTCTCAACTTTTTGGAAGTGTTTTTTGTGACGGGGGTTTTTAAAATTCTTAATTTAATAATCACACTAATATTATAAAGGCTTCTTCACGTCTTAAACAGTTGAAGCGATTTTAATAAAATTGTATTTATGGAGTTAGCTGCTTAACACATAAGCTATGTTCGGTCGCGATAGCTGACATCCTCGCGGGCGGAGCACCGGGCAAAAGTTAGTTGTGTATAAAGGGCAAAATCTATCCGGAAATTGTGTTATTTTATGTATTTATAACTGTGAAGTTAAGCAATAATGTTACCTCTATTTCCCCCACTTTTCCCATTAGGTGTTCTGCGGGTGCCACGCATATTACACGTTTGTTGTTGCAATCTTTTATTCACTACTGCCTACCAGGTGGGTCGTATGCTTGTTTGCTACCTTAGCGGCCTAAAATAATAGATTATTATTAAAATCGTGTCCAAACAAATATGGAACAAATGAGTGTTAATGATTTGTTCAGCAGTGTGTGTTAATTTTCTCGGCGTTAATTAATAACAAAAAAAAAGTTTATTTTTCCTTTGATTTACCATACCTGACTGCTTTTGTCTTTTATCCTACCAGCTGAAGACACAAGGCATAATTGATATTTTTGTGTTAAATCTAAAATAGCTTATGCCTGCTGCTCTGCCCGCGTGGAATAGTAATCCAGTTCCCACGGCCGCAATAACCTATTTTTTGGATAAAAAGCTCAATAGCTCAGTTGGAAGAGCATTCCCCCTTTAAGGGAAAGGTCGTGGGTTCATTTCCCACTTGAGCATTTCATTTTCCCGATGTTTTTCGAATTTAAATTTATAAAAAATTAATTCAAATAATATTAGTTGGTTGGTTGATTTTTTTTGCAACTATGTATATGAAATTATTGAAGCCGTTGTACACTAATTGATTTCTCGGTATCTATCGTCACTCTTCTCGGTCCAGGAAGTGTTCGAAGCTATGGTACGTTAGTTTAATGTTGTGTTGACAGTTCTGTCGACGGCAGCTGTGTTGTGTTGCCCGACCTTGTCCCGGCCGAGAGTAACCTTACGGTTGTAACGGACGTGTGTGCATTGTTCCACTGCCGCGGCTTGCATGCCTGATGAGAACGGAACAAGCCATCTCGCAATGTACATTCCTGTTAGATTAAATTAATAGTTATTTATTAATCATTGGCTGTCTGTATTTGGTTGCCAATGGCGATATAGTTTCAAAGCAGGCGAAATTTAAATTGATTTTCCTTCCGCTTCACAGGGGTTTGGGTTGTAAGTTGGAAATCTTTCGGAACTCGGAAACTCCGGTATGACTCGTACCGTATGAGCCTGTATCTTGAATAATCCAATAATTAAAAATGTTATCTATATATACAAAAATGAACCCCTATTTCCCTTGGTCACGACATACATCACGCCTGAACGGCTGATCCGTTTTCGCTAATTCTTTTTTTTGTTGTGTTCGTTATTGTTAGGAGAAGGTTCTGGGAAATAAGATAATTTTAAACTATTTAACCACCATTTAAAGCTTACCCGACATACGCCATGTCTTAATTTTGAATTTGGAATTTGAATTCGAAAAAATAATTATAAGAATTTGATACAGCTAATTGAAGTAAACAGAACATAACATCATTGATTCTAATTTCTAAGGCGGAACAAAGTTTGCCGGGTCAGCTAGTAACAGATAAATATTCTCGCGTGTATGTCCTAGCAGAGGGAGGCTGAGAAGGCAGTCTTTCCTATCCCGTATAACAGAGGGTGAGACTATTCTTATCAACCGGCCATATGTTAACTCCCTAATGAAGAACAACCTTTCCCATAGGTGCCTTGTTGCAAACCCCGCGGGGAAAGATGGGGTGGACCCTTTAGTCTACTTTCCCGGGAGCAACAAGGCTTAATGGACCAATAGTAATAATTATTAAAAAAGCTACTGAACAATATCTCCATAATTCGATATGCATTTTTATGACAAAATGAATATACCAATAGTTTATTTTGATGTCACTTGAAATAATTATATGCTGATGTCATGTAAAAAGTACCTACATAGAGTGATCACGACGACACGCCGCCGCCGGTGTTGGGAGTTGAGCAGTGTGGTCTTGTCACAATTAAATGGCGTCGCTCGTGTCAACGACCTATGCTGGCACTCGACTGTTAGTTAGCAATACTCGCCTTAGTCTAGACGTCTTCGCACTTTTTAATGTTTATTCAAAAGTTCTTTCCTCTTTTACATATAAAAAATATAAATGATGTGATGGTCACGTCAGCAGAATTATACGACCGAAATACATACTTAATGGCTTTTGGCCGCGGCTTTACGTGAATTAATGTAGATTTTGATTGAATGTTTCAAAAAGGAAATACATTTGAATTATTGCTACCTCAGACTCAGATGTCTTTAGTCTTTACCTCAGCAAGTAGTAAAACGCAAGTGAGATCAGTGGTATCGTGAAAAATTTTAGGTCACGGTAACCGATTACTACCAAACAGGCTTGTACTAATTTGCTATGATAGTAAAATTCATAAAATTTTGCGTCGTCTACAAAATGTGTAATTTATTACAACATTAGTTCTACTATTCTTTATAGGCAGAAGCGTAAATAAAGTATGTCACCGGAAACCCATGGTGATTACGACTTTTCGCTTCCGAGGCCACCGTGTTTAATGTTACAAGTAAATTAGAATCGAGTGAAGAGCGTTATACCTATAAAACCTTTAACGTCTTGGTACGTGTTACAACATCCAATTCGATTCGCACCAGTAAGACATTAGCAATCGATTAACGATGGCTACGCGATTGTTTCACAGACGAATCGATCAATATCAGAGCCAATCTATGTTTTTAAAACAGTGCCTGCATGTATTTTTTACGTATCGAACTTCTATAAATCTAATAATGATTTAGGACGATATTTATAGTTTGTTGCATGTAAAAACTCAAGAGGTATTAAGTTCTTCACGTTTAGATAAAGCAACGTTTTTGCACAGTTCCCTGCTATCTATTTGCCAAAATAGTTATGGAAGCACAAAAATGCTAACAAAACCATTAACCAGCTGCAATAAAAAGAGTTTCTAGAATGCTAAAAACATTTTGCGATAATTCTTTAGAAGGTGTTTTGTGTTTAGAGTCTTTTATTCGGACTACCCTCACTTTGTTAATGTATTTTTCGTGATTTCAGTGTCAAACTCTTTAGTTACACAAAGCCGCGAAATATCAGATTAGCTAGCCTTTTATGATGATATTTTATTGTTGGTAATGTGCGTATTACTTAGCGTTGATGGCCAGTAAATTACATCAGAGGAAATTATTAAAACATGCGTGTGGTTACGCATATAAGTAATACTAGATAATAATTTATTGCGCATTCAAACGACTTTGTAATTTGAAGTCAGTCGTTTTTAATATTAATAAAAACAGATATACTAAGCGCTAAAAAGTGTGAATGGAGAAAAAATTAAATTATACGATGAATCATAATATGAAGCAGCAGACGCATAGGATATTATTTAATTACTTAAATTTTGAATATTTTCTCTGTGGTTTCAACTAGAATCATCTATTTGTTCAGCATCTTCAAATAATCAGACAGTAAACAGGAAGTTTTAAAAACAAGCTTAGTTAATTTGTGTTACATGTATTGGTAAGCATAACTTCCGTCCCTCGTTGAAAATAGTTTAGGAAAAGTTATCTCTGTCTAAAAAACTTTTACTACGAGTTAACCGTAGGTATAAAATTTAATAACGCGATCCAGGTTTACAAGCTTCTTGCCACATTTGATACAGGTATCCAGTATCCTGCATATCTAACTAACCTGTAAGGTTATCTTTATTATTATTGATAGTACTTAGTTTATCTAAATTGATATTAATATTGAAGTAGTTTCTGGTTAGTAGTTAGTATCAGCGTTTCTTATCTGTCATGTGATTTGAATTTCCTTATTTATTGTTTTTTGTTGATTTTATGGTATTGCCCAACTTGCCCAATAAGTTTACTACGATCCTAATGTACCCAATTTTGTTCTTATTTTGGTAGTTCTTTCTTTTTATCTCTTGTATAGAAGTTCTTCCCGAGGAGGGCCAGACAGTAAGGGATGGCCCTGGGTCAACCGGGGTGCGAAGAATATGTCGAAGACAACCTGACCTCCTGCCTAGCACCACGACCCTCAGTCGGTGTGCGGCTTTAGTCGGTTTAAGTCCGACATAACCTCCCCTTCTCGCTCCGGCGGGGGAGGTATCCGTGGGGATTTCCACACGAAAAAAAATTATACAAGTTCTGAGCGAAAAGTTTCTCTTATTTTTTTTTCAATACTATTATAGTTACAAACATATCCTACTTATTCGAATACTGTTATTGTGAACAACTTTATGACGGATTGTTAAGTACTGCAAAACCCACCTTATTGTGTGATAAGTCGATCCTTCTAGAAGAACAATATGATAACTTCGAATTAAGGATTTGGGCTTCGAATAGATATTCATTCCTGCATGACATGGAATCTACTCTACCCCACTCTATATTCTGGCATTCTGCCATCATCGATGTTAGATTTACTTTAAAAAATTGCGATTTGTATTATAAGCATTAGAAGCGATGACAAGTCGAAATTGAAATTAGTGTAGGTATTTGTCAGTTTAATAATTTTACTAATAGGACAATAAAGCTATTATTTTGTGATATTTCTTCCCAAGTATTTTCTTATACATACAATGGTTACGAGTTTACATTATGCAGGTATATGCCGTATAAGTAGGTGTGAGGAATATAATAAATAGAGTAGATAAATAAATATTTTTCACAACATTCTACACAACGCTATCTAGACCCATGGTAAGCTTAACTAGCTTGTGTTATGGAATCTAGAATGCGGATAAACATACTTAGATACTTTTTTTATGTAAATACATACATATTATACATAGACACACCCAGACCAATGCAAATAGCCATATTCATGGATACAAATATTTGTACTGCGCGGGGATCGAACCCGCGCCTCTTGCGTAGCAGTCGCGTTCACTACCGTCACGCCACAGAAGCTCTCGAGTAACCAGTTATACATCTCTACAAGTACAAGCGGCTTAAATGAGACCAACATGGTCCCGTTAAATCCATGGAAAGCTATGAAACAATTCCCTCCTCGAAGAGGTAAAGGTCTATTAATCATCTATTTACTTCAGTACTTAACAGGGGGTGCAATTATAACCATCCGGGGGGTGCCCTTGTCATGGGCTGTAAGTTCACTCTCGGATCAAGTCGTATAGCTTTGTTCAAACCTCTGTCAATTCTGATAGTACTATATATATAGATTTTCATCAGTGATACAGGGTGATACAGTGGTACCTGTGGTACTACTGACTATTGTTCCGGGAGCGATTTTAGAGTTATTGGAATTTCCTGTTAGACATTAGACATTTTTAACAGTAGCAGCTAGTCTGCCAGCAATAGGGCCCCTTACATCGCGTAGAAAACTAATAACATGAATATAAAACGAGCGATAACTGCCCTTTCGAACACACCATAGGTCAACCTATATCAAACAAATATTTTCAGAGATCAAACGTGTATTATAAAACGCAATTAAACCCCTTTATCAGTGGCGGGTGTTGAACCGCCTCGGCTCAATTGCGGTGTTATAATAAAAGAACCAAACGATAAATGCACTGTGTATACACAAGCCCGTGTGTTGATAGGTGAGGGTATCGTGACGTCACCACGCCCACACACATAAGTGCTACCCACCTTCACGCGGCGGTGACGCGGTGGATTGTTTGTGATATATCGAAAGGTTGATGTGTGAATGGACGTCATGCATCCCCCGCAGTTTTAAGGGATGTGTATGAACCTTGTAGAACTTTTTTAGTTTATTCTTTAGTCTTTGTTGTTTCAAATAAAGGTAAGTTTTCAAACTTGCATATCCCTGAAAGAGCAATCAGAGGTGTTTTTTTTCTTAAACATTTATCACATTCGTCAAACTGATGACCACAATTTTTGATATCTATAATGTTGGCCTTTATTTAGTCGTTCTGACTCAGGACGACCTATTGCAGTCCGCTGCAAGAAAAAAACACTGCCTATGTTATTTTAAAACTATCGCGGCGTATACTCATAGTTTATAATAGTTCGGGACTTAACGCGATAAATTTTGGAAAACTTACTTTTGCCGACGTTTCGGATACGTTACAGCACCCGTGGTCACGACTTGACCAAATCCAAAATTTTCTGTCCTGAAAAGTCCTGAATTATAAACTGAAAGACATTGCTAAACCCAGAATAGATTCCTGAGTCCGACAATCACCACACTCGCACGCAAATAAAAACAACAAAAACAAGTCAGTCAAGTTAATTGTTCTAATAGCGATTAACAGGATTTAATAGACATAATGATATCCGTCGTTGCGCACGCGCTATTTATTACTTGTGCTTGGTGGTGGTATCCTTGCGAGTTTTCCATTCATGGCCTTAAGTTGCCGGCGGATGTTTGAACAGTTATAAAACGAGTGCACTTCCGCTGTAAATCATATTGTTTGGTGATTGCCACGATTTGTGTGAGCCACTTTGTGTTGCGTGGACATTTTAATTGGGAATATAAATGGGTATTGTGTCTTGTAGATAGACTGAAGAATTTAGTATCAGCTGTTTGATAGGAAAAAGCCTCTATCTAGGACAGGACGACCAGTCCACGGACTTCAGCTTTGTCCCAAGACGTACACACATCAAAAAAAGTTTGCGATCAATGGCATAAACTCCTAGAATTCTTTAAATTTAACTTTATCAAGAAAAAATCTATGTTGTATGCTTTCTTTAAATAGGAATACCCTGTTTGAAATTAAAATGTAAAACTATTTTTTAATATTTATTTAAAAAAATTGAGCCATTAATCATAATCCAATTGTGATAGAAATTTCATAGAAAGAAAAAGACTGTTTAATTAAACTTAAACTACAATTTATTATTAAAAGGTGTAAATTCAATATAAAATAACTCCTCCTCTGGCTCGAACACATGCGGAGATCCTCCTGGGCATGCTGAGGATCATGTTATCCAGCATTTCCTGGGGTAACCTATCCCATTCTTCTATAGCGGCTTCCCTGAGCTCTGGCACTGCCTGGGGATGTGGCTCATGGTTCCATACAGCTCGTTTAAGAGCATCCCACGCGTGCTCTATTGGGTTTAAGTCGGGCGAGCCGGCAGGCCAGTCTAATCGTGTGATATCGTATTCTTGAAGAGCAGCATTGACTCGTTGAGCTCGATGTGCGGGCGCATTATCATCGACCAATACAAATTGGTGCCCATGGTTTACTCGGAATGGTTTGACGATATCATCAATAGCAACTGCTTTGTACATATCTGCTGTCATGAAGCCCCGATACGGGATCAAAGGCGTTCTAGCTCCAATCATAATGCCACCCCAAAAAGACACCGATTTTCCGCCTTGCTGAACTGTTCCAGTGGCAGTTCTTTGTCTTTCACGGTCGCCTGGTCTTCTCCAGACACGGACACGTCGGTTATCTGGATGAGTGGAGATTCGGGATTCGTCAACGAAGAGACAGTTTTGCCAAATGTTTTCTTCCTCACCTTCTTCATTTTGCCGAAGTCTAGCCCTCTGCAATCTTCGTTGTTGACGTTGCCGGGAATTGAGCGGAGCTCGCCATGACCTCCGTGCTCGTAATCCAGCCTGGTGCAAGCAATTGCGAACGGCCTGCGTGCTAACTTCAAGCCCAGAGGCGGCCCTGACTTCTGCTTTTATTTTAGTGGCGTTGATTGTGGGATCACGGGCTGCCAGCAATCTAATATAGCGCTTTTGGGCAGCTGTCAAAACAGTTGGGCGACCGCTGCGATAAATTCTCCATTCCGTGGTACCTCTGCAACGTAGCCACGACACAGGATTGGGATATAGCAAGTCTGCGTGCTATCGTGGTGTATCCTTCTTCCCTCAAAGTTACTATTTTAGCTCGTAAAACCTCTGATAATCCTCTTGGCATTTTTTCAATCACTACTTTCCGCGAAAAATATCTTGAATCGGTTATAATTCACTAAATCAGATTTCTGAATGAGCGTAAGCTAGGACTGAAAGCCTTTTTGTAAGAAAAAACAATTAAACGGTGTCATTGTTTTGTGTTCTAATTCTTTGTTTTTAAATAAAGAATCTAGAAAGAAGAAAAAATCATACTATATTCTACAGTAACAAAAAAATTTCAGTTTTTCAAAGTGATCGCAAACTTTTTTTGATGTGTGTATGTATAGAAGCGTTTCAGATGTCCTGATCTAGTCTGACTGGTCGCGGGTGAATGTCGTAAATGTTGACTGCTTCAAAGGTAGTTTATTAAAATACATTATGGATGGTTTAAACGTTCGCTTCTCATAAACTGTGTTTGAGTGAGAACATAATTATCAATTTATTTACCAAATTATTGATCCAAAATGTATTAAAAACATTAGTTGAGGAATATCAACAAAGTAGTTGGAGGGGCTTCGTCTCCCCCGTCTAGGGGAGCTACGGACCCTTTCAATATCTGTCTTCTCCAGGGGAGTCAACAGCGGAGACATGAACCCGTCGTTAAAATAACATACATGTTGAAAAATCGATTATTATTTTGTATTATTTTCTTTCATAAGTACCGGCAATTCATTTTATGTTGTACGTTATGACGTTTTATCACTTATGTAAGCATCTGCGTCCATAAACGGAAGGTCATTTTGGAAATTAATTTTAATTGTTCCGACATGCCATTAGCCAAAGTATTTTTGAAATATTTTTGCAATTTACGTGAGCTGACGTATTCTGGCAACACAATCATCATCATCATTTTCTAAGCCTTTTCTCAATTCAGTATTCTGGCAACACAGCACATTCTATTTCATAATTACCCGAAGTCTTATAACTTTAAATGTCTGTAAATTTGTTTGTCCGAGCGTCAAACATAAATTACTAGAACATTTTTATTTTTAAAAGCTTATGCTTATACTAAATAATCCTATTATAGAAGGAAAACCCGGCTTCAACGTTTCATCTAATACTATTACGTAGTGTTATGAAATTTTATTTGCTCAGCAAATGTTACAATATTTGAATTTTCTTCAGAAATTGTTATCAGTCAATCATCATCACTATCATATTTGCGTTAGTCCCGGCGGCGGCCCCGAGGCTCTTTCATTCGGAGTCCGATATCCGACGTTGTAAATCGTACATAACAAATACTCAACCTAAGGAACCACTTGAATTGAAGAAGGGGAAGTGAAAAAAACAAGTATAAAATAGGTAAAAAGAAAGAAATACTACCAGCACTCATAAGTGCATGAAGATCAACCGTCAATGGTAGTAATTCTTAGGTCGGAATATGCAAAACGACGTACTAAACCATAGCAATTATAGGAATGGGTATATTAACGTATAAAGGGATAAATAAAAAGAGAAACGGTAATATCAAATATAGATTTTCTCTCGTTAAGTACGACGGCCGCGGATGGCACAGAGATAAAATTTTATATGTCTGATGCAAGTGCAGCAGCGGCGTATAAAATCTAGTTACATACCTCGGGAGATATATCTTGGATATAAAATGTGCTTTATACAGGCAGTACACGATTCTTGGGTGTCTTGTGGATGCTATCACGGTGAACGAGTTCGAATTCATCAAGCATAGATTTATTACAAAGCCATCCGTGCGTGCCAGTGCCTCGTTTGTCTCACGCCTTAGGTCCAAGGTATGTGTCTCAAGGTATACGATGATATTGAATGCGGTCATCACGGCTTCACATGAAAGTCCTGGTCAACCGCAACGCTTCGGTCACGGATCATTTCCTCTGCGCTTTCTCTCGGAGCCACGACCACACTGACCACTAGCTGAATATCCACCACCATATTATATAAAACACTAATAACTATAGCCTACTACCCATCATAGTGCTCTCCGTCTTATTAAGGCAATCCCTGGAAACCATTGGCATAACCTTAAACCCATTGTTTTTGGAGCTATAGTAGTTTTAGTAACCTAATAATCAGATCGTAAACGTACCTCCATGCGTAGACGCTACTGTAGGTAATATTGGCATTTTTCAATTTGAACCACTCTTACTACCTATTCTACCGAATAATTATCCTGATCAGTCAAGCTGAAGCCATTAGCCGCAAGGCAAGTAACACCGAACGAACGCACAACACAAGTCTGTTAAAAAATCACGCAGTGTGCAACTGTGTATAATTGAGTTCAAAGCTCTTTCAATATTGTTCGGCCGCCGCCAGCCGGCCTGGTCGCGGGAGGCTTTCAATCAATTTGCGCTTAATGGATCTATAGCCTAACCATTAGCTACATGGTACATGTCACGAATCACTTTTGTAAATGCTCAGTAATATTTTAATACGCCCCTTTTCCTTTATTTAGTGTATTTTTCCCGGTGAAGTTACTAAGGCAATTGGGTGTCCAAGGTATGTTCTCCATCCGACAGTACTTGGTTTGGAAGGATGTACCTTCGCCCTCATTTTTGGTCCGTCATAATAGGGGCGAGCTTATTACCATCTAATAAGATTATCTGAGCTCAGCGGTTTCTTAGATTTCCCTTACACAAAAAATCTGCTACAATTTTGCTCGACCTCGGCAATGAACTCGATGCCTAATGAACAGTAACCGCATCTCACCTGCTAGTACGGTAGGTAGTTGGCGACTGTCGTCATAGATCACCATAAAATAATGTAACTTAAACACATCTGTTTACCAGACCGGTACTTCTTTTTACCAGACCGGTACTTCTTTTTACCAGACCGGTACTTCTTTTTACCAGACCGGTACTTCTTCGAGAAAATCTGGTCCAAATATCATCCTACGGTCAAGAATTTAATAAAAGGGAAAACCACCCACTTTCTCGAGTCTACCTAATACGTTGCCACTTTTATAGCAAATAAAAGGGGCGGTCGTTATTCCTGTCCCGTTCGCGATTTGCATTGATTTAGGTGCGGAGGAATCGTCGCCCTCGACTGGTCCATATATCACGGAATTAGGTTAAGAAAATAAACTGGGACGTGATTCCGACGCTCTGTGGGAATGTCGTTGGAGTTATTTCATTTGCTCTATTTGCTCAGTAGAAAAGTGCTATCTAATATGACGATAGTTGTGATAATATAGCGTTCGACTGTATGTTAGACACGCGTTCTATTCCTTCTGTTTCCTGTGACCATTGACCTAGAGCAATAGGACCGATGTAACCTTCAGGATTTTTGAACGCATTCAGTGCCCATATTAGATAAAGTTATGCTTCATTTCGTAGTATGTATCAGAATACATATCTATACCCACACCTGTAAATTCCCGAAGGGGTAGGCAGAAGTGTATTGATACACATTTTGCCAACTATGATTTTAGGTACTAAGTAATAGGAGGCGAACCTATTGCTGTCTTTGTCACGGATTGTATGTTTAATGTCGGATGGAGAACAGCCCTATACTTTAGTCGCCTTCTGCGACACGCACAGGAAGAGATGAGGTGGTCCAATTCTACTCCACCGGGAACCAACACAGCTCAGATACTTTAATTTAGTAAAATGTATTCTTCATTTCCCATAACACGTGACCGCCATTTTTAACAATATAAAAAACCTACAAAACACGTGCTTTCATCGCGAATGAATTGTACAAAAACTGAAGCAAATACATTACCGCCGTCATAGAATAATTTCAGCGATAAAAAGCACAATAAAAACGCCGTGGTTGTATCACGCTAACTGTCGGTAAAAAATTACATCAATCTTGTGAACTCAGCCAAGCGGCAAGCCGTTTTTGCCAACTGGATGACTGAGTGCCAAATAATCGACGGTCACCGTAGACTGCCTCGGACTGCCTCACGGGTAATCGCTGGGGTGTTGTGACAGACAGTGACTCGCATTATAATCTACTACTCATCCTGATAATGCTGTTGCTAGATATCGTTTGCTTACGATATCGTATGTGACAGTTTCGCAATTCTTAACTAATCTTCTTAGTGCGAAAGTTCAAATGCATGATGTTTGGTTTCTGATTTCGACATTTTTACAGAGAACTTTATAGGTTCATGTTGAGTTTCGGGAATAGATAAAGAAATAGTTTGTTTATTTTTTTTACCCGACTACTGCAAAGCCAAAAGAAAGTTATTTGATCACTAAAAAAGACTATATGGATGTGGCCCAAATCTTACACTTACATTCCGACCGAGAATATGACATAGACTCTCGGAAAAACCCATGACTTGTAAGAACGCCATCAGTATTCCACGGGAATATAGTCCCGGGCATAGTCTAGCAAATGATTAAATAGAACCAATGAAAAATAGAGGTCGAATGTATGTAAACGACGAGGGATAATTGAGGTTCGCATCCCTGACATATTAATTACAAAGGAATACAAACATACATTATATAGATATAGTCCTTTGTGTTCTTTAAAACAATGTTATAGACACAAAGGACGTCTAATGTAGAAAAGAAAAATGAATTAGGGCGAAGATTAATAATACTTTTAAGAAGCGAAAGATGTATGCCAGGATCGTGGCCTTTGTGGAAAACTGTGTCTCTGCAGTCTGCCCCACTGGGAGAGATAGTATGTAATACTACTTTTTACAGTACTAACAGTATAAACAGACGTCATCAATTTACAATCTGAAAGTATAATATAACGAGCTAGGAGTTAAAGCTTTCGCAGTACTTTTATAAACTATAATATGAATTGGAGGAAATTGAACATTCTGCCCCTACGCTACGTTTTTGTTCTAGCAATGTCGCAGTTTATAGAAAGAACATTAACTTGTTCAAACTACCTATAGCCTGCAAATGTTCTCTAGTTAAAGAACCGGTCCTAATGTTGTAACACCGGGTCGAAACGCAATCGCGTGCGGGGCGAACTCGATATTACGATGCACTTAACAATGCATATGGGCAGGTGTGTCTTATTCACGGTTGGATTACTCCAGCTCCCTTCATTTGGTGTGTCATATAAAAAAGTGTAATTAATGAGGGGTAAACTGGTGGCCGGTGGTGCCACCTTCTCTCAGCCATCCGTGACTGGTACTGGGTGCCAGGTACACTAATAATTTAGTGTTGAAAGACTCATGTCGCCTTTCGTCTTTCTGTAGTTACTTGGCGATGTTTTAATGTTTACCTTGCTGTTGAGCAACGAAGACATACGGTACAGTCTAAGTACGTTCGCAACATTTTTGTCTTTTGAGATAAGCAGAGGCAATAGCTCACTAACCTTGAGATATATGGGTAGTATGCCGAATCAATTATTGTAGTAGCACACTGGGTAAAGAAAATTTGAGGAAAGACATGCCATCGAGACGACAGACAATTAAAGTTTCCAATAAACCCACCGTTTCCAGATACTTACCCATTATTCTCAATAATATTACATAATAACATATTTATCAGCTTGCACCTACCTCAATTCTGCATCACCCTAAGGTAGATGGCAGATAATGCCTTTGGCATTAAGTCCGCCTTTGTACAAACTGTGCATAAAGTTAAAAAATAAAAATAAAATAAATAACATCATATTTCTATGATATAGACTGATCGAAAGGTATGGAGCCAGTACCTAGTTCAAATAATTTCTAGACTTCAATATCTTCTTCGCACCTTCCCGCCCTTTACAACATCAGAGAATAACAATATAAGATTGTTTGAAATGCAAGTTTATACTATGACTCTTATCTCGAACTCGTCTGTCGTCTAGTAACGTAAATAAAATACTCTAATGTACACACGTAGCCCAATGATTGGCAGAATGTTGATGCAAATTGGTAGCGGCTGCGAGCGACGATCGTGTTTCTAATCAGCGCCATGTCGCTGGAACTTCACAGACGTGTTTGGCATTTCATTGTTGATTTGAAACGGTTTCGATCAATGAAATCTGTAGCATTATTCAAATAAATCATGTGGAATGGTGTAATAATGTATTTTTAAGAAAAGAAAACACACACTAACTCAACGCTTATTTAAAAATAAGTTTTGGCATAAAGCTGGCTCAAAGCGAATTAGGCACACAAAGATAAAAGGCTTAAGTTTTTTTTTTTTTTTTTTTTTCTTGCGGAAATCCCCTCGGATACCCCCCCTGCCGGAGCCGGAAGGGGAGGTTATGTCGGACTCGAACCGACTAAAACCGCACGCCGACTGTGGGTCTTGGTGCTAGGCCGGAGGTGAGGTTGTTATAGACATATCCCTCGCACCCCGGCTGACCCAGGGCAATCCCTTACGGTATGGCCAACCTAGGGGGGGACAACGGTGTCCCCAACTCGCCCCCGGAATGGGGAGGCGCGCTGTTTAGCGCGCCGCCACCGTGGCCTGCTTCTGCTGGGGTGACAGGCGGCTCCACCCGTCACCCCCAGGCCCGCGCTCATGGGGGACGGAGGTCAGTCAGTGCCCTCCGACGCCCAGGCTTCAGTTAACCTAAAGAATATAATTGCATAGTGTAAGTGGATTTCTTGCAGATGTTCTTGTAAGTTTAAGCATTGAAGGATTTCTTCTGAATTTTACTATAGGATATAATATTTTTTCTGTATATCCCCTATTTTCTTTATCTGCTCTCTTCACTCTCTTCTACATACATAAAAAATATGGAATGGATAATTGAGCACCTCCTTATTTGGAGTCGGTTAAAAAATAAACTTTAACGTCTATACGAGAAGTAACTGTATATAAAAACTTTAATCAAATAATCCATATATGCCATTCAGACTCTATACACTCAATACAAAACCTATTAATGTATGGGCGTTCAACCTGTCAAAGTAAAGAACCAATGTCAACATTGCCATTACAGTCCACTCTGTTTAGAAAACTACCGTTAACATTATCAACACAAGTGCTATTTCGCATAAGTGACGCAGGCGACTGCGATTTTAACCTGTCGATTAATCGATGCGAGCGCAACATTCTTTTCGCTCCGTCTCGGTGGAGCAGAGAATCGATTTGGCCACCTCGCCACGCACGCTCCACTCCACCGGCGATTGCGTCACTCTGTATGCTGTCAGGCAGATCGCTGCGGTAATGATCACTTACCTATGTTTATTACTTTGTTTGTTTCGTCCGAATTACGAACGGTCGCCAAGGACATTCCAGCGCATGACGATCTGGCTATCGTCAAGGTTACAAATTCTGTAAGATCATGTGACAGTTGAAATGTCTTGGTGAAATTTGCTACAATGTAGAAGTCAGTGATTGGAAATAAGCGGGTTTCGCAAGTACCTACCATAAAGAATTGATTCAATGTGACAGTTTGGTCTGATTGTGAAAGCAACATGGAGAAATACACTATATAACCCATGATCCATTTTGGTGGAGTACGACGCAGAACGCACATGAAAATATGCTGATTTGGATCTTGGATCCTTGTTATTCAGTTTCTTTTCGCCACGTCATCGTCACGACTAATTTGATTATACTTTGACAATCGGATATCCCCGCAATAACAAGAAGATAACCTCGAAACATTAACATTTAAATGTTTCCTGGGAGTTTAATGAGATAGGTAGTCTAAGTCACTTGCATATTTTGACTGTGGAAAACATTAATTATTTCATACTAAGTATTAGACCTAAGTGTATGAATGGGCTGACTCAACCGGGGAAGTACCACTCTTAATGAACGTCGATTTTATCCTTCCACATTCGGCATTTCTGGCTAGTGCGAGTTTTCTTGTGCTACTGTAAACGGTAAATTACCTTTCGTGGAAATCCTGTCATGCCCCTTGACTGTCTATCCACAATCGAAGACTTGACTGTTCGATTTTTCGATAGATCGATACATCGAAATAATTTATACTGTTTCAGGGGAACATAATAAAAAGAGGTGAAATTATACCAATGTAATTGGAATAGTTATAGACGATATTGAAAAAAAAAAAGACTTTTATCGTAAAACACCAGCAATAGGCTAATTCATTTATTGGTGCTGATGCTGAAACACCTTGACGATTACAAAACTTAGGATTTTCTGCCTGTTCTGAAAACGCGCTCTAAAATAGTATTTCCAATGTGTTTACAGGTTATATAACATTTAAATGAGAAAAAAATACTTATTATATTTTAAAGTTAACTAACCAGTGGCAAAGATGCCACAGCGGAGTTTGGGCAAACCAATTACATTTGCATTTTATCAGCACCGTCATGGCGCCACGCGACGACAGCGCCCCACTTATCTACAAAATTGAATGATGTGAATACCTGCATGTTTATGCAAATTAACATGTACACACAAAAATTACCTCCGCAGCTCCGCGCATAAACACTAATCGACTTTGAACCATATTTAGAATTCATTATCCTTTAGTAAATTGAAGTTCAAAACAAATCTTGTTTTGCATGCTATCATGCTTCTGGAATTAATCATGGCCAATCCACTAACCACACTAACCACAGACTATCTAGTCCATAAGTCTCCATAGCAACAGCGGATTATGGTGCACGTCTATGGCGTTAGAGGCCCTGCAGGTGCCGTGAATCGCCAAGGTGAATTCGAAGAAGCCTCGGTTTTGGCGCCAAGCCAGGATACCAACACTAACACGTCGATAACAAATGGCTGCTGTTTTAACTCCAGCTGTTTCTTGGTTCACTTTTATTACATTTTTCCCTTCAAATCGGTATGTGTAAACATTTCGTCAATACTACTAAAGCTTTTCACGTGTACATTTTTTTATGTTAGAACTATAAAAGGTGATTGACTGAATAACGAGAGCAGGTGCTACTGCGGCAATTGGCTAAACTTGTAACAGTAATGAACTGAAGCAAACTAATTTAGAAGTTAGATAGCGTACTCACATGATGATAAGTGGCTATTTATTAGCCTATGGACATCTGCAACACCAGGCCAGTTGCCACCATTGGTCGTATATTAAATGTCGATATTGAAGTGAGAGAAAAGTCAAAAATATCCTTTGACTACCACACTGATATAAATACTTATGCTGATTGATAGGTTGATGCAAAACTTTAGATAAATTATTACGCAGAGTACTCTACTGAAATTGCAAACAGGAAAAACCTTGGTAAAAACAATAATAGAATCTGCGAACTTACTGCACTAATCAAAAGAAGGTCTAAAATTAGTACCGGGTCAGAGGTGAGGTGTCAGGATAATTGTGTGTGATGTAGGTGTTGCGAACTGTGGAGCGGCGCGTGCGCAGCAGGTCAAAGGAGCTCGCACGCGCAAACCCACGCAAAGGTCATCAAATTGCCTTAATGTGCTAATCAAGTGCAATTATATCAGATTTTACTCTGTGCGCAATTCTAAGGTTATTTTCAAACATCCTCAATTTTTTTTTGTAGATTTTAAATAAGGTTTAACGGAAGTAATAAAGTTGAGTCGACGGTTTCTATTGAGCTAGTGTGTTGGTACAGATTGATTTGAGAGAGCTTGCGTGACTCAAGGTTGGCGGTTGCTCTCAATTAATATTTTGAGTGGATTCTAACTACGAACCAATTACAAAATATAGATGCGAACTGTACAGAAACCATCACGAAGTCCATTCTTATGTTTTTGGCAAAATAAATTTCAGCAACTTCATAAAGTTCTACCCTCAATCTATTTAAATTGCTTCAGTTCAGTACTTAGTTAAGTTGGATTCCTGGTCAATTATCTGGAAAAGATCTTGACGGAGTCTGGAAGTGTTCTTGATGAACACCATGAGACTCGCTATATTATGTGGGACCAAAATAAAATTACCGTAACAAAAATAGAATATTACACCTTTGCGCATCCTTAAGATGTATATGCCTGAGTATAAATTATACTAGCCAATGACAGATAAAACAAACAGATATGGCGTAACAGAGTATTAACGCTATTCGCTTTCATATATTGTGTTTGTTATCTTTAATATGACGTGTCTTTGTTTCAGGCCATGTGAGAGTTCCGAGTGGAACCGAGTGGGGGTTGTTTGAGCTGGCAATGTTCCATCTTAAGATCGGCCGGTCTCTTGCCAAACATGTGAGTAATGCTTTTTATTTACACTACTTCCACTTTTTCTTCCTACCTAGTACTTATTTGGCACAATTTTGGGAAATTGTTAACTATCTGAAATAGTGTATGACACAACCACTCTGACCTCAAGATAAATTAGCAAATGGACTCGAGCTCTACTGACTTCTGTGTGAATTCTAATTGCTGGATTACTTGTTAGGAAGGTAGTATGTCAATGAGCGGTACCCTTGAGCTCTGAAACTTTATCATAAGTCTCTGAAGGAAAGAGGAAGGAAAAAAGCGAATATGGAAGAAAGGAAAGTAAGGAACGCGAAGCCTTCAATAGTTTTATGAAACGTGCGAAATACTTTATGCAATTCAACATGATATTATGTAAGAAACTGTTAGTTTTCCTGGCTATTCCTGTAAACGTCCTGGTGATGCATAGTTCTATCACCCAGAGAACTGAATTTGAAATTCCCAAAGACTACAATTTACATATCTGTGCAGCAAGCTAGCTGTGTCACAATTACGACAGTAAGGGGAGTAATCGTGCACTTAACTTGTACGTGTGATGCTCTTACGTATAACCGAATCCGAACTGTACCTCTGTATCTAGTACCTACGTAAGTTTACACTTTGCATCATCCCATGTGACAGCTGGTATTTCCTTTAAGCCCATAAGTCCATTTGTTTTTGTCTTTCGATACGATATCTTTTGTTTTTTCTCTTCTGACATCACTATGCCTGATAAACCCTCAAAATGTATCCAACCTGTAGTTATGTGTGCGTTCGTTATCTCGAAGAACATCGCCGGATTATCTAGTAATTAGCCGGTTTATATTGAACCAATTTAGGCATGTTTTATACATTGTATAGCGTCCTTGTTCGTTGCCAACTTCTGACAGTCACGCGGGAGCTGTGCCCGTGCGCAGACGTGTCGAGTTCTCTGCGCAGAGCTCGCGACGATTACAGTTCGTAATACTTTTGTGACCAAGTTTAAATGGATTATTAACGATTTCCAAAGTGGATTTAATAGTGACATGACACTCGACGGTATTTATTTCAGTATGTATATTTCACGTTTATGTGTTGTTCCGTCTACAAAAGTTGATAAGTGTTTTATCGTGTGTTTATGAGTTTTTAATGAGTGGTTCACGTTTGAAAACACGAGTATTGTGGAGTGAATGAGTAGGGTGATAAGGCTTCTTTATACCTAGATAATCCTGCAAATGTCCGCGGTATTTTAGTTTGAATTCGTTTTTATGGTTTCTATAAAGTTTATTATTATTGTCGGCGTTAGTTTAATAGTGTCGCGGTTTTTATTCGCCGCAAACATTAGAATTAGATGAACAAGCATGTTTAGAAAATATGTCTGAGGTACCTACAAGGTATGGGTCAGGTCAGTTGAATTATTAATATCAACCATTCCTGAAAGGTGTTTTGAGTTCTACATCCAAATTTCGTCCATTAGTTTAGCCATATTTAGCTATATTCTTTGGTTCTGCGTATCAAGGGACATTGTCTTATTTTGAAACTGAAAAATGGAAAATTCGAAGAGTCCTGAAATGGGGATTTGGAGGAGAGGTTTGGATCGCATCACTATAATTCGTAATTTCCTCTCAATCACGCTTCTTACCCATTGGGGTATGAAGAGACAAGTTTCCACTTACAAAAATCCTTGTATACGATTCCGTTTCTTTTACTTAAATTACATATTTTACTACATACTCACCGATTGCTGTTATTAGTGTTATTACACCAGACTAAGGTGTTTATTTTTGACTGATGTACATAGGTATAAACACTAACATTTCGCCAAATATATTTGGCTTATTCATCGGCTTGAGCTGTTTTCAACGGCGCTTTTTTTGGCTTTTGCTGTAAATCGGATGGAGCACAGCCTTATTTTCCTAGGATGGAGTTATTGCACTGCTAGTTACCTAGTTCAACTGAATTTGCCTCCAATTGAAATAAACACCTCTTGAATTTGCCTCATTTATTGCGTAAATTTTTATAACGCAATTTAGTTCAAATTGATCTCGATTCTTATCTTATCACAGTTAAAACAGTGAATCACGCGAAATTTTTAAGAGATTTAATTTACTATTGGAACAAAGATACGAAATTTTGCAAAATCGAATTGAAATAAATATTGCTACTGAATCCAATCACAGAACTATTGTATAGTAAAATCTATTGTTATTAACAATGTATTTCTTTAATGTCTATGAGTATGCAACTATTTTACAGAATCGCCGTACACTAATATTATAGCGTCAGTAACATTTTAATAACAATTAATTATTGAGGAATGTATTTTTCTTTATAAAAAGTTAATTAACATACAAATGCTCACGCCGTTCTATCTCCAGGGTTAGCAGCGACAACAATGTTTTATTTGCACATCGTGAACTCACTTCACTTTAAACAGGCTCGCCGATTTTGGATGCGACTGGACTGTCTTTTCTTTTGTATGTCAAGTAGAGTCATCAGAAATGTTATGATGTTGATAAACAGAATGCTCAAAATTATCTTAATTCCTTGGTTTTTCTCTGTTGACGTATTGTTCTGATGTTCTGACAATAATCCAATTTAAATCAAAGATATGCTCTTAATACGAGGATTTTAAGATCATTTTGAGACTTTGCCGACCAAACTGCCTATGTAGATACTTTTGACACAAACGAGTATGCTTGATTTGTCAGTGATCTGTTATTGTAATGTAACTTTTTTTTTTTAACCGATTCTGTCCTACTGCTTGGCAAAGGCCTTCGTCAAATTTCATTATTACTAACTTTATTTAATTAAAAAATGGTAGTTTACCGGTGGATATTTTAATGTTTATATTTTTTAACGTACCTTCGAGCTATAATAAATTTGTTTCTATTTTGATTTTATGTGCAAGACGTATCAATGAATTTATATTTCTTAAATTGTGATGGCAATCGGGAGTTTAGGATCACGCTTTGGTACTTACACAATCATCATCAATTGGATTTTCCATTTTTATTACTTATCGGGAAAAATATTGGCTCTTCGGAAATACCGATGAGAGTGATAGGAAAACTATTTATTATTATTATATACTCTCTTTAAACTTAACACTGCTCTCTTTTCTGTATTCCTTAGCTACATAAATACTAAATAAAATATGATTTCCACATTAAAATTTCCACAATTCGATAATATCACTCTTCCAACATGCCATACCCAACTCCCGCCTTAAAAGCAGACGGAGCTTCCTTCGATGTACTGCTGCTGAGATGGGCCAACCTGAGAGCGCTCGGTACCAGAAGTGGCTCACGGATTATAGACCCCCTCCAGATAACATCCAGCCCGCTGAGAGCCTACCACCCGGGCATGAAACAAAATGGGCCACCTGGATATCCTTAAATAGGTTGAGGTCTCAGGTCGGCTGCTGTAGGGCGAACCGGGTAAAGTGGGGTTACCTGGACGCGGGGGGTGGTGGCTGCGACTGTGGTGCACCTCTACAATCGATGGACCACCTCTTGTCGTGCCCACTGTGCCCCTACCCCCCTACACCTGCACGATTGCCGACCTGAATGAAGCTACGGAAGATGCGGTCAAAGTCGCTGAGTTTTGGGCTGGGCGTATCTAAATATTTAAATTGTTGCCACTGACACGAAGAAGAAGAAGGTTCGGTTTGCTAGTTATTTTTCTTTCTTTCTCTTTTCAGTAAAATCCACCTGACAGAGGACTATAAAGTCCGTCAACTCCATGACTTCTAAATAAACTGATGAAGCAGTCTCTTCAGAGAGCAACTTACTGCAAAGTGAAAATGGATCGTGGTTAACCCTTAATTCGACAAAAAAATAAAGTGAAAATTTTTGATTTTCGTTTCCAGAATTTTAATGTCATTAAGTTAGAATGTCCACAAAAAATAATTGAAAAAATCTAAGTACTCATGTTTTTTTTATATCTATAGTATAATATATTATACATTTCCGGGTGTTCGATAATTAACGGCGAAATAGATATGTATAGCCGGCTATACAATGATGATAAAAATCCTATCCTATTTCTTACTAATACAGTAAATGCAAGGATGTTTGTTACTCTTTTAAGCAAAAACTACTATACAGATTTTGATACAATTTTCTAGTAAAGTAATTTAAACATTAGGCTACAATACAAAAGCTGGTAAACCCACAGGTGGATATTAGTGAATAAATAAAACCAAGTAGGAAGGTTATTTTCTCATATTTATTAACAAAAATGCATTTTCAGTTTAGTTTTTCTCATCATCATCATACTGTTTTTACAGTTTTCATAATAAACTTCAAGAGTTTATTAAAGTTTATTATGGAAACTGTAAAAACAGTTCCGTTTATTGGGAATGAAGCAAAGCCTCATTTGGTATTTGGTATAGAAAACATTTGTTTGGCTTTTCTTGCCAAATTTACACCGTCCATACGACGTACCAGCTTATATTGTCAAATCTGATATCAACACAGGGGTGATTTTGCTTAGAATTTGCAATTCTTTTTGAACTTGCTACAGGCACTTTGGCAGGCAACGATTGGTGGCCTATTTTTTGGAGATCTTCGCTAACGTCCATTCTAAACTCTTTCAACCTTTTGCAATCACGCCTGTAGATTAACCAAGCGTTGTTGATACGAGAATCTAAAAATAAAACGTTGAAAGAGTTTAGAATGGACGTTAGCGAAGATCTCCAAAAATTAGGCCGCCAATCGTTGCCTGCCAAAGTGCCTGTAGCAAGTTCAAAAACAATTGAAAGTTCTAAGCCAAAACACCCCTGTGATGATATCCGAACCCCGCCGATCAAAAAGAAAACTTGAGGATGTTAACGATTCTGCTAATCAACCTGTACCAAAAAGAAAGAATAAGAGCACGGCACTTCCGATAGCCTACAAGTGGGAAAAAAGCCAAGTTTCTACATAGAGCTACAATAGCCGAAGATACATTTGATAATGATATTGTTGACAAACCAGCATTACAATATTCCTTTAATTTTTTTTCTGAGGTTATAATAGGATCTATAGAGCAAAACTCTAGTATATATTCCGTTCAGGAGACTGGTTGATCTATTGTTTTAACAGTCGATGAAGTATGTCATTTTCTTGCATCTGAAGACCCATCCGACAGAGGTTCTCATTCACATGCATCTTCATCTCTATCCTCTTCAGAAAAATTCTTCACTCTCATCCAATTGACCACCATCCTGTGGGATTAGAGCGAGGAATTTTTTTGTGCGACGATTCTAGAATAAAAGAAAAAAAAAAAGCTTGCAAAAGCCATACCACATGCCACCCAGAAAAAAGAAAACAGAGCAATAAGTAGGTAACTTAATTGCATCAAAGATTGCATCATTAAAAATGTTACAAGAACAGACACACAACTCACAGCATACACGATTGCATTGCAACGCTATTTATGAAGAACAAAATTTTCAATCAAAACAAGCCAATTGACCATTTCGACACATTATTATAGGTTTTACGCCTTTGTAAAGCAACCAGAAACGTATATCCCAATATACATAAAAGAAATGGCGCCTTTTTGAATGTAACGGAAACGTATAGTCCGCTATACAATATTTTCAAAACAAAAACTAACTAATAATAATACATAATTCTATGTATATTTTTCTTGCATACGAATGTTAAGACGTTTATCTTCTTATTTCAATAACTTCTACGTTAGTTTTACATACAAAAAGTAAAAATAAAGTGTTACTTACGGACATAAACCGCCAGCGTTCCATTTTTCTAGACACTTTACTGTCAAAATGACATTGATTGTTTAAATAATGACATTATTATTTTTTTACATTGAAAGGAAATGTGTAGCCATTATAATAATTAAATAAATACTGCGAAATATTTAGTAGCGCGTCAGTTATAATTTTATAAATGTAACGTATAAAATGCTATACAATGTCGAATTAAGGGTTAATCAATGTATAATGAAGTTAGCGATTTCGTAACAGCTCACTAAATATTAATTTTTTAACATTTCAATATCAAGAGACATTTCTAATAAATTCAATCAATATATTTATAAGCGTATTAGCAAATAAACATTTTGTAGAAGAACGCAATATATTGCAAGAACATCCAAATAAGTATGATATGCATATTTATTTATTGCTTTGTCATAATTAAATAGCTAGTCTAAAATAAAGTAACTTTCCACGATAATGTCGGAAGTTTTCATAGATAATAATTATTATCTACATATTGAAAATAAATTATTTTTAAATGATTCGAACGCGATTCATTTGATTTATGTGATAATAATAAATAAATATATAAAGCCCATGATTAGCATAGCTTAACTAGCTTGTGTTATGGAATCTAGAATGCGGATAAACATACTTTATTTTTATTTTTGTAAGTACATACATATTATGCATAGAACACTGAGTAGGGATCGAAAACGCCTCCTGCGTAGCGGCCGCGTTCACTACCGTCATGCCACAGAGGCTGTCTGTCACATGTTTTAGTTGCTTTTCAGCACCTATGTTGGCAACTCACAACTATTTTCCATCCATCCTCCCACTTGCTGGAGACAATGCCACAAATGACACGTCTAATATTGTCAGCATTCCTAGACCACTGTAACCGTTTCCCACTAGATTAGCCTTAGTTTGTTCTTATTTCTTACCTTAGTAGAACTAAAAAACAACCTTCTACAATAAAATTAAGTTACTATTGTTTCCAACTTATCTATAGAACCTCAAATAATAATTTATTGCGCGTAACAACTTATCTTATTATGCAAAAGCATCTTCGTAACATAAAAAGCCCGCATACTTGTTGACCTTGAAACACGAACCACAGATAACATCAGTTCGTGCTATTTTTTACTGTGTAAAAAAGAAACTTGACCAAATGACACAGCATAAATTGCGCGCTATCACCGGGACTCAGCACACATTAGTCTGGGGCCGTTGTATAATCTTTTCCCTCTTATCTTAATGTTCTAACCCATCAATTTTCTTTCCAGACTAATGACAACGGCAGCTATGCGACTGATGGTCGGCCATCGCCACTCCGCTGCGAAGAACTATGCCAATATAATCACTCCAACCTCTCCACTTAGATAGGCGTTTTGAATATTTTACAATTTAATAGTTCATTTACACGTCGGTGGATCCCATGTGAAGTGAAGTGCTAGTGCAGTGACTGAATAGTGTAGTGCGGTGCTGTCACAGTGCGGGCTGGTGGGGGGCCCGATGTTGGCGTCATGGCCTTCATGACAAAGAAGAAGCGGTACAAGTTTGGGGTGCAGTGCTGCTTGGAGGAGCTCACCGAGGTGCCTTTCGTCTCCGCGGTGCTTTTCGCCAAGGTCCGTCTGCTCGACGGCGGCAACTTCCAAGATCAATCAAGCAGGTCAGTTCTGATGCTTACGAAAACTTCATGACCTTGTCTCTTCTAACTGTTACAATTACTACACTACTACTCAGCTTTCCACTACGCCAAGAGCGAACATATAAATGTCGAATTGTGCTGATAGGAAGGTTTCCTTTTACGGTGCGGTGCACATTATAGTGACATCTTCTGTGGCGATCAAAAAATGGTCACACGTTGTTTTCATACTATTTAATCTGTATTTACTAGAACTAGATATATGGTGTTGCTACCCGCAAAACATATAGAAAAAAATATTCTGACCTTTGAATATTCTTATGGCTATTTAATTCACGGACCGGTCCTATAAACATTCCGTTAACTAGTTTGCATTAGACATTAAAGCTGGGTTTCTTTTACTTCTACATAATGTCCTTGAAATGGCTAGAAATTGTCTCATCTTGTGTGGGATCAGGTTTCAGATCCTGTACGCTGTACGCTCAAGGTTTTAAGGTGTCTCAGTTACGTATCTCAGGGTTGCGTTAGCCTGAGCAAGATCTTTCCGGTTCGATTTCTGGGCCGGTACAAAAATCAAAGAAACTTTAATTCAAAGAGTATACATACTAGTGATCAGAAGATCAGCCCAATACTATCAAATTAATGGATTGTCATTCGCATATATGTAAATAAATCTATCAATGCGACAATACACAATAGTTAGAAGTTTATTAACTTCACCTTCCAAGATTTGTGTATGATTGCGTGACCAAAGAATTACCTGGGCCGGGCACTACTAATGTGAACTTGCACAGTTCTTTTATTTCCTTTTCCCATAAGTACGCCCGACCAAGTATACAATACACCTTTACATACACCCTCAAATGTAAATGTAGGTAGTTAAATTAGAAGTGAAACTAATGGAAGTTTGTAAATAAAAAGGCTTTAGGTAGGATTTTACTCCGTCTACAGCAATTTATCTTAACGAATTTATTTAACAAGTCTGCTCATTATTCGGATAAAGTTTTTTGGATTAGTAGCGAGTGCTTGCTCAACGGTGGGCTTACAACACGATTGCGCCGCGTTACAAAATATGGCGGACAGCAGTGTTGCTCGTTTTGTTGGCGCGAGCTAGTGGCTGCACGGGCGCAGGGGTCTGAGTACATAAATCGAGCTTGTCATTATTGAGTTACGACGACAAGGCGCGGCATGTATGGACACAACACTCTTTTTTTACTACAAATAAGCTAACTTAAAAATACGTGCATTCTTATATAAATAAAACGAAGGCAAAGGATGGCTCCGATTTTTACGTAACGTACGAAAAGGGGTAGTGTTCGGTACATATCTTTCTTAGCATGCAAAAAGTGATATCCTGCTCTCTGCAGGTAATATTCACATTCTGCAAGCTATTTAGTCTTCTTCCGGACTCTTTAAGCAATGAGCTGTATGTAAGCATCTTATTATCTTCGACATTTTCGAACACCATTTTAGACTTGATAGCGTTTATTGCCATCAACCCGGAATTCTTTGATACTGTAAAGAATTGCTATGTTATTGATGCTAACAGAAAAATGTAGTAACATCCGCTGCCGCTGCACCACGAATATAGTTTATCTATACGTATTAAATGTTGAAATCAATTAGTATAATTTATAATGATTGTATATTTATAATGTGATCTGTGTCAAGGATCTGATAACGACTGATGCATCTTAAACGGCCAAAGGTGACGATACTTTCACTCTGCGAACTGATTGAGAGATCTCCACATAAGGTTATGGTTATGATAAATAAAGTAGAACATCCATACATATAACAATTTGTTGCTTCCGGGGTAGGCAGAATCAAAGTTCAAGTTTAGTAGTAATAAGATCGTAAGTGCCATCTTTTCAAATAAATTACTTTTTTTTAAGAATTCTAATATCCGAAATTACTAGAAATACCGTTAACCTCCAGTTAAGCTAAACTTTTTGGAATTAAAAGTTGGGCCACGTCGTCGTTCGACCTGAATTAGAACCCGGGACCTCTTAACAGTAATCTAAATCTAATCGAAATAAGAACTGGTTGCATCTATCTATATCATCATTGATCACATATGACGTCACGTCATAGAGTTTGCCAGACCATACAGTAATTCGATTTCACGATTTTTTGTTCTGGTTCAATGCGCAAGAGCGTAGATCGTGTTCGCAGAGCAATAATTAATTATTGCCCACTGCTCGGAACGTCTCGTCGCGTCGGGGCCTGACGCCATGGCGCGTGAAATTACAACGAACACTGAATTTATCACATCCATAAGGTTAATATCCTCGGTTATTCTAAGCTTATGCAAATAAAAGTGGACTTTTTTTAGCGAGATTTTGGTTGTATGAGCCCATCAAGGCCTACGGGGCACCTGCAAACCAGTCTAGTCTTCTTCATCCAAGCGCCAATCGTTCGCTTTTAAAGGTCGGTTTGGAGGCCGAAGTCCGCTACCTGAGCCGGTATACCTGCCTGCCAACTGATTAACGAACAAGGCTCTGTCGAAGGCTTCAGGTCTGACGGCAGTCGCTCCGTAGCCAAGCCATTTAAGTCAAACCTAAATGTAGAGAAAAAAGCCAACGGGTACTTTTATATCACGCATGTCAGTTTGACTGCACTCTACCTTAAACTGTGCTGGGTTAAAGCCCAAAAAGAAAAAAAAACACTATTTTACTCATACACATGTACACATGGTCAAGAAAATAAATACATAATATATAGGTACACCTTCATTTCAACTATTGAAAGATTAAACTCTGTAAGGGGACAGTCACAGTTCACAAGAAAATAGCTTTTCAATAAAGTATTTAGGATTTCGTTTGGAATTTTTCTTATTTGAACATTTCTATTCTTTTCTGTTGCCTAATCCAACGCTATTCATGTTTTTGTAGCTGTAAGTTTTCCATGTAATAAATAAATAAATAAAATAAAATAAATGAATAAATAAACATTTGACGTCGTGTATACCCTTTTCACTGTCAACCGTCGATATATAAAGGTATACTTATCTCCGTGGTTGTCACTTTGTGTGTACTACAGTGCCAGATGATTCCGACCGAAACAAGGAACAGTTACAAAACGAGTATAATTTCCGATGACCTTCACCAAAAGTCAAGTTCAGCGGTCCGGCGACGTGCTCACCTTTGTGAGAATACCTTACTCTAATGAGGTCAGCTCTTTTATATCAGGTGCGGGCTACGGACGCGGACGGGTGTAGCTGGCGGCTAAACATGTCCGCTCCCAGCGGAGGCTTTGTTACGTTGATGTTTCATAATTATTAAAATGTTAGCGGCAAAAGAAAAACCATTTTGAACAAACCAAGATGTTGTTTTTTTGCTTAAAAAGATTATTCATTCAGTTGTTTGATGATTTTCTCATGTAACGAGCCTATTGTGATTTGCCGGACAGGGCTTTAGACGCCATGCTACTGTGAATTACCTAAATCCAATAATGCTTTGCTCGACACAGGAATGGAAGTCTGCTACTACTCTGCCTCCGAGGCAGTACAGTCGGCAAAGGAGATACGGTTGCACTTTTTGCTATAAAGTTGTATATAAATGTGCAACCGTATCTGTTTTGTCGACTGTTCATATTAAGAATTTGTGATTGCTGCACGAATTTATTATTTTTCCTGTTACAAAAGAAAGTGTCGAAAGTTTCACCATCTTCGGAAGCTGCTTAAATTGCTTTGCAGTTATTTAAGTAAATTAAGTGTCGTCCGCAGGCTGTGGTTCGTTGAAAACTTCGGACGAGGGCGCGAAGTACAAAATCACTGTTGATTCCGTTCACCAATCTTGAGTTGTTTTCTGCTTGGTCTTAAATCAAACTGTTCAATAATTCGTAAATATAATTCGTGTTCTCATATTAATATTAGAAAAATTTGGTGTAATATTCACTTTGAATGTAACTTGATAGACGACAATTTGTTTAGTACCTATGTCAAACTCCATTTAATTCAAGCCCATAAACCCCATATAGATAATCTCCCATGCCCACGCGATACCAATCGTCAGGCATCGTCAGGCTATTGGCCATAGTCGTGTGCACGCCATCAGTAATTAAGTGCTCGTATACAAAATTGAAATTGATGATACCCGAAATACATTGCGTCATTTTGGTTGTTAAAATGTGTATTAACTTAGAGGTCGTTCAAATTTTAATATATTGCGTTCTAAAATCGTACATTAATATTAGTGTAGGTGCTCGTAGAAGAACGTGGCTATGAAATATATAATTTTCTTTTCTAAATCAGTTAGCAAAGAGTATTATCGCTCTTTATTGTAAGCACTTAGGTACTGTTTTTTACGAGACTAAAGACACTGAACAGGACACTATATAAATCTGTATGGCAAATATGTAAATCTGAATAGATATTTCTTTAGCCTTCCATACCTCATCTCTTCCCGTTGATGTAACAAAAAGAAACTAAGGGTAGGTCAGTTTCCCAGTCTACAGTTAGACAGTTATCGGGCTAAGTATTCTTGACATTCAGCGGCCAAGCAGACCGACCAGGTTCTGAATAGCATTTTATAATATAGGTCCATAAACTTAGTCGAGTTCAATGCTAAAGAAGCAATCGTATTGTTTTGCGTTTGCTTCCTTCCTTTTCTTACCAGAGCCATGGACTCTTGTCACTCATAATCATAATAATAATTTAATAACACTTGTAAACATATCTGCTATTCAATAACATTCGATGGTCACCGCAGTGACCGTGAGCGCGCAGAGTGCCGGAGTGCCGGACGCCGGACGCGCGCTCGTTATCCAATCGGCACCGGACAGCCGATCATATTTAGCACCGCTATCTCGTGCACATTCAGCCACGGATGGGACTTATGTGCAGAACACCACGGCTTGAGTGGCATATCCTGCTTCATGACTGGTTTTTTTTGCACTAGATTGGATGCAAATGGTTTTTAAACTGCGAAGTAGTAACTATACGTATACGATGTCTTTATTTTGTCAACTACCTCGAGCTAGGAACTTTGTCAGGTTTACTGTAAGTTGGAGAACAACTCTATCCTTTAGTTGAACGTAATCGGATTCAATTTCAGTGTTATCCTTATCCTGTTGATGCTTCTTCTAATAATCTCAAATATTGTCGCCTGCACATTCAGCTTCTATTAAGTAGGTAGAGGTTTACTAATTAAAGATTTTTGCGAACAAGTTTTGTGCCTATGTTTAAATTTTGTACCCGAAAATCCTAATAACACTATGCCAAATCTGAAAAACGAACTCGGGACATACCTTACGATCGCATTCATAAATAAACGCGAACTTATACTCCGAGACCAAGTCAGTCTCGCTTGTCGTATCAATCCATACTAATATTATAAATGCGAAAGTAACTCTGTCTATCTGTTACGCTTTCACGCCCTAACCAGTGAACCGATTTTGATTAAATTTGGTATAGGAGTAGATTAGACATTGAGAAAGGACATAGGCATGTTTCGTCGCGATAACCGACATCCACACGGGTGGAGCGACGGGCAAAAGCTACCACGACTACTCCATATAAAAATAAGTTGACGAGATAGAGGCGACGTGATAGTGTAACACATTTCCTTTGTGATGTGGCGTAATCGTACGATTAGTTAGTATTCAGCGTACTTCCGAGTCGCGGAGATAAGCGAGTGGCCATGTGTGCTTCCGATATAAGCAACTGATTTACATATACAGAGCTGATGATAACGGCACTTTGTTACAAATTATTGTACGCGATATTGTATACGATCTCCGTTTTAATTTTTATGCACGAAACCAGAATCAGTTGTCTAAAAGTAAGTAAGTTAACGTCTTACAAGATCAGCTATCTACAATAAAGAAGTAGTCAAAATCGACCCAGCAATTTCGGAGATACTCATCACAGACAGAAAGACAGACAAAAAATACTGAAGGTCTATTAACTTTCTCTTTTAAATTTCTACCCAATATAACATTTGAATGAATTTTTTATAGCATTTATTATGCTAACTTTTAAGTTCGAAAAACATCGGAAAAAATGAAATGCTCAAGTGAGACTCGAACTCACGACCTTTCCCTTACAGGGGGAATGCTCTTCTAATGTTTTTCGAATATAACATTGTTCATAGTTCATAGTCATTTATTCACATGAATGTAGGTACATATAATGGTCTTAATTAAGTGGCTCCCGTGTACATTCTACCATTTCATTATGGTGTGTAAATGTTTATTTCGGCATGCATGCAAAACATTATTGAACTTATTAATAAATATAATATATGTCAGTCAATAGTAATTATTTCTAACAATAGTAATAGATGTCAGTAAAATATTTAGTAAAAACATAATAATAAAATAAAATTTCAAATCAAACAAATAATAATCAGATCATTAATAGCAAATAATTATAAGAAACAAAATAAAATAAATGTCAAATACAAAGTAAAAAATAAACAAAATATCACAAGAAATAAGTATTACAAATTGTCAGGTTAAAACAAAATTATTATCATTTAGAAATTCTTCAACTGTATAATAAGCTTTAGACGTTAAGATTTTTTTCAAGTTTGATTTGAATATATTAGTGTTACATAATTTTATGGTGTCAGGGATTTTATTATAAATTTTGGGAGCCATACACAGTACGCTCTTACCCACCAATGCTGTTTTTGCACTATGTAAGCACAGCTTATTATCATTATTGTGATTAGGGCGCCTGTTTCGTTTAACTACCTCTGAGATGCGCTGGAATAGTTGAGGATTGTTATACACGAACAACGCAACCTCGAGGATGTAAAGAGACGGAAGTGTTAGGATATTATATTTGATATAATAGTCTTTACAACTGGCGGTGGATTGCAAGCCAAACATACTCCGAACACAGCGTTTCTGGGCTTTAAAAACGAATTCGATGTTTGTTGAGTTCCCCCAAAAAATGATGCCATAGCGGAGTATTGAGGCCGCCAGGCCATGGTATGCAATACCTGAACATAGGTCACTTAGTCAAAACTCGGAGTCTGTACACCTAATATCCTGTCATTAATGAAGTCAATGGGGAAGTGCTCTCAATCCCATCAGGGCCAATTATAATGAGTCCCGTCCGCAATCAGGGCTCCAGATTAATTATCTTCGAATGTAGGTCAAATCGGCTAGCAGGGTTGCTAAGACTTGGAAATAATATTTACAATAATTAAAGTTTTTACTTGCTATTTTTACCCGACTACGGCGAAGCCAAAATGCCGATGGTTATAGGCTATATGACGTGTCACTCAATCTTGTGTGGCGCCCTCTAGCGCTCATAAGGTACTGCGTTAAAAAATAAATTTGAGATAAAAATGCCGTTTTTGGTATCAAATGAAAGTGCTTAATGAGCACATTTCAAATATGTATAAATTATTAGCTTTACCTTGGCCCAAAATAATTTAAATAAAAAATAAAGTTTAAAACTAAAACCCGACTACCGAATAATCACGCTCTTAAAAGTGACAAACAAGAAAATATCAAGGACAGTCGTGGTCGTATGCCACTTACTCAAACAAAACAATACATTCTAGGGAAAAGTGGCATACGACCACGACTGTCCTTGATATTTTCTTGTTTGTCACTTTTAAGAGCGTGATTATTCGGTAGTCGGGTTTTAGTTTTAAACTTTATTTTTTATTACATATTTATCTATACTAATATAAAGAGGAAAGATTTGTTTGTTTGTACTCGATGAACTCAAAAACTACTAAGCCGATTTTAGTAAATTTTTCACCAACTAAATGACTTGTATTCCTCCTCGAACTTCACTTCACTGGTGCTAACGAAGTATAGGATATTTTAGACTCCAACCTACTAAAAGCGCACGGTCTTTCAATACATCGACCTGATCGAGGAGTTGAACCCGAGCAAGGGGAGAGGCTCCTAAATTCGCCATGCACCAATAGTTCATTTTTGAGGTTTTTACACTACTAACCTGATTCCCATTTGCTGCAAGCGGCAGCCCTAGGAGGGAAGTGAGCAGTTATCCGGCGAGGGGAGCGTGGAATGCGGAGGCGTCCGATCAGCCGCCTCCGCTGAACAATTGCCGAAGCAAATCTGCCGTCAGCCGGTAACCGCAGTCCGCAGTGTCAGATAGCTGTGCGCATAGATTACATTTACGTTTGATTAATATTTGCATAGTTGTTGCATAATAGATAGATGTTGAGGTTACATTATATTTGAAGTCCAGATATCATGATTTGACTAAACTATGATCGACATACAGGCCCGTATTCCAGTATAACGCTCAATTGTAAATTGACTCTCAAGATGACATTAGACATGTGAATCAAGATTCAGGACAGAGTATCGTTCTGGAATACCGACTAAGGCCCGTATTCTAGAATGACACTCAACCTGAATCGCGATTTATCGAATGACAGATTGTATAGACAGATTGATAGTTGAAAATATTGCCTATACAATCTGTCCTCAGATAAATCGAGATTCAGGCTGAGTGTCATTCTAGAATACGGGCCTTAGTCTTTCAGGGAGTTCAAAAGGATAATCGTTATTTACATTATTATAGGTCGTTCATGATCAAAACATAATAAAAATATAAATTTAAAGAACCCCGACACTCCATCCCCACGTTAACCCCATAACTTTACGGCTCAACAGATTTTCATCAAACACGTCTAAGAACACAATTTACAAGAAAAAAACCTAATTTTGAAATAGCTTCATCCGTTCGTGAGCTATGATGCCACAGACAGACAGACACGTCAAAATTATAACACCCCTTTGCATCGGGGGTTAAAAAGAGTCTTTGGCAACTAGTTTCAATATAATCTCAAACAGTGTACCAGTTAATCCTTTAGGTTTATGTAACAGAAATTATTTAAACTCATTACTTGTCACGTGAACCGCCCAACCGCCATAATAAATAACTTAAATCTCGTAAAATTAAATCTAAACAACACACTGTTAATTTGGCGTGCGTGTAACACGAAATTCAGTAATAATGCTTTATTAATTAAGGCCAGGTAGGCCGCATTTTGAGTTTTTTAAAAGCATTTGAATCATAGGAAAAAGCGTTTTAAATTTCGAAAAAAAGATATATATTAGTTAAGGATCCAGTCTAGTCAAATTCGCATTCAGTTACCAGATCTGATCAACTTCACTCGATAGAAAAAAATCCCAAAGTTACCCCTTTTCGGTATTTTTTTTTGAATATTATGACTAAATTACTTATGCTTTCTATAAAATTTTTGTACTAAACTAAAGCCACTACATATGTCTAGACATTTTCGCAGATTTTGACTATATTATGAAATAATTTTTAAAGTTATATTTAAATACCTACTAAATTCGCGAGTGCTCGCGCCGCTGAGGCCCGAAAAGTTGCGCCAGTCGCGCGCTGGCGCTTACCGAAGTAGGACCTGTGTCAGTTTTTGCGCGACAGTTTCGTGCACCAATCAATCGGTTTTACGTATTTATAATAAATTGTTGCAAGTCATTCAATATGGGCAATAAACAACGCAAGCTAAAGAAGTCGTGCAAAGCCATAAACTAAATTTCTAACTCCGATTGGTAATTTAAAAAATTATCATACCTAAATATTACGCTCATAGCGCCATAGTATCAGTATTACTACTGAAGATGCTACTTACGATTTTCTATAATTCATATTTTATCTATATCAGTACAGGGGTACCTAGTACCTACAATATTCGTACATTGTATATAATTTGTGTGTGTGTAAATAAATATAAATTTAGTTTTAGTTTAGGATAGAATAATTTTAATATTTAGGTAGGTTAGTTTAATTATTGGCCTTTTGTATCGTGCGCAAAATCCTCGTGAATACCACCCCCACGGAGCCGGTGGAGGCGGTTATGTCGGACTCAAACCGACTAAAACGCACGCCGTCTTGGGTCCTTGGTTGCCGGAGGTGAGATTGCCGAAAGCATATACCTCGCACCCCAGCAGACCCAGGAGAATTACTGGCCTTGGGTCAGCCGGGGTGCGAGGGATATTTCGATGACAACCTCACCTCAGGCCTAGCACCACGACCCACAGTCGGCGAGCCCACAGTCGGACTCGAACCGACTAAAAAGTCGGTTCGAGTCCGACATAACCTCCCCTTCCGGCTCCGGCAGGGGAGGTATTCGAGGGGATTTCCGCACGAAAAAAAGAAGGTACAGTGTAAATTTATATAAATACTTCATAAAAACTAGCACCACGACCCACAGTCGGCGTGCCCACAGTCGGACTCGAACTGACTAAAAAGTCGGTTCGAGTTCGACATAACCTGCCCTTCCGGCTCCGGCAGGGGAGGTATTCGAGGGGATTTCCGCACGAAAAAAAGAAGGTACAGTGTAAATTTATATAAATACTTCATAAAAACTAGCACCACGACCCACAGTCGGCGTGCCCACAGTCGGACTCGAACTGACTAAAAAGTCGGTTCGAGTCCGACATAACCTGCCCTTCCGGCTCCGGCAGGGGGGTATCCGAGGGGATTCCCGCACGAAAAAAGTTGTTAATCTCGTTAACTTTAGGTATTTAACTGCCCTGTCGACGACGAACGGTGCGATTATATAAAGTAACCGTTACACAGTGTGTTATAGAAGCCGATTTGCGGACATCTCCGTTTTATAAACTCTTCATAAAGAGAATTTTGAGATAAACTACTTAAAAAAACTTTCGTTGATGTACGTGTCATACTTTTTGAGAAATTAAAAAAATCGAGAAAAATCCATAGAAATCAGAAAAACTTTATAGCTGATTTCTTTATGATTTTTAACCATATTTTTTTTATTAACATGGTGAATGTTGACCTAAAGAACAAATGTACACATAAATAATTGATGACTGGAGTACTAAAAAAAAGAAAAAAAATATTTTCTATGATAACTTAAATATTTTTTTATTCGAAAACTATTGCATTGTAGCATTTGTTTCAAATTGAATTATATGTATAATTTTAATATGTATTGCCACAAAAAAAACCAGACGCGTAAAACACGGGTTTCGTAAGATATGATTTTTTTTAAATCTTGCTTAGGGTTGTCAAAAATTAAGTTATTGTGTGAAATGTATCATTTATGATCCGCAAAGTTCTTACTGATGACTCATTTATTGACGTTATAGGTAAATATTATGTACTTATTGTAAATATACTATTCTCATGGCAAAAGATATGCTACCTGGCAATTTTCTTTTATGAAGGTCATCGTGTGGTATTGGGAAGGGTACCGCCCTCGTTAGGCATATGCTAAAACCCAATATCAGTACACGATGACTGGAGAAGCGGTTTGGAAATAGATTCTAAAAAGTTTAAAGTATTTTGCTATGATCTCGCCACTAGATATATTATGTGGAACACTATAAGTGGTTTTATATGTCACTCACCTTGCATTTTATGCAAGGTGAGTGACATGCTGATACATGGTGAAAACATTATAGAATCGATTTCCTTGCTGATTGGTATGCTTTCAGAACAAGCCGGTGAATCGAGAAATAAGTTTTGGCGTTATGATTGTGAGCATCATACGCGAAAATTAAATCGCCAAACTACCATTCTCGATTTATTTCACCGAGCTTTGGAATCCTCAGATCCACTCATAACTACCATGTCCTTTGACTTGCGAAAGAATAAAAATAAACGCACAGCCCTACCCGAGAGAGTCCTTTCTCTGTTAAAACCCTCGACAGAAAATGTTACGCTTCCTGGACTTGATGAGACACTTTCTTTGTCATCAGAAGAATTATTAATTCACTCTGATGAGGAGTCCTAAAAATAAAAACCAAAAAACTTATTATTAGTATTTATTTACTTTTGGAATTATTTACCACGTCAACACGCAGTTGGCGCAACAATCTACATAAACCTCTCTCCTTCCTTGAATCTCTTCTCAACCTTAATCTCCTAAAAACTTTGATTTTAATATTTGTAATTAATTTAATGTTGACAACCCTATTTCCATAGAAATTTCAAAAAAACTTAGAAACGCTTTTTCTCCTTTAACCTACGTTTGAAGTTTGTGAAATTTTAGTATATTGTAGACGACACTATTGTGCATAGTAATAACCAAAAATAAAATGCTACAACGCTAATGTACAATTATCAAAAATATAATTGTGAAAAACAGAAAATATTTAATATTTCTCAGACTACTAAAGCTACTGTCTTCTACTTTTTAATATAAATATATAGCATACAGTTATACTACTCTGAGTGCTAATAAAGTGTAATGGGGTCATAATTTTCCTAATAAAAATAAATAAAGATTTTCTTAAGATCATTGACCTCTCATAGAAAAATTAATATCTCTAAAACTAGAGAAGATTATCGTATCGGGATTTCTGTCAATTCTTCATCACGATGGTGCCCATCAAATAGACATATAAACCACACATGTCCGCAAGTCGGCTTCTATAACACACTGTGCGTTAGCATCAATTCAAACAAATGTTTGTAAAATTACAAGCATTATTATTATTATAATGTAAGTTTTTTTCGCCCAAGCAACTAAACACATAGAACAAACAGTTCTCAAACTCATATTTTTTTTTTAATTTCGTATTTATTTATATATATATATATATATATTGTTCGTAAATATATATATATATAATCATATAACTAAATAAAGTTAAAAAAACTGCATTTAATTTTCTAAGTCAAATCAAGTTTTCCTACTGCATATTTCTATACTGTGACGCTGGCGGGGTCACGCGCCGAGTTCACCGTCACTGCGTTCGCGCGTAATATTTTACGAGCGGCCGGGATCGCTATAAATGCCTACTTTTGCAGGAATAGAGGGCCTTAAGCCTAATAAGAGATCATTTGTTTAAGTACGTAAGGCTTGTTTACATTTAGTGATTTAGGTTTCTCTATTTAATTGTAACTGAGTGGTGTACGGTTGGCAAATTTGTATTTACACATATTTCAAGCTTCATTCAAAATATTCTTAGAGGAAAGCTTTTTATACTACTTTTTTTATACCACTTAGGTGGCCGACAAGCACAGGGCCCACTTGATGGAAACCGCGGCCTGTGGAGGTTTGCAACACCAGGGGCGTTACACTCGCGCTGCCTACCCTGAAAAAACGTTCTAATGCCCTTCTTGAAGAACCCCATATTGTAGTCGCTTGGGAAAACCATGCCAGGGAGTTCATTCCACAGCTTGATCGTGCATGGGATGAAGTTCCTTTCATACCGCACGGTGCGCACCGTTTTCGGGTGCAATCGGACTTAAATGGCAGATAAGCACACGGCCCATCTTAAGGAAAGAATTTACCGGGACCTTGAGACGTGTGCAACTCCAAGGGCGTCACAGTCACGTTGCCGACTCTGTAAGAACTTTCTAATTCTTTAAAAACCCCATATTGTACTCGCTTGGAAAAGCCACGGCAGGGGGTTCATTCTAAAGTGCAGCAGTTACACGAGGACCAAATCAAATAACATTGCCCGAAAAGGGAATCGAACTCTCTACTCTAATACGATTTACACGACTAATGTCATAACGGAAATATGTCGAGCCTACTAAAAATGTATAATCATACTAATGTCATCCCGGAAAAATGTCATCCCAGAAAAATTTATTATATATAAGTATGCATTCACTGAGACGTACATATATTATGTTATGTATTCTTTTATTGAGCTTTCGTAAGTGAGAGAGACTTCATGAACAAGAAGTACTTAACTAAGTTTTATTGAACACTTTGCAAACTTTCGGAATTGTCTCGTATGTTCCCGATTACTCAGGATGCGATAACAGGATCGATACAAACTTGTCGCCACTCATTGTTCGGACGAACAAACATTTCTTGGAACTTACGGCCTTTGTATACACCACACGTTGAGTTTGTGTGCAAATGACAAATTTCAAATTATTGTCATACATATACCCTCGAGCGGTATTCGCGCAGGGATGACTGAAACTATATAGCTGTAGAACTATCACGATGAGGCCTCTTCGAGCAGCCTTACGAAAAATCTACTAAGGACGTAATATTTAGGTATAATATAGCACTTCATGGCGCTATGTTAATCTGTACTTTACATGCAAAAAAGCTTTTACCTGTAATATAGGCAACACCTTCGCCCGCATACAATAAATTTTCTGGATAGAAATGCTTCCTGTACCATGTTAGAATATTAACTACAGTAATTAACGTGTTTTTCCTGTAAATCTTCGAAGGGGTTGCCAGAGGCTAGTTACACTTACACACAACCGAAAATGTAATGTTTTTTTATTTCAAATACGTTTTAAAGAAAATATACTTTCAAACACTCATTAAAATATCGTTAATATGTATTATGTATTTGTGTCACTGTTCCGTTGAGTGAGCAAAATATTATTTAATAAAAAAAACGAATCATCAATTTACGTCTACCTTTACAAACAAAGTACTCACGCTTAGACCATATATTGTATAGACACAGCCAAGCTAACTAAATACATCGCAAAATACATACATAGTCTCGAAAAATATTACCCTCCTTCCTTCGGCAGTCGGGTAAAAAACGACATTAGAAACGCGTTTTGTATGAGTGTAAGTGTACATGCCATGAGATGTATTGTATACAAGCTTTTGCCCGCGGCTCCGCCCGCGTGGATGTCGGTTATCGCGACCAAAAATAGCGTATGTTCTTTCTCATAGTCTAATCTACCCCTAAACCAAATTACATCAAAATTCGGTCAGTCGTTTAGGCGTGAAAGCGTAACATACAGACAGACAGACAGACAGAGTTACTTTCGCATTTATAATATTAGTATGGATTTCAACTTACGAGTATACCGAAGTAGTAGCCATTTTTACGCCGTGTTAAAATGACACTTACAGCATTTAGGTATACAGTTTATAATAGTCGAGTACTCGCGTGAATTCTCCTAATAATAGATCATGTTTATTTATAAAACACTTCGCTATTGTTTACAATCGGCGCGCGCGCAGCCAGATATTCTGTTTTGATCACCTCCTTTTGTTCTTAACAAATTATGCTTACTTGTTTCGTAATTTGTATTGTAATAACCGCTTTGTGCTGAAACTACCGGTTTCTTTCAGCCTCCATTAAAAACCTTTGAATTTAGCAATACTAGATGGTCATCATTACAGAGTATAAGAATAATTAGTAAACTAACCAATATCCTAATCTCTTCAGTAAAGTTAAATTATCAAGGCCGTCAAGGTAGAGTCCACCATGGGTTTCTCAGCATCTGTAGTGGCGGTCCTTCGATCCGGACTAAACCCAAGCTTAACACCCAGCGGGGTATATTCAGTTGACCGGCTTCACATAAAGAAAAAAACTCTGGACCTCTTGATCAGAAAAGGCCGACTCTTTACCCATAAATATACCGACGTTAAAGTCTAATACTTCAAAATATAGTCAATTCTATACATATCAATTTCTTCGCAAATTTCCTTATCACACGAAAATTTCATACTGTTATTTACATATATCTTTCGGAAGGTTTGTAATTTGTATGCACATTATCACATAACCGAAGAAGAACCGGAAATCAAACTGCACCCGAGCGAAACCGGGGCAAGTCGCTAGTAAAATTAACATAAAATAATAATAAGTGTTAGTAGTCAAGGTTGAGCACTTCACTTCATTAAAAAACTCGACAGTAAAGAACAATATAATTTTTAAATTTAATTATTTATTAATGAAGATCTTTGTTACTATTGAAAAAAATAAAGTAGATTATATTTCTTTATTATTTTTATTTTTACTGTATTTTTATCTATGCTTACTCGGAATAGTAATTCAAAATCAAATTCCTTATTTCTCAAAGTACTGTAATGTTATCACAACCTTTTGACGTCAAATTCTGCTTAAAATTTAAGTTTACCACCGCTTCCTAGGCACCAGTGGAGTAGAAACGGCGCAACAAACTCAAGTAGCATTTAACTGGGTTTGGAACCTAGATAGAACAAAGTGATCTTGGGTTTTCTCTTAGGAAATAAACTTAAACTTAACTTTGTCAATGCATTCACTTGTCTGAAATAACCTTCAATCCATACTTAAATACGTTTAAAGCACAACTCAACTGCAAAGTACAAAATAATTGTGTAATGGCATAACGAGTACACTGTTGTCGTACTGACTCGACAAAAAATGATCTCAATATTGTTCTAGAGCTGCAACTAACATTTTATTGTGTTGTTAATGAATTGATCTACGATCAATAATAATATTTCAAAAAATATTTAAAATATATTTATAATATACATATTATGAATACCCAGACCAATGCAAATAAAGATCCAAATCCATGCATACAAATATTTATACTGGGTATCGCGACATCCAACTTTCGTAGGTACTTGTTTTCAGATATTTAGGTCGTCGAAGTTCTATAATTTTATCAAGTTTAAAAACAACAATAATTCCACTTATGTAAAAGTTCAACTTTGCTAAAACTTATTACAAAGTATTCCACAACAAACAACCTGAAAAGAAAATGCCTTATTTACAATTCACCTTGGCGAAATCGCGTGCCGGACTATAAATAGATCACGATTGATGAACCGAACCGGCTAGGGCTGGGCTGTGTCGTCGCGGTGCCGCGGTGGTGTAACGAGCGAGCGTCTACGGCCCAGCCAAGTTGGCCAAGGCGATGGTGCCTGCATTGCAGCAGAGGGCAAGGTCATCTCCTGTGGCCGAGCGCCAGGCTTGCAATACCTAGACGCCATAGACTGAGAATAGTTAGACAGAAAGTTAATTCCGTTAGCGATAGGTTGAAGTGTAACCATAGATTGCCATTTCTAGAGAAATGCTAATCGTACACTCGATTTCAAGCAAATCGTTGTATTTTGTTGTATTATTGCCAGGTACAGTACACGCAATTGATACAAAGTATTGGGGAATATCACTCATTGAAATCGCGTATTGCTATAGAATCCGTTGGAAAGTAGTTTTATTTCATACTTATTTAATGTATTATGAGACTGATAAGATAAGTAATATTTTAGTTATTTTAATTTTATCACTTCTGTGCTTGCATGTTTTTACTGCATTTTGATAAAAATAAGATCCGTTCAAGAACCGCGTACCTGTCAACTAGGCATCACGTTTCTCCGCCTCACGTGTCGTGGATACTTTTCATCTCTATTGTATATTTACTCTGTGGTTGCAGCTCTAAACTGTACCTATTGTGTGCATAGTCGATAAGATAGCATCTGTATTAAAATAGTGACGCGTCACGCGACCGTGTAAACACTAAACACCACAGATGATACACGGCGATAACGCCGGTATTTATAGTGCGGACGCGGCTGATAAATACCGTATAACTACGTGCTAACTATTTGCACTTGAGAATTTTCTTTGTTGGCACTTGCAGCGACAATGTTAGATGAAAAGTTGTGCAACTTTATAGAAATCGGATCAATGTAGTTTCGGTTTGTAAAGTATGTTTAGGGTTCAAGGATTTGTTTTGTAGGTCAGATCTAGGTCTTTGTAATGGAAGACTAATATATTGTAGTCTTGAGTCCATCGTAACTGTAACAAATGTTTTGGATGAAGCCTACTTTTACGTACTAATTATAAAATAACTCTTTTAGACACAAAACAGAATCAAGGAATATAATTATCCTTGTTAGTAGGTAACTAATATTCCTCCAAATGCTGTGTTAAAAACGGGTTAACGCCCGTTAGGCCGTGTTTTGAACTAGTGACCTATCGATTACTGTCGCCATGGCTTCAATTATTTCGGAACTAGCTGCTAGACAGACAGACAGACAGACAGACAGAGTTACTTTCGCATTTATAATATTAGTATGGATAGCAGTCTAAAGTAAAGCCAACGAAGCGGGAGAAAAAAGGTAAACAAAGCGACTCGTTACTTTACTATTATAAAATAAACTACGTAATAATGAGTTACTTTAAAGTAATATACGTTTAAACTTCAGTGCAGTAGTAACGAGGACTGCAGGCTGCTGTGTACGAGGTCTTGTGTTCTATTCTTATTCATGCCATTCCTATATTATATGCCTGGCTATAGTCGTAATACTCGCAACCGCTCTGTGGTCATTGTGGTCACAAAGGTGAAACTCATTGTCTCTGCGCACTTCTTACGTAACTCATCTGTTGTCCTGACTCCTGACCTTTGCCAGTACTCTCTGCTACTTCTAATATATGTGATATCAATCTACATTGTCGTTATGCTTCGTTGAGTGAACAGTTCATAGGTCGCACTTTGTCTGACACCTATGTTACGTGCTGTCTTTATAATATTTTAGTAGGTGTTCGTGTCGCTCGGTGAACAGAAGATCCTACTTTTTAATATAGATAAATGACAAGTGTTGCAAGTTTATTATTGACCATGGTAACCGCATACCGTGAGGCTGTGGCGTTGTGTTGCATAAATAAGCACGTGACTTATTTGATGTCAGGCGGTTACCGTGCTCTATGAATGATAGGGTACCAGTTTTAACACGAGCTATCACTAGCACGTTATCATATCACCTTCAGAAAAGGACAATTGGAAATAGGAAGGGAAATGTCTGACATTCTCATAATATATTGTTTAGGATTGATGATCCAGTTGTATAAGTTTACGCTTATGTTTACGTTCCTTTCTCGGGGCAGTGTATTCGAGTTCTGGATACATATTTCGTAGTCGGTAAAGACTTTTTTTTCTCTTTCGTGCGGAAATCCCCTCGGATACCTCCCTGCCGGAGGTTATGTCGGACTCGAACCGGTTAAAACCGCACGCCAAATGTGAGTCGTGGTGCTAACTGTGGGTCGTGGTGCTGGTCGGTAAACACTAGATCCATATTACGCAAGACCAGAAATATAGTGCCTACCACTGGCATAGCAATTAATGTGATTCGTGAAAACGCCAAGGAGTGAGGAGTAGCACTCGTATAATTATTATTGAAGTGGTTTCCAATTTCCATCATATCAGGTTGGCGACAGAAGAAAGTTGGTCTCGCATGGAGCCTCCATGCTTTCCCTGCAATTTAAACTAATTACATGTTCCTAGAATACCATGTACACACCAAGAGAGCGAACGCGAACGCCAACTTGAACGAATGTCATTATACTTGTATGAGTTGTATTGAAGTTACTGCAAAAACATGCGTGACACGCTGTCGATCGTGTGGTAATTATGACGAGTCCTACCCATTTGTGGTCTTTCATTCTTCTGCTGGTGTGTACCTAGCATTTGTTTTCAATTATATTTCTCATTGCTTTTGAAGAGAGATCAGAATACCGTCTCTAAGAATTAGACGTTAGTTAGGTAAACAGTTTGTGAGCAATTCTGCGGATTGCTTGTCTGAATTCTCGCATGTCAAACAATTAAATAATTTTGTAATGGAATGATTTTTAAGAAGTTTTCATGTATTGACAGATAACTTTGTTAACACTACGGTAAACCAACTTTTTACGTAAATTATTACTATTATTAGTGCAGGTAAATATCATAGTAGGCTGAGATGCCAGGTCGTTCTGCACTTCAGTCTTTACAAATTTCCTCTACTGCCTCTCCATAATAAACTATACTCATGCTATCTCCCTCTAGGAAGTGCAGAGGCCAAGCTTTTTATATGTTTTTATCCTTTCACGCTTTATTAAACTCCCTCTACGAACACTGATATTTCAGTTTTTCCTGGTCTGATCTTTCTTACAGATTTAAGTGTCAGTTACACGACATAATCAACCCAGAAAGTAATTCAAAAAACAATATTATATAAAGTTTTATGTGTACAATGTCTTGACGTGACGTCACGTATGCGCACGCGCACTCATTAGCGTGTATTAATTGATCGTTAAAGTCGTTAAGTGAGTGACGACGTACGGCCAGCGCTCTCGAGAAAAGTGAAATTTTCCCCTCCGCCCCCTACCCGCCCCCCTCTACACCACTGTGAACGCGATTAACTTGAGGGCGATGAAGCCTGAGTTTAATTTTGTTATAGTCAAAGTTAACTGTAGGTACGTTTAAATACCAAATTATAACTTAACGACGAAAACTAGTAGTTAAGTAAGTTTATTATTTCGCATTAGTTTGGCGCAGGTAGAAAATACGTACTAGCCTAGTAGCTGTAATCTAAGAACATCAGAGGCGTCTCGCATTGTGTTGTCACTTGTGAGAGTAGAAATAGCAACAGTATTTGCCCAGGAAATAGTAGACAAAGGTTTGTAAGATACTAATTCTGTCAACTTTGACAGCCTCCGTGGCGTGGCGGTAGTGAACGCGACTGCCACGCAGGAGGCGCGGGTTCGATTCCCGCTCAGTGCAAATATTTGTATGCATGAATATGGCTATTTGCATTGGTCTGGGTGTTTCTATGTATAATATGTATTTATTTAAGTATCTAAGTATGTTTATCCGCATTCTAGATTCCATAACACAAGCTATAAAAGCTTACCATGGGTCTAGATAGCGTTGTGTAGAATGTTGTGGAATATTTATTTATTATTATTATTTATAACTATGTTCTTCGATCTAATGTAATTGAGGGTGAGCCAAATACCGTCAACTAGGCACTTCATGAGTTCAGATTTCCTTTGATTCAGACTATTCTTTGAACCCTCGATATCCAATAGGAACGTAGCCTATATTAAACAAAAACATAGTTGGAAAATGAGATATTTTTCTAACGTCTATCCCATGGAAGAAATAAGCGTGAGCTGCGTGAGGATACATTGATCAATCATTAGCCACAATATAATATTTTGTCAATAGTAAATACTATCTGCCAAAAAAAAACTAAGTAATACATACACTTGTCATCCTCTTTGGCGTGGCGGTAGTGAATGCGACTGCCGCGCAGGAGGCGCGGGTTTGATCCCCGTTCAGTGCAAATATTTGTTTGAACAATGATGAATGAATATTGAATGATATGGCTGGGTCTGGGTGTTTCTGTGTATAATATGTATGTATTTACAAAATAAAAGTATCTAAGTATGTTTATCCGCATTCTAGATTCCTAAACACAAGCTAGTTAAGCTTACCATGGGTCTAGATAGCGTTGTGTAACTTGTGTTAGAATGTTGTGGAATATTTATTTATTACTTGTAGAATGTGTTATGTCAACTCCGCCCTCATGGTTTATGTCAACAACACTCTTGTGTCAGGTTATTGGTATTTAAACGGCACACACCATAGCGAAAAGCTATAAAATTATGGTGTGATTATCAATTAGATCCTAAGGCTTTATCGCTTATGTGTCGACTTAATTAGTAATACAATCACTGTTCTTGGTTCGTGTAGTGAGTGTAAGCAGAGGAGTGACTTTAATCCTATTCAAGGTTTCTCAGAAGAAACACTTTAGAAAACGAAGTGCTAAATAAGTTGTAAGTAACTTCTACTCATTAAAATATAAAAAAATCATAACAGGGTCCGCTACCAATCCCTTTCGTCCCGCTTTCGGAGGAACTCCCGCCTGGACATGATCAGCCCTGGACCTGATCGAAGTCACGTAACAGACTCCGAACTCGGGTTGGCCGAAGTAAGGAATGCCGGGGGTTCTCGGAGGGGGCGGTCCTGCGATGTGAATATGGAGTTTTCCACTGATAATGGCCCATCTGTTAACATGTGCTAAATGTCCATACACATGTACACCGCAGGACCTTATGTCCGCCTCCGAGAACGCCATACAGGTGGCAGCACACTGGGAAAGATAATTTGAGGGCGGAGGCGCCATCGCCACGATAGGAGACGATATAGACAATCACCGATGTCAGCTTGCTATGTGCTTGTTTATTAACATAGTAGTCCAAAATGCTTTCATAAGATATCGGCCAGAAAACCTCTGTAATGAAATTGCATAACGAGGTAATTGTCTATGCCAGAGAATTTTGCATGCGAGCAGTGCCTATTACATAATATTGTGTTAATCAATAGTGTGAATAATTGAGAATGCAACCGCTAGAAGTTTCCCTACGTCATTTCTCTGTACTAGGAAGTTCTGAGTACTAACTGGTAACTACTGTAGATATAGTTATGTCCATACCGCTAGCGTCTGGCTGTTTCAATAGTAAACACATGCGGCGGCGGCCATACCGTGGCTAATGGCTCGCTTCGCGAACGTGCTTCCTACTTCCGTGGATGGAGATCGTATTGAAAACATTCAGCTGACATACGGAGTGATAGTACAGCGAACGGTTTGACTGTTTGAAATAAGAATACAATATTCTAAAGTAAAGCCAACGAGACGAGAGAAAAAAGGTAAACCAGATAAACCATTACTGAGTTACGTTGCGATAACTACCGACAATTTTTTCTGTCCTTGTTGCACATATCACACGTACGTCACAATAGCCGAGCGACAGCTGTCGTTGCGTGTTTCGTAGTACAGGAAAGCTGTCAGCACAGCAGCGGTTCTAAACTGTCAGATCCGCCATCTTAAGAGCAATTTCATTCCTGTCTGGAACGCGCTTGAAGTGATACGTAATCATTTTCAAATAAAAAAGTTTGGAACCGCTGAAACATTGTTTACCTTTTTTCTCTCGCTTCGTTGGCTTTAGTTTAGTTATTAATCTTTGAGATCTGAGTGAATTACCAGAGCCGAGTACTGAGTACCCAATGAAAGTAGGCCTATGAATAATTAAGTAACCTTAACTCGTTTATTATTGGTCTGGTAGGCGTATAGTAGCTTCACGATAATTGAGTCCAAGTGGATTCCGAACTCCGATAGCCCCGGACGTTACCGGGACTAACACGAAGATAATGACTAAAGTCATATCCAACAATCTCGTCAAGCTAATGCTTTTATCAGTAAGTGTATAAGTATTTAAATGTATTTGTTAGCGGAAACATTAATGCAAATTATAAACATTAATTGTAATTGATTCGTATCACTTGCAGAACCAACTTGGAATACTTAACAGCTGTGTTTAGTCGAACGCGAAAGATAACTAGTAATTTTGTAGTTTTAGAATATATTGAGAAAAAAAAGTGAATACCTTGAGAAGGTTATGTTATATCACTACCTGACACGGAAACATGAGCAATGGTTTATGGCGAATTTGAACTCGTCCACCGTAGAAAAACCTCGTGCTCATAGAACACATTTTGAACACATTTTACGTCCAAGATATATGGTTCGACCTATATCATACATAACATAAACTCACGCCTGTATTCCCCGAAGGGGTAGCCATAGGTGCTAGGACCCACATTTCGCCAGTTTATGTTTAGGACCCACTGTAATAGTTAGGAGCGTAGTTACTAATATTCCCTCTAACCCCTCCAGCTAAGCTAAATTGCTGGTGTTAGGAGTGGGTTCACGTCGGTAATGTAATGGCCAGGATCGAACCCGAAACCTCTCGATCGTAAGGTCGATTCCTTAACCACTAAGCTACCGACGCACACGCCTATTGCCACTAACCGGGCACTTATAAACCTGCGATAAATACACACATAACTTCGAAAAGCATCGAGAAGTCATTGGTGTGTGCCATGGTAAACCTGGGATCGAACCCGAGACCTCGTCTCAGCAGTCCATTACCCATACCACTAGGCTAGCTAAAAGGTAGAGGAAAATAAAAAGTAGGCGGTACACTGTTATTTAATTGTTGGGGGTAATGGTACAAGGCCCTACCAGCTACTATCCCAAGCCAATACACCTACAAGTCAGTGCATCTACTAAACATCGGATGGGACTCTGGCGCGCTGTCCACTTGGGGTGAGGAGAGCCAAAAAAGTAAGCGGACCTCGGCAAATTCTGGACGCAATTGGAAAATCATTATGAGAATGTCAGTGTGAAGACATAGTTTACCTACATCGAAGACCCTATAGATTAAACAGTTTTAGCGCCGTCCACTCGGGCGATGTAACACTCCACATCACCGTCCGGTGAGCGCTTGCCGTCTCACAATCAAAGTAAGAGACGAACAAGGTCGGCTCTTGACATACTTAATCTTATTGGTTTAATTGTAGTAAACGTGAATGTTCCGCTCGTACAATGTAGTGCAAATAAATTCATCGTTTCAGTTCATATCGACGGACGGCATTGAACTACAATTCTGTGTGCTTTTTGTTACTATTGTGGACTGTTACTTGTTACTGCTAGTTGCTTATTTCAATGTTATTATATGTATTCTACAAGTGCGTATTAAGTATATGACATGTACAGTTTTTTGTACTTACTTTCGTTTGAACTCAAATTCAATGGTTATATTTTAAATACATACAATAAACGATTGAAAATAAGTGTAATTGTGAAGTTACATACAAATAAAAACACCAAATTGACTCCACTGAGTTGCACTACACTGTAAAAGCCACGTTAAAGCTGGCTCTGACTGACATTTCAAACGTCAGCTATAAGCGAAAGCGAAAAAATAAAATTATAAGAGTAATATTATTAATAGGCCTTACGTCAGATTATATGATTTCATTATTCATTTTCTTTAAAAACATGCAGATTCTACGCTTCCTGTTCATTAATCAAAAACTGTCAAGCCGTCTTTGTCTTTTGACGATGTTTCATTTTTCTTTCTCTATAATGAAGCAGCTTCTTACAAAATGTTATATCAACCAATTAGTCAATCGCTGTCCACTACTGGACTTAGATAATGGACATTATTGTTATAAATGTTTATTAATTACACAATCAATACAATACATTAAACCGGAATGTCGACAGCTCAGCACAATCCTAAACAAATAAGCCGGTGTTTAACTCCAAGAGATCAGCAAATATATGCGACAATGTTCGCGAGCAATAACAATAAAAATGGCTGGCACGCTGGCACAAACGTGTGACTGTGTAAAGTGGCTGAATTCCTGCTTAGATAGGCCTTATTGGTTTTAGTAACGAGGGTAAAAGCGCCATTATTCTTTAAAACAAACAGTTTACGAGGGAATCTGCGTGCGTGTATTTCTCTGGCGTGGGACTTGGGATGAGTATCTGCTCCTCTAGACAAGTATTATTATTTTTTTCTTTTCTTTTCTTTACGATTACTTCTGTCCATGGTACTACCGAAGCCACAAGTCCGAACTAAATTTAACCAGTAATATCGTAAAACGAAAACGGTAATAGAGATAATCCTAATTGATTCTTCGCAGTACCGCGGCACCCACGTCATAGTTGTCACTTGACCGGCGATAGGCACATCTAATGTCCCGTTAGCGCCAGTAAACAGCGTGTAAAGTCAATCTCGGGCCGATTTGCGGCAACGGCGGCCTCAACACCGGTCGGACGGCATTCCGCACTGCCCTACCGTAGACTGTCGCCCATGCTTGAGTGTCGGCCGAAGTAGTCTAGTGGGTTGGTGGGCAGTTCACGCGAGCATGCCCCAAATGATAACTAGATACAGATTAGTTTGATTCACTGTAATCTGCGGTAAGGTATAAAACCCATAACAGTGGTATCCTAGTGTGGGGTCTGAGGTTTCGATCAATTAAGCTTCTTTATGAGATAATAAATCATTTACATCTCGTGATGTAAATGAGTGATATGTTGCGCTTCGGATCGCGTTGATGTTTGCGTGTGATGAGGAATTAATTCAGTTGTATCGGTATTTGTACTAAATATGTACCTATGCAGTAGTTCATATTTTGGTCTACTAACTCGAAAACAGAGTATAAAATTTACAAATCAAACTCAGAACATGGCAGTCTCATAACAAGAAAATATTCTCGTCCTCTCTGGCAGAATTGGTGTAGGAGTTACAAAGCTTTAGGCGGGCAAACTGTATTTCAAACAAAACACTAATTTACATATTGCAATAACCTACTGACCCCATCACAATATTATCTAACGTAACTGCCAATAATCAAACCGGGATGTTCACAAGACGTCTATTCACATCCCTGTTTGATAAACATTTGCAAGCGGCAGCAGCGCCAGCGCAACGTATGTCAACGCCGCGCTTTGAAGTTCGCGCATAGACACATGTATACATGTGTTAGTGTGTTATCTATATGTCAAATATAAGATACGGTACCATTTTATAAGTGTGGGCATAATCAAAAACTATATAAATGTATAGTTATCGGCAAACTTCGTGAACAAATGTTCAAAAGTTCGCGAATTTGCCACCAAAGAGACCTAGAAAAGAGGTTAAAATCATTCCTAATTTAAACATAAATTATACTTGTCTTCCAGGTTCCTTTCATGGGTATTATATTATAAAGAACTGTATACTCTAATCTCTAGAGGTCTTTCTGCAATGTTAGCGTCTGCAAAAGCCAGAAGTCCTTGCTGCTTCATTTCAATCATTAAAATCGTGCAATATGTTTATGATTATTGCTGTAGTTATATCGCTTTTAAAGTGTTAAACTCGAAATTGCAAAGATCTTTCCTTATTGCCCAAGTTGATTACGCCTTAAACCATACAGCTCTCGCTGCAGCGCCCAAGGATACGTGCCAATCTTCCTAGAAATAGAATTGTTAATTAACTTTCATCTCTATACACAAACTAGCTGATACCCGCGGCTCCGTCCGCTTCAGGTATGTTGGTTTTGAACTTTTGGTTAACCCAAGTGTTTGTTTCCAAATATCACCAATATACAGACACAAATGTACAATAGTATAGAAGTGTACGATAGCACGTGTTGTCGTCAGGTAATCGTCAAGCCAGTGGCATCGCACCAGTTCACGTCACGTGGCGTAATAGCGACGATGCCACCGTTTGGCAACTGCCACCGTTGCCGGCAGTCGGCTTGCCCAATCAACGAAAACATTCTCTTTGTAGTGTAAACGGAAATTGTTTATAAATATACAGATCTCCCTTTGAACGTTTATTTTCGTACACTTTTATTAAGCAAGCTGAAGTACATCAATCATTTTGCGGGATGGCTGAAATTGTTTACCCGCTTACGCTTTAATGCGCAATCGAATATATTTTTATGATAAAATTTACATAACACTGTATGCGGAAGGCGGACGATCGTCCGAAATGGCGCATATTGGGTAAACCAAAAAAAAACTGTTCTACATGATATTTTCTAAAGTTTACGCGAATGTCACTCATTGAAATAAAACCACTTTTTACGGATTCTATCGCGATATATTTGTTATTATTACTTTTCTTGACTTCAGTGCTTAACATGAAAAATACGTTATGTAAAATGTGAAGAAAATTATTTAATTAAAATACGTAAGGTATATTTTAATGCCTGATACTTAGGCATTTATTATAGTTATCTCATCTTATTTATATTTCACTTTCTTGTTCATAGTTTCAAATACATTAAAAATCGAACAAAGCCATCAAACACTTTTCACAATTGTTATTTAACCACCACGGTGTATACTCATAGTTTTTTTTATAATAGTTCAGAAGTTCACGCCATCATTTTTGGCAAAAGTAAGTTTTCCAAAGCGTGAAGTCCCAAACTATTATAAAAAAACTATGATTATTCACAATTATTCGATAAAACAGCGCACTCTGGTTGAAAGCGGAACAACCCACTTTTTCACTTGAAAGTGTAAAAAGAAACCATAACCATGTACCTATTCCAGTCGGCCGGCCTGCACGCCATTCGGGACAAGTTATTGCCAATACAATTCGCCGGCAACCTTACGTAGTCGTTGCGAAACATGCACACATTGTCTGATACGAATACGATTACAGTTTACAATAATTATACAATGATGTCACTAATATGGATATGTCCAGTAATGTGACGTTTTTGCACTAACAGAACTACATGTATGTATAGGTAAACTGCTAATTTCTTCATTGATTGTTGTTCACGGGCAGTTCATTTTTACTATGAGAAATGGAACCTCCAACATACACAATGCGTCCTACTAATAGAGCTGATATTGGTTCATTGAAATTGTTTAAATACACGTCGTGCTTAAGTGGCGTGACATGAGTGCCACAGGCAATAGCCCATTCCGAAGAAACCGATGGGCACGCCGAAGAAACCTTAAAACCTGTTTTAATTTAGGCTAATCTTGTGAATTTACTGTGTACAAAATACTCGCCCTAATTTCGTGCACTTATGGGCTATCGCTCGTTACAGTCGTTACTTAAACATAAGACTCGAGTCAATTGATGTAAGCAATGACAACACTCGCGTTCACCACGGCTGTATCACTAGGGCAGTCTTAAATCTAATTTCATAATTAATGTCCTCAGATAGGGATAATGATGACGTAACACTACTTGTTATGTAGCTAATGACGAATTTTAGTGTTATCCCAAAATTCCCCTTTTCCTCATCTTTATGTTTGACTCATATTTTCCTCAAATATTCAATCATATTTACGATAAAATATTTTTTTAGATGCATGGGCGAATATTATTACTAACCTATTACCCTATTTGATAATTTACTTCCTCAAAATAAGTTAAAAGTTTTCCTTTACGTGGTTATTAGTTATCGGAACTCGTGCCGAAACAAACAAGAATAGTAGGAAACGCTGAGTAGTTCCGAACCGACTAGCAACAAAAGGTCATCGACTCGCGGCCGCGAAGCCTGCGAGCACGTTCTGTCTTTATTGATACTGATGCACAACGTGCACGGTGCATGCACGGTTCGAGATCGATTCTGGTTCGTCTGTGTGCGTGACTCTATCGTTTGCATCGAATCGATGTTGAAAAAAAAACGATCGCATTAGGAACCTCGTCCTTTTTTGAAGTCGTTTCAAATGGATGGATTCTCAAGCTGTTCGGTGTTTACATAGAATACTCATGCTTGTAAATTCTAGGAAGGGTATGCATGTGATGTCGTCTACGTTTTGCTGCTGAGTGTATTTGCTGTCAATCATAATAATTATAGTTTTGTGGGACATGAATCAATATCCTTACTTACATATATTATAAGTTTGTAAATAAATATATGTCTAGCCACTCGCAGCCTAAGGTAAATAATGATATTCATGTAAACAAACCCCGGCCTTAACGGGGATCCCAGTGACGTAACCTCGTAAATGTTTGTGTTGAACACGATGTATTTATGTCGCCTGTAATTTACACTGATGCGGTATTTTTATGTTTTGCTATACCTTATTTTATTTACTTAGAATTAACGTTTTCAAGGTTTAATTTCTTAAATGGATGTAAAAATTTGATTGTTACATTTTGCCATATATTTAAATGAAAATACGATATTTTCTTTATTTTTTTATGTATTTATGTAACATAAGTTGTCTAAACAAAATCTCGCTACCTGGTTAACGCGATCATTGTATAGGTACATACCTTTGATTTGCCTGACATTTCGACCAGGTTACACCGGCCGTGGTCACAGGCTGACTGGCTCAGTAGTGCACGCCCGCCGTCTTCGAGTCCGTGAGGTAGTAGGTTCTTCATCTACTCGTACGTCCTCGATATTTCATCATGTATCTCATCATGGAACGCGAGAGTTTAAAAGTTAGTATCGTAAGAGGAATAGCAAGTTGTATACACGTAGGACTAATAACCATAATAATTTTCTATGTATTTTAAAATAAAGATAGTGATGTGTAATAGTAAATAAATCCTTTTATAAAATGTCCCTCCAATCACGCATTGTGTTATTTTCTTCAACGAAATATCGTTATCGTCAACTGTGATACATAAACATGACGCATCTGCAGTATCAGCAGGGTTAAGCACGAGTCGTAAAGCGCCACTCGATGAATCAATTCATATGTTATCAACTTTATTACATTACATTATGATAATGTCGGTATTGACCCAAATAACGTTGTTATTTATAATTCTTATACGTTAAGTGTGTGATTATGAAACGCCTCAACAGTCGAATGTTAAAAAAAAAATGTATGGTTAACACAGAATCTGGAAACTATAGACGGGCATCTAAAATCTTTCGTTGGTCGATGTATCTGTGATACTGATAATGCTCCTGTCTACCTCTTCGAGGATATGCAGGGGAACAGGCATAAATAACAATGAATATACTGTGCCGTTCAGCAAACACACGCAACAATGAATTTATGAATGGACTTTTGAAGCATCTTACTACGCTAACTTTTAAATTGGAATTAAAATTTGCAAGAAAAAGTTTGCGTAATAAATACTTCATAAATTCATTCAAAGTATATTTTTTAAAGATTTTAATGACGTGATATATGAATATGGAGTTCTCACTGAATGCTCACCTCGTCGCATTCGTTAGCTGGTTTATTTTAGACAACATCCGTCTCAGTATGCATCTATGTGTTTTTATAAAGCGCACCCATGAATCTGTCACGCTGAGGATGCTGGAAAATTGAATCTCATTTATCTAGAGATATATAATTATTAGATATACGCCCACTTGCGTTTTATTTTTGAAATTGCTTTCATAATATTTTTCAGGATATGTGATGCGTGAAAGTTGAAGCGTCTACTTCCTCAGTTGAGAGTTTTAGTTTTTAATAATTTGCGAAGTATATTTGGAGGAGATTATTGGCTAGACAGAGAATAGTTGATATACAACGAGAGTTGTGTGGATTGTAAGAGGATGCAGTGATTAGAGTTGAGAGGGGAGACTGAGGTGGTTTTCTATATTATATGGATAACAGATCATGTATAATATGGTGTGATGAGTGGATCGGTAGTGGTTGACCTGTGAAAGCAAACAGATCAAATTGAAGAAGCATTTCAAATAGGTTAGTTTAGTTACCCTCGAGGTCTTATATGATACGTTTAATGAGGGTAGAAGGAATTCGTGAGCTGTATGAAGGCAAAGGTAAAAAAACGGGTTGTTGTTTCTGCCTGCCCTAGAGGCATGAGCAGTATTTGCATACCATCACACGTACAAATACGCAATATGTATATCACACACCGCTGTCATGTGAGTTTGTAAGTCAATAACGTTCAAGTTCAAATTCGTTTATTCACTGACATGCAGTTAATATCTTTTTGTTGGGTACATTTATCACTTTATGGCACGGAAACATTAATTTATTATCAATCATAAATTAACTACAAACGTAATATGTATTTGTATTAAGAGAACTTGACCAAAAAGTCATTAATATTAAATACAGGATGGTCTGCTTCAAATGGCTTAGTTGTCGACCTTGAGTTACTGAAATACCTTGGACTTACTGGAAGCCTCTAAACGTACTTCAAACTCAGGTTGGTTGAAATAAACATGTTTTTTTGTGACATGGCAAATCTCCTTAGCCAGTGTAGTACTGTTGCCTTAACTGTCTTTATCCAATTTATTTTAGTCATTACATATTATGCCCAGGTGCCTACAAATTTACACCAGATGAACGTGATGATTTTGCATCTTCGGAAAACTCTAATAGCGCACTGTCAGATAAAAAGTAGATTCGATCGGGAAGTATTACTCTCCTACTTAATATCGACTTTAAGTTGTTGTAACCTTCATTTCGTATGGTTTATGATTGGTAGCGCTACTTGCGTCATTACCTCTTGAGATTCTTCGGGTATATCTACTTGAGAAGTCCACTTTTCCCTGCAGAGATGGACAAACTGGACCATCCCGCCTGCCTTCACGTAGAAAAAAAATAACAACAGGAAGACTAATGTTCAGATATTTATGGAACTTTCCATAACTCTTTGCGCATTTGTTTGTTTAAAGCCTAAGTACTCTATTTAACAGTGCGGATGTAATTATCAATGCTATCTGAACTGCACTTTACATAACAACATAATTATATCGATTTTATAAATAAAGTGAAGCACATTGACTGATAGTACACTTCACAATTATTATGGGGCACGTTTCTGATTCAATTGTATAGTATCAAACATAATAGCGTGATTATATCTAAAGCCCTTGAGAGTAAGCACGCGCACGTGCGCGGTGCGAGCGCGCAGACTCGACGTGCGTACGCGCATGGCTTTAGTAATGTGTCCCGTAGTCGGATGATGAATGAGATACGTACGTACTGTGTAAATGTGTGTTATTAAAACGTGACTGTATGAATTAGGTAAGTAGGTAGGTAGTGGAAACATAATTTACGTGGTTAATAATAATAATTCATATATTTTTATTCATTTACTCAAAGATTTTCCAGAAAAGTGTTAAGTAAACCTACGTCACACAGAGCATTGCAAGCGGTTACCATAGCCTATGAAGATGGGACTAAAAGCGTTGTTAATTCTATAGTAACCTTTTAATAACTAAGGCCACTCCACTCTTTAAAATACCAGATCAATGCTTATTATAAAGCACTTTTCAGCATTTTCTCAATTTTTTCAAAATCGCTTCACAGTATTCGAACCTATTATATTGACTGGGACATTCTTGCTTCTTTGATGTTGCTACTGAATATTACTTAACTGAACAAAGCTCTGCCTAACCCGGAAATCGTAGCGGCTCCCGCTGCCGCATCATCACGGTGTTGGAATATTAACGCCATCACTAAATTAACTTTTACCGTCAGTCGCGTCTCGTGACGTCGACGTCTACAAAACACCATGGCGTGTTTAATTTGGCTGACGTCCAACACGTTATCAAAAGCGTGTCATCGTGAATGACGCTACGTCAGGCGGGGTGCCATTTTAACGTTTGTATTCGATATGTTTTGTTTCGATTTCAATGGGTGTTGCTATCGTAAGGTATACATATTAGTTACGCGAGGGGAGGTGGACTGTACAGTGCTTGTCGCCGCCAGAACGAACTGCAATGACAAAACATTGAATGCTATACGGAAATTAAACAGTTGGGTAGAAAATATTGCAATTTAGGTACTGCATTGCATGGAATTAAACGGAAATTGAGCCCAGATGTCGCCTGGGAGCTTCATTGGAGGCGAATCTATTCTCGTCAATCAACACTTTTTAGTAGTGTTGTTTACTATAGAATGGAGAACAGAGCCTTAGTTGCTTTTTATTCTACTTCCCTAGGAGCCATTATTCTTCTTATTTATGTTTCATGCGCTATGAGAACAACCGGCGCTCTACAAGACATGTGTGAAACTGTTTATCTGTTCCATTTACTGACATGGTGCGCTTTCGGCATGTAACGGCGGCGGCGCTTAACTGTTTCACAACCAAAACTTCTAACGGGCATTCATCTCGAAGTTCTACATCGACCTTATTGTTCTTGTTGTTCAAAACCGTCCGTTGTTTAGCTCAACCACAACAAAACTGTAATCAACGTCTGATTGAACCAATTAACCCTAATTCGCAAGCCGTTTTCGCAATGAACGAGCGGCAATGAATCGGCGCTCGTAAGAATCCCTTGAAATTGAGTTTTATAGCTTCCTGCAAATTTCAGAGACAAAGGCTGTACGCTGTGAGAGGATTGAGGCCTAATTCGGCGTGGAGGCGGCAGGGTTAACGAACTAAGATTAAATTCGTGCAGTCGATGTGAACGACCAGTCGCTCGAGAGTTCAGCCTCGAGACCAAGTGTCTGTCTGTTGAACTTGAGACAGTTTATCTCCACTGCTATCGGTGAGGCGTCTTGTTTTCATATCAATAAATTAAAAGATAGGCCGTAAACGGTTACTAGGTTATCGGCACATGATAAACCTTGTACATTTTGTATACATCCGAGTAATATGACCCACTGTCTCCTTGCATCTATGACTGATACTCCTAGTTCTGTGAACGATTGTAATCTTGGTTTCATGTTAAGGAAATAGCTTTAGTCTTCTTCAATAGAGGTCATTATACTGGTATCCATTGTGTCGGTGCGTATGCGCAATCAATTGAAGGTGGTGTCCACTCGCTCAATTAGTGGTTGTCGCGACCGCGTGATCCCCATTGTGGCCGCGGTGCGTCTGTGAGCCGCCCGGTGCCTATGCTGCCTTGAGATAATCGACCGCGCCAAATTGCCCATTGTCTGCGTTCAACGGACTGGACAGAACGAATTATGTGAGGAACATCACGTTTTGGAATCTTCTAAGCTTCATTATTGTTCCGTTTTTGAAGAGCAAACTATATTTGGGGTTGACTTGCTTAAGGGTTAGTGCTATTCATGGGCTGTTGACATATTACGGATATAGTACGGACTCTACGTATTGAGTCAACCACGATATCCTGCGATCGGAAAGGTACGGCGGATGTATCCTACGACAACGTAGTATGATATATAAGGAACTTTGTTACTTTTGTTAAGTCAAGTTCTGTGCCATTCACGAGAACAGCAATGATAAATAATGGTGCCGACTGCTTTGAAAGAAGCACGTGTGCCAAGCACAAGTGGCCACGATATATTAGACAAAAGAACTATCAGCCTTATGAGCGTAATTATTTTTTGCTATGAAATCTACGAAGACCCCTTTCCTCTCAACTTCAAGGCTAACATTTTAGTCATAGTCTGGGATCCTGTCAACCCTCACCACGTTCGATGTACCTTATCTTAACGAATCTCCGGGGGTGAATAACTTGTTTAATGTCGAGCGAGGCCTAATGAACAATTTAGTGGAAGCGCCGAGCCGGAGGCTTCAGCCATCGAAGGGTAGATTACATTAATGACGTCGACGTCCGTTCGTTCACCCGCCCCGAGTTACGCATCGCAAGGTGACTCTTTAATGAGTCCCCGGTTTCAGTAATCAGTTTTATAATGATTTAAATTCATGTTTTTGATTGAATCTAAATATGGGCTAAGCTATTTCAATTTGGGGTAATTTGAAGTATCTTGACTGTGGGACCATTTCATCGGTCAATAAATATACTAGTGATTAAATGATTTGACGTTACTTTTTAGTTGTGTTCAAAATCTCATACTCATACATATATATGTTGACGTTAGACTACGGAACCCGATAATGTGCACATTAACTAGTTAATCTGCTGATTACCTGATACAGTTAAAGTGCGAAATTTTTGTTTGAAAAGCTCATTTTCGCGCTTTACCTAGTTAGTCTGCAGATTAACGGATGGGACATAGTTAAAGTGCGGAAGACGGTAACTAGTTGAAAAGGTTTTTTCCACTTACGCACACTGTTAGTGCATTATGACATTTTTAGTGTATTTAGTGCATTATCGGAGCTCGCTTCGCTCGAGCTTCCCCTAAATAATATTTCTGATCATATAAATTTGTAATCGCCTTCCCCAGCACCGTATCAACTCTATATTTATAACGGTGTAATTAATTCACTGACAGATAACTGTGTTGTTGTTTACAAATTCATGTTTGTACAAACTTCCTTGTTTACAACGGCCGATTCAATGTTGATAGATAACTCGGTTTGTTTACACATTCTTACATTCACCTTTAACCCCGCGCTCGGTGCTCGGCGCTCGGGGCTCGCAGCTCGTCTGACAGATTAATCCGCCTAATAGTTATCGAATCTTGTCACGAACGTCAAATATAGAACCAATTGATTTACCCAGGTATTGGTTTAAGCTGTTGCGTTCTAGCTTTTCAGCGAAGACTCACATAAGGCGTTATTTTCATTCTTCATTTTTTATTGGCAAACTAACCGCGCTGTCTCATTTTGTTTTGACGTGGAGCCAGTGGTATGAGGTTTAGAATTTAATTAGCGGTTTGAACTTATATTTTCTTCCACTCCCACCAGTTAAGCTAAATTGCTTGTATTAGGTGTGTTATCAATGTTATCATTGGGTTTGTCCGTTAGAATATTCTCAGGAGTCTTAAAAGTACCTGGTTGATGGCAATAGCATTTGACAGCCAAGGTATAGATGACGAAACTTACATGTATGCCTACGCCATTAGCTCCATTAGCTTCAAATTAATGTGTATCACGACATAGTATAAAGCAAAATCGCTTTCCGCGTCTGTCCGTCCCTATGTATACTTATATCTTCAAAACTACACTACAGATTCTGATACGGTTTCTTTTAATAGATAGAGTAATTCAAGATAGTTATATGTATAATACATACTTAATATAGTAGAGGGTGTAGCGGGAACGGGATCGGCCGGGCGTAAATAAATTGGCGGTACGATGTTCGCCGGGTCAGCTAGTACTATGAAACCCGGCAAACCAATTACAAGTATTAGTTTTTTTCTTGATCTAAAGTTCCCCTTCGGTTAAACAGCTGCGCGCGCGCATACACAGCCTTGCATGACCTTGCGCCCGAGCCAATCAGGTATCAAGTGTGCGGCCTTTGCCCGCGAGCTATGCAGTTTTGTGCTCGTGGTACTGGCAGGGTAATATGTGTTATTGAAACATTAAATATTGTCCTTGGAACAATTTGCTTCGAGCAACAGGCCAGTACAAACATATTTATGATGTGGGCGCATATTTGCGTCTTTTACTTACCGACTTCACATGTACTGTTTAGAAAACATTGAATATACCTATTTCTATATTAATTTTGAGTACTAACCCATCACTGGCGCATACATTGCCCATTATTCTACGGTTATGTATTATTTATACAGACAACAAACCGTATAAAATATTTAAATGACGGTTAAAACCATATCGAAGTTCGTTGCGTGATTTATTGATTTATTAAATGAGAAATTATATCGATATTTACCACTTTAGACGTTTTTTTACACTAAATTAACTTCGCAACACATTTTGACACGTGCGAGAATCAAACTCACATCACAGTTGGTCGTTAAACTGCTGCACCATCTGTGCAATTAATATAGAACACTAAAAACGTCGAGTAATCTTACATATCACTTCAAACCAATTTACTGAGCACTTACTGCCCATTTAAAATAGATAATACCACCATTTAACGTATTTAGAAGTAGGTCTTGTTTACAATATGGACTTTTGTACAATCAATTAGCTACACTACACACATCGCACTACAAAGAGCGTTAACCACAGATGTAGACTAGCCTAGATACCGAATGTACATGAAATAATATGAAAACAGAGCGCTTCAATTTTTCGCTACCACAGAAACAGAAACACTGACGTTCTGAAAAAGGTAACTGGGATAGATTGGATGCAGAAAATGATGGATCGGGTGCTATGGGGCACATTGATGAGCCCTGTCTCTCAATAATTTGACTACAATATGCTAACTGACCACTCAAGCCATATAGTCATACACAACACTGTAGGTACACCGTAAACAGAAACATTTCTATCATAATCACAATCCGTCAATCGGCAGAATTCAATAACTTTATTACTATTGACCGGCACGGTTGAACGTAAATTAAAGTAAGAATGCATAAAGGCTCGAGAAACGGCTCTTATACCCGACTGCCGAAGGAAGGAGAGTAATGTTTTTTTAACGTGTGCAATATCCCACGGATACCCCCAAGCCGCAGCCGCCGGGGATGCTTATGTCGGACTCAAACTGACTAATACGCACACCGTTTATGATTGGGTCCTAGGTTGCCGTAGGGGAGATTGGTAGATACATAACTCTCTCACACCCCGTGACCACCTAGGACCGATGTGCTATCTAGCCTATCCTAAAACTATGACTTATGTGCTTATGTTATCAAACGAGAATGTTCATTGCAGCAGACGTTATATTAATATTCGTGTATGAATCACTAGATCCCACGCTTCACTAAAATATCTGTGGACTATTCGTCTGTCATCTTCTATTAATAGTCTATAGGTACTTACTCGTTCAGGGCTGCCAACTTCAAAAAATAATTATTGAAATCGCGGTTTGAAAGAGTCACCCTTATTAGAAGCTGTCCAATATGTCATTTTATTTTATTCTAAATACGTATTATGTTCCGTGTTATTAAATATAAATGTTTCTAAATTTATTTCTATTTTGATATTTGGATGCTTAAAATGTTTTTGTAGTGGTTTATTTATGGTATTGTTTAAGAAGAACCGAATTTTATAATTTGTTACGAGCTTTTTAGGAATGCACCTTGTCTTCAATGGATATCTGTAAATATACACAAACATTACATACACTCCCGCTTTTAATATTTTCCAAAAGGGTAGGAAAAGGCGGTCCAGCAGTAGTCAATGTCCACGCATTTCGAGACCTATATGAATATATTCCGAAGATAAAAAGCCTATATCCTATCTCCGGACTCCGGACATATCTTGCCGTTAAGTGGGATTAGGTGGCAAATAAACTCACTTGTGTAGGATACACTAATATTTCGTTAGCAGTTTTTGATCCTACGTTACTCAAGGTAAGGCAATTTTTTTTTTGTCAGCCCATATTGCCGTATAATCTGATATTAAAAGAAGGAAAAGTTTATAGTACTTATTTTTATAATACATTGTAGTTATAAAATGTTTCAGTAACACTAGGAAGTGCAGCTGCTTATGACAACGACCCGGTAATGTTGCGTGTTATAGCGGCTAATAACGTGGACCATTACTCTTGCTTACAGCACATGGCTTCAACTTATGCAACATTCGAGTATTTTCTCCACGTCATACGAAGCCTTTGAAGAAATTTATGATAGTGCAATCTATTTATTGGTTTACTAGTAGGTAACGTGGATAATTTAGTTTAGTCGAGGGATCGAGGTCCGATGAATCCGGTATGCGATATAAAATCAGGAGTTAAACTCCTTCGCCAGGATATTTTACATACAACATCAATCTAATATTAAAAATGCAAAAGTAATCGTCCGTTTGTTAAGCTTTCACGCCTAAACCACTCAACGATTTTGATGAAATTTCGTAGAAGGGTTACTAGATAGACATTTGGAAAGGATATAGGCTGTTTTTGCTGTGTGATTTGTCTGTTTTTTTAACCATCGGTAACAACTAGTAGTGTATAAAAGTTGTATTTGATGCACCACAACCTTATACAAACAAAAGATTCGTCCTTCGCCTCCGCGGATCATCAATTCAATTATATTAATTGTCATTAGTGAAGGCGAGACCGTCTCCCCACGTTCGGCGCCTACAGACGCTCCGTGTACAGACAGACCCGCGAGTAATGTTGATTTAAACAATAAGACGCGAGTTAACGTTGCAATATTAATTTGTTACCTCATCTGTTATGTGCCGATTGTTTGGAAGCTTGTATTCTATTCAGTCGTTTATAGAGTGACAGATGGCAGTCGCTTCTCGGAGAATATCGAAATTCAACCAAACCTGCAATTGAACTGTAAAAAGCGGACCGAAAGCTAAAAGCTTCAGATGCTACTGGGATTAACGCTCGAATGAAAAAGAATAATAGAAGCCGTCAAATGTGTTGGCACACATTTCAGTCTAGCTGACTGTGGGGTCGGCCGGACTCGTGCTTCACCTAGGTTTTCTACCAGCCAGTTGTAGACAGTTCATCGTCAGTTGGAGCACAGGGACTTGCAAGGTCTTATGCTCTAACCCACCTGATGATCAGTACAATTATATATTCATATCTGGAAATCCTCGAAGGGTGTATTAGCACCCACGCACGTCTCGCTAATTATGATTTCCGGATCCACGATGTAATAGAGGGCGAGCCTATTGCCGTCTAGCGGACCCTTTATCTTGGGCTGTATGTTTAATCTCGGTTGGAGAACAGCCTTAGTCGCCTTTTACGACACCCACAAAAAGAGCTGGGGTGGTCTTTTTCTACTCCACCGGGAACCAACATGGCAATTTATTTTTGTATTTTTCATAATTTCTCATTGACGGGTAATTAGACGATCCTTTTTACTTAACAATGTAAGTGACGGAATGTACTTAACGTGCAAAACATGCGGGAAAATTTACAAGAAGAGAGCCTGGTTTCTAAAGCATCTAAAGTTACACGATGGTGTTGGAGCAAGACAGTCGTCTGTAAGTTCTTCAACTATTACCACGGATAGAGTTGACCCTCACATATCCCAAGGTAAGCCGGACTGTAAATCAAACCAGGAGCCCATTAACATCCGGGCCCGTCTTAGCATTCCCTCTTTAAAATCATCCACCTGGAAAGCACACGATCAGAACTTGGCCATCCTGTTAGAACATCCCGGAACAAAACAAGATTTAAACGACCAGGTAGAATCTTTCCAGGTTAGCATCTACTCATATCTACATGAGTATTATCCACCACCACCAAATCACGCGCGAAAAAACCGAGAAAACGCGTTCAAAATTAAAATGAGAAAAAGAAAGCGGGACCTAATCAAACGGCTACGCATTGCTAAAGCTATGGGCGACAACCAACTTAGTCATCAACTGGCCAGAGCTTTACGGGCTATACTAAAATTAATCCAAGGAATCTCAGCCCAAATAATAAATGAAAATAATAACCTCAATAGAGCAAAACATGAAGTCGAATTTGATAAGGACCCTTTCAAATACTCAAGGAATATTTTCAGTGACAAAAAGCAAGATAGGCTGCTACTAAATAACGACCAGATCTATAGCTACTACAAAAATAATTATGAGGTGCCTAAACACGAAAAACCATACGGTGAACCTAAAGCGCAAAAACCATCAAACCCTCATTTCACATTTAACTGTAATCCACCAAGCTTAGAAGAAATTGAACATCAAATTAAGAAAAAACCAACAAAAACCGCCCCAGGGCCTGATGGCATACCGTACATTATTTATAAAAAAAAAATGCCCATCGGTACGTAAACATGTTCTAAGCATATTCAATAGGATCTGGTCGAGTAAAGAAATTCCAGCAGCCTTCGGCAGGGCTAACTTTGTGCTCATTCCAAAGAAAGAAATAGTAACTAGTCCTAAAGACGCTAGACCGATAGCATTAACTAACACAATCTCAAAAATCTTCTTCTCATGGCTCCAATTAAAAATGACTAATTTCATGATCAATAACAACTATTTCAGGCCAAATCACCAGAAAGGGTTCCTACCCGGAATTTCTGGATGCCTGGAACACAATTCACTACTGGCGGAAAGCCTCAAAGATGCCAGATTAAATGAAAGGCAAATAACAGTTTGTTGGATAGATTTAGAAAACGCTTTTGGCTCAGTACACCACCAGCTTATGTTGTTTGCATTAAAATGGTATAACTTTCCGTCGATCATCCGGGAAATAATAGCCTCTTATTACGATAAATTAAAATTTGTTATAAACACCAAGGATGGCCACACGCAACCTTTAAATTATAATGTAGGTCTGTTCCAAGGTTGCTGTCTGTCACCTATAGTTTTCAATATAGTAATAAATATTTTAATAGATAGTATTACCACACATGAGAGAAAGTGGGGCTATCGGTTTAAACTAAACGGTAAATACACGGAATCCATCCTCGCATTTGCAGATGATCTCGCAATACTTACTCGCAGCCCAAAGCAGTGCCAAGACCTGTTGCGTAAAGTGGATGAATTCTGTACATGGACAGAAGGAATGAAAACAAAACCTAGCAAATGCTATTGTCTATGTCTGGGTAGGCGGGGTACCAGATATACCTCATATGATCCAGGGCTTAGTATAGGCGGGGAAAACGTTTCGACTATATCCGAAACCGTGCCTTTTAAATTTCTCGGAAGACAAATAGATAACAGAGGTTGCACTCCAGCTTTAGAAGAAGTAATTAATAACTTCATTATCGATATACAAAAGGTAGACCAGCAGCCACTAAGTAATGTCAAAAAAGCGTGGATTTACGACAACTATTTAACCTCGCGTCTTAACTGGCCGTTTCTTGTTTATGATATAAGCCAGAGCCTTCTCAAAAAACTAGATGCGAATGTTACGAAGACATTGAAGTCGTGGCTGGGGCTAGCTCAGTCGGCAGACCCATCGACATTATATAGAGCCTCAAATAACTTTGGAATGACGTTCAAGAAACCATCGGAACTATATAAACATCTAAGAGTAACCAAAATGCACGTCCTAGCGAAATCAAAAGACGAAATCGTGCAAGCTCTTCCAAAAGACCAAAGTACTAAAGAGCTCGAGTCGCGCCTCCAATTCCATAAAAAATTCATGATAGGCTCGCAGACTGGTAGGGTAGGTTTGGGTAATACTAGGAGGCAGTCAGACAAAGACATAACAAAATCTTTTCTTCAAGTAGATGAAAATAATACCTACAAAGTGCACGCAATGAACCTAGAAATACAAAACGAATGGTTAACACTAGGTGAATTTTGTATTCCCATAGCCTTAAAATGGCGTACCTTAATATACGACTGGTCACCGGCTCTCCTTAAATTCTATCTCAATGCATTCCAGTTGACCCTCCCCGACCAAAGCAATCTTGTCAGATGGGGAAAAGCCACAGATAAAACATGTAACTCATGTGGTGAAGCAATTGGTACTGCTAGGCACCTACTGGTGGGTTGTAGGACGCTATTAGACCGGGGTCATTACTCGCGCCGACATGATAAGGTATTAGAAATCGTACGTGAGGCGGTAAGTTTGGCGGTAGCTAGAGCGAAAAAGGGTTTAACCACAAACCAAAGAAATGACGTCGCGTTTGTAAAGGAAGGCTGCTCAAAAAAGACAAATCAAAAGCCGTACTCAATTTTGATAGCAGCCGCTGATTGGACATTACTCGCAGATTCGTATGAGAAACACTATAAAATACCGGAGGATGTTTGTGCCTCGTCATCCAGACCCGATATATTCCTATTTTCAAAACAGCAAAAGCGTGCAGTACTAGTAGAACTCACAGTACCGTGGGAAACTAACATACCTAAAGACCACGCTATAAAAAAATAAACAAATACTTTGACTTGACCAACGAGTTAACCAAAAATGGCTATGTGGTTAAACTCTACGCCGCACATAGGAGTATTGCCATGTTAAATCCGGTCAAAATCATTTAGTGGCTTATTTAATAATAAAATATGGTAATACGATTTAATATAACCTTTAATGATATTATAAAGTACAAACATAATAAAAAACACGTTTTATTAACTTAAGTTCATAAAATAATCTTAATTGTCCATTTCTTCTTCATCATCTTCATCTATATTTTCGTAACGGGTATTTTTTTCTTCTGTTGTTGATGGTAAAGATGGCGGCGCAATTGCGACCATTAGCTCAAGCGCCTCTTTTGAAAAACTCTTTCTCTTGAATTGTGGTTTTGGCCGTATGGAGCTTAAATAAGGATCGGAACTTAATAACAATCTGTTAATAATATCTCTGTTGCAGTCTTCTCTAGAAAATTTTCTAGAGAAGTCGAGCCTGTACTGCCTAAAGTTTTTATTCCGGGCCTCAGCCGCCTCCTCCGACAGTTGACCAATAGGTACGATAGCGTGGCTTATGACTTGAGCTCCATGAATCAATACTTTGTGGATTGTAGGTGACATTGGATACCATTTATACAGATCAGTATATAACTGTGCTGTTGTCTGGGCGTAAGAATCAAACTTTTCAACGTCTATACTCATTCCGCTAGCAATTACCTCTAAGATTACTCTAAATCGTTTGATGAGGTCTAAATTAACTCCAGTAATTTGAGATGACATTTCTGGGTCTGCAAAAAACCTTCGTGATGTGTTCCCATCATTGGTGTTCCCAAATCCTGCTTTAGGCACGTCCACGAGCAGTCCCATTTGTTCCCTAAAATTTTTTTGAATTCCCTCTTTTGTTTCCTTAACGATTTTTTTTTCTACTGGTGTACGTGCCTGCCATTTTTTTAATGGGAGTTTATAAGCGAGGTGGAGCAGGGACTCAAAAAACCTTATTCTGGCGTGAAGCACAGATAGTCCAAACTTCAAAGCTTCGGCATTAACATCCTGCACTTTTTTTAATTCATTAAATTTTTTTGAAGTCTGTCCACAAATATAACAACGCATAGTTGATGCTGTGTCGGTAGCAGCATTGCATACTTTGCCATCAATCATTGTGAATAGCATTGTGTGTTTTATTCTCAATATTCCACCAGGAGCTGTAATTTCAGTTTTCGATAGATTCTTTGATTGACTATCAACATAACTTATCTCCTCTTTAGTGATATCTTTTGATTCACTGATAAATCTGATCCGTATTGGTCTACAGAATCTAACTGATGACGGCATGGGATTTTGCCAAATTAATTTAGTTTCTCCATCTATATTAGCAACCAGTCGCAAAGGAACTAGGGAACTTTGAAATAAATTTGCGTCACTATCTGAGCTGTTTTGAAATTTTTGCTTGAACTGCGACTGCTGGGATCCATCGCATCCCCATTTAGATATCAGTTCCATATTTTCTCTTTCTTCCTTTGTACACGTTTCTATCACTTCTGCAAGGTATTTGTACAGGCGAGATGCTGTGTGATCTAGTAATCCTTGCAGTTGGATTTCCATACAAGTTTCAGTGACGCGTATTGTTTCTTCCTTAGGGTAACAATCCTTTTTTGCCTTTTGAATTAATGAGTAACATGGATAGATACTCTTATCAGCATTATAAAGGATTTCCCATTGCCTTCTTGTAAAGTCACCTTCAACAAAAATTGACAGTGCCTCTTGTGGTGTGTGCTTTTTTAAAATTATTTGGTTTTGGGATAAAGTGTAAGATTTACGAACTTTCGACGCTCTTGTTGGTGTTGCCATGATTTCTTTTATCATTACTGAAGCATCAGTGTTTCCTATATTGCGTTGACTGACTCCAGCTGCATATATTAGCTCTCCAGCAGGTATTTGCTTCCGTATCTCACTAGTTTTTCGTCGTTTACTTCGCTCACATAAGTTTTCAAACGATTTTGTTGGCCGACCCGGTTTATACGTAGCCTTTGCACTAAATTTCTGCAACTGTATTGTTGATTTAAGCCATTTGTCGTTATTACGTAAAAAACGCTCTTCTTTGCGACTTGCTGCAACCCATTTTTGTTTAAATTCAGTCTTAAAAAATCTCAGAGTACGATCCAAGATAGTTTTTTTATCATCAGGGCATTGGGTTATTTCAACTAATTTCGTTCCCAAAAACTCCAACTTTTCTTCGATTTTCTTTCCTTTACAGTCACGTATGATGTCGTACAAAGCTCTTCTGGTAAAACTTATTGTTGATTCTAAATTATCTGAAAATAAAAAATAAAACAACATAAAGTCAAATATACCGACATTTTACTCTAGCATCTTAAAATAGTTGAAAATAAAAATGGCGTGCGTAAGCGCGGCAAATTTTTATCGTATTTACTAAAACATATACTAGACAACATATTAATCGCAATATAAACGTTTGACAAGCCTTGACAAATAAACAAAAACACGATTGAATAAAATATTTTACACAGTTTACTTCTAATTTTCGCTTCATCTTTTTGATTTTTTATAAAACACTTATATGATACACAAAGTATTTAATTATTATGTTGAAATAATCTACGTACCTTGTACTTCCATAGTCACAATGTTTTTTTTTCACTATTTATCACACCAAACGTACAGTTCAAACTTCAATGCAGTGAAAAATTCAAACGCCGAGAACAAAGACATGCGGTTTAGACAACGACTGGGTTCCGACTGCTTGAGCGGGGCGGGGCGACTACCTGAGTTACTAATGTGACCCTTTTTAAGTGGATAGATTATTAAGCTGTAAAAGTGTGTGGTTTTAACAAGTTTTTATTTAACTTCGTAATTTCGACTTTTGACCGTATTTTAGTTGAAAATACTCCTATGTGCGCCGTGGAAGTGGGAGCAAGGGGAATTCCAGCTAAATCCCTGTATAACTTATTTAAAGACCTCGGATTGCCAAGAGCTTCAGTAAGCTCTTTACTCAAACGAATATCTAAAACGGCGTTGATAGGATCTTACCAAATTTGGATAGGTAGAGGGGGGAACACGACTGACGGTGGAGGTGAGCGCTGATGCATCACAAGGTGGCCACCCTAAACCTACACCTGGGTCGCAAGTCCCAGGCGCCGTCGCAGTGTTCCTCTCTGTACCACGCCATGGACCCGGCGACCGCACGGTGAATCCATGGAATGCTAAGAACCGGATCTCCTCTATAAATGTTTCTAAATTTATTTCTGTTTTGATATTTGGATGCCTAAAATCTTTTTGTAGTGGTTTATTAATGGTATTGTTTAAGAAGAACCGAATTTTATAATTTGTTACGAGCTTTTTAGGAATGCACCTTGTCTTCAATGGATATCTGTAAATATACACAAACATTACATACACTCCCGCTTTTAATATTTTCCGAAAGGGTAGGAAAAGGCGGTCCAGCAGTAGTCAATGTCCACGAATCTCGAGACCTATATGAATGTATTCCGAAGATAAAAAGCCTATATCCTATCTCCGGACTCTGGACATATCTAGCCGTTAAGTGGGATTAGGTGGCAAATAAACTCACTTGTGTAGGATACACTAATATTTCCTTAGCAGTTTTTGATCCTACGTTACTCAAGGTAAGGCAATTTTTTTTTGTCAGCCCATATTGCCGTATAATCTGATATTAAAAGAAGGAAATGTTTATAGTACTTATTTTTATAATACATAGTAGTTATAAAATGTTTCAGTAACACTAGGAAGTGCAGCTGCTTATGACAACGACCCGGTAATGTTGCGTGTTATAGCGGCTAATAACGTGGACCATTACTCTTGCTTACAGCACATGGCTTCAACTTATGCAACATTATTTTCTCCACGTCATACGAAGCCTTTGAAGATTATGATAGTGCAATCTATTTATTGGTTTACTAGTAGGTAACGTGGATAATTTAGTTTAGTCGAGGTACCCAAGGGATCGAAGTCCGATGAATCGAGTCGAGTATGCGATTTATAATTAGGAGTTAGTTAAACTCCATTGCCAGGATATTTTACATACAACATCAAATGAACTTTTGCAGGAGTTAGAATAAGGAATAATTATTATTATTTTAGCTTGTGGGTACAGTTTTGTGGGTACAATGTGGAAACACTCCAATCTAATATTGTAATGTTAAGCAAAAGTTTGTTAAGCTTTCACGCCTAAACCACTGAACCGATCTTATGAAATTTCGTGCAGGGGTAGAATAGACCTTGGGAAAGAATATAGGCTGTTTCTGCTGTGTGAATTGGCTGGTTTTTTTTTATAGGAGCGAATAAAAGGTGTATTTGATGCACCACAACCTTATACAAACAAAAGATTCGTCCTTCGCCTCCGCGGATCATCAATTCAATTATATTAATTGTCATTAGTGAAGGCGAGACCGTCTCCCCACGTTCGGCGCCTACAGACGCTCCGTGTACAGACAGACCCGCGAGTAATGTTGATTTAAACAATAAGACGCGAGTTAACGTTGCAATATTAATTTGTTACCTCATCTGTTATGTGCCGATTGTTTGGAAGCTTGTATTCTATTCAGTCGTTTATAGAGTGACAGATGGCAGTCGCTTCTCGGAGAATATCGAAATTCAACCAAACCTGCAATTGAACTGTAAAAAGCGGACCGAAAGCTAAAAGCTTCAGATGCTACTGGGATTAACGCTCGAATGAAAAAGAATAATAGAAGCCGTCAAATGTGTTGGCACACATTTCAGTCTAGCTGACTGTGGGGTCGGCCGGACTCGTGCTTCACCTAGGTTTTCTACCAGCCAGTTGTAGACAGTTCATCGTCAGTTGGAGCACAGGGACTTGCAAGGTCTTATGCTCTAACCCACCTGATGATCAGTACAATTATATATTCATATCTGGAAATCCTCGAAGGGTGTATTAGCACCCACGCACGTCTCGCTAATTATGATTTCCGGATCCACGATGTAATAGAGGGCGAGCCTATTGCCGTCTAGCGGACCCTTTATCTTGGGCTGTATGTTTAATCTCGGTTGGAGAACAGCCTTAGTCGCCTTTTACGACACCCACAAAAAGAGCTGGGGTGGTCTTTTTCTACTCCACCGGGAACCAACATGGCAATTTATTTTTGTATTTTTCATAATTTCTCATTGACGGGTAATTAGACGATCCTTTTTACTTAACAATGTAAGTGACGGAATGTACAGTAACACATGCCAATAGACCAAAAAATTTTTAACTTCCTCCATTTTTTTGTAGTTTGTTAGATACACAAAATACCAGTGTCGACCTCCTAACATTTTCCAGTTCGGTTCAGTAATGTGTTAATAACACAGAGCTGACAAAACCCAGCGTCAATGTCAAGCCCTTAAGCCAATTAGCACTTCCGCCACGCGTGGCCGCGGCTCAACGGTTTAGTTTACATATTGTATTCAAAATGGAAACCAGCGGACGAAAGAGAATTGTTTAATAACAACGATAAGCCTAAGTGGCCTTGCGGTTGTGTGGGACGAGTTGGCTTATACATACATTACATAAATACATCATAATAATACAGTTATGACAAAGGGATTATCCTATGACCTTGGTAATCATGTCTGATGATTCAATAAGAGACGTAATTGAGAAGTGTGAAAACTTTCATATCGCGATGCAGGATGAGTTGATAAATAGTTTGGATTGGCTTCGCTAAACGGCTCTCGGTTATTTGGTGTCGCCAATATGATAGGTTAACAATTTTTTGCGGACCGTTATATACTATGTATACTGTATGTTTATTGCAAACAATTTACATAATATCGATTTATGCAGAGGCTTATTAACTTTAGGCGGTGTTCTAGTAAAAGAGAACTTATTACAAAAGCTAAATAATTATCATTTTCATAAAAGAAATACTAAATATGATATAAAAATCTACCTCAAAATGGAAAGTAATTAAAATCTCATTTTATGAATGATAAATAAACTTGCTTGAATATAAACAAACGTTTAATCTGTGTTGTCGAGTGATATTAAAGTAAAAAGAAGTTATTTCCCCTTGGCTGCGGCCACAGGAAATGAGGACCCAACATCAAAGCTAGAGGTATACGTGGCGGGAGTGCCAACGATATAGGAAAATTTAAGGACTCCGCGGACATTAAACACCAAGCACTCAGCTCTGTTTGTGAGGGTTTCAGAGAATTTGTGACATGTACACTTAATTACGAGATCTTTAATTTTTAAATTGAGATTGCCGCTGTTTAAGTCATATTTCCTTTTATAAACATTCCTATTCAGATGGCGGGTTATTGTCCCTGCCTAAGTGCCTACCACGAATGTGTATTTATTAAACATTCCTAAAAGTGCAATCAATATTTTGTACATTAATTACAAACAAACACAGTAAACAAAGTAATCTCAAAACAAAGTATGTAATTAAAAAACAAAGTTGATATTCAATAACGCAAAAATCGATAAGTAAATGAATTTGACTATGGCTGCTTATAGTGTTGATCGATGGCACTGGTGGAACCTTTATCCACAGTATTTTATTTATCAACCGGACTGGTCCCGCCTCACAGTATTCTCAAAGGTTGGAACAAATGGCACTCAGATAGGCCATGTCCTAGTCAGACACATTTCTTTTTAAATTCTTCTGATTTGTCTGCCTATAGTTTCTATACCCAGACTACAGCACCAAGCTTACTGGCACAGACAATCAAAGAAACGAGAATTTGCTGCTCAATCGGATAAATTTAACTGCAAATTGCGATCAGGCGCCAGGGGTCTACTTATCAAACTGTCTATTTCTCAATTTGATTACTTTTCTTGGAGGCAACTTCGCAAATTTCCTACTTAGCAATCAGCCTATTTCGCATTTCGTCTATTCTCAAACTACATACTTTGCAGATTGTCTTCTTGTCAAAGAACGACCTAAGTACAGACAAGTAGAAAATTTTTCGTTTCACAATACCTCCGATGTCACATCGTAAAATTTTACGACTGCTCGTGGGATTTTTAAATTGAGGTCCGACGTTGTCACTCTTACTATGCATCAACATGTGAAACGGACTCATAGGATACTTTATTCCAATTCCGACGGGTCCCCCGTTAAAGTTACTGGGGGACCCGTGGGGATGTCCAAAAAGTTAAAAAATAGATGTGTACGCGAATGAATTCATAGGTAGGCCTCTAGTATATAAATGGTCGCCGGCGCTGCCGCGTATCATTGTCCAACCTCGGCCAAGGCTATGACCCGCACCCATCCAATCATAACGGTCGTCGTTCACATAATGGCATGAGCAGAACACACATGTCACCATTTATAGCACACACATCATTGTAATGATACTTTTTGCTGTCACATTGACTTGTTTCGTCATACGATATGTTTGTACGATGATGATGTGAAATAAGAGATGTATTAAGATTTTTAACAGTATCGGTTTGATACTTTTCACTGAGCGAGGATTTGTGCGCTTACAGCTGACAGTTTAAGGCCAGGTAGGCCGTTTGAGTCTTTTAAAAGCATTTGAATCATAGGAAAAAGCGTTTTAAATTTCGAAAAAAAGATATATATTAGTTAAGAATCCAGTTTAGTCAAATTCGCATTCAGTTACCAGATCTGATGAACTTCACTCGATAGAAAAAAATCCCAAAGTTACCCCTTTTCGTTATTTTTTTTTTGAATATTATGACTAATTTACTTATGCTTTCTATAAAATTTTTGTACTAAACTAAAGCCACTACATATGTCTAGACATTTTCGCAGATTTTGACTATATTATGAAATAATTTTTAAAGATATATTTAAATACCTACTAAATTCGCGAGTGCTCGCTCCGCTGAGGCCCGAAAAGTTGCGCCAGCGGCCAGTCGCGCGCTGGCGCTTACCGAAGTAGGACCTGTGTCAGTTTTTGCGCGACAGTTTCGTGCACCAATCAATCGGTTTTACGTATTTATAATAAATTGTTGCAAGTCATTCAATATGGGCAATAAACAACGCAAGCTAAAGAAGTCGTGCAAAGCCATAAACTAAATTTCTAATTCCGATTAGTAATTTAAAAAATTATCATACCTAAATATTACGCTCATAGCGCCATAGTATAAGAATATCAGTATTACTACTGAAGATGCTACTTACGATTTTCTATAATTCATATTTTATATATATCAGTACAGGGGCACCTAGTACCTACAATATTCGTACATTGTATATAATTTGTGTGTGTGTAAATAAATATAAATTTAGTTTTAGTTTAGGATAGAATAATTTTACTATTTAGGTAGGTTAGTTTAATTATTGGCCTTTTTTTATCGTGCGCAAAATCCTCGTGGATACCATCCCCCCGGAGCCGGTGGAGGCGGTTATGTCGGACTCGAACCGACTTTTTAGTCGGTTCGAGTCCGACTGTGGGCACGCCGACTGTGGGTCGTGGTGCTAGTTTTTATGACAGTGTAAATTTATATAAATACTTCATAAAAACTAGCACCACAGTCGGCGTGCCCACAGTCGGACTCGAACCGACTAAAAAGTCGGTTCGAGTCCGACATAACCTCCCCTTCCGGCTCCGGCAGGGGGGTATCCGAGGGGATTCCCGCACGAAAAAAGTTGTTAATCTCGTTAACTTTAGGTATTTAACTGCCCTGTCGACGACGAACGGTGCGATTATATAAAGTAACCGTTAGCATCAATTCAAACAAATGTTTGTAAAATTACAAGCATTATTATTATTATAATGTAAGTTTTTTTCGCCCAAGCAACTAAACACATAGAACAAACAGTTCTCAAACTCATACAGTTTTTTTAATTTCGTATTCATTTCTTACTTAATATAATCATATAACTAAATAAAGTTAAAAAAACTGCATTTAATTTTCTAAGTTAAATCAAGTTTTCCTACTGCATATTTCTATACTGTGACGCTGGCGGGGTCATCGCCGAGTTCACTGTCACTGCGTTCGCGCGTAATATTTTACGAGCGGCCGGGATCGCTATAAATGCCTACTTTTGCAGGACTACAGGGCCTTACGGCCCGTATTCTAGAATGACACTCAACCTGAAACTCGATTTAACTGAAGATTTGTCCTCAGATAAACCTGTCCTCAGATAATCTCGATTTAACTGAAGATATGTCCCCAGATAAACCTCTCCTCAGATAAACTCGATTTAACTGAAGATCTGTCCTCAGATAAACCGCGATTCAGGCTGAGTGTCATTCTAGAATACGGGCCTTAGTCTGAATATGTCACTAGAATTGTTACTCAGTCATAAAATCAATCTTAGACTAGACATAGGTAGGTAAAATGAATGGAAATTCGACTAGTTTAGGCGGTAGAGCCCACGCGTTTCCCGACCCGGTTAGTATGACATCTTATCGACCTTGGTGATAAAGAATACTTAATTGTGCTGATGAAACCAACAAATATGTGTTTAGGTCGATGTAGTGATGACAATAATGGTCCGTTACTCAGAATATTAAGCAGGAAAATGGCAGTTTAATTCTTTCTCAGAAACTTGTCGCGAGATAAAATATTAAATGATACATTGCAGATCAAACGACCCAGCGTCGAAATGTTTCGTTAGTATTCTTTTTGCACTATGCCCGATAGACCTCGCAAATAAACCATCTAAAGCCTGTATCTCTTTCTTTCTTGTTCAAATATGTTAATTTATTTATATTCAAGACCAGTTTTATCTCGGAACCATATATTTCTCTGAGACTGTTAAGCTAAATTAGACCGAAAAACATTTCTAAACAAATATTCTGAACTCTGGCAGAATCTAGAACGTATTAATCTAGAAACCAAGAACAACAAATTATCTCTATTCCCGTTAAAATGGCGAACAGACAAACATTTGGATTATGTTCGTCGACAGCAAATTAAGGTAATGAGAAAATCTAGCAAGCTACCTTTAGAAATATTATGTACCGAGAATAATAAATGTTTTATTTAATCAGGTCCTCGATTAATCATTGTAAATGTTTGTGTTAATAAGATTTATATTAACTGAAAATATCAAGGTTTTGCAATATTAAATTCTGTCTGTCGTTATACAAGAATCTTACGAAAGGACTACAAGACAAGGGTATTACTCAAAGAGCAAATGAAATAAACAATGTAACGTTATTCGCCAAACAAAGTGGTAAAACATCTCACAAAGGCATGAGTGGACCAAAATGGCGTAAACAATTAGAAACAGACGTGAACTCATGAACTGAACGGTATTGGACAGATCGTTTTTACACACTGTTTAACTAACGAAATTGAAGGGCTGAAGGAAAAACCTCGATTTTATATGTATCCATTGCAGCTTCAACTACTCCATCTAAGATTTTTCTCAAATCTACTCCCCAAGTGCTATTTTTGTTTGTTTCTCTGCAAGTGAGTGCTTCGATTCCGAGATTCGCATCTTCCATCCGGCAAATTCTACCCAAGAACCAAGAAATGTATAGCTACTTCTACATTTTCATTGTGTCTTATTTATACATCGCTATATTTGTATTTATTACATCCATTGTAAACCAATTAAATCATCGCCTCTCGTATCCATTTAAGGTATGCTCGGTATGTGATGATTTAAGTTTGTGGTTAACGACAATACGTTATACGAATAATATGCTACTATGATTAATTTTATTATGGTCATTAAATACTGCGGTTGTTCTAAACATAGTAGTTGGCCGATACCGGCGTCCATTAAGCTTGTCTTCTACGCCGCTGGTTTGAATTGACTTTTGTAGTTTGTACTAGAAAGCCAGGAGTAATTAGTTAATTAGCAAGTACGTATTGTAATGTGTGTACCAAGCGAAACCTTGGACAAACTTGTTTACAATTTGTAATTGATTTCAGAGAGGAAGGCGGGTATGAATTAACATCAATTTATTCGAAGTATTGCTGATTCAAATGAGAAGTCATTCATATTTCATGAGTTATTCATGAATGTGATATCAGCAAACATTGAAATGTTCGTGTATAATTGAATGCTTTCAAAATCTGATTACGATTACTTTCAACATAAATATTATAATTAATATCGTGAAACGGATGTTTTATCCACCGTCACTCTATAAGCATATCGTATTAAATATTTCAATAAACATTTTATTCGTGTGAACGGTGTGAAGGGATTGCCACTTACTAATTTATTTTTCAATACGTCATAAATAACTTTAATAACCTTGCCATTTCTCCTCTGCACAGCTATTCACCAGAAGAAAGTAGTATGTATTGTAGGGTAGCTACACTACGGTAGAAATTTCTGGCGAATTATATTACTTTTACGATATCATATTATGCCTACCAAATACAAGGTTTTTCGGGTCATTTTTCCAATATGTTCCTTCAAGTTTTAATATCCCCAAACTTTTATTCAAATATTTACAAGATCTTTGTTTTTTGTTACAGGTAAGGATGAATCCAAAGTTAATCAAATCTCGGTTCAGCAGAACCTGACTGCCGCTGTAAGTTACTTGGTTAGTTGCTATCAAGTTATAAAACTCTATTGTGCCGTTTACATAGACAACTTACAATCAACAGGTTTATCTTATTAGTAAGTGCTTGTGAGAGTAAATAACAATCAGGATCCCCAAAATTGAGTGAAAGCTAGGATGATATCCATATAAAGTCGATACGTAAATATTGACGACCATAATAGCCCATATGGCGTACTGTCGACACTGTTACAGTATCTTTATTCGACAAATTGCAACATTAAAGTCGCATTAGGCAGCTAGGGAGTTTTGTAACGCCTGTCGCCCAATACCTGCTCACTTGAAAACAGTTTCCGAACACTTTTCAAAATACTCGGGAGTCACTTAGGTGTCTGATCGGTTGGTGATACGCCTCGTTTTGAATACATCATAATAATATGTTGCACTCAAGACGATGATATCAGAACGGAATCATATGTTTACACTAGCGATGTCATCGTTTAACAGCCGAGGCAGGCAACTTATTACTATTCGAACAACTGTTTCATACATTACAAATTACCCTGATTTGTGTACGTTATTAATTACCGTATTGTTTTTGATTACAAAGAAAATATGCGTGGATTCCGTTAAAGAGAACAAAGCTAAGAAAGGAGTTTGAGGCGTTCTTGGGTAGATTTTTTTTTTTTTTTTTTTTTTTTTTTTTTTTTTTTAAATGATGGATGGAATGGAAAAGATGGAAGGAAAATGACGATTTACTTAAAAGTATAGACGAGAATGATTATGATTACGCTGGATTGAATGGTCATATTCTATCAGCTACGCTCTGTATATTATTTTTTTCTGGATAAAAGTGACCCATGTTGTGTATTCCATGATATAAGCTCTCTGTCGTAAAAAAGGTCAGACACATAAACCTTCGCATTTCGCATAATATTAATGGGATGAACCTTTAGACCTTTCTAAAAGTTCACGTCTCTAGCTGCAATTTTAATTTCGACAACAATTACATTGTTTGAAATGCTAACGATGCTCCTTCAACTAGTTCGAACAACTAGTTATATCTTTAGATTGCAACAGTCTGCCGTTAAATTAAGTCTCCAGTCGCGTCTAACGACTTTATTTCATTGTTTTATTTTCTATCTTCTTTGTATTTTTATATACCTCAGTGTTACCTAATGTCCTATTTTATTTCTCAGTGAATTGTGTTGTAAACGGAATAATACTTTTATTAACCTTTGTAGATCTAGTTTGGTGTACTGTCTGTTGTTACGATCGATCATGTCCATTGACTTGTACCATCATTGAAGCGGAAGGAAGCGCGGAGCAGTTGGCACTGCGCCATATCCTTGCGTGGCACTGACATCGCGATGCACCCGACTGTCGGACATAAAACACCGACAGCGTGTGCGAAACTTTACTATTTACGAGATGAAAATAACTATCCACCCATCACGGCTACACCCGGTGAGATGTGTCGCTACAAATGTGTTCGTAAACTCCATTTTGTTGTATTCTGCCACTGTCACTGAATACTTGTTCCTAAATATATTTTATTACATCTTTTCATGTCTGTTAGACACGCCTTTGATCTGATTTTCAAGCAGGAGTTACTATACTGACCTACTTTATTTACGCATCTTTTACAACTCCACGAAACAATATAAATCGTTCGCAGAAATTGTAACTGACCGAAGTATATTTCTGGGGAACCATCGGAATGCGCGTTAAGATTTGAACCACTTGTGAGTTCGTGTATTATTGCCAGGGCTATAAACTAGTATGGTTTGGTAACCAGGCAGTTAATCATGATTTACTTCAGTGTTAGTGCGGCCCCGAATGCGATATAATTTGGAGCGGTAATAAGGAAAGAGCCGGTTGCGTCCCAACGTGCACTTGCAGCTGAAATGTTATGAGAAAATAAAACTTGTTGGAGCTTGTGTAATTTTTATGTGTGAAAGAAAATAACATGAGTAACTAGGGACAAATAGACCTCTTTAAGATGGATAATCATATACATATATCGAAGGCCTATTTATTACAGTCATAGTTAGAAATAAGCCTAGAAATCGAATATATCGAAGATCAATGTTTGATCTGTTTTATGTATTACCGGACTGTCCATATGATTGCAATTAAATTAAGTCCACTTGTGGAGAGATTAAGTACAGGCCTTGGACAATATATTGGAGACTGTCCTGTAGGTGGCGATTGCAATATTCTCCTTTGCGAAGTTCATGAATATTGAGACTAATATCACGGTAAATGAGTCTTATCGTTATATATTCCCTTGAGTTTCTACGGTAATATGCAAACTGCCCTCTTTGACGCACAGCTGAGCCTTTCACAGTTATCATGACTGCTGCACGCTGCATTCTCATGCCGTGATGTGGAAACTATTAGATTCGTAACCGGATCAGATGCCAACATATCAGTGAACTGCATAAATAACGCGGCACTGATGTATCCTACCAGCGCGGGCGCAGAGCTTCCGCCGGGCCTCGACCCTCGACCCTACTGTTTCAATATATGTTGACTTCTCACGATGGTTATGTGTGCGTCTACTAGCAATTTTGCATTCGTACTTTTGCGCATCAGCAGTTTAGCTCCAAGTGTTGGTACATTTGAAGTTATTAGGGATAAACTAGTGCCATTACATATGAAATATTTAGGGTTAGCAAATCCATCGAATCGTTGCAAATCAACAACTTTCGAAACATTTTCTTACCTAGGCCTCCTTGATATTTGAGACATTGTGATAGACATCTTTTTTTTTGAGAAAAGATACTTCAATTTGACTTCACCTCGCCCTATGTAAAGCTACATGCAAAGTCTCAGAAAGAGGATCACCATCGTAATTAACAGTGGTGGCACTCAATCACTAATGGACCTATGGACTGTCAGGATTGGACGTTGAGCGATATACGAATAGTTGGGAAACATTAGACCTTTTTCATTTAGTTTGGCATATGCCAAAAGGGAATAAAATAAATTAGACAAAACATATAATACCACGAAACTTCGGGGCACTGAACAGGTTATTATCCTCTTGAGTAATGAATACAAATTACTAAACATGTTTTCAAATTAATTAGGTAGGTTAGGCAATATACAAAAAGGCTATGACCTGAAATATAGTTCGCGAGTAAATGTTCTCTCTTTGGGGATATACATACATTCAACAGAGTTGAATTATTATTATAAATTTCCACTAAATACGTTGGGTTGACATTCTATCCTTTCCTTTTCTATTCCAATTTCTAGTTTAAGATTACTTTACTAGGCGTTCGACGACCTCTGCCGACCTACTGTTCTAAGCTACTGGCTGGAAATAAAACGAACAAATATTTAATGTATCATCGATACTTCGTATACAAACCTACACTTAGGTAGCTTTCGTCTAATCGATGGTCGAAATTCCATTATTGAGTCTTCGATACGGGAAGCTAGTGCGGTGTGCGCTCTGTGTAATGTCAGTGATGTATGATGCTAACCGCCATCTTGTTTGTTGATGTTGTGAGGAAGTTGTTGTCGTGCGCTGCCCGGCAACATTCTGTTTGCTTGTTTAGCACCAACGCGATTAGTTTGTTTAGAATGGTTCGTGTTGATGGATTACGGAACTGCACCAGTTACGTGCTGGCTCTGGCTTTTGTCATAAATTCACTTTTAGTTTCAATATCCGTGAACTGCAAGCTGATTCGAACTAAACTACGTTATCCACTTTTGCTATTTGAACAAATTCTCACTGGTGAAATCCAAGTCGGTATACGCTTTGGAACGGTTACCATAGCATTGGATTGGATCCCTTGTATTCTATAGGGGGAAAAAAAAGGATAGATGGTAATATGGCCCAGCGTACTACAAGTCATGTTTGTACACAAGTTGATCGCGATCAGTCGGTTGAAATGTTAGCGTCCATGTTTAAATTCGAGAGTCAATCATTCATTGTGATTGACATTCAATTATGTGGTTACGTCACTGGAACCGTGCCATTAGTTGATAGTGAACACACATGCAATACTAGGAACTTCTTTTTTATTAGTTGGATATCCGTGTAAATTAGTCCTGATATTATAAAGTTGAAAAATGATCAGAGATCAGGCAGAATAGAATTTGGGCGACACCATCTCTTCCCATGCGGTGTCGTAAAAGGCGACTAAGGGAGAGGGCTGTTTAACATCAGACAGATATGGATTAATGGCAATGGGCTCGCCACCTATTACATTGGGACCTAAACATAAACTGGCGAAATGTGGGTGCTAGCACCTCTACCTACCCCTTCGGGGAATATAGGCGTGAGTTTATGTATGTTATGTTAGATATATACAGCCCAGACTCAGCCTCATATGCATGGCTCGAGTTAACAAAAGTGCCAGGAAAATGGTACGGTACGGAATAGGTACTCATCCCCTATTACGTAGGACCGAATACCTTGATTGGTGAAATGTGGGTGTTAATTCACCTCTGCCTAACCCTCCGAGGATAAAGGCGTGATTATATGTATGTATGAAAAATGATTCTCATTTGAATGTGTACTTGTTAATGATAAGATAAAAGATAATAATATTAGATCCCAAATATCTTGCAAATTAAGAATATCTTGTATCACATTATCAGTTATGTTAAATTTAAATATATAGGTTCAGTTTTACGTAATTCAAAATGGTCATCCCCGATTAACGCGCATTTAAAATTTGTACCTATACTTATAAAGTATATTCCTGTCCGCTTACCCTTACGGACACTTAATGACACTTATCGACATGACCAACTGATGAACCACTAGCAAATTGCATTGGATCATCGTCGATACGGTAAAACGAGGTCATTATTATGTATATGTCTGTCATAACATTTGTCGTAAAATTATCGCGTCTGTTATTGTCACTAGCCGTGGGAACTGTGCGGCGAGCCCATGTGTTTAAATGTTATTAGCAACTCGAGACATTCGCCGGGTTCACACTTGTACGGTAAACCTATCAATTTGTCACAACCACATGGTTAAATACGAACGTCATTATTATTTATAGCATACATTATGTTGTTAGCTATTTTAAGTACGACATGTTACTATTTATTTCGATATTCATTCAATAAGGATGTTTCCTCATCCTTTTCCAGAGTCCATTGTAAATTATTATAGTATGTAGCTTTAATTTTGCAGGTATAATCGCTAAATGCTGAACTTTTATATTTTTATTATTCACTCGAGATTTTTTTATTCATTTTCTCTTGACCTAATTTACAGAATCTTAGGACCAGCAAAAAGCTCTTGTGCTCAAGATTAGGGGTATCTTTTTTCTTGTAACGAAAAATTTTGTTGTAAAGGAAAAACTGGAAAAATTATCGCTTACATTTATGAGCGATAAGTAATTCTTTGCATGATAAAAACTTTTTAAATTAGATCGTTATTTATAACCAGAGCCCATATTTCAATCTCGGCAAATGAACAAGACAACAAATAAAAAAGCTTACATTCATTACTTAAATTGTGCAATCATCTGTCTGGTTCACAATCTAGTTAGCGAGTATTGAGTGGTCAGTGCGGCCAGCGCGGTGGCCAGGCCATCTGCCGTAATCAGACACCGCGACATCTGCGACCTCACTCTGATTGTAGCGGCCATGTATAATAATAGAATATATTAGATAGGGGTGAATTTTAATTAGACCAAATCCTTTGAACGATGCGCAACATGATTGATTTACGTGCCAACCCGTGAATGCATGGTAACCGCTTACCATTAGTTGAGCATGTACTTATTTGTTGTCGTAAGAATATACATACATAAACAAAACAAACATTACTATAATTTCTGAAGACATGACTTACACTCTCCCTTAAAACAATATACACATCAGCATTGCGATCTATCACCACGCTAACGCCTGGAATCCAGTTCAGTGTTGTTTACTACCGCTATAAATCCCTACACCGCATCATCGCAGTCGCACAGTCAGCCATAAACATGCGCCTGCGCTGCCCGGCGACCGGGCGATACGAGCGATGCGTGCGGCTCGTAAAACCGCGGAATGGGGCCGAGCGGCGCGGCGGGTTGTTGCAATACTTTGTGATCATTATTACTAGCGTCTTTATGTGTACTCGCCTCATCTTTCGAATATATTTCAACAAACAGATTACATTAATCTCATTTCCGCTGGCATAGATCAAAGATCATTATTTTCCTGTATGATTTCTTGATACTTACTTTATTACCCTCCTTTTGTGTTACTCCATTGTGCAATCCCACATGCATCTATTCTTGAGGCAACAAGAAGCCTGTAGCCTAGGCCCTTAAAGTAACTCCTGTTTGCAGTGTTTGCACTAACTGCGATGGGTCGTACTGGTCGATATGTGTAAAAATATCATCCATTTCCATCCAGCCTGTTTGATTGATTTACCATCAAACTAACTGGATTTCGCTTTTTTAATTTTGGTTAATTTAAAACAAGGTACCGGCACTAAGTTATACACACTACCAACTAATTCTAACACTCGACAATCACCTAACATAATTTCCGCACTCCAACGATATATCCCATCCCACATAGCCAATAAACCGCAATATTGTCCATCGTAATTCGAGCATGTGCGGGTTAATAAATACGCGACGCAATTACCATGTCACCGCACAGGCTGCGCACACGCACTCATTGTCAATTTTATTTACTTTAATGCGCACTCTCGCGCTTAATGACAACACTAATGGTTTTATTATAAACAATGTTGTATGAAGAAATGTGGTTTCACTCTTTTATGATCTGTAATTTATAAGTATTGTGCGAATATTTGTGTGATTGTGGGTTATCGGTCTGCTTGGCTTGCTTTATTGGTTGCTGGCAACTTTAGCTTACTGTACATTTCTCTGTTTGTTCCGTTATTTGTGAATGGTGAGTTTAATGGTTATAGCAGGAATGTATCAGAAAAATACAAGCCAAAATTGCCTTTCTAGAGGCTTTTTCTTCACAGCCAAAATTGCGATGCTAGGTTATGTCGCGTATAAAAAAAAAAGAATAAAAAAAAGACTGTTTGTCGGGTCGGGAGGTCAGACGACGTCCCTACCTTCCAAACAGCTTTTAGGGAATAGTTAAAGAAATGGAATGTAATGCGACAGTAAGGAAATACTTACGATTTTGATGTTCTTTGCTACTTCGGATATAAAAAAGTATAAATAAATGTGGTAGTATACAGTAGTATACTACAGTTAGTAGTAGCAGGATCAACAGGTAATATGTAGTAGTAGCAGGATCAACAGGATGCTTCATTTATGTTCGGTTTGCGATAGTAATACAAAAACTACTGGCACAATTTTTATTCTAGAAGGGTACTAGTACAAATTGTTACCAATAGTTAATAAGCGCATATCGTAGTGAAGTAACGTGCGTTTATTGAACGCGCAATTGACTATTCATTTGCTTTCTTGTGAAATTGAAACCTAGAAACCTATCGCTGTTTGATTCTGTTTCACAAGCGCCATGCGCATGACCGGCCTGCGGCTGCGCAATGCTTTAACTAATATTGTCAATTATATTTTCATGTTACTGGGGTTACAAACAAGCACATTGCCTGGGTAAAAACTGTGTACAGATCGTACTAGCCACATGCAGAGGGAAATTAAGGGCCAAGGGAAATCTTAAATATCGTATGAAATTCATTGTAGAATGCTAGTTATGCAGTCTGCAACGATATCGTGAGGACGTTGCAGCGCAATTAAAGGCCAAAAGTGAAACGTTCCCGAAATACAACCGTCTTTGTTGTGATTCCTGTCTAAAATTATGTTTCTAAAATAATTCTTCCACGACGCACACAACTCAAGAGCTATTTTGGAAATATTCGTGTTATGGAAGGATCAAAGTGATGAAGTCAAACATTCCTACAATACGCGATGTCTAATCCGTGGCGCCGAAGCTTATTAGCTTCGCTTATTTTACAATGAAATCGAATGTATTTGTGGTTTAAGTTATCAAAGCAAACCTTTGAATAACGTAAATTGCTTCCCCTATAGATTTAGATCGAAAAAGTCAACATCCGGGACGTGACTTAAGCCCATTTGAACTGAATATCATTAATTGTTTCTGAAACTGATGGTTTGTAAGAATTTCCGTTTATTCCGAACCTGACCCGAAAACTTGACCCGGTCGCGGTTTAGGTTAGAAACTTGGAAATTTGATCCGAACGTATCCCTCTTCCTAACCTGACCCGACGTCTCGTTCCTATCCTAACCCGAATTGCGCGGATCTGGCACTTCGCCGGCCGCCGCCGCGGCACGCTTGCTTCGCTCGCTCGGCTCGTGCGTTGTGGTCACTGTTCTAACCTAACCTAAACTACAGAAGCAGGAATTACCGCACTTCGGCTATTAAAAGTAACAGAAATATGCGCAATTCGGGTTTTGATAGGAACGTGATGTCGGGTCAGGTTAGGAATAGGGTTAAGTTCGGAACAAATATCACATATTTTTCAAGTTTCTAACCTAACCCGCAACCGGGTCAGGTTTTCGGGTCAGGTTCGGAATAATCAAGAATTTCGGCAACAGACTCCAGTGTCGCCCATAGACGCATGTGTAAGAGAATTTGGAATATCCAGGACTTGTCCTGGAAGTTAACTTGATCAGAGATTTTTTCCTGAATGGGGCTGGTCGCCAGTTTAAGTCTCGTCCTAAATAATGAGTTTTCCGATCTATTTTATAGCATATTATTTGCTTCAAAATTTCATGAAAAAACTTCCATCGAAATTCAGATATCCGATACCGCCGCCAACGTCGGAGCGCAATCGCTCATACAAAATCTAAGTAAATGATTGTTTTAATAACACAGACAGATATTAATCGACGGAGTAGAGTGATGGATGGAGTAATTATTCATGTGTTATTTACACAAATGAAACTGAATGTTCACACATCACTCATCCGATAGAATCGAAGATGTCAATTAATTGACACATATTTTTTATCCGTCTTTACGACGATGTGTAGAAGGTAATTAATATAATTAGCAGTCCAATACTTGGTTAAGTTAACACATGTAAAGAGACACTAAATATAATTTTAATTGGAAATATTTGAATTTATATTAATTTTTTTGTTAAATCTAGTAGTAAATAGTCTAAATATACTCTACTCACGTTTGCAAAGGTTTATGTAACATAAATCAGAAATACACCACCTGCCAGCACAGCAACACATCATGTCTCAATTAAGCACCATTGAGTCTACACAGAAGTCACTTGAGGAGTGTTTTACTAAGAGAATGGAGCAGTTGGAGGCACAGCTTCAAGGTGGCGGTCCGGCTAAGGACACTGTGGCGAGAGTGGCTGAAGAGTTCCGGACCTTCAGGGAGCTCGTGTACAGTATGCTCAGTTTGTTGCGCAAACAAATCAATGAGTGTTCCAAGACCATCGACGCCATGGAGACTAGACACCGGCGTAAAGCACTCTTATTCTTGGGGGTTGCAGAGGTGGAGGATGAAAACTGTGAGAAAACCATTGTTGACATTCTTCGTAAGAACCTAGCTCTGAAGGACTGCTCATCGGCCTCAATTGTTGCCTGTCACAGGTTAGGAGCTGCCAGTAAGCAACATCATCGACCGGTTCTAGTGCGTTTTTCGAGCTTAGAAGTGAGATCAACCATTTGGAGAGCCAAAACAGCCTTAAAGGGTACATCAGTATCAATCAGGGAGTTCTTGACCAGGGTCAGGCAGGCTGTATTCACCAAGGCAAGGCTACACTTTGGCACTAAGGCTTGTTGGACGCAGGACGGTGTGGTTGTGGTTCGCACTCCAGACAGCAGTAGGCACAAAATCATCACTGACGAGGATCTGCAGGCCCTGACTAAGGCGTATCCCAGGTCTCCCGGCGCTCCTCTGTCCAGCGGAATCAAGCACATGGCCCGAAACGAGTAACCATTTTTGCATACGTTTGCTTCGGGACACGTAAATTTAGCCGGAACTCAGGTATCATATAATTATTATTATCACCTCTTCCATTCATCTTTCTAGTCGTGTTACCTAATACTAAATTTATAATATATAACTCTCATTTCACTTTTTAGTTTATTGGCGGTATAACTGTGTTTTTGTTGATGTATGTAGAAATGGTATTGTATAAAAATAATAGACAGCTGTCAAAAGTTGTTAAGTCAAATGTCTATATGTAACAATGACATCACTGACATTAGGGTTGCGTTCCGTTCTGAAGCACTTTTTTTGCTTTGATTCTTTGTTTTGATTTTTATTTCATGTTAGTTCAGTTACTTTCGAAATTGTGTAAACTTTATGGTATCCTCTTCTCGATGTTCTATTATTTTTATTTCTATGTGTTTCACTCTAAAAAATAGTTTTATAACAAATAGTGTGTTGTGTGGCTGGCGGGTGGTGCAGAGACACAACGCCGCTTCACGTGTAAGTAACATTTAAGATTTTATATTTATAAATATTTATATTTATCTTATATACAAGTACCTAAGTTATATTATTCATATTTTATCTTACACATACATATATACAATATATATATATATATATATATATATATATTATTATGAACGACTCCACCAATGATGATAGCTTCACTTATTACTCAACCCACGAGGCAGATTCTGATAACGACAGTTTTTGTTCAGCCACCGATGTAACACTCGGTGACAGGCTCCGTGAGACTTTTAGGGGTTCGGGGCAGACATTCAACGTGTGTCATATAAACGCACAAAGTGTGCCCTACCATTACAGTGACCTGGTTGAAACATTTGATGACCCCCACGTACATGCCGTTCTGATTTCTGAGAGCTTTCTCAAACCCTATCTACCATCTACTTCCTACCCACTGCCCGGATTTATCTTAATTAGGAATGACAGGACGGGCAAGGAGGGCGGAGGGGTGGCGATATATCTACGTAGTGACTTCCCTTACAAAATAGTCGCCTCATCTCCTTCTGAGTACTCTGCCACCGCTGAGTTCCTTTTTCTGGAGGTCTGGGTTAGGGGTGTCAAAGCTCTTCTGGGTGTTGTTTATTGTCCCCCAACTGTGAACTACTTCACCGATATCGAATTGGTTTTTGAATCCTTGGGGTCTGATTACGAGCATTACATCATCATGGGCGACTTCAACACTAATCTATGCCCTAGTCTGTCATCACGAGCCATAAAGCTCCTGAACATAGTCGAGTCAGTCAATCTTCAGGTTTTACCACTTCAGGCCACACACCACAACAAAGACGTGGAGGACACCTGGCTCGACTTAATACTAACGTCTTCACCCACGCTGGTTCGAACACACGGTCAGTATCTAGCTCCGGCATTTTCCCATCATGATCTGATCTACATCTCCTACAGTCTTAAGCCTCCTAAAGTCAAACCCAAGGTGCTGTACAGACGATGCTTCGGGCGCATGGATGTTGACAAATTGTGCAGTGACGCTGCCAACGTCAGTTGGGAGCATTTGGCAGAGGCCACCACAATTAATGACAAAGTTCGAGTTTTTAACGACACAGTTATTGGCCTCTATGATATCCGTGCACCCGTCAGGAGAGTAAAGCTAAAACATAGACCAGCACCTTGGTTATCAGACGAGGTACGATCTGCCATGAAAGGGAGAGACCGGGCCTTTCGTAAGTTCAAAAGGAATCGTTCGGAAACCAACTGGGACTCATATAAAACTGCCAGGAATCGGTGTAATCAGGTGGTACGCAACGCTAAACGCCGACATATTCTCGATAACATTTCATCCTTGACATCTGTCGATGTCTGGAGGTTTCTTGGGACACTGGGCATTGGTAAATCAAGACAGCTGGAGCTACCTAAGACTATTGAGTTGGATGCCATTAACCACCATTTCTCTACCTCTTACATACTTGATGGCCCAACCAAGCGTCAAACGGTTGACTCAATAGCCGGACTGCCCAGTCCCAACCACGCACTTTTTCAATTCACTCCAGTCACATCGGAGGAAATCAGAAAGACGATTTTCGCAATTAAATCAAAAGCAGTCGGCTGCGATAACATCAGTCGCCGTATGATCACAACTATTATAGACCAACTCCTTCCCGCTATTTCACACATTGTCAACTTTTCGCTTGATTCTGGTCAATTCCCAGACCTGTGGCGTAAAGCCTATGTACGCCCTCTTCCTAAAATCTCCAATCCCTCACTTCCTAATCATTTTCGTCCTATTTCCATCCTCCCTTTCCTATCCAAGGTGTTGGAAGCCTGTGTTCATCGTCAGCTGTCCAATTATGTGCAATCCAACGGGACACTGAGTCCATTGCAATCCGGATTCAGATCGGGACACAGCACTACAACCGCACTCCTTAAAGTAACGGGGGATATCAGGGACGGAATGGAGAAGGGTCTTGTCACAGTGTTAGTGTTAGTGGATTTCTCCAATGCATTTAATTGCGTCAATCATGATATCCTTTTAGAAATACTATCCCATCTTGGGATCTCAGCCGATGAGCTGGAGTGGTTCTCTTCATATCTTCGTGGACGTCAGCAGTCGGTTTGCGCGGGCGAGATTTCGTCTGGTTGGTGCGATCTCGCTTCTGGCGTTCCACAAGGCGGTATTCTTTCTCCTCTTTTATTTTCCATATTCATAAACCTTATCACTTCTGAACTTCAGTGTGCGTATCACTTGTATGCCGACGACCTGCAGGTGTACAGCCAAGCTCGTGCGGAGAATCTTTCGGAGGCTGTTGACAGGGTAAACGGTGACTTGCGGTCTATTGGCAGTTGGTGTGCCAGGTTTGGCCTTTTTGTCAATCCTGATAAATGCCAGGGTATCTTAATTGGCAGTAACTATATGATAAATAAGGTAGACCAAGAAACTCTACCGATAATAGACTTCAACGGGCGAATAATTCCTGTTACGCCTACTGTTAAAAACCTGGGATTGAATATCGACTCCACCCTGAACTGGCAATCACAAGTTGCAAGAGTCTGTCAGAGGGTGACAGGGATGTTGCGTAGTCTGTATCGCCTTAAAAACTTTCTACCTGTTAAAACTAAGGCGATGCTTATGCAGACTCTAATCTTCCCAGTCTTGGACTATGGTGATGTATGCTACCTCGACCTGAATGCAGATCTGCTCAACAAACTCGACCGCCTTCTCAACAATTGCATTCGATTCACCTTCAACCTTAGGAAATATGATCACGTCTCAGTTTATCGTACAGAGTTAGGATGGTTGCCTATACGTCAGCGACGCAGCTTGCGGGCGGTGACGATGATACATACTATTTTAAGCTCCCCTTATGTCCCCACTTATTTATCATCTCAGGTACAGCTTCTTGGTTCTCATCATAACAAAAATCTACGATCAGCTGATAACCGTCTTCTCCACTGTCCTACTCATAGTTCTAGCCTAGTTCATTCTTCTTTCCTCGTGCAAGCTATTCGACTCTGGAATGCGCTTCCTCTCGAAATCAGAATGGCTAACAACCGTGCTACTTTCAAATATAAGGTACGTCAGCTCTACAGTAATCCCTAGTGGCAATAGTGGGTAAAATAGTGGGTACAATGTTATATTTCATCATTATGTTATATAAATATGGTGTAAGTAGTAGTATATTATGTGGGTATGTATTATATATATTTATATAAAGTATAAGTATAGGAATAGGTATATATGTAATTGTATATGTATGGATTTATTATGTATTATAGTGTGTATGTTTATTGTATGTATTATTACATTAAACTAAACAGTTAATCTTCTGTCTGCACCTACCTCAAAGTATCTCTGCATCACCCTAAGGTTGACTGTTAGATAATGCCTTTGGCATTAAGTCCGCCTTTGTACAAACTTATGTGCATAAAGTTTAAAATAATAATAATAATAATAATAGGCCACTTCCAATGTGCGCCACAGCTCCTGATCTATATAGATCAGGAGCTCCTGATATAGTCTAGGATTCGCTTGCTTCAACGGCCATAGGTCCTTTGATAGATGGGCCCGGCTCATTACCGCAAGTTTGCTTATTTTGTAGTCCTATAAGTGTATATGGATTGAAGCAGAAGGCGTGCTATTGTCTCTTCTTGGAGTGAGAAATGCCTTACTACATTTTTTTTTTTTTATCTTCTTTTTTATCTTATATTTAGATTCGTTATGCTACGGTACCTGCCACAAAAACATCTGGATGTATTCGTAATTTTTTTAATTCAGTCGTTAGGTATATCTGCAGACGATGTTATCTAATTAATTACTTTTGCCTGCGTTCATTGTGGCGAGCTATGAAAACAATGCGCGCCCTCTCTGTTTGCCAGACCTAAAAGGCTCTGTGTTTTAAAAATAAATTGATATTTAATTACCGCATAAAAGCAGCTCGAGCATTTTTCAGCATAATGTAAAATGATCCTTATGCTTAGGTACTTATAATCTGTTCTATAAATAAAAGTAAGTACTCTTGTCATTAGGGAAGTGGTTTAGAGAACTTCGTCAGTCAGAGAAGCCGGAGGATCATTCATGTTGTTTTTTTTTGTTATTGATAGTAATATGGAAACCGTACTAGTCTTCCACCCGCGGCTCCGCCCACGTGTATCTCTTTTCTTCGGTTCTACTCAACCTTTCTAACAAAGAAAAAGCGGCATTAAAATTCGTTCAGTAGTTTTGGCGTCCAATGCACAATTACAATATGATGATGATGACATATACATAGTTAAAGCCTAGCGTCCACCTACCCGCACCGCATGCAACACATTATTATATTTTGTATAGAAAGTGCGATCCGTACGATGCGGGTAAGTGGACGCACTTGTCCGACTTTCTATACAAAGACATAAATATTTGTAATTACTCAACAATGCTGTGGTTACTAATCAGCTGGTATACAATGAGTTCATTTCACTGACCACCAACCGCCACTAAGCCTACCGAGAAATAGGTAAAAACCAAGTAGACCATACGATATGACCGTGTTGTGGCTTGTGGTCAAACGAAAAGTATTAGAACAAGGGCTGACTAAGCAAATAGTTTGTAGCTGACTATTAAAACAGCTTGAGTAATGCATTTTTATCATAATTTTGCAATTGAAGTAGTCCCTTGATAATTGTGTTGTATCGCAACCTGAGTCTGTTTTTTTTTATTTTTTTTTACATCAGAAAATCTATATTAAAATGGATTTGGTAGTGCATATGTCGCGCACATGTCTCAGCAAGAGTTTGACAATGCTGCTAATTCTGTTGTGACATCTCTAAACTTAAAATTCTCTAAAATTTTCTAATTGCATCTCTTTCTTTCATGATCAGATAAAAAAGGACAGATGATTTTATTTTAGTGAACACCTGTCAAATTAAGTCGGCGCCCTGACGGTACCCTTCAATTTTAGTCGACATCTACGAACATGCGACTAGACTTACTACGCACCAACAAGGCGCTCTGTCTTAATTTGACAGGTCTTAACTTTTTTATCTGATCATGAAAGAAAGAGATGCAATTAGATTTTTTTAGAGAAATTTAAGTTTAGAGATGTAATAACAGAATTGGGAGCAATAATTCTTGCAGATATCGTTTCCAAAATCTTATCTCAAATTTATATGGGAGAAGTATGGTAGCAAAATATTTCTGGCTATCTATCTGCCTGTCTGTCTATCTCTGTATCTTCTCATTTTTCTTTCAAGACTGACCACGACGCAGTTTTGCCATAGCAATTTTCTAACAGTTTGCAGCAAACTATAGGTTTAAATAGTAAACCTTTAATATAACTAATTAGCCCGTGCGTAGGTGTGTGGTGCGACGTTAACAAGGGCTATGGTCACGCATCGTGGCCGTTGGCGGTATTAGATATGTATCGCACGGCGCAGTGTGCATCATGCACTTAGTTGGGATTGTTTTCGTAGCGGATCGATTGCCAGTATCGCACGAATTCTGTCTAAGTTTTTAGGGTTCCATACCTCAAAAGGACAATACGGAACCTCTAGAATTAGAAGATCAGGTCGTTATCCGTCTGTCTATCTGTCTGTCAATACCTTTTTCTCGTGAATACGTGGAGGTACTGGGGGTATCAAATTGAAATTCATACTACATACTCAGGTCTATAACGTCTTGAAACTGTGAAAAATTCAGACTTTTAAGTGAACACAATAAAAATATCAATCATGTAGCTTAAGTTCCGACTGGAACTGTGCTGGCTTTTTTTTTGGTATGAAATCGTAACATTTTTTAGTCCTGATTCCTGACTTCCACAGTCATGGGAATAGATACGTCTTGTCGTATGAAACTTTTCTCCATCAAATAGTAAACAGACGGTCCACGCAAAGCGCTCTATTGACGGCATAAGGTTGACTGTCATGACGAACTGACAGACAGACTAGAAATGACTGACAACCATGGAGAAGGAAAGTTAATCATATTCTGTCCTCCGTGCTGACAGCCGTGTTAGATTTGAAGATACAATTCACTTTATTCAACATCTAAAGATGTAAAAATGAAATATTTATTTCTGATCTAACTTTTTTCTTTTACTGATTTTAATTTTCTTATTTAGCAAATTAAATAAATAGTAGTAGAAACGCTTAAATTGAGCTGATTAGGATCATTCTAAAGTACATTTACTAAATTAGCTTTGAGTGTACGTCAAATAGTGAAAAGCAACTATCTCCGTTATAGTAGAAGTTACCGCCAAAGAAAAATCATTCCGCTCTGTTTGTTTCTCCCCGAAAGAAACACTGAACCAGGCTTGGTTAGAATGTAGACCATATTTGTTAGAAGAAAACTGTCTATCAAATGTTAGACATAGAAAGATTTAAACTCTCGCGTTCCATGATATACAATAACACTAACGGGAATTAACGCGATCATGGTATAGGTACAGGTTACACCGGCCGTGGTCACGGCCGGTGTAACCTGGTCGAAACGTCAGGCAAATCAAAGGTATGTATGTACCTATACCATGATCGCGTTAATTCCCGTTAGTGTTATTGTATAGAAAGATTTAGTTTGGAAGTGTATTAGAATAATGTATTAGGCTACAAGAAAAATGTGTCTTCATGGTACAATATTCAAATGGTCTAAGGTATATAGCGTACCTTGGTTTGATCACGTAGAATGTATAAAATAATCAAGGCTCACCTAAATATTATGACGTAAATGTAATGGAAGTGGCTATCCTAGAAGAAGAATGTATATGGGAATGTGAATAGACCATTAGTATCTTCACGCTTGGGTGCAAGGATTGGTAATGGAAGTAAGAACCGTATATAGTCGCTATCTATTCTCTCTGTCTCTGCCTAACCCTGTACGAGTACACCGTGAGTGTAACTCAGACAGAATCACTGCCAGGATAACAAGACTTGAGACGTAGTCTTTAATTTGGATGTCTCGAGTAGTTTCAACAACAATGCCCGCATTGTTGTTCAGCCGGCGGCATTGTTTTGTAGTTACTGCCGAAGTTTATATTTTTAACATTAATGGGCAGTAATATTTTTAAACCCCGACGCAAAGAGAGGTGTTATAAGGTTGACGTGTCTGTCTGTCTGCATTATAGCTCCCGAACCGATGAAGCAATTTCTAATTTAACTATAATTATAGATATATATATATAATTTCTAAATAAACTTTTTTTTTATTCAAGCTGACTTACGTGCGAGTGTTCTTATATAATGTTTGATGACAATCGGTTGAGCCGTTTAAAAGTTATGAGGGTTAAAGTGGGGGGAGCAGTACAATAATAAACAGTTAACTTAACTTAGATTTGTTGCTTTTAATGGAATAGTGTTACAAAACAATAATAAATAAATAATAAATAAATATTCCACAACATTCTACACCACGCTATCTAGACCCGTTTTATAGCTTGTGTTATGGAATCTAGAATGCGGATAAACATATATAGATACTTTTTTTTTTAATACATAGATATTATACATAGAAACACCCAGACCAATGCAAATAGCCCATATTCATGCATACAAATATTTGCACTGAGCGGGAATCGAACCCGCGCCTCCTGCGTAGCAGTCGCGTTCACTACCACCACGCCACGGAAGGCTAATAGGTTCCTATCATTTGTATAAACATTAAGTATTCATCATTAGGACCACCGAAACAAGTTCGTACCGTCAATCCGGACCATATGATATATGTGTATACCGTGGTTTTGTCACGCCTGATGAATCGTGGGCATTCCAGAGGCCCGCAAGGAGATAACATAGAAACAAGTGCACTCAGTAATGCTATAATTATTTGTATTCAAGCACATGTTGATACACATCGCGAACAATCCTAATTAACTCGTTTAGAGTCGTTCAACCAAAATTCCTTAACCTTGCGATACGATCACGCGCGTTAATCAAACTGGCTGAATAATAAACAATGTTGTTAGAAGTACGTTAATTGCCTCCGACTCTCCACTTGCCACTCGCCAGTCGCCAGTGCGAGTGTACAGGGACGTGTATCGAGTTCTACAATAAGAATAAGTAGAGAAGAATTTGGGCCACCCCATCTCTTCCCATGCGGTGTCGTACAAGGCGACTAAAGGATAGGGCTGTCTAACATCAGATAAATATATACAGCTCAGACTCCGCCTCAGATGCATGGCTCGAATCAACAATAGTGCCCGGAATATTATGGCAATAGGCTCACCCCTTACCTCCGTCCTCCATGAGCGCTGGCCTGGGGGTGACCGGTGTGGAGCCGCCTGTCACCCTAGCAGTAGCAGGCCGCGGCGGCGGCGCAAAGTGTGCCTCCCCGTAACCGGGGCTAGATGGGGACATTGTGGTCCCCACAACCCGAAGGGGGCCATTTCGAAAGAGATGGTCCTGGGTCTGTCGGGGTGCGAGAGATATGCTTTTGGCAATCTCACCTCCGGCAACCAAGGACCTAAGACGGCGTGCGTTTTAGTCGGTTCGAGTCCGACATAACCACCTCCACCGGCTCCGTGGGGGTGGTATCCGTGGGGATTTATCGCACGATAAAAAAAAAATGGCTCACCCCTTATTACATGGGACCGACTACAAATATTGGTGAAATCTGGGTGTTTATTCACCTCTGCCTAACCCTCCGGGGATAAAGGCGTGATTATATGTATGTATATATGTACTAAGTAGGTACGGACTTTTATTGTGCTTTAAACAGATATCTATACATCTATACATACAAATAAATAAAATTGGAGTGTCTGTTTGTAATATTAAAATAACCGCTTTCTACTACATGCATATGAATGTATATACGGTACACATACCAAAATATATATTTTTAAATTTTTTGTCTGTCTGTCTGTCTGTCTGTCTGTCTGTTTGTTTGTTTTGGCTAATCTCTGGAACGGCTGGACCGATTTGGACGGGACTTTCACTGGCAGATAGCTTATGTAATAAGGAGTAACTTAGGCTACTTTTATTTTAGAAAAATTATAAAAAATAATTCCACGCGGACGAAGTCGCGGGCACAGCTAGTATAATATAATAATAATAATAAATAATAAATATTCCACAACATTTTACACAACGCTATCTAGACCCATGATAAGCATAGCTTAACTAGCTTGTGTTATGGAAGCTAGAATGCGGATAAACATACATAAATACTTTTTTTTGTAAATACATACATATTATACATAGAAACACCTATATACTTTCATTTACTACTATTGTGCAGTACGTGGAGCCGCCACAACACTGGTTCTCTGCAACGATACGAGTTTTCATACTAACGAGTTTTAAGAGCACCTATCTTTTTTTCTAGCGAAAATTACTATTGCCCGGCAGAAAATACTAGTATTCCCTTTAATTCCCCTAGCTAAGCTATTCTATTACGAGTGGGCTCGCATCGGTTTTGTAATGGCCGGGATTTGAACCTGAGATCTCTTGATCATAAAGCTGACTCCTTTACCGTTGACTTGAAAAATTACTATTTTACAGTCTGACAGGCTGGCATTGACTGGATGCTGAATGTGGAAGATCGGGATTCTGACGCACATTGACGCAAGAGAGGCCTATCTCCAGCTATGAACTGTGATAGACTAAATAATTGATTGATATAGATTTATGTTATACTAGCTTTTGCCCGCGGCTCCGCCCGCATGGATGTCGGTTATCGCGACACATAGCCTATGTCCTTTCTCATGGTCTAATCTACCCCTATAGCAAGTTCGATTCAGTGGTTTAGGCATGAAAGCGTAACATACAGACAGACAGAGTTACTTTCGCATTTATAATATTAGTATGGATACCAAGTTACGTTTATAAACGCCCGCGATGTCGGTTATCGGCTAGCACGTCTAGTGTATAACAACCGTTGCCTATATAAAGATTCATTGTCCACTTTAGAGAAGCGGCGATATTAATCACGATAAGAGTAAAAAGAGCCCCTCGGTGGCCTCCGCTGCTTCATGGAACTGCCTCGTAAATACAGACCGACATACGACAACCGGCTCTGTTCTCACTAACGTATAATTTAGGACACATATCTTGAACCCTAGTCGCGAGAGAAACAAGGACCTGGCGCCATTGATATACGCAAAGCCCTGGTGCGCGTAGATTGTTTTGATAAGTATGCAAATAAAAAATAAAGTTTTAAACTAAAACCCGACTACCGAAAAATCACGCTCTAAAAGTAACAAACAAGAAAATATCAAGGATAGCCGTGGTCGTATGCCACTTTTCCCTAGAATATATTGTTTTGTCAGAGTAAGTGGCATACGACCACGGCTATCCTTTATATTTTCTTGTTTGTTACTTTTAGAGCGTGATTTTTCGGTAGTCGGGTTTTAGTTTAAAACTTTATTTTTTATTTATATTATTTTGGGGCAAGGTAAAGCTAATATTTTATACATATTTGAAATGTGCTTAATAAACCCTTTCATTTGATACCAAACACGATATATTTATCTCAAATAATTTTTTCACACACAGTACCTTATGAGCGCTAGAGGGCGCCACACAAGATTGAGTGACACGTCATATAGCCTATAACCATCGGACGATAAAGCCGCTTGTAACGATACCTCATTTGTCCAGTTCTAATTAGTAGTTGAGGAGCTATGAGGGAACAAATGAACAACATCGTCTGGCCACATTTCAGTCAAACATTAAATAAATTAATCAAACTAAACCCGAGCGCACTAAACCATTCACTAACTAATATGCCAATCAAACTTCTAACGGTATTCAGCCAAACTTTGTGCGACATATTCGTCCGACTGGCCCACTCCACCAACATTGTCCCAATTCCCGTAAATGGTAATCAGCTTTGGTCGTGCAGAGTCGCGTGCCGGACGGTACTTCCGCTCCTTAATGGCCCTTTTGACGATACACCTCGGCCAATAGTTAAGATAATGAGAAATTTATTTAGCTGTACTGCACGGGCGCCGGCGCTCTGACCTTCACTGGCACAAGAGAGATTTTATCATCGTGATGAATACGGTTAGGGAAGAAAAAGAAAGCTTTTTAAAATAGGAACGTTTGTGGAATAAAAAATAGTTTTTCTATTCGAACCTGTACTGCACATAACAGTTATCGGTCACACTTGTATAAGTATAAGTATACAACTATAGGTAAACATTTTTGTTTGAAACAGAGACAAAAATGTATCATACATGTGTCATACTTGCATAACACTTGTCATCGCCTGAACTTAAAAGTTAAACGTAAACAAGTTTAACATATTCAAGTTTAAGACATGTTGTGTGTTTAGAAGTTGATATTCTATAAGATTTTTTTTTATACCACTTAGGTGGCAGACAAGCACTCGGCCCACCTGATGGAAAGTGGTTACCGCGGCCTATGGACGTATGCAACACCAGGGGCGTTGCACTCACGCTGCCTACCCAGAAAAAACCTTCTAATGCCTCTCTTGAAGAACCCCATATTGTATGGTTGGTTGTTGTTGTTTGGTTGAGCGTTCGTTCTCGTGGGATGAAGTTCCTTTCATACCGCAGGGTGCGCACCGTATTCGGATGCAATGTGCAAGATTTGTGCAGCCTGCATTATTGTTCCCGAAACTTATTGCAAACTTTCAGTAAAATCCAATTATAAGTTCTTCCTCATTTCTAACATTAGTAAGATAAGATAATGTAGGATTCAGACCGACCCTTGTCTAGCAGATACAATCTCCTTACGTCTGGCGCGAAAATAAAAACCTGAGAGAGTATGAAAGGATTTGCCCTGTCAGAAAAGCAAATCCCCGGCAGATAGTGCCAACACCTGCTTAAGGATTCCTACCAACCCTGCTCAGTACAATACATTATTATTTTCAGTGCGATCTTTTATTTTCGTTGAAGGTAATGTCGGCAATGTAAGCAGTTTTGTTATTTTTCATACTACGATTGCTGAGAGCAATTGAGAGCTGACTTGCTGGCGGCCCATGCAATAGGATTTTTAAAAGTTACGAGGGATTTTTTTTACTACTAGAGTTGACATTTAGGGAGATAGTGATACTTTTCACGACTATTTGCTCATTCGTGCTGAGGAAACCGTGGTACAACCAGCTATGTCGGTGTAAATCCACTCTTTATCTGGGTGTCGGGATGCATGTGCAACAAATACAACAAATATTGTGCCGAAATATATGTGTATTTGAGTGCACAAGGCTCTGTCTAAACTCTAAAGTAAACTCACAAGTGTTTACCACTGCCATCATTGTCAGTATAATACCCGATGCGTCGGCTCTGATTTGAGCGCATATTCCGTTGTGTATAGTATTCACGAAGATGTTGTACTCGTAAATACCGTCTGTTCAACCTGGCACTAAGTCGTGCCGTCGCTCGTGAGGCACCGCCACTTAACTTGGGACATGTGTCTGCGATAAATCGTGGATAGCTTTTTACCCAGATGGTCCACTTACGGTCGTGATACTTGTAGACACGTGTATTATGTATGTTCATTGATGTTACACTCAAAAGTACTTAATAAAACAGTAAAAAATGCTTTCAACTGCAGACTCCTCAATATGTTACCTACCTAGCTTTTAATAAAATCGCTGTCAAAAGTAGTTTTATCCAGTTAACTAATTACAGTACTTTTAGATGACTGCGACTCCGATAGGTTAGGTTAGAAGGTCCAGGCGGGAGCGTTGCCTTCATAGAATGTTGTAGATGCCTTATTCTCTGAAAGGAAAACTATTCCAAGTTTCTAAGACAATGTTTTCATTTACTTACTTATAATTTGATGACATTGATGATTCAACTAAGTGCAGCCATTACGACAATATAGTGTTGTAACTGTTCTAGTTTGTTGAACGACATCAAAGATGCTATTGTCGAATACTAGGTTATATTACCGCCCATCTCTGCGAGTTCAACATGGCGACGCGACATATCACTGCCGCACATTGTAGCATATGTGATACACAGGTTCCATGAAATCGATATTTTATTTAGGCTACGAGTCCAGCTGTGCGTGATCGAAGCTATTTACTTCCTCATATATTAATCATTGTGTATTTGATAAACAACACATGTTCTGTGGATAGAGTAGGCCATGATAGGTCAACTATTCGGAGTCATTTTCATTAATTATTAATTAATTACTACTATTGAGGCTATCAGAAAAATGTATATCCCCAAATTGGTAGGTTATTCACCAAAATTTCGTCTGATTCATTTTTGGTTCAGTGATATTAGCAGCCACCCTTCCACCAGGCATGTTTCCAGCTTTCGTACTGCTACTGGGAATTTCCATCCAATTACACATCGCCCGGCCCTAGTACAGAAAACGAGTCGAATCCTCAATCACAGCAAAAATGTAGTTATTGACACCAAAATCCTACCCAAAGTATCAAAAAATTTGAATGCACAGAGTTGTTAAATGGCAAGACTTCCTAATTGAGAAGGACTGCGATAACCTTTAGCCTCGAGTCTACAAAGTGAGGTTCCACTTCTTAGGGTGAACTCTTTCAACCTTCCAACCAATGAAACATACTACAGCAATCGTGGTACTCCAATAACAGTACGGCCAGTTTACATGATAAGTGGACTATCGTCGTTGCGAATAGTATATGTCTATTGGGCTTAGGGCTTATCACATAGACCGCATTGTGTAAATACTTAAGTGCATGCACTTTAAGCTAGACGCACCGAGTCGGCGAGGCACTCTTAGTGCTAAGAGCTCTTTAAGGCAGAAATACCGTTAGCGTTAGGATAAGATTTTATGTACCTACCGTCGCGACCAATTTAGCCATTATCGTTATACCTACCGGTTTAATAAACCACATTATTACTTTAACTCGGTAGTCGTCGGTAGCTTAGTGGTAAGGAGTCGGTTACGATCGCGAGGTCTCGGGTTCGATCCTGGCCATTATACTACCGACGTGAACTCACTCCTAGCACAAGCAATTTAGCTTACTGGTAAATGCCGTGGAGTGTTTAGCGGGAATTTGGGTAATTTTGGTTGCTAATATTCTTTAAAAACTGTAACTGGGAGAACTAAGGTTTGACGGAAGATGTTCTACATTTTATTTCGGAGGTTATACATAGCAGAACCCACAGATGCTACAAGAAATAGTAAATTGACCTTTGCTATAGTTTCCTGACTTATCCTGCCTCGATGTGAACACATTCGAAATTGCAGATCACCTTAACTCTAAAACTGTTCATAAAATAATGCTTTGCCCTATGAGGATTACAAAAGTACCATGTATTTGAATGGAAATGTTGTGTTTAGCAAAATATTGCAGCACGCTGTACTTAAAGTGCATGTGCCTCAGTGGACTGACCGATGAACGAATCCTTTCATTACTGAATTAGCGTTATCTTATCTCCAAAACAAGATTCTGTTGTCCGACTGCCTAGACTTTACATAGCACACATAATGTTCCGGAGTTATTGGCAAACACTCAGTTGGCTGCAGACTTATAATATAAAAGTAAAAAACATCCTTCCACCATTTTTACACATGTCATCTATAATGATGACTTTCTTACGACTTCCTTCACACCTTACCGCCTGTCTGACAGCGTGAAATCATACTGACGTGCTCTGTGTCACAAAGAACACTCATACCGAAATGAAATCCACCCTTGTGATATCCTACACGTACTGTATCAGTATTTTAAACTGTCACGTCAGTCAAGTGAAGTAAAACCTATTGCGCCACGTGTCGAGTGTCTGCCGTGACTTCCGCGTTCCAGTTGACGCTGTCGCCCCATTGATTCGTCCTCTGACATGCGTAGCTGTATAGGTGCTACCGTGCCATATGCCACATGCACTGCGGTATGTTTGTAACAGAAACTGTTTATGAGGCCATCCATTTATTAACAGGATATTATGTTATGAGTTGAAACATATTCAGTTTCAGTCCGACTGTTTCATTACAGAGTCAGTATAGTGGATACTATTTCCTCTAACCCCTCCAGTTAAGCTCACCTTGTGTTAGAAGTGGATAATAGTTTATTAAGAATTGAACCTACCGTAAAATATCTATAGAGTGCTTCCACATTGTACCCACAAAACTGTTAAAATAACAGTGAAAACTGTACATGCACGCTGTAGAAAACGAAAAAGTATGACGGTAGACGCGTAATAGTAGATTGTACACCAAGGGGATAAAGCACTGTATTATGTCACGGGCGCGATATTGAATCCTGAGCGTAACGAAGGACTCCAGATTTAACTCCCGAGCGTAGCGAGGGGGTTTTGAATTAATTCCCGAGCGAAGTGAGGGAATTAAAATGGAGTCCTGAGAGCAGTAAAGGATTTAAGCGCGCCCAAGGCAAAATCAGTTATATCCCTGAGGAGTATACTCTACTTTTCTCACCTTTTGCGAGACAATAAAAACCAGGGCTACTAGAAAAAGTATTTTAATTATTAAAATACTATTTCGTCACTCGACATTTTCTTAATGTTTTATTCTATCTTCTTTTGCAGTTTTGTCTGATACTGATTGCACCGTATTGAAATACTCGCGGCTTTTGTTTTAAGTATTGATTTTTTTTCGTTCGGCTTGCCGTGGCGTGGCCAGCTCGATTTTCGAATAAGTTCGATGACGAAATTAGACTTTAAATGCATTACAATAAGAACTAAGAGAAGTGAGAATCACAGTACAACATTACACCCCGGCAAAAGACAAGGGCTATAATGATTTACTTTGAGTAAGGTTTGCATGATATATAATGAGGCATTGTCGAGCAGGTGGTGTGAAAAAAATATTTAATGTCGTTTAAATGGACATCAGTCTACCTTAGAAAAGTGCTATAGAACGATGTTTGAGACAATACTGCTCGGCTCGTGTGTATTTCTTCCAGTACTATTCCTACATGCTCTACAACAGGTGTGTAACGCGGCGTGTGTGTTGTTACAGGGAGGAGGTGCGGAACCACGCGGTGTTGTGGAACGCGCAGTTCTCGTTCGTGTGCAAGATGTGCGCCAACGCGAGCACCGGCGTGCTGGAGCCCGCGCACATGCGCGTCTCCGTGCGCAAGGAGCTCAAAGGTGACTGCACTCGCTATTAATATTTTGACGGAAAATTATAGGTGGACCAAAAAGTTGGTGACTTCTCTTTGAATCTAGGTGCAGGTGAAATTTGGGTGTTAATTTGTCACTATCCAGCTGATGATATCCTGACCATATGGTCAGGATAGTGATGATAGAACGGCCACTAGTAAGGTCCACAATCTGATCTGATCTGGGTAGGAAACCACAACCGGAAACTGTAGACTATTGTAGCTCGTGACACTAGAGGTACCACCCACGCGTTCTACGTGCAGACAGTAAAGAAAGTAAAGAATACGTAAGTGTAATAGAAAATAATTTATAAACTCAGGGAGGGTGGAAGCGATGAAATATGCTCTAAAATGCAGACCAGAAGTTCGAGTTCTCCTAAATAGGATTGGTCAAATTCTTCATAAGTTTCTATTATATCATAGCATATATTATGTGAAATTGTAATAAAGCTCCTCGTCACAAGGGGTACTTATGACTGCTGCAAATCTCATTAAATAAATGCGCCGTAACACAATTATACCAATCACACACGCACTGCACGTTACGCAGTTATAATTTTTTTCAATGTGAGGGTAATACTGGGCCGTGGCCAGCACTTCTTCCTTAGAACACAGACCGTTGCAATAGCTGTAGTATAACGTGATTAGAACACAACGGAATATCGACAAGACACAAGAAGAAAAGCTCCATTATGGTTTGTGAATATGGAATTACAATGAGGCTAATCCCACACAATCTTCCTTACTTCTGTTACTATAACTCCTGCATACCTACATTAACAGTGTCAGTTGCCAGGAAAACACATAGTCTGTCTCATATCCCAAAATGACAGCGACTTGCAACTAGCAATGAAAATAAAATCAGCATCATTAGTGGTTCTCGGAACTCGCTTTGTACCGAGTCAAACGGCTAAATATTTTCTATCAGGAAAAAAATTCCTTCTCTGTAAGCAGACGAGAGCAAAATAATACACAAATAATTTAAAACGCTTCCAACATTGTCCCTTTAAGCGGTTTAAATATTTCTGTATAAAGTTTTCATCGAAATATTCACCATTGAGCGCTTTGTCGACGTACCGACAAACTTTGCAGCTACGAGCTTGTCGGATCACGGATGACTCGGAGCTTTGAGCAGAGGCAAATATTCTTAAACTGGATCAGACCACCCACCCCCTCCTAACTCTGCTCCGACAACAATGCAGTCACGTCGTCTGTTACCTTTGATTTGTAGATAGCTCCGTGCGCCTTTTGTAAAAAATAAGGATCTTTGATATTAATATTCTAAGATTCTGAATTTGTAGCTGTATACTATACAAGCGAAATGTATTAGGTCGTATCTTCCAAAGGTCTGGTCGAAGAATGCCATGTTTCCTTTTTCCTTTTTTGAGCAGGTTTATCTCCCCCTGTACGGTCACCAACATGTGTGAGGTGTATTTATTATGGGAATCTATGATCTATATATCTAAATGCCTTAGGCGCGTCGCCCACTGGTAAGTCGAGGCGCGGTAGCGGCGGCGTCGCGACACGGCGAGGCGTGAACGTTAAGTAGAGTCGAGGCGCGGGCGGCTATGCTTCCTTTACGCATTCTAATTTATTCACCATGTCGTCGTCAGAAGATGAAGACGCGCTTGCACTCATACAAGTTATTAATTTAAATAGAAGAAGATTTTGGATACATCCATATTTGAAACACTGTGACAGAAGAGGAACATTCAGAGCTACACGTGACTTAAGAAAGTATCCCGAAAAGTTTAAAAAGTTTTATGGAATGTCACAAGGTACCTTCTGTTTACCACTGGAAAAAACCAAAAATAATTTACAGAAAAAGGACACTCATTGGCGGAAATCAATATATGCGGAAGGAAGGCTTTTGATTACTCTAAGGTATGTATTTTTCCAACTTATTTTTTTTATCGCTCGTAGCCCCACGGACTCAGTGTCCTGTAAACGATCACTGCAGTAAGCAACTTTCAATACGGCCCGTCCTTGGATGGGAGACCATCCATGTGACCACTTTGTGAAATTTTATTTGAGTGTTTATGTGCTTCGGAAGGCACGTTAAGCCGTTGGTCCCGGTTGCCAGTAAAATGACAGTTGTTAAGCCAAGTTGAATGCCTTTTTCGGCGGCTTGAAAAATTTCAACAGCAGGCAGTCACAACCTGCGCCTGTCCATCTCAACACGGCAATACGGCTCACAATCTATTACGTGGGATCAAATCTGAAAAGGTGAAATGTGGGCATATAATAATATGCCTCTGCCTTCCCCTTTGGGGATAAAGGCAAGACCATGTGTATGTATGTACCTATGTGTTTTTTTTGTTCTATTAGTTGCGCAGGTTGCGCTTCGTGGTCTCAAACGCAAAGATTATATTCTAGGGAAATGTATTCTATTAACTGAATGTTTTCCTAAACTTCCCACAACCGTAAATTTTTAGTTGAACTTTTTGCTGGAAATGAAACAAAAACTTCAAACAACAAAAATCATTGTTTTTCTTTATTAATCATTAACGCTTAAGTACGAATCAACTATAATAATAATCAACATTATGTATCAGTAGGTAACACTGTCAATGATACCTAATCTACGTGGTAGGGAACAGCCAGTGTAGTATAAATGTATATACATTAATACTACACTGGCTGTTCCCTACCACGCTATGTATAGGTACTATGAAAAATGAATACAAAAACACAGTTCTGGGTTTCAGTTCCCAGTTCGTCTTTCTGCTGACGAACTGAGAAATGAAACCTAGGAACTGGGAACTCTGAACCCGAAACCGGGAACAGGGATCAGGAAACCAGGTACGGGAATATGGGACCGGGGACTCAAAACTCGGGATACAGATATTAGGACAACGTCTGTGGGGCCAACGAGTCATTCAATATTTTTCAAAGTGGTCAAAAGATTCAGATTCTATATTGTGATTTTGATCGGGTGCTGGTGAATCAATGGTTACAGCTTGACTAACCACTGAATAATGTGGTAATAAAATTGGCTCGGTCCAATTGTGCGCTCCTTCCTGCTCACGCCTTTCTATACAAGAGTAGGGAGTATCGACTGATCGATTCGAGTTGGACACTGGTGGTTCAGTAGGTAAAATGGATGGCGGAGCCGCTACACGTAATACAGCAACTTTAAAACTTCTTTTTTGGGCTTCTGTCATGTTCTTCATGTCTGGAAGAACACTTTTTAGAAAAGCTTCGTCGGGGTCTAGGACGGCTGGCGTTGATTGTTGACGTCTCCTTCTCTTTTCAAAATAGTTAATAGCTGATCTGTTGACTTCACTCATAGTAGCAGTCTTGTTGGTTTTTCGTCTGTAATAATTAGAGTGCGATGAAATACTTGCGCTTGGTTCTGGTGTAGATGGGTTTGAAGTATCAGTAAATACTGGGGTCTGATTAGCCTCTTGTTCCTGTTAGGGTCCCCCGACATGACAACCGTTGAATGAAAATATTACTAGGTATATCAAAAATTAAAAGACAAACTCCATTTATTTTCGACTTTTTGGAGGTGTTTTTGTGCCGGGGGGGTTTTTAAGTAAAGGCATTCTTATTTCTGGTATTGTATTATGTACCTAACCGATAGAATATGATCTGGAATAAGGCATAGGCTACTTTTAATGCCAGGAATAGGGTCCCAAAGGTTGCGGGAACGGGATCAGAATTCCAAGCGGGTGGGGCCACGGGCAACAGCTAGTATTATATAATTTGTTATTAATTAAGTTATTTTTATCTTTTTCAGGTATTTTCGAACGGGCAGTTCACTCAGATCTTTGGCAGAATATTTCATTAGGGGCGAAACAACAGTTCGAAATATTGTACATGAAACCTCAAAGATTATTTGGGAAACATTGCAACCGCAATTCATGTTAAAACCTGACCAAAATAAGTGGAAAAGTGTGGCCCAAAGTTATTATATACTTTGGAATTTATCGAACTGTGTTGGTAGTATCGATGGCAAACACATTCGAATCCAGGCACCTCGGAACTCAGGTTCCGCATTTTATAATTATAAAGGCTATTTTTCTATAATTTTGTTAGCCGTCGTGGATGCAGATGGCTTATTTTTAACAGTGGACATCGGCAAATACGGTAGAAACAGCGACGGTCGTGCATTGAAGGAAAGTAGCTTAATGAACTCTCTTACAAATGGATACCTACAGCTTCCAGATGACGTGCCATTACCGGGAGAAAATCAAAATTTCCCCTACTATTTCATAGGCGACGAAGCATTTCCTGAATAATTTAATGACGCCATATCCTAGAGCACAATTGGACAATAAAAAAAGACAATTCAATCATATCCAGGTCCCGAAAAATGGTAGAATGTGGGTTCGGAATGTTGGCTACTAAGTTCAGACTATTGCAATTACCTATTTCATGCCATCCGGCCAAAGTGGACAATCTGGTACTTGCAATGTGTGTTTTGCATAATTTTATAAGTATTTGTGAGGGTACTTTTTGTAAGCCTACAGTAACAAACACATTATTGTCAAATATACCAGAAAATCCTATTATAAGGTACACACATAAAAATTTGAGAGATCATTTATGTACATACTTATGTGATCGTGCACCTATAAACGCCCAAAATATGTATTGTGTTAACTAATGTTATAAAATAAACGGATTCACTTACTTACCAGTTTCGTTTAATTGCTTTGCAATATCAGCCCACACTTTATCTTGCTTGTTCCTGTTGCTATAATCAGATCGTGTTTGATCGTAAATACACGGATTCATTCGTACAATTTCAATAAATTTTACGTTTGTTTCAAAATCGTCACGCATGTTTGAAGAGTGTAAACACATCTACGCACGAAACCAAATGGCCAAATGGTGACGGAGTCGCGGCGCGTCGAGCGCAGCAGCCCCGCCCCGCCTACGCCTCGACCTCCCCTCGCCCGTGACGCGACTCTAGTGTGTGAGCGCACTACCATATATTTCTGAAGGAAACGTAGACGCGGCGCGCCGCTTATGCGCCCATACTTCGACGCCGCCTCGACTGAAGCTCGTGTGGGCGACGCGCCTTACTGTATATTATGTCCGGATTTGCCACGTGATATACGAGTACTTTTTATTCTTGTATTTAGTATAGCGTGTGTGTAATGTGTCCGTGTTTGTTGAAAGGCGGCAGGTCATACCAGAAGCTGGGCTTCTGCGACGTGAACCTGGCGGAGCTGGCGGGCGCGGGCGAGACGACGCGGCGCTGCCTGCTCGAGGGCTACGACCCGCGCCGCCGCCAGGACAACTCCGTGCTGCGGCTGCGCATCAAGATGAACATGATCTCGGGAGACCCGCTCTTTAAAGTGTAAGGACTTGCTGGACACCATCGTCATTATCAACCTCATAGCGATTTCCTAATCGCGACTAAAGTTTGCACTTTGGGAGTCCAAAGTTCGTTTATTATATTTCATCGTTTAATCGTCTGACTTTCCGCCTGCGCCAGAACCTCATCCATTGTTGTGCAGTGGCACTGACTAGCTGATCAGGTTGGCTTGAGCCTCTAAGATGATGGTTGGGTCCTGTATCTACACTCCGTAGACTGAGTTTCTTTAATAACACATATACTCACCCTTGTAAATCCCCGAAGGCGGACGTGTATTAACACCCCTATGATTTTTGGGCCCAATTAATAGGGAGTGAGCCTGTAGCCGTCAGACGGGCACGTATTCATGGGCTCTATGTTTACTGTCGGATGGAGAACTGCCCTCTCCCTTAGTCGACTTCTATGACACCCACATGAAGAGATGCGGTGGCCCTATTCTACTCCACCGGGAACCAACACGGCATTCTTCAATAATCTGGTGTTTTATTATGTATTGCAGTCCGGAGCGAAAGCAGGAGGCAGTGGAGGGCATGGCGGCGGGAGACAGCGGTTCGGAAACGGCGGCCACGGCGCCCGACGACGACTGCGCCTCCTCCACGGCCAGCTCGGGCTTCGGCTCCCTCACCAAGAAGAAGAACTTTAATAACGTGCTGGCGGGAGGTACGGTCGCCATCCCTTTCTGTCTTTTAGTTGGCCCATGTCTGTGACGATTGTGTAGAGACCCCTAAAAAAAATTACATTTCTCTAATCGCGCAGAGACGTGCTCTCTCGATAAAAGTTCAAAAATCCCTATTGACTTACTTGACTAAAGGTCCTTTGGCCACTAGCTGGGCCTATCCAACTCCATTTACGCCGTTTGATCTGCTGGTCCATCCGGACTTCATCACAACGTTCCCAAAGCTGCTCGCTGGAAATTTTCTCTGGCCAGTAAATACCCAGGATTCTGCGAAGACATTGGTTTACGAAGACCTGGAGCTTGTGCTGGTGCAAGATGTCCTTTATATCCCTATTGCTTCGCGCAATTATCACGAGTAACTTAAGACGAAGACTTCGCTAATCTCGTCTAACCTATATCTATCAGTGTTGGGGCGCGCGGTGTATTAATTTGCGGACATTAAGGATGTACCTATTTGACGACAGATCTACTATTTTGTATAATATAACATATTTCGATATTTTAGTGGCAAATAATACTTATATACTTTGTTGACAAACTATATATTAACTTTATTACGTGAATTTCAATTTGTCTTCACCTATCCTGATGGTAAGCTGAAGGCAAAGTCTCTAAAAAGAGGGTTCATCATCATCATCATCAATTAGCCTATCACGGTCCACTGCTGGACTTAATCAGATGCTTTTTCATGCCCCTCTTAAAGGATCCGGAGGATTACCAATTTTTACTACTATTTGATGCATGAGCATAAAGTATTGGTGATCAATTAATTGACAGTGGTAATAATAGTCTATTCACTTATGTTTGCAGAAGGCAATCTGGTCCAGTCGCTGACATTGGTGCCCTCCTGCGAGCTGCCCACCCCCGAGGACGAGGACTCGCCTCTCGGCACCTCGGCACCTGACCACCCTGGTAAGTCGTATACCATTGCTAATTAAACCTAGGAACTTAATTACTCTTCGTTTGGTTGATGGGACTAATTCTAAGGGCTCCAATTCTAATTGTGGTGAATAAATTGTTTTTTCTTTTTACTTTTTTCGTTTAGACTGAGTTCAAACTTATTAGTGTATTTTCAATGAGCGGCAGGAGTTGTGGGTTTATTCCAAACCCGACCCAAAAGTTATGGCGTATTGATATTGAATTTTATTGAAAATCTTTCAAATGTCAGTGGGTCTAAAAACCCGTACTGCGCAGTTTGAGTACATTGTCACGAAGTTTGCCGGTGTTCCGCAGGCGCGGCGGTGGGCCCCGCGTGCGCGGCGTGCCTGCAGCAGCAGCACACGCACTCACGGAACTCCTCCAACACCTCCGGTGACATGAGCAGCAAGGTAAGCAGCCTACCACTACCTCTCTCCTCTTGCAGACTTTAGAAGAACATACTGTAAAGAAGATTGCCAGAAATGGACCAATCACATTGGACTACCTTCCTGTATCTAGAAGCTTTTTGACGAACGGAGTCCTCCAGAAATGGTCTGATTAATCCATTTCTGGAGGGTATCTTTCCACTCCGTTTGGCACAGGCATGGTAGTTGGATGAGATTGGTCAATTTCTGAACATCTCTCTGCTTCAATAGGTACACACTTGTACTATTATAGTTACAATACAAGTGACGAGGATACAGAGCAGGGGAATCATCTTTCTCTTAGCTTACTCAAGTCCGCTGAGGTCGGCTTTCCACTCTAACTGTGATGCACCTGAACTTCGATATTTTCCGTGAACCTAATGGGCGAAGTTCTGTAGATAGATAGACTCCCCGTAATTTAATAATTTTCCCATTTACTGTTCGTATATCCTATACCTAAATCTGATCTGGTGTGTACATATCGTACGATGACTCTCCTTGAGTAAATAATACCATTCCTTAGGTACTTCATATCTCTAGTAAACTAAACCTTCTTAGCTTTGTCAAGTCAACTTCTAATCTGTACATTTGTATGTATTCCAGGCGTCCGGCTATGGCAGTTCGTCAGCGGCCTCGGCGCATTCACGACAAAGTTCCGAAGGGGACTCAGCAGGGGACTCGTCACGACCGCATCACAATAGGTACAGCCGCACTCCATATACACTGTGATCGTGGACTTCAAGCCATCTTGGCATGTATTCTGTGTTTGGACTGTGGTGTTGAGCTGGCTAGCTAAGTGTGGTGGTCATCAGTGGAAGTGCTCGCCCGGTGTAGATGTTACTCTGCTAACCCCGGTATTGGTGGCAAGTTCGTGTGGTAGACTTCATAATCATATACTTAACTCCGCTCCGCTCATACATGATTCCGGTGAATTAGGATAAGAGGCGTTTCTAGAAAATATTAAACTGGTTTGAAAATCGAATGCGGTAAGAATAAGTTCAAATGACCGATAAGCCATTTGTGTCATCTTAATGTTCAGGACTTCAGGTATCTTCAGCTCTTGACGGGTCTGTCTGAGCAGTGATCCTTCCTCATACTAATGCTTACAGCTTTATATGTGAATATCGGCTGTGTCTCAAAGGAGGATAATCCATTGCTGCTGGTTAAGGAGTTCCTAAATTTATCAGGTTATGGCAACATTTACTGATCATTCATTTTCTTTATTTGTTGATGAATTCGGGCGCCATCCATTGTATTATAGGATGATAAAATGTTTTGATTATATATATATATGTATTGCTTTCTTGGAGCGTAACTATTATGCCGAATGTAAATCGATATTTCGTAAAATTGCATCTCATTTTACCTTTTTTTGTTCATTAAAAGAATAGCTTTCATTCCAAAAAAAATTTAAAAAAGTGAAAAGCATCTGCCTTGTTATTCGATGTTTTATAGATTTTTTGGAGATGTCTCTTATCATTCGTGTCAGTGAATACTTGCCCTACTGTGTTTCGTCGTATGTGTACCTACCTACATTGTGCACTGTGAACTTAGTGTAAAACGAGAAGAGATTGTGCAGACTTCACCCAGTGGACATACTCACTGCATGAGGGAACGCAAACAATCATGACGTCACAACCCTGTACAGCCCATCGTCGCCTTCGTACTCATTAACAGCGTCGCACGGTCACTAACCTCCTATATGTTCCGCAATTTTTATTTATTTTGCTTTATTAATTTATTTTTATGTTTTTTTTCTCTCAACTCCCGCATCCCGCCGCACGCAGTGTACGCTTAGAGCGGACCACGACCACCACCACCACGCTATACGTCCCCTCCCAGAACTGCAAGCACTCCGGCCGCACGCTCGCCAAGCTCCTGCTGGAGAAGAGCATCGTGAGCGAGACCTCCGACGTGTACCTCACGCCCAACACCACCCTCACCGGGCCCCCTGACGTCATCCCGCGCCATCTCATACAGTCGCCCTCCATCGAGGAGTACAAGACGCCCGACGCGACGCTCATCACTGAGAACGGCCACGACAACTCCTTCGCCATGCCCACCTACTTCGACAAGAAGAGAAAAGTGGCAGCGACTATCATCAGCGCGGCCGTGGAGCCGCTCACCAACTTCCAGATATTCAAGCAAAAATCACTCAACACCATTCCGGCGCTGCTCGAGAAGAACAAAAAGAACGAGGAGCTGTTCAACAACTTTCCGTTCCTGACTCCCCTCGCTCATAGAAAGAATTCGCTGGTCTCCAACGCGCACAGGCTGTCCGGGTGCATAGAGGACGAGTTCTACTGCGTGCCCTCGGACCCCGAGGTGGACCTCGGCTCGTCAGAGTGCGTGGACATCAGGCATAGGTTTAAGAGTCTGTCGAACCAGGCGCTCAACGAGGAAAAGATTCTGACTTCCACGCCGAAGAATGAGTTCATGGAGGAGATGTGCGGGGAAAAGCTGGGGCGCGGGCGGCGGCTGGATGCGGCCGGCACCCTGCGCCACAGCTACACCGACCACGTGAGGTGAGTCGCGCGCTTGCCCCCACCCCTCACCCCTCCTCCCTGCCGCCTGTGTCTGTCCCGGTAACGGTGTGCGCGTACTAAACTCGGTTGCGGGCGTGGTTTCCGAGGGTTTTATGGTTTCTTCTCGTTCTCCTCTGTTCTCCTAACTGTGAATGCTCTTTCTCGTGTGCCGCGGTTTCTCCTCGATTAATTCTTTAGTTAGTAAGTGAGGGATGTTAAGTTAAAGACTTGCTACGATGTGATACTAGTGTATGTGGCGGTGAACGCAGAAGGGGCGGCGGCGAGTGCGGCGCGTGCGGCGCACTGCGGGAGGCGCCGGGGGGCGCGGCGAGCGCGGGGGCGAGCGGGGCGGGGGCCAGCGGGGCGGGGGCGAGTGGGCCGGGGGCGAGCGGGGCCAGCGCGCCCGCCGGCTCCCTGCCGCGCCGTCCCAGTTCGGCGCTGTCAGTCTCTCCACACACGTACTTACGGCGCCGACACACATGGCGAAGACCAGTTCTCAGAATGAAAGACTTCAATCAAGTATAAATCGATATAAAAAAATCGTGTTTCACAAAATCACCGACAGGTGGCGTTTACAAAATTCTCGGTCGGGTCTGCGTCTGTTCCCGTGTGTGTCGGCAGGTCTAGTTGTTGTATCGTGTCGATGTATATTGTCAGAATATCGTTTATGTATTTCTATAGCTTCTGTCAGTTTGTTCTTTTGGATGTTTTAGTGTTAAGTTGAACATTATAATAATAAAGATTTTTATAATATATTTCAGTAACTTTGTTAGTTATTGTAGAGTAAACTATCGATACATTGGTTGTTATGTACAAAATAATGTAAAATTTTACTATTGTATTCATATTTTTATATAGCTTATTTTAAAATGTATAAACGCATGGCTATCTTTCAATCTGTTCTATATTTTATATGCTTTATAAAATGCGTGGCGTGCATGTGGAATATTCGGTAACGATGTAAATAACATTGCATGGATTGCATTTTTGTATTATGTACAGGCGCTTTATAAAAATATTATCTATCATATGAGCTGTTGGAGCAGTAAATAAAGGATTGGCTCGTTATAATATACTATGTAACGTGTGTAGTTGTCATTGATCGGTATGTGAACTGACTCATACCGATCGTGTTGTTGCATTTTTTCGATTTTAATATCAGCTGTTTTATTAATTTCGACGCACAAAATATTTCTATATATTTAGTTTTATTATTGCCAATAGTTTTCGTGAATACATTTAATGAATGTAAATACCAGTATAATTTTCTTTTAAAACAAAAAATATTATATTTTGTGCGTTGAAATTGGTCATGATTTTTTTTGATCCTCTGCAGATTAGGCTAATTTATGTCATTGACAGGAGATAAAATCTAGATTTGAGCAATAGTTTTTGGGATAAGGGATGCAAATTAGAGAAATATTGAAAATGATTGTTGATCTTGGATTTGAGCATGTAAACTAGACATGCACTAGCTGATTTTGGTCGAAGATATAATTTTTAAACTGTTTTTTTTAACTTCAAACTGTTGTATGTATTTCGATCATAAATCAGTAAAATTGAAATTTCTCTGTTGGTATAGAAAATACATAATATCAAACTATTTTACCAATTCCTGACTCAACGAATACTGATCTGCGGAGGTTCTAGCTCGATATTATACTTGTAATAGTGTAGTGGTGCCCCGCTAACGCCGGCCGTGTCGCAGGAACCCGTCGTCGGGCTCGCTGACGGCGTCGGCGTCGGAGGGCGGCTCCCTGGAGAGGGCGCGCGCGGCGCACGAGCGCCGGCGCAAGGCGCTGCTGGCGCAGCCCGCGCCCGCGCCGCCGCCCGACGACGCGCCGGTATGTCGCACACGTTACCAGCCAGCACAAGTAGCTAGGACCTGGACCTGGACCGTAGCGTGATGGTAGTGAACACGACTGCTACGCAGGAGACGTGGGTTCGATTCCCGCTCAGTGCAAATATTTGTGTGCATGAATATGGCTATTTGCATTGGTCTGGGTGTTTCTATGTATAATATGTATGTATTTACATAAAAGTATCTAAGTATGTTTATCCGCATTCTAGATTTCATAACACAAGCTAGTTAAACTGTGCTTACCATGAGTCTAGATAGCATTGTGTGGAATGTTGTGGAATATTTATTTATTTACCTAAATTTCTTGGTGAATTCGAACTCGTCTATCGACCGCATGCTAACTTTAAAATACATCCAAGAAACGTATACTATGCGTATAGAGTATATTTTAGGTCCAAGATATATTATATGGTTCGATTATTAACTATAATATATGCTGGGGTCTGGGGTGTACAGGTAGTCAACCTACTCTATAGGCTGATATATCTACTGCTTGACGAACACAATTCCAGTGAGATTAGACCACACTTTGGTCCGAAAAATTCAGTAGAAATCAAATCAAAGAGAGAAAGTGCTAGGACTCAGCGGACTCTGAGATGAAAGCCTCGAATGTGACCGCAAAGGACACTATGATGATGAAATTCAGAAAATAATAAAAATAAGTCATTCTCATGACTCGTTCGCAAAATATCCCTATCACAAAATGATGGTTTCAGTTTAACCCTATCCGGTTAAACTTAGACAGGCATTAAGTATAGTTAAGTTCATAAGCTTAAACTATCCACAAAATCAATAACTCACAAAAATATGAAATCATCGTATCATAGAATAATGAACGTTTGAAGCAAACCGTCTCGACAATAATGTGATGTACGCTGATTGTACTTGCAGCACGTGGTGTCGAGCCGCGTGGGCAACACTCGCGTGAACCCGGACCACCTCATCGACGAGCTGCTCGCCGCCACCGACCTCAAGCAGGCCGTCGAGGACTCCGCCGAGAGTGAGTACACACACTCGGGCTTTGGGGAACGAGGGAATAGATAAGAATCTCCCTGTGAATATCTGAAGCGCTTGACTGTTAAGTAACCCCTGAAAGGACTCCTGTCCAAATGACTGACGATTTTATGTCACATTCAAATCATTAGATTATTGAAATGCATACTAATTTGCACGTTACTAACAACACACCTTAACATAATCTGACGCGCTCGAGTGACCCCTATGACCCCTATGGTTGTTGCAGCGTCGGGGCTGCAGCTGTACATCACGCGCGACGGCACGGCCGAGCTGGGCACGCGCCAGCGCCAGCAGCAGCTCGCGCGCCGCGACTACCAGCGCGTCGTGCTGCACCCGCACGACAACAGGTAACATACGCACACCGCTGCCATACACACCACTCTCCCCTTCACCACTTATCCACTATCCCCCTCACCACTTATTCACTATCTCCCTCACCACTTATTCACTATCTCCCTCACCACTTATTCACTATCTCCCTCACCACTTATTCACTATTCCCTTCACAACTTATTCACTATTCCCTTCACAACTTATTCATTGCCTCTCGCCACCTATTCACTCACCCCCATCACTTACTCGTTCCTTGCTCACTCGCGCCAGTAGTGACGTGTTCCGTTGTCCCGCAGGTAGCCCGGGCGCTGGAGGCGCGGTGGACAGTATTAGGCGCGAGTGCGCAGCGTCCCGCCGACGCCGCGGCCGCCGCCGAGACCGATGCATATATATTTATTGTTTTATCTAATATAAATTATGCCATAATTGTTTTACGATTCGTAATTTAATGTTAATTATTATAATTCGGTAGCAGACCTACGAGGATGGTTGTGTTCGTGCAATCCGACAGTTTTGTATGATTTACATAATTTTTATTTCACTGTAATTTAAGTAGGAATCTTTTCAATTTGTGACGACCTACTCGACGACTGATCGTTCCTATATGTGCGTGGCGTCTGTGTCTCCTCCACTTCACGTTGTGCAACGAAGTAGGCGAGGCGGACACTGGCCGCTCGGCCACCGAGTGCTCACTGCTGGTGCTAGTGTGACGTCAATGTACTGATAATATTGTAATTGAGTAGATTCGTCGGCCGACAAGTAATCATGTAATCAACGCAGTACTTCCGAATCCCTCCATTTTATATTTTGATTGTGAATTTTGTATAAATTATTTAGTTGAGGTGCCAAACGAGGGTCGCGGGGCGCTCGTGAGGGGAACAGATAGTAATCAATAGTGCGAGGAGGTAAATCTAAGTCATTCCTTTGTGTAGCTCGAGCGCGGCCCGAGGGCGCCGGCGGCCCCGCGCCGGGTCAGACCCGATGCTATCATGACAATACTTATTTTGTTTAGATTTTTCATTTACAAGTAAAGAGAAAGGCACGGGGCAGCACGGTGGGCGTCCCTCGCTCGGCGCTGTCTCTGACACTCGGGCGCCGTCCATTACGAGTTTTCCAAACTACAAATAAACAGACATTTGCGCGATGCAATCGTGCGATCGGGGGTGGGGCTGGGGTGACGGGTAGCAAAAAATACCGATTCAGGGAAAATTAAAATTCTCTAGCTCAATTTTAGTCATTGCGATATGATCCCATCATTAATTTACATGATGCTCGCAAAACCGCTTCCTATTACAACGGCACCTGACACGTGTCCCAGAAACAGCGCCGAACGAGTTTGTAATAAATCCGAACTGCGCATCAAATGTGATGTTTGCCGCGAGTGTGACCGCCACTAGCCGCGCGGGGACTGCGCTCGCCACCTTGGAGGGAGGGGGGGGGGGGGGGAGTATTGAGAGGAGAAACTCCCTCAGTGAGGGAGGGGGGATTGTTGGTCACGAGCGCAGCACCCCGCGCGGTGGTGAGGCGCGCATTGTTATTGTATAATATTATATAAAGCCTGTACAGTATTTGATTAAAGGACGTGTCTAGAACTACTTTGTGTTTGATTTCTTTCCAAATTCTCAATATACCAGTGTGGTGAACGGTTGGGCAATATTCTGTATTCAATATGCACTCATCTTGCCGAAGGGAAAGACTTACGAGCGTAGGGTTTGTAAATAAAACGAAATGAGTTTAATACAATGGTTGTTTATTGAGTAAAGCCCATAGGCTGCGGTGCTGTACAGTACAGCTCGACGGGACAGCGCACCACTCCTAAGGGCCGGCGCCCACTGCCGGCACGGCATGGCAAAGAATGCCGCGGCATGCCACGGCCAAGCCCCGCTATCTACTCTAGCATCAGGAGGAATGAAATAAATAAATATTGTAGGTTGTAGGACAATCTACACAACGCTATCTAGACCCAAAGTAAGCACAGCGTAACTATATAGCTTGTGTTATTGCTTCTAGAATGCCTATAAACATACTTCACCCTTTCTATGCCGTGCCGTGCCGGCAGTGGGCGCCGGCCCTTATGCATCAAACTTAGCGTCCGTACGCAAATATACGTGGGAGAGACCGCCGCGTGAACACAGCCAGTGGCGGGCGTGCTCTGTGCCCACGCGAGACTTGTTCTCGACGAGTGTACATTCGCTAATAAATTATGCTAGTTTGTGTTTATGGGTTGCATGTAACAATATATCATATCCACCGCAGTCGTGGTTACAGTAATTCGTATAATAATACTATATCATTGCATAATACAAAATGTACAATATTTTGATAAAAGGGTAGAATACTTATCTAAAACAATAAACTACAATACCTAATATAAGGGACGGTCGATACATAATTTCTAATTTTAGAATACTTTACAGGTTACTAACAAAATATAAAAATAAAACACTGTAAAATGAAAATAATATTTTCAACAAATAAAGTTATCACAAAAATGGAATTATTAAGTCACGTGAAGTCACGTATCCATGCGTTTGCCTCGCGCTACAGAGGCTACTTTATGACGGATGCCTCTGAATATTGAAATCGCATTGAACACAGATCTTTTCATACCTATCAGTGAAGAAAGGCCATCGAATGACAAATTGTTACTGTGACCTATAAACGCTTGCGACACCAGAGATTGTTCACCAAAAGAAGGAAAGAAGGGAAGGGACTATTGAAAGAAAATAAACGAGGTACTGAGGGTGATATTTCCCTTACTCGGTTTAAAAAGCATGGAGCCATCCAAAAAAGACATCGTGAGAGCAGTGGATAAGCACCTTCACACTTTTACATCTTATAAATATCGCAACGAAACCAAAGTAAACGATCGCCAACAGCGAGTTGAGCACTGAGTGAGTAAACGGACCTCCGCCGTACGACGCTAACTATATGATACACTTACGACACATGTACTTATACCCTACGTAGTTATGTTGTTATATATATGCGCCCCCGCTACGGGACACTAGTCTACACACAGTATACAGACTTGTGGTCAAGGCACGGACGGCTCCCCGCGGCCCGGCCCGGCGCCGCCGGCCGCACTCGCCGCCTGCACAGTACCAACATAACACATACTACTAATGAACGGAAGCTGCCTAGACCTCTGCACAGTGCCGCAGTGACTCACGTCGTGAAGTTTGTGTAGTGCAGTAGAGGCGAGTGCGGCGCGGGGCGGGGGCGGCCTGTGGCGGGACGAGACACGTCTTCACTATAATGTAATTTAGAATGTTGCACGCTTTACTCTTATGTCCATTATATCTCTACACTTACATCTACATATAAAATCGGCCAGCAGACCGGCGCGTGCGCACTTACGCTCGACTCCCTGACGATCACGAGTCAACTATTAAGTACATAGTCCTTGGTAGATTTCATTACACAATAAATATATTAAAATGATTTCAGGTTGTTATCACAGTGAATAATTTCGATACATTACATGCTAGGTGCGCGCGCGCACAGATTCGCCGGCACTGAGCGAGCACTGTACTGGCTCGCGTATCATTTCTCTCTTTCTCGCCGTTCTTTTAAGAAGAAGACAGCAGTAACCGTATGTTACAAGTTTGGAATGTAAAAAATTCGTGAAATCGATACAAAAATGATGTGTTCGCCAACACAGTGCCGTACTTACAACTACTTACTCGCTAACTATCGCTACCCGGCGTCGCCCGCAGCGACACAGTTGACTATTCGATAATAAATACTTCTCTTATCTATCTACACAATGTGAATACAGTACGCGGACAGTCGACCTACAGTAGAACGTTCCAGCCACATCTTAATAATACTGGATTGAAACGAACATTACTGATATAATATTTTACTAAGTACATATATTTCATGATTTGTTTTCGTTTAAGTATAAAATTCCATATATCTCAATCTCAGGCACTCAGTTTCAATTTGTCAATATAATTTCATTAAATTCAAACTAGTAAAAGTCGTCCCAAAAGTCCAGAGCGACATCTACAACACTTGATATCAAAATAGATGAGCTCTTACACTACAATATAACTACATATAAATTTGTCATTTTTATAAAAAATGTACATCTGTAAAAGCGTTGCGCCTGCGACTGTCGCCGCAGAGCGAGTTAAGTACAAAACGTAGAACAACGTCGGCTCGTATGCTAACACCCGTATCGTGGGAGCTCGCGGCTGACCCCCGACACCCGCCGGCGCGGGGCTGCGCCCTCAAGGTCCACTCGTCGGCCCTCGCTCCACAGTCACACACACACACATACACACAAATACTTTCACATAGCAAACACACGACGAGCCTCTCGATTTGTTGTGATTCTTATTATTTTGTTCGATTCTCTATCTGCTTCTCTGCATCTGAAATTTAAAAATTATACTGTTATGGTTTCATATACAAAAATTAGTTTAAGAGGGGATTAAATTTAAACATGGCAAGTGATCTACGAGGCAAGAAGTTAGTTGAGGTTAAGATTACATTAAACATAATTTCATTGACGGTTATGTTTTTTGTAGGTTGCAATTTTTTGAATACTGAAATAATGGAACTTCGAATTCTAAATTTAAATAGTTAATTAGATTGTTTATACTGGAGATTGATGGCACATGGTGGAATCTGCGACACATATTGAATAACATACTTGTACTTTTTCACTGAGTTTACTTTAATTCTGAACCTGACCAGTTTCGCCTTACGGCATTCTCAAAGGTTTACACTGATGTTTTAATTAAGTTAATTAGATCGTGCACAACGCGGCACCTCGCCGTTCTGTCGCAGCAAATATTCTTTCGGTTCTCTCTTACGATAAGGTGCCAAAAGAAGTAGGAATTTATGTCGTCTGTATTTCATTCCAGTAGCTTGGCGGATAGGGAGTTAGCCCTACGATCGTGTCAAATTCAAACTGGCCATTATCCAACCGACGTGAATTTATTCGAGCAATTTAGCTTAGCTGGCTTAATTAGGAACAATATTTTAGTAATACTGGTCACTGATATTTTTACGAATGGAAGCGGCGCTTACGTGGCGCGCTAGATGAGGCGCTCCTCGGGCGGCGGCTTGAGCGCGTGCTGCATCTTCTCGTGGCGCGGGTTGCAGTACTCCTGGCCCGACGGCGAGTACGGAGCGCTACTTACGTGCGCGCTAGATGAGGCGCTCCTCGGGCGGCGGCTTGAGCGCGTGCTGCATCTTCTCGTGGCGCGGGTTGCAGTACTCCTGGCCCGACGGCGAGTACGGAGCGCTACTTACGTGCGCGCTAGATGAGGCGCTCCTCGGGCGGCGGCTTGAGCGCGTGCTGCATCTTCTCGTGGCGCGGGTTGCAGTACTCCTGGCCCGACGGCGAGTACGTGCCGCGCGTGGCCCGCTTGCGCCGCGCCTGCGCGCCCAGCCCGCCCAGCGCCGCCGCGCCCAGCGCCAGCGCCACCAGCGCCGCGCCCACGCCGATCAGCACCGCCGACGAGCTGTCGCCGCTGCCCTCGGAGCCCGCCGCCACCACCTGCACAGGCATCATCTACATTTAGACTTTATCCTAATTCCTAGAGCTCTGGACTTACTTTCCGGCTCTTGATCTTTCACTTCGCACGATTCGTCCATGATAGTGAAATTTACACGCACGTCACCCTCCACGACGTTAAGCCAGGACTTCCTGGGTCTACCCCTTTTACCGGGACCCGACGGGGACGTCATTCCCGGGCATCTGTTACCCACGTAGCCCGGCCGTTGCCGCAGGAATGGCCACACCGGCAAAGCACAATGTCACAACAGCACATAGTGGTGTACCTGTTGCGAGCAGTTCTTGCCGCCCCAGCCGTCCACGCAGAGGCACAGGTAGTCGACGACGGCAGTACAGCGCTGCTCGCAGGCGCCGCCGTGCAGGCAGGGCCCGGACGCGTTGGCGGCCGGCCCCTCGGCGGGCGCGAGGCAGGGGTCGGGCAGGGCGCAGCCGAGCCCGCAGGCGCCGGCGGGGCAGCGGCACGCGTAGGAGCCGTTGAGGTTGACGCAGGCGCCCGGCCCGCACTCCACCAGCCCCCGCGCGCACTCGTCCACGTCCACCTCGCAGCGCGCGCCCGTCCAGCCTGCGGGACGAGGACAACATCAATATTACGTCGAATTACTTGGTTGCTTTAAATATATTTTGTGAATATCTAAAATATGCCATTGCGTTGTCTACCCATTTCGAAGTAAAATACATACATATGTATATATATATTCAAAACAACTACAGCTATGCGTTCTTATGTTAGTCTTTATACCTATTGCGTTTCAAGGATCTTCATCGCACTGTAATAGTGGCATCTGATAACGTTATCAGCCAAGGCTCTCCTGCGAGGTGTACGCACTGACGGTCTACAGTTTCTACACGTCTTGTGACACAGTGAGCGTATTCCAAAGCTTTACTAAAAGAAATTCAAATGTTTGGAAGATGCGAACTTACTTTAGAATTTCCTAAAAGAAACTTATCAATAATTTCCTGACCAAACCTAAGAATACAACTCATGGTGAACCTCTAAACTTGTTACTATATTGATCTAAACCAATATTATATAACAAAGTCATCAATATTGTTTATTTCCGTTCATTTTTTATCGATGACAATTAGAAGAACAAGAAAATATCGGTAGCAAGGGCAGTTTTTACACTCGCCTAACAGTTGAATAACACGTGATGATGTAAAGGTCAAACAGCACGGAGCGTTTCTCTTCACGGATCGAACTGTTGATACTATTTGTCACAGCACTTAATAGGAAAATATGTTTATTGAAAATCGAGACACATTTCTTGACGGCTTTTTCGCATTTAGCTGTAGGTATCTCTATCGCTTTCTTATGCTTTAGAACATCTGCAATCAGAGTAAGGTACAGACGTTGCGTCAACATGAAATAATATCAATCAAAAAATGGTTAAAAAATCATTCATTGTTTTCAACAGTTCGTAAGAATGTTGGTAGATGGCACCACCCTCGCCCTTAAAGACGGATATAAAAAGTAGGAAAATCAGGTGTGGCTCAATAGCTCAGTTAGAAGAGCATTCCCCCTGTAAGGGAAAGGTCGTGAGTTCAAGTCTCACTTGTGCGTTTCATTTTTTCCGATGTTTTTCGAACTTTAAAGTTAGCATTAAAAATGCTATAAAAAATCAGTCAATTAGCCTATCGCAGTCCACTGCTGGACCAGGCCTCTCCCAATGCTGGAAGGCTTTACTATGAAATAATATACCATCCTTTAAATATATTCATTTATGAACAACTTTTCATTTCCACTAATATTCACTATTTATTATTCAAGAAGCTACTTTGGTGAGTAGACGCTGGTATGGATCCCAATAGAAATCACAGTAGTGAGAGTGGGAGTGTGGATGAGTGACGCCTAAATATATACGAGTTTATATCATAATTTGATAAATATAATCACTGTAATGAATGCGCTTACCACGAACCTCGTAAACTAATAAGTTATAGCGTAAAGCGTTTATTTAATGAGTGTCCAGTGACGTCGACGTCGAGGAAAATGTTAATAAAATAGTGTGAATCGGATTTTGTAAAACGGTATTTGTTATAGGTACATTACTCTACTAGCCTATACCCGCGACACTACCCGCGTCTCCCGCCCGTTCCCGCCAGTGACGAGAAATCTATTCACTATTCAAAGGTGTTCATAGTTTTCCTGGGATAAAAAGTAGCCTATGCACTAAATCCAGTCTTAAGTATTCTAGTTGTCTACAAGCGTCGGTAATAAGTAAACGGCCTTCCAGATGGTAAGCGTCTACTGTGGCCTACTTCATTGCTACACCAGAGATGTTACTCGCCTGTGCCGGAAGGAAATGGGAGAGTGAGCAAAGGGTTCTTCCGCAAAGGGATATTAAGTTAGTAAACGATAACTTATGAAGTTAGTGTTATACTGTACTGCCTGCCTCGGTAGTGGTGGTTAGAACCACACTGCTATGAATGAGGTCTCAGGCTCGGTGGATGGGTTGGCCAAAATTATACTTCTAACAGAAAAATTCAAGAAGTATCTGTTAGGATTTGTTTCTGTAACATGCCCGAGAGATGGCATGATATTCGTTCATGTGTGCATAATAGCCATAGCTAGGTAAATCATAAGTTTAGGTGTATATCTAATGTACCTCATAAGGAGGTATGAGTATTACCTATACGAAATATGAACACAGAAAAATGTTGTTGGAATACAGGGTGTTCACTGACCATGTACCATATAAGACATGAGTCATAGGTTTTCACCAGGAATTATAGCAATGCTTTTGGGGTTTTACTAACCATAAATGTTTAATCTAAAACCTACTACGGGCCACAGTTTCTCATATTTGAGGCTGACAAAGTATAGTAAACAATTGATTGATCACACGCAACGCAATTTATAACAAAAGTAAACTTGATGTGTCATACGATACCTATTAAGAGCACTAACAGCACTCGCATCATCGTCACGAAAGCACTATCATCACTCATCACAGTTCATCACATCATCACTGCACTGCACATACACAAAGTGATAATTTATTCAATAATTGAGTACTCTAGTGTCTCATAGCGCCGACCGCGTCGCCACACAACCTTGCCGAAGTGCGAGTGTCGCGGCCAGTGATTCACAAAGTGCGGCGAGGTTTTCCTGCATCTGCTTAAACTTGGACAACTAAGGACGACTCTATTCGTAATAATTAATAAATCATTTATAGGCGCGAGCTGTCCGCTAGTTCACAGTACCTACTGCTGTATACGTGATTGATGCGTAGCTATTGTTTTCAATAGTATTTCAGTAATAGTGATGTGTAAAATGTTTACTCTAAGGACACACGCAATCTCGTCTGCTCATTTGTTTTTTTAGTATCTAAATCATGCTGTAATGTTTGTCAAAACATTTTCTGTGGTTCGATGTGTATTTTATTAACCAAATGGCTTTATGTTTACAATTCAAGATGCTTCCTGCAGTTGGTTAAGGAAAGGGAAAGTGGAGAAAGGATAAAAAAATAGACGCCGTATAAGCTGTTAGAAAAATATCCATCTTTGTGAGTATCCAGTGATGACAATAACTGTACTGTTAACAAATTTTACCAGCAATCGAGATGCTATTTACCTAATTATTCAAGAAAACTTTACCATTATTGATGTCTTAACAGCTAATGCAGTAACACTATTTTATGAAGAAATAAAATTAATCGATTTCTTACTACAAAGTTCGTCAACGTTACACGTATTATTGCATAGGACTAAATATCTCACAGTTAGGCTAGTTCGTCACTTTGAGTAGACGTCAATCGCTTCAACAGTCACGCGCCTAATCATCCGGAGAAATCAGTGGAGGCGTGGTTAATTAATTTAAAAATAATTAGAAGTGGCAAACCACTCACAGTGACTATTAATAGCATAATTATATAAATAAAGAAATTCATCGCGTGGTTCCCAGCAGAGAAGAATTTGGGCCACCCCATCTCTTCCCATGCGGTGTCGTACAAGGCGACTAAGGGATAGGGCAGTTTAACATCAGACAGATATACATATACAGCCCAGACTCAGCCTCAGATATAGGCTCGAGTCAACAATAGTGCCCGGAATAATTATGCCAATAGGCTCACCTACTACACATGGGACCGAGTACAATGATTGGTGAAATGTCGGTGTTAATTCACCTCTGCCTAACCCTCCGACGATAAAGGCGTGATTATAAGTAAAGAAATTCGATATTTAAACTGATTTATTTCATACCAAAGGGGTGTTATCTAAAATCCCCCATTCATAAAATTAAAACTAAGTGGGGCAAAACTCATTTCAAATTGCTTAAAATTATGACAGTTTCACACAATGAAGGACATCTTAGTTCTTGACGAAGTTTATGAAATTATTATTAGCAGTATCTAGAACGAATAAAAAAAAGACATTCAAGTCTGACGAAACCTAAAGGAAGGATTTAGAAAGGCAGAATGTTGTGTGGCCAATGGAAAACATCGTGAAATGTGAGTTTTATCACACCTTTGCCTACCTCTCCGTGGATATAGCGTAGTGAATCCATACTAATATTATAAATGCGAAACTAACTCTGTCTGTCTGTTTGTCTATATTACGCTTTCACGCCTAAACCACTGAACCGATTTTGATGAAATTTGATATGAGGGTAGATTAGACCATGAGAAAGGACATATGGCTATGTTTGGTCGCGATAATCGACATCCACGCGGGCGGAGCCGCGGGCAAAAGCTAGTATATAATACGTCATCGGTTCGCACAAGTTTGTGAGCCAGTGTCCTGTTATCAGTATCGACGTTATCACAAAGATTAAACGATCGCTGACATACACGATAAGACTTGAGTGTGTTGCTCACACATACGCACACATACCTAAATACGAGTACATGGACAATGTCGTAAACCCGAGTCCGTTGTTATTGCTGATAGGGAATTCAGACATGTTCTAATTTAACAATACATGTATTAAGACAGTTCCACATCAATGAATAATAGCTATTAAAAGATTACTAATTGTATTTACAATACAGGTATTTAATCGGGCAATTTAATCGGAAGATAATTTTAATCGCGCTATCTAAATAAATATTTCTGAGTAATATTTGTTGACGCAAGCTATCCCTTAGAACTTGACAATCTGATCTGGTGATGGAACCAGGATGCTAATAGATGTTGAAATTTAAACTCCTTGAAATAGACTGCTCTTAGAGCGGATTTCACCATTCTTATGAAGCGAGATCAATGTAAAGTAAACTGTATTATCATGTTTATAGAATGAATGTTTGGATAAAACCTAAGAATCCATTGCAGTTGATTGAATTACTACTAGAGCCACCTTTTTTGATTTGTTTACGAACAAGTACACAAGCATTTTGTTTTAGTTTCAACGAACTACAATAATAAATACTGTTGGAGACTTCATTCGCTTCCATTTTTCTGTTTCTATTAATGAATCTTACTCATGCATACTCTGTAGTGATCTCATATACACTGCATCAATCATACTTTTAACAAATAAAATGACAATGACGTAATTATAGTGTGACAATGACGTCACTGTGGCAATGACGCCACTGAGTCACGCGAACAAACCGCACGCTGTACTGAGACAGAGATGTGATTGTATTGGGAGCAGAGGAAATTGCCGATTGTGGTACCATTATTTATATTCATTAATGTTTGAGTTATTTTGAGTAGGAAAATAAATCTGGTAAGTATAAGGCACTATACCTCGTGTCAAATGGAGTGAGAATAAAGTTCGTTGACCAAGTTGACCTTGTGACTAGTTTGGACCGGTTACTCAGGGGTTGTAAACATTTTTCATACTGTAGCGAAATCGAATGCAGTGCCACGGGGCACTGCAGACTTTTAAATTTGAAATTTGTTTTTGCTATTAAAGCTTTTCTGTAAACTGTATTATGGCTTATAGACCGTTGAATTTGACCATTGTATGACGTATTATATAAATTATTTCGTCGCCTGTGATTTTGATCACAGCAGCTAAATTCGAACTACTATTGCTGTCAATCGTTTTAAGTGACTTCACTTTACTCTATCTACTACACTACACACCTTTGCAATTATTTTTACTTAGTTAAGATTATTTGCTACAAAGTATTTTTTTAATACATTGACGACAAAATGTGAATTTGTATTATTAGAAATACAAATTCACATTCAATCACATGTCATCAATGTTTCATTAATGTTCATAATTGAGATGGGAGTTCTGTGTGTGTGTGTTTGTTTCGCTAGTGTGTGTGTGCACTGACCGGTATTCTCGCAGTCGCACAGGTAGTCTCCCCTGGCGTCCTGACAGCGGCCGCCGTGCAGGCACGCCGTCGTGCCGCCCGCCTCCGCGCATTCGTCGCGTTCAGTCTCGCACAGGCGGCCGCTGAAGCCCGCCTCGCACACGCACTGCGCCGTCTGCCACATACCATTCGTGTTATGAGAAATACAAATATAAGGAATATTACATGTATCATACAATACAATCATACCTCCTCGAAAGACCATCATGTATAAAATATGGTCTTTCGAGCCGGATGTACGCACTATGTATGTTGTGTGCGTGTGTGTTAATGTGTGACGTACCAGGTTGTCGTGTGTGCAGACGCCGTGCACGCAGGGCGTGAGCTCGCAGAAAGCGCTCTCGCAGTACACGCCGGAGAACCCGTCGCGGCACTCGCACGTGAACTTGTTGCCCGTCGGCGGATCTGTCGCATACATTATTATTATTATACAATGTCCTTTATACAATAGGCTATTTGACAAAGTCGTCGATTCTTCCCAATACTGCTTAATATGATAGCTTGTTCTGAAAAAATATGGCTTGAAAAATAAAATATTGCATATCTAAACTGAAACTATGACTTTTCATCAGTTGAAATTTCCAAAACAAGTCAAAATATAAACAATCAAATTCAATTCAAATGTATATTTTTAGAATCCTCATTAAATTTTAAATAACACTTTCATTATGAACTATATACGTGTAAACGCAACGTAGACCGAGATAAATGTGATATTCTCTTAAACTCCATACATTTGCACTACGCGCCACAGAAGCGTGACGTCACAATTATGTACGATTTTATATGGAGCGTTTTCGGGCGGCGCAACAAATTGAATTTTTCAAAATCAAATATCTTGAAAACTATTTGTCGTACGAAAATTTTACTTTTACAGTTCATTATATTATAAGAAAGTGGTAATTTTTCGAATGTAAAAAAAAATGAGTCAGATAGCCCATTGCTGGGTGTGTGATGTGGATGTGTGTGTTACCTGGCGGCATGTCCAGGCAGGCGCCGGCACTAGGCGCGCAGGGCCGGTGCGCGCACGAGCGGTCCCGGGGCGCGCCGCACGTGTCCCCGCGCCAGGCGGGCGCGCACTCGCACGTGAAGCCGCCCGCGCCGTCCGTGCACGTGCCGCCGTGCTGGCACGGGGCAGACTCGCACTCGTCGATGTCCGTCTCGCAGCTGCAAAGACACGAAGGTGTACTATAGTGACCGGCAAACTTCGTGACAATAGCCACCTTTATACGATCAATCACACGGTTATACATGCCTATACAAGTCTGCCGCGCAATCTTGAACTCTACTAGAACGCGTGGCGTCCTTAAACGCGCACTCTGTCACACACGAATACGGTATTCCCTTGAGAAAGACTGTTAGTGTAAAAGACGCCAACGTATGTTGCACGAAGTGCGTTTTTAGCTCTCTTTAGTGAGGTACGGAGGACAAATCGATGGAGGCACACCGATTCACCGATCACAAATACGAGCTCGAAAGACTCGCGTTATCGGTTCATCAGTCCATTCAATGGATTTGTGCTTGTCCGTTAGTGCAGATAGTTTAACTATTTGATATTCTATCTATAACCACAGTCTAACGATTCATACTACATACAGTCGGTCAACGAAGCTGTCTAGACAGAGCAATCGTGCGGGGGGAGAGGGGTGGTGGGGGACGGGGTTTTACTCGGTACGCCCATACATTTTACTCGGTACTAAGGATTCAGGGCTGTCTCATTTTTGTAATCACACTAAACGCGTGATTTTTTTTCCAGGCTCGTTTTGTTTATTAAAATTGTTTTTTTTTTTCGTTTTCTATATTTAGCTATCCAAGATAGCGGACACAAAATTTTCACAAAAAACGATATGGGTATCATTTTCAGGGTTTTTGGGGTCGCTGATTGCGAATATAACATTCATTTCGCGATCCAAGATGGCGGACTCGAAATTTTGACTAAAATCGATATGGGTGTCGTTTTCAGAATTTTTGGGGTCGCTGATTGCGAATATAACATCCATTTGGTGATCCAAGATGGCGGACTCGAATTTTTCACTAAAATCAATATGGGTATCGTTTTCAGAGTTTTGGGGTTGTTGATTGCGAATATAACATCCATTTCGCGATCCAAGATGGCGGACTCGAAATTTTTACTAAAATCGATACGGGTATCGTTTTCACGGTTTTCGCGGTTGCTGATTACGAATATGTTATTCATGTAGCAATCCCAGATGACTGGATGGATGATATATTCGTAATTAGCAACTCTGAAAACCTCCAAAACGATGCTCATGTTGACTTTGTGGGAAATTTCAAGTCAGCCATCTTGGATCGCTAAATGGATTTTATTATACGTAATTAGTCACCACGAAAACCTCGATTTGTTTTTTTTTAAATTTCAAGTCCGCCATCTTTGATCGTAAGCCCGATAGCAGACAATTGCCGGCAGGCAATCATACGATGGGAAACTGTCGACTCCCAACTGATCGTGTGTAGCCGCAAAACTGACAGCAGGACATGGCCACCAGGCCAAAATCGCTTTCGTGTGTGGGCGCTGTCGACTTAGGACTGCAGGCCGCCCGATAGGATTTGAAACTGCAGGCGAACTGATCGTGAATAGGCTCCTTAAGAATATATCATCAATTTAGCGATCCCAGCGATTAGCGAAATTCTAATTCGAATCCGAATCCAACCCCGAACCCGAACCCGAATCAATATTCAAATTCAAGTCGGAATCGAAATAGAAATTCGAAATCGAAAACGAAATCGAATTTGAAACCGAAATCGAAATCGAAAGCAAAATCCAAAAACTCAGACTTAAAACATTACGTTTGCTTGATCATAATTGATTGAGTAGAACCGGAGATATAACCAAAAGTCGCAATAGTCGACATCCATGCGAGCGGAGCCGCGGGCATCACCTAGTAATATAAATTAGCGTGAGTCGATGTGCCTTGACAGAACAAAGAGAACGAATAGGAGTTATATATAGAATATTACAGAAAAATTATATATAAAAACTGAAGTGACAACCCTGACAAAACTGCAAAAGGCGGCATTTTCGCAAACATCAAACGCGATGAACTACTGTAAGATCTCTCGTTATACTGTGCTATAACTATGATACTCACTGTTCGCCGGTGAAGCCCACGGGGCAGACGCAGGAGTAGGTGGCCACGCCGTCCATGCAAGTGGCGCCGTTCTGGCACTGGTGCGCCGCGCACTCGTCCACATCCACCTGCCGAACGAACATAGCAGGGTTAGACAACACTATGCTGTGCTATGTTTGTTACATGTTGTATATCGTGAAGAGCAGTGAGTGTACCTGGCAGTAGTCCCCGTCGTAGCCGGGCGGGCAGGAGCAGGAGTAGGAGCTCTTGACGTTGAGGCAGTGGCCGCCGTTGGCGCAGTCGCTCTCAAGGCACAGCACGCAGCCCACGTCCGTCGACGCGCCGTACGGCCTCCCCGACCTGCCATATTATATACATCACCACACGTTACACTGCGACCGGCTCGAAGGACCATTAATGTATGACTATTGGCTAAATAATTACTAACTACTATTGGATAAACTGATTGGTTAAAACTACAATGACGCGCGTTTATAATTTAGTTGGCGCCGGTTTGTCCGGTTCGTAGGACCATCAATTTATAATCATGCGTGATATGTTGATGATACGTTTAATTTATTTTAGTTTTGCTGGCTCGAAGGACCATCAATTTATGACTAACTACTATCTATAATGCAATAATATATGTAGTGTAGAGTAGCTAATTATCATTTCTTAACACAAAATAGCGATTGCTATCTATAGTGGTGTACGTACAGTAGCGCGTAGTGCGGCTGCGAGGCGAGCAGCGCGGCGGTGTTGCCCACGAACAGCTGCTCCTCCGTGAAGAACGGCAGCAGCAGCCCGCCCACGTGCACCGCGCCCATGCAGCCCTGCGCACACACACACGTCACATCTCGCTTTCAACGATAACTTGTAATTAAACTTATGAATATCGCAACAGTATCATAAATAGATCCTAAATGTGATACTTTTCAATTTAAAAAGTACAAAAATTATACAGTATACATATAATTCAATAAGCTTAGTTACCTTGAAGAATTCTCCAGCTAGATTATCTCCGATGACCTCCTCGCCTTCAGAATATTCCCACACGTTGGGGTCGGTAGAGCTCTCCATCTGTTACAGTAGAACAAAAACTTTATTATTGTGCAAACAATACTAAATAAAGAATCGAGTTTACAATTTTAATCGCATCCAAATGAATTATGAAAAAAGTAATATTAGTGCAAATAAATACTACTATTATTGTGATGTTCGTGTCTATTACTTAAACTACTTAAAGTGATATATTAAAATCTTAGGACGAAGCAGAAAAACAGTGTATCTACACGATGTACACAGTTTTGCGGTGCCACCGCTGCACCAGTGTACACAGGTGAACGGGGTCATGTAACGCGCGGTGTGGTGTACAGTCAGCGTTAGAAATATCTTGACGACTAAGTTTCAAAATGATCTTAAAACTCTCGTATGAAGAGAAAATCAAACTATTTTATTGGTTTAAATGGTATTATTGTCCAAAAGGTGTGTATCAATTATCAGAACAAACAGTCAAGTGGAAGTTCCGTACCGTGGCGGGTGTGGTCGCAGGCGGTGCGGGCGCGGCGCGGTGCGGGATGCCGCCCAGGTGGATGCGGCCCGCCGTCACCAGCGCCTGCCACGCGCGCGTGCCCAGCGCCGCCGACAGCGCCGCCTCGTCGTGCCCGCTCGGCTCGATGAACGCGCCTGCGCCGGGAGCACACGAGTTAGTACACACTCCGCCACGCACTCCGGGCGCTCGCCCCCGGGACTCACCTCGGAGCGTGTCCCCGGCGAAGCTGAACCGCAGCGTGGTCCAGTGCAGGTGCGAGTGGGCGGCGCGCAGCCGGCCCAGGCGCGGCGTGGGGTCGGCGCCCAGGCGCCACTGCACCGTCACCTGCTCCTTGTACACGCCCACCGTGAACCACGCCGCCGGCCCCTCCGCGCCCGGCGCGCTCTCCGCGTGGAACAGCGTGCCGCCCGCCTTGCTCCTGGAGTAATGTTACGTTACATACCGAATAAAACGTTAACTATATAAATCGGTGAAGACTTTAAAAGACGCAAGTAACGTACCTGTAGGTGATGGTGAGCGAGTCGGGCAGGTCGCGCTCGTCGCCGGTGCCGGCGGGCGCCGCCAGGGCGGCGGGCGGCGCTAGCGGCGCGGCGCGCACGGGCACGCGCAGCTTGTACGACAGCGTCGTGTTCACGCCGTCGAACGTCGCGTTAGACACGCACTCGTACCTAAGCACAACCACGCACACATGTTAGACAACCGTTTGTAGTCTAGTATAAAACAACCGTAATAGAAGATCGAACTTTACAATAAAAAGTTGTCCCGAAATCAGATCTGAAGACTACTTGTCTGATTTCGGGACAACATGTACGATTTAAACAGTAAGGAAAAATATCAATAACCCGTGCCAGATCGATTGAGAATAAAATTTACATTATAATAAATATCGTCACAAAGCCAAAGGGTCACGCGCACTGCAGTAGGTTTTCGCTAGTGTGAAAAATGTTTACAACCCCCGAGTAACCGGTCCAAACTGGTCGATAAGGTTAACTCGGTGAACAATCTCTATTCTAAGTCCATTTGGCACAAGGTATAAGTGATTTGATGATACCTATACAGCTAACTGGTACATCTTTCGTTCGTGTTCCGTGTGTTAGTTACATGTGTAATGTAAGTGCACAGACAAATGCTAAGTGCAATAATTATAATAATGTACGTTTAGAATAAAAGATACTATCTTAATACAGCAAGATGGATAGCAGCCCCTTTAGTAAGGGTAGCAGGACCACCCGTACGCCACCGCCAACGCCTACATCCGCATCTCGTCCTGTGCAGAGCCAAGTACTGACCCAAGTGGAATCCATCTCAACCCCGGAGATACAAAACTGGATGACCTCTATTGAGCATCACCTTAATGAGATATGCCAGATCACTACGGAAGGAAAGCTCAACTCCGAGCAGAAGTTACGGGTTAGCACACTGTGTCGAAAAGTTAGTCACGGTACATCCCAAATGGCAGTGCAATACCAGGCCTTAAAAGGAAAAACCATACAAGTGAACACAGCTGGCCAAGCCCTCCAGGAACAATTAGACCTGTCAAAACAAATAGCGGACCTACAACAGACCTTTGAGGATGCCTCTAAGCACAAAACCGGATTACCTGCGGTATCATTTGCAAATATGGTGAAAAAGGGGACCAACGAATTTGTACCCAGTACAAGTATCAGCTCAGTGGTGATCTACCCAAACGACAAAGCAAAATCAAGCGAAGAGACCAAGTCCCTAGTACAAAAAATTATCTGCCCTGAGCAAATGAAACTGCAGGTTAGAGGGTTACGTAAAACAAAGAACGGTGGCGTTATTATTAGCACTGACTCCAAGGGGGATATAGAAAAATTAAAGCAGTCAGCCCAGCTAACTAACTCAGGCCTTACCGTAGACGACCAGATGAAAAGAAGGCCGAGGGTGATAGTCATCGGGGTACCAGTGACTATGCAAGAAAACGATGTATTTACCTGCCTTTACCATCAGAACTTAAGCGAAAAGCTACATGATTATAGCCTTGAAACGTTCCTGGCTTCGATTAAGCTCAGCCATAAATCGGGTAAGAGGGATGCACAGACCTGTAATTATGTAATCGAAGCACCTGCAAACGTACGTAAGGTCCTAATTACCAAGGAGAGGGTGTTTGTGAACTGGTCATCTTGCCCTGTTAGAGATTTTACGCTGGTTACCCGATGCTTCAAGTGCCAGCAGTACGGTCATGCAGCAAAAACCTGCAGGGAGACGACGTTCACTTGCGGTCAGTGCGGAGAGCAAGGGCACTCGACAAAGGACTGCTCTAAAAAGACAGAAGGAGCGAAATGTGCGACGTGCCTGAGATTCAAGAAGCCGAGTAACCATGCTACAGGAGCGCCGGATTGTCCAGCAAAAGTAATGGCGGAAAAAAGGTATATCAATTCCATTGATTATGAAGGCGCCTGAGAGCGCCACTAACCAAGTTTTTACCGACCTTTTTTGTAGTTTTTAAGTAATTTTAGTTTCAGAGCAATGACTTATAATTTATTAAATGACTTGGATAGCTTCTGTGTGTCAGAGTCTAGAACATGTGAGGCAGAAGAGTGCAAACAATATCTGACCTCATGCAGTAACCCATTAACCATAATAACCCAAAATATTCGTAGCGTCTTTAAGAACATAGATGGCTTTTTAACACTACAACATAGAATAGATATGAATCTTGACGTCATTGTCTTAACAGAATGTAGACTATCTTTACCATATAACATACCATTAATACCGGGATATAATATGTACAGCAGTAAAACATTATATAACCAGAACGATGGGATAGTAGTTTACATAAAAAGTGAAATAAATGCAACTGTAGAGGAACCAATTATGCAAGAGTGTAATAGATTATTGATTAAGATAGGATCAGACTTGGTAATACTAGCAATTTACAGACCTCCCGCCTTTAGCGATAAGTACAAGTTTATTAACTCATTAAATGACACCCTGCAAGATCTGTCTTCCTATAAAAACATAATTTTAACTGGAGACATAAATATAAACATCCTACAAGGACAGCAAGATGTAAAGGAGGATGCCCTACATTATCTCAATCTTTGCTCATTTCATGGCTTATTCACCACACACTCTTTTATCACGCGACAAGCAAGTGGGTCTTGCCTTGATCATATCATGCTAAAAACACAATATCCCGCACACGTACTCGTCATCAATTCCTCTATAACCGATCATAACGCTGTCCTACTAACCCTTAATTGCAAGTTACCTAAAATAACAAAAACTCGCTTAGTCACGAAATTAAACATGGATAGACTTGAATACGATTTACGCAATATCGATTATGACCCAGTTTACTATTCTGATGATCCGCAATATTGTATGCAATACATTATCGAAAATGTAAAGAATGCAATACATAAAAATACAAGGGTAATACGATTGCATAACAAAAACCACAACTTAAAACCGTGGATCACACCAGGGCTCATCCGTTGTATGAAACACAGGGATCAGCTTCACATGAAATGTAAACGTAACCCTAATAATATAACTTTACAGGTATCTTATAAAAGATATCGAAATTTTTGCAATGACCTATTAAGAAAAGTCAAAATAAATCACGACAAACTAGAGCTGGAAAAGGCGGGATCGAATAGTAAAAAGATCTGGCAACATATTAAGAATATAACATACACTAAGAAGCAAAAGGAATCGCCTTCAAGTTTATTAAACACCCATCCATCACAGGTAGAAGCCGCTAACATAGTGAATAAGTTCTTTATAAATGTAGGGCAAAGACTTGCACAGCACTCACAAGCAAATATGCAGCTTCCCACAGACCCACCCTTTCCGAATAAGACTACCCTGTCATCTTTTGTGCTATTGGACACCGACGAAACGGAGGTTGAGAGGATAATCTCGAACTTAAAGAATGACTGTGCTATCGGCTGGGACCTCATATCTAATAAAATCCTGAAAAAATGCAGGCATATACTGGTAAAGCCCTTAACTAATATCTTCCAAAAATGTTTAGCGACAGGCATTTTCCCTAAGTGCCTTAAGAAAGCTGTAGTTGTCCCTGTATATAAGTCTGGAGGGAAAGACCAAGTAACGAATTACAGGCCCATTTCCATACTCCCTGCAGTCTCAAAAATACTTGAAAAAATTATAAATAATAGGTTAATTAAATATCTGGAGGATAATTCGCTCTTATCAAATGCACAGTTTGGTTTTAGAGCTAATAGGTCTACGGCCGACGCAGTACACCATCTTACAGATTACATAGCACAAGAGCTTGATAAGGGAAATCGTACAGTGGGAATATTTCTAGACCTTGCCAAAGCGTACGACACGGTCTCTGTTTCCAAACTTTTGAGCAAGCTTGACCATATGGGAATAAGAGGCTTACAGCTGGAACTCCTCAAGAGCTACTTAAAAGAGCGGACTCAATGCGTAAAAATCGGGAGCGTTCTCAGTGAAGACATGGAGAATACCTCATTTGGCATTCCCCAGGGAAGCGTACTAGGAAGCACACTGTTCTTGATTTATATAAACGAATTATGTAATATAAATCTAGAGCACGGCACGATTATATCGTACGCGGACGACACTGCCCTCCTTTTTTCTGCTGATACAGAAACAGAAGTGTACGGGCGTGCGCAGCGGGGATTTAACATTGTAAACAACTGGCTTCAATATAACCAACTAACATTAAATGCAGATAAATCCAAATACGTTACCTTCTCGATGCGCAAAAGGTCATCTATAACCCAGCCCAAACACTTACTGTACGCGCACCACTGTAGAGAACCAAATAATAAAGATTGTACTTGTCCGGTCATAGCTTTAGCAGATAAGATAAAATATCTAGGCATTATAATTGATGAAACCCTTTCATTTAAAGAGCATAGTGAAACACTAGTTAAGCGATTACGCAAGTTGATATTTGTGTTTAAAAGAATAAGATATATCGGTGACCCAAAATTGATTAAACAAGTGTACTATGCCCTTTGTCAGTCAGTATTAACGTATTGCATAACATCGTGGGGGGGAGTGGGTAAGACATTGCTACTGCCCGTCGAGCGAGCTCAGAGAGCGATCCTCAAGGTAGCAACGTTTCGCTCTTTCTTATCTTCCACCGACCTCCTATACAAATCCTACGAAGTACTAACAGTCCGCCAGCTATTTATATTGAGCACAGTGCTAAAACAGCACGCAGCACTTCCCTACAGCACCGACATTACTAACAAAAGACGGAAAGATATTGTATGCACTGAAAGAATTGCAATAAAACACGAGTACACAGGCAAATTTTACCTGTTTTTAGGACCTCTTCTATACAAAAGGATAAACGCTATAACAAGCATTTATCCTCTAAATTATGTGTCTTGTAAACGAGTTGTGAAGAATGTCCTCCAAAGATTGTCCTACGGTGACACAGAGGAGTTAATCTCTGTATTAAAATAAATAATTAGTGTTAAGTTGTTTATTTAGACATAACTTTGGCTAACCGTAGCGAGTCACTTTAGCATTATATTGTATTCATAGTAATTAGTTGTACCTGTAATAGTATTTTAGAATTATTATTAGTCTGCACTTGAAGCCTGAAGCACAGGACTACCTAGTTCAGGCACAATTTAGATAATATCCCTTAGTAAAGACCTATGTAAGACACTAAACCGCACAAATAAATATACATACGTAAGATAACCACTTATGCACAATGTAACAACGCACGATAGATTAAGAAACCATGTAAAATAACTGTACAACGATTATTAAATAAATTTGATTTGATTTGATTTGATTTGAAGTGCGTCGTACGTACCCGGCGTCCAGGTTGCGGCAGTAGGAGTTGGGCGGGCAGCCCTGCAGCTGGCAGAACTCCACCTCGGAGCATTGCTTGCCCTTGTAGCCGCGCGGACACTGGCAGCTGCACGATTTTAACATTGTTATTTATGTCACAAACTAGCCGCCTATCTATCATATAATATTTTAATAAGAAGCAAATTTTGAGAACATCAGTAATAACAATATTTTTTATTTATTTTATACCTTTTTTATAAAAGGTATTAAATAAATAAAAAATAATTATTCCACAATATTCTACACAACGCTATCTAGACCCATGGTAAGCTTAACTAGCTTGTATTATGGAATCTAGAATGCGGATAAACATACATAGATCCTTTTTTTTGTAAATACATACTTATTTTACATATCAGAAAGAGTACATAAATCGCACGCTATCATTTCAAGCACGTTCCAGACAGGAATGAAATTGCTCATAATTTCTTGTACTATGAAACACGCAACGACAGCTGTCGCTCGGCCATTGTCGCGTACGTGTGACATGTGCGACAAGGACAGTTATCGCGCTGTAACTCGGTAATGGTCGCTCTCGTGTCGTCGGCTGTAGTTTAGCGAGGGTACGTACACGTAGTCGTTCCAGGTGTTGGTGCAGGAGGCGTTGTGCTGGCAGGGCGCGCGCGCGCACACGTCGTCCGTGACCACGCCGCGCAGCACGCCGGCCGGGTCCAGCGCCACCTCGCCGAAGGGACAGAGTCTAGTGAGGGTACGTACACGTAGTCGTTCCAGGTGTTGGTGCAGGAGGCGTTGTGCTGGCAGGGCGCGCGCGCGCACACGTCGTCCGTGACCACGCCGCGCAGCACGCCGGCCGGGTCCAGCGCCACCTCGCCGAAGGGACAGAGTCTAGTGAGGGTACGTACACGTAGTCGTTCCAGGTGTTGGTGCAGGAGGCGTTGTGCTGGCAGGGCGCGCGCGCGCACACGTCGTCCGTGACCACGCCGCGCAGCACGCCGGCCGGGTCCAGCGCCACCTCGCCGAAGGGACAGAGTCTAGTGAGGGTACGTACACGTAGTCGTTCCAGGTGTTGGTGCAGGAGGCGTTGTGCTGGCAGGGCGCGCGCGCGCACACGTCGTCCGTGACCACGCCGCGCAGCACGCCGGCCGGGTCCAGCGCCACCTCGCCGAAGGGACAGAGTCTAGTGAGGGTACGTACACGTAGTCGTTCCAGGTGTTGGTGCAGGAGGCGTTGTGCTGGCAGGGCGCGCGCGCGCACACGTCGTCCGTGACCACGCCGCGCAGCACGCCGGCCGGGTCCAGCGCCACCTCGCCGAAGGGACAGAGTCTAGTGAGGGTACGTACACGTAGTCGTTCCAGGTGTTGGTGCAGGAGGCGTTGTGCTGGCAGGGCGCGCGCGCGCACACGTCGTCCGTGACCACGCCGCGCAGCACGCCGGCCGGGTCCAGCGCCACCTCGCCGAAGGGACAGAGTCTAGTGAGGGTACGTACACGTAGTCGTTCCAGGTGTTGGTGCAGGAGGCGTTGTGCTGGCAGGGCGCGCGCGCGCACACGTCGTCCGTGACCACGCCGCGCAGCACGCCGGCCGGGTCCAGCGCCACCTCGCCGAAGGGACAGAGTCTAGTGAGGGTACGTACACGTAGTCGTTCCAGGTGTTGGTGCAGGAGGCGTTGTGCTGGCAGGGCGCGCGCGCGCACACGTCGTCCGTGACCACGCCGCGCAGCACGCCGGCCGGGTCCAGCGCCACCTCGCCGAAGGGACAGAGTCTAGTGAGGGTACGTACACGTAGTCGTTCCAGGTGTTGGTGCAGGAGGCGTTGTGCTGGCAGGGCGCGCGCGCGCACACGTCGTCCGTGACCACGCCGCGCAGCACGCCGGCCGGGTCCAGCGCCACCTCGCCGAAGGGACAGAGTCTAGTGAGGGTACGTACACGTAGTCGTTCCAGGTGTTGGTGCAGGAGGCGTTGTGCTGGCAGGGCGCGCGCGCGCACACGTCGTCCGTGACCACGCCGCGCAGCACGCCGGCCGGGTCCAGCGCCACCTCGCCGAAGGGACAGAGTCTAGTGAGGGTACGTACACGTAGTCGTTCCAGGTGTTGGTGCAGGAGGCGTTGTGCTGGCAGGGCGCGCGCGCGCACACGTCGTCCGTGACCACGCCGCGCAGCACGCCGGCCGGGTCCAGCGCCACCTCGCCGAAGGGACAGAGTCTAGTGAGGGTACGTACACGTAGTCGTTCCAGGTGTTGGTGCAGGAGGCGTTGTGCTGGCAGGGCGCGCGCGCGCACACGTCGTCCGTGACCACGCCGCGCAGCACGCCGGCCGGGTCCAGCGCCACCTCGCCGAAGGGCGGCGGCAGCGCCAGCCCCTCCGCGCGCAGCGGGAAGAACTCCACGATCGTCACGTTCACGCCGTTCGATATCTGCCGCGGATACGCAACTATGTATGAGTGGGGTCTCAAATGAAAGGTATTCACCTAAACCTAACCACCTACATAAAATATGTGCAAAACCTATAGGTACATCGGATTTTTGACGCCAAAATATATGCTGTCAAAAAAAGATTCTTCAAACTTAACGAGTAGGGTATCAAAATGAATAAAATCGGAAGGCGATTACAAAAATATAAATGTCATATCATAACTCAAAAGTTTAAAATAAAACAAATGATTAAAAAATTAAAATACCCGAGTGCTGTATAAAAGATCGAAACATGTTTGATAGCAGACGGTAGCCATTAATTTTCTTTTGGTTAATGATTGGCAAATGGGCCTGAGAAATTGTATATTTTATTGTTAAGATATTTGTCGTGACGCACATATGCGTCATCCGACTTGCTGAAGATTTTTTACACATAAAATTATTGCGATTCGTAAAGCAATAGGTGAGAAAAGAAACTGTCAGTTAATATTCACAGTATAATATAAACATAAAGAGAGTAATTTTTTATACAAGAGTGATGGCGCTTGGAAATTAGAATATACAGGGTAACTTGTAATTAACTAGCATCCTCGCAGGGGTATTTGGTGTTTCTACGACTTTTTAAAATTTATTAAATTTTACTTTCATACAAAAATAAATATTAATTTAGTTTCGCGTCCAAAAGTTATTAACTCTACGATGCACTTTACGCGCATCGTAAAAATTAAATAAACAAACTCGTATCAATCATGCAATACAGTGGCGGGGCGGCAACGCCTTTGACCTTGACCCATTTCTTTTTGCGTGCCGCCAGTCGGTCGCTAGATGCGCGCGCGTCACTGGTGTGCGTCCCTTGTCCTCGTGTGCCACGATTTTTCGCGTTACCGTGTTGTGTAAATCTGACTTTCGTCATGCCTTATCAGTATTCCAATGTGGAATACAAGGAAATGGTGAGGATGCTTGCTAGGTGTGATAATAATGTGGCGGAAGCCTGCCGCCAATATGCAGTAAGGTTTTGAAATCTACCTACACCGAGGCGGGCAACGATGTTATCCGCCACACAGCAATTACGCGATTACGGACAGTTCCAGCCCAGGCTCAGTGATAGTGGTCGTGCACCGAGGCACTCAGTACGGGAATAAGAAAGGATACTGGAGTTCTTTGAGGACAACGTTAGTGCACGATACTCATCGGCATGCGCAGGACTTGAATGAACCTCAGAGGTAATAATTAACTGTACATACTTTTTAGTAATATTGTTAAAAAATCAACTATTAGTTCTATTATTGTAAATACGCTGACTCCACTTTTTAAATACGCCAGCATTCAAAAATCAAAAGTGAATCATATCTACCTACCTACCAATATTTGTTTAGCCATTAAAACATGTAATTATGTTATTAAACGTTACTTAGAGAATTAATTTATAAGTGTAGGTAGGTGCGTTTCATCTTTAGCATTTCTTAGGCATCTTTTAGATTTTTTAATGTAGCCAGTCCTAAGTCTGGTAAAGTATGAAGGGATTGTAGACTTAGTGTAAATACCTAGTTACTTTCTACACGCAACAAACCACGCGAGCAATTAATAATCTGTCGAAGAAAGTAGGTACTAGTAGGTAGGTATTGTTCAGTAGCGCAAGCCGGTAAGCACGCGCGAACGAGCGTGCGTCAGTCGGTCGGTCGGTCAGTTTATGAATGAAACATAGACTCAATAATATCGCGTTATAACAATAAAAACTTGAAAACTCATTATTAAGTAATGTATTCAGTTTTTATTTAAAGTCGTAGAACAAACGTTATTCTTATGATGTCAGCTACCTACCCCTGAGAGGATGCTAGTTAATTACAATTAACCCTGTATAAAACATCAATGTAAACCTTTGAGAATGCCGTAAGGCGAAACCAGTTAGGTTCAGAATTAAAGTAAACTCAGTGGAAAAGTACAAGTGTGTTATTCAATATATGAAGAGAGTAAGGTCGAGTACAATACCTGCACGTCCTGTATGATTCCCTTGAAGTAGGCGGAGTCGTCAGCGTCTGTGGGCGGCACTTCGGGGGCGGGCGCGGAGACGGCGACGGGGGCGGGGCCGGTGGGCGTGGCCGCACTCGGCGCCGGCTCGGGGGCAGGGGGCGCGGGTGCAGGTGGCGGCCCGCCCAGGTACAGCACCTGCCGAAGCACACGCGGACGTACAGTACGTTCGTTTTATGAATATTTTAACGATAGATTGTGATTCAGTTACAAACTAATTGACTACTTTAGAGTCTGTTCACTATGTTAACTCCAAAAAGATCTGCAACTGTGTCGTATAAAGAAGGTGTTGGCTAGTGGTTAGTGGTTAGTGGGTGGTGGTGGCGGGTACCTGGGCGTCGATTTGTTTGGCGGCGGAGATAGACTTGCGGAAGTACTCAGTGCCGTTGAGCTTGACCTGCACGAGCGTGGAGTTGCGCACCACCTCGATGAGGTGCAGAAAGCCGTTGTCAAGGCGCGTGCCGCCCACCGTGTAATTCTCTGGCGTCTGGTTGAAGCGCAGCTGTACTAGCAATTCGCCGCCCTCCAGCGACGCGCCCACCAAGCTCTCGTCTAGGGCGCCGTACCTGCACCACACACATACACATATTATTTATCAATTATTATCGTTGTGACGCACATATGCGTTATCGACTTGACTGAAAATTTTGCGTATTTGCGTCATCGGTTTTAAATATGTGATTTTTTTTGTATCTACATCATTACTTCTTACATCATAGACCGACATGTTTTGATAGGGCCACGTGTTTTTTTAATTTGTAGTGAATGACGTGTTATGTACCTGGGTATAGATCCGAGATAAAAGATCTGTCCGGTGGGCTTGTGCGTGCGGATGAACATGGAGATGTCGAGCGCGGCGCGCACCGCCCGCCGGGCCGACTCGGACACCGCCACGCGCACCACCGAGTGCTGAGTCGCTGACTCCTGCAATGTATGTAGTATCAGTAATTTGAAAATATTACAAGTTGAAGTTTGTAAGATAAGTGATAGTCTGTGGCATGAGTGCGTCAGACGTACCTGTCCGAAGGTGGCGGGCGTGTAGTTGTACTGGCAGGTGGCGCCCAGGTGCGGGCGCGGGCAGGTGCACACGAAGCTGGTCCAGGCGTCCAGGCACGCGCCGCCCGCGCGGCACGGCGACGGCGCGCACTGCGGCCGGCGCGGGCACGCCGCCAGCACGCCGCGCAGCACGGCGCGCGCGCCCTCCGCGCCCTCGCCCTCCGCCTCGCGCGCCTCGCCGCTCTCGTCGTCCGACGCCAGGCGAGCCTCCGTCGTGCTCTCGCCGCCCGACGCCGACGAGTCCTCGGGGAGCACCTGGCGTGCACCAACAATGTTGTTAACCTCTGGATTTTAATATTATTATTGATGGCCCCAGGAAATTGAATGTCGTGTTCAATTTCTTTTTATCAAATGTGTGCAGTGTGTTTTTCGATAGTTATGCCGTGACGCACATAAGCGTCATCGGCCTGAATGAAATTTTTTTGACGCTTTAATGAGACAATGTCAGAACACGTCTCAATACTTCATCGGATGTTATTCAGTATTTTGCGTGACAGTTTTAAGAACTTTTACTCCCCGCAAGCAAAATACTATGCTAAAATTTAGGTCGCACGGAGAGCCGCGCGATCTGACAACCGTAATCTATTGAAATTAATATAAAACTATAGATAACTAACCCACTGTCCATTGACGACCACGTCCTGGAAGCAGCCCACGAAGAAGTTGGGTCCGTGCGTCACCGTGGCGTAGGACGAGCCCGCCGTGCCGAGCCGGGTGGTGGGGAATGACGTCACGGACGAGTTGTACGCCTCGTTCTGGCTGATGGGGTAGATCGTCTGCTCCTCGTTGGCGGCCAACACCAGGTGGGACGAGTTTATGGTCACGAACACTTTCTGCCAGTTGCTGTCGTTCAGGTTCGAGCCGATAAACACCCCCTCCCACTTGTTGAGAAGGCTCGAGTGCAGGTTCAGGCGACCGTTGGACAGCTCCAGGAAGAAGTAGGTGAGGCCGCGCCCCATGGCCAGGAGCCCGTTGCTAAGGGTCGTTTTGAAGCGGAAGGCGATGTCGTATCCTTCCTCGCGAGTTGTGTTCACTTCCGCGTAACTGTTCTTTTCGAGGGACATTGTTGTTATCTGAAGAAAAAAATATATGTTTTTAACTTGATCGCGGCAGAAGAATATAGAGCAGGAAATTTTGAACCCTTTATTATAGTATCGCGCATCTAAGGGAGCCGATCAGAATAGAGAAACGTTATTGTATTTACTTGAGAGCGTCAGATTAAACCAAGGTGAGTTAGAAATATGCAACAAAGCGTGCATTTTAATAATCTGACGATTTCCTCATGACGTGAGTCATGTGTTTTTGTTTCTACTGTATTATTGTGGTTTTGATATGAGTAGAGCGGCCCTGCGGCACCACAGCACCACGGAGCAGTTCTGTGTGGGGGGAGGTGGGTACCTTCTCGCAGGTGGTGCCGTAGTGGCCGGGCGTGCAGGTGCAGTTGAAGCGGTGCTCGGCCTCGTCGCGCAGCCAGGGGTGGCACGAGCCGTTGTGGCGGCACGGCTGCTCGCGGCAGCCCTGCAGCACCACGGAGCAGTTCTGTGTGGGGGGAGGTGGGTACCTTCTCGCAGGTGGTGCCGTAGTGGCCGGGCGTGCAGGTGCAGTTGAAGCGGTGCTCGGCCTCGTCGCGCAGCCAGGGGTGGCACGAGCCGTTGTGGCGGCACGGCTGCTCGCGGCAGCCCTGCAGCACCACGGAGCAGTTCTGTGTGGGGGGAGGTGGGTACCTTCTCGCAGGTGGTGCCGTAGTGGCCGGGCGTGCAGGTGCAGTTGAAGCGGTGCTCGGCCTCGTCGCGCAGCCAGGGGTGGCACGAGCCGTTGTGGCGGCACGGCTGCTCGCGGCAGCCCTGCAGCACCACGGAGCAGTTCTGTGTGGGGGGAGGTGGGTACCTTCTCGCAGGTGGTGCCGTAGTGGCCGGGCGTGCAGGTGCAGTTGAAGCGGTGCTCGGCCTCGTCGCGCAGCCAGGGGTGGCACGAGCCGTTGTGGCGGCACGGCTGCTCGCGGCAGCCCTGCAGCACCACGGAGCAGTTCTGTGTGGGGGGAGGTGGGTACCTTCTCGCAGGTGGTGCCGTAGTGGCCGGGCGTGCAGGTGCAGTTGAAGCGGTGCTCGGCCTCGTCGCGCAGCCAGGGGTGGCACGAGCCGTTGTGGCGGCACGGCTGCTCGCGGCAGCCCTGCAGCACCACGGAGCAGTTCTGTGTGGGGGGAGGTGGGTACCTTCTCGCAGGTGGTGCCGTAGTGGCCGGGCGTGCAGGTGCAGTTGAAGCGGTGCTCGGCCTCGTCGCGCAGCCAGGGGTGGCACGAGCCGTTGTGGCGGCACGGCTGCTCGCGGCAGCCCTGCAGCACCACGGAGCAGTTCTGTGTGGGGGGAGGTGGGTACCTTCTCGCAGGTGGTGCCGTAGTGGCCGGGCGTGCAGGTGCAGTTGAAGCGGTGCTCGGCCTCGTCGCGCAGCCAGGGGTGGCACGAGCCGTTGTGGCGGCACGGCTGCTCGCGGCAGCCCTGCAGCACCACGGAGCAGTTCTGTGTGGGGGGAGGTGGGTACCTTCTCGCAGGTGGTGCCGTAGTGGCCGGGCGTGCAGGTGCAGTTGAAGCGGTGCTCGGCCTCGTCGCGCAGCCAGGGGTGGCACGAGCCGTTGTGGCGGCACGGCTGCTCGCGGCAGCCCTGCAGCACCACGGAGCAGTTCTGTGTGGGGGGAGGTGGGTACCTTCTCGCAGGTGGTGCCGTAGTGGCCGGGCGTGCAGGTGCAGTTGAAGCGGTGCTCGGCCTCGTCGCGCAGCCAGGGGTGGCACGAGCCGTTGTGGCGGCACGGCTGCTCGCGGCAGCCCTGCAGCACCACGGAGCAGTTCTGGCCGCCCCAGCCCGGCGCGCACTGGCAGTAGTACGTGGCGCGCCCGTCGATGCACTTGCCGTGTGCGCACGGGGAGTACCTGCACACACACACACACATACATACATACAGGGCGACCGATGCTATAAGAGCTACCATAAAACCCAACCGTAAAAAAGCCGGAGTGACTTCAGCCTTTGGTGCGTGGCCGAAATTGCATGGTAGCCCTCTGAGCACACATGTACTAGGAAAACATGTGCTGATATACGACCACAAGTGACCTCACCCACTGTAACTGTCGTGAAATCAACTAATTTATTCGCTGTCCTAGTTACTTCCACCTGTCTACATATAACCCAATTCTATAATAATTACTTTAGGTCGGCATTTTTGAGAACTTTAATGTTAATTTATAAGTTTTTAAATTAATATCTGTACCTATATGTAACTGACGTGCTGTTTTAGAAAAGTGTACAGTCACAACCAAACTACTTGTATACAAGACTTTGTTGCAAATAGTATTTCAGTGGGCTGTGGGTCCAATCGTAAAAAATGTATAATCGCGAATATGGATTCGAATGCGGATATTAAATATCCGTGGACACGGTTCTTAGCATTTTCACTTAATTGCTTTGTATGACAGGACTTGTTTTGAATTGCATAGAATTGAAATGATCGAATTAAATCGCATAGTTATCCATTGAATTTTAACATCTAAGAAACATATATTCACAAAAAATTAATTAAGTTAAATATTCTCCAAAAAGTACGGTTTTTTTTTTCTCCCTCGGATATCAGGCACATCACTAATACATACAGTGCCCTGGACCTAGCAGTGGGGTTACCTGGCGCACTCGTCGATCTCGTTCTCGCAGTGCTTGCCCTCGTAGCCGGCGAAGCAGTCGCACGTGTAGTCGCCGATGCCGTCGATGCACTTCCCGTTGGGCCCGCACTGCGACGCCTGGCACTCGTCGATGTTCACCTCGCAGCGAGAGCCGTTCGTGCCTTGCACGCACACGCACTCGAACCTGGCACACAACACACCTTCTTATATACCTTGTCTCCACGATTTGCAAACCTGGTGACAATGTACTCAGGCTACCCATGCAGGTTGTTCAACCAACAACCTGCATATGTTCCCGAAGTTGCCAATAACTATATTATCAGATTTGAAAATAAATATCTTAATGTACTCGCTAATACTTAGCATGGGTAACGAACGCTAAGAAAATATTTTTGATATAACTCAAAAACTAATAGAGGGCACTAGTTGTCTCATTTTAAGAAATAAAAAACTTAAAACGCTTGTTTCCCTATTTAGAATCACGTAAATTATTTCAGAACTTTAAATAATTATAATGTAAGCATTTAAGCATAAAAACTCGTTGGTAATGTAATAAATAAAGATTTCATGACAAAAGTGATAATTTAGGAAACCGCCACCCAGCGACAATTTTATTCAACGGTTCATGTTGTTTATAACCATCCAAATTACTGCAAAATCAATATAGATTAGAATATTTATGGTTTAATTCAGTCATATTCAATAATGTGTCCAGTGTATTTTTTATTTTTATATGTTAGTTTTTATTGGTAAACATTAGAAAGGTTTGCCTAAGCATTGTCGCCATCCAGTAACAACACTTGGAAATAAAAGTGGCTTGCCTGTTTTCGGAAATTATGAGTGTAACCGTTTTTTGTTTCTGATTGTGCATCTGTATAGAAGTATTATCTGGGCTAATAGTATGTAAAACAGTTCACAGGTATAAAAACGATAATTTGTCTTCATAGTTAAAAATTGTTTTTTTACATACTTTATTCAGACTCCAATGAAAAATAAAGTATATTTTTAAAAGCAATTACCTAAATAAAATAAATTACAAAAATAAATATGTCGTTTCATAAAATTAAATAAAGAATGAATTATGGAAATGTTGTTGACAGTGTCAAGGTGAGCATATCACGCGATGTATATATTAAATTAAGAACTATTTTTGTAGTAATTCTTTTGTAGTGTCAGAAACTGCAATTTGCATGCATTCAATTTTCAATAACACAAATATTTCAATAAACAACTTTCTGTTCCATTGTTATAAGATTCGTCACCGTCTGACTATTTTAGTTGAGAACACTGAACCATAGTCAATATCAAATATGATAAAAATCTATTTTATGTGCTGTCGTACAGTTTAGCTGTTTGCGATAAAACTATGCCTATTTATTGCTTACGCGAAGGTTGTAGGCATTGTACAAACTATCGGAACAACTGCAATTCGCGAGTCATTATTATCTACATTTTTCCGGCTCGAAGCTTTAATCCGCTAGAATTTTTTTATCACAACCAAGACACTTTAAATATACCTAAGCATTATTTTTGTCATAAAAAATGCTTATATTATTTGAAGTTATGATATAGTTGCTCACCCGGCTGCATTTTCGTATGAGAAGGGCTGGTAGAAGATGTCCGGCAGCAGCATCTGCGGCTGCGGCCCCACCTGGATGTGCGGCGCGTCGTCGGGTTGGTACAGGCTCGCGTTGGAGCGCTCCAGGCAGATGCCGCCGTACTTGCACACCTCGTGCTCGCACTCGCTTATATCCACTTCGCAGTTCTTGCCTACGGATATCCGTGTACATTCAAAATACTGTCTTATGAGCGTCAAGTTTTGAGTGTTTAAATAGTAAAAATAAAAAAACAACGTAGTCATCACAGAATTTGTTTAAAGTATAAAACTTGTAAGGATTGTGGGAACCAGATGTAAAAAAATGAAGCTCGAAGAACCAAAAACAGACAGACATGGACATGACAGTGATCCTGAACACTTGAAATATCTGATACGTACGCATGTAGCGAGCTTCTGAATACGACTCAAATGAGATACTGAGGACGGTAGTATAGCACGTTCATAGTACGAGGAACGAACCAAACTATTTTCTGTAACTCACTATGGATGAAAAGAACAAGCGCATTACATAACTATGATTGATATGTTACAAATGCTTTGTTTGACAATAGTTTTATATTGTTCGTTGGGGACAATAAAATAGTTTAGGACAGTGTGCCGCACCGGTGTAGGCGGGGTAGCAGGCGCAGTGGTAGTCGTTGATGTCGTCGATGCAGGAGCCGCCGTGGCGGCAGGGCGCGGGCGCGCACTCGTCGATGTTGAGCGCGCAGTCGTCGCCCGAGTAGCCGGTGCCGCCGCACTCGCACGAGTAGCTGTTCAGCCCGTCCACGCAGCGCCCGCCGTGCAGGCACGGCCCGCTCTACGTACACATTCAATATTTAAGGAAACATCTCAGGAAAGTTTGTGACACAGGTTTCGGCTAAGAATAATCGCAGAGCAGACCCTCCCCGGACCAGACTCTCTCAGCTAAGAACATAATTTTGTTACACGAACAAGAATGTTATCTCGCGAAACTTTTGTTCATTGTATTGGGGGAGTTATTTAATACAAAACATCTGTATTATTAATGCGTCTAATTGAAGAGCCTTCACTTTGACCTGTTTATATCATTACCAAACTAAAAACATCATATTCCGTTAATACACACATTTAAATTACAATCCGATATAACAACAATACCTAATTACTTTCCATCTAAACAAATCACTGAGTTTATAATCGATGCGTGACCCTGTCGAATCAGTTTACCTGACAGTCGTCAATGTCCGTCTCGCAATTAGGCCCCGTCAGTCCGTCCTGGCAGACGCACGAGTAGCTGGCGATGCCATCCACGCAGGTCGAGCCGGCCGCACACGGGTTTTTCTCACATTCGTTGATGTTGGTCGAACAGTCCTTGCCTAGCACAATAACAAACAATTAAAAACGAATACCTAATAATTAATCGTGAATAAATTACAATTAATTGAGCATTAACCTTCAAACCCCTCCATACAAGTGCAATCGTAATTGTTTTCCAAGTTCTGGCAGGTGCCTCCGTTCTTACATGGTGATGATAAGCATTCGTCGATGTCCTGTTCGCAGCTGTCGCCCGTATACCCTACGTAATGCATGAATAGATTAGTTGGAATGCTGACTGACTTTCTAATTAGTGCATAAATCGTTAGTGAACTTACCAGGCCGGCAATAGCACTCATAAGAGCCCGGAACGTTGACACAAACCCCATGGTGACATATTTTTGGCCTTATTGTACATTCATCTATGTCCATCTCACATAAACGACCTGAAAAACAAAAGAAAAGAATGTTATAATAAAAGTATTAAATATATTCGCAAACATTGGTACCTATACTTACCTGTAATCAGCAGGAGCAATAAAAATATTTGAAATGCCATAATGTGTGTACAACTCAAACATCAACAAATAATAAGAATGCAAATCACGTGTGATAAATGTCCATTATATCTGGGAAATTAAATTAGTCACATCGTATTTGGCTGTAACTTGGTTTGTACAGGTGTATTGGCCAATAGCACTAACACGCAAAACTAAATATCGCATTAGTTCAACTATAGTTGTGACTTCTTATTATCAACATACTTCTGTAGTACAAGTTAAAGAACAAAATTATTTCAATTGCTACATTGTTTACATTGTTCTCAAACTAACTATATTTAAAATTAATCCCGCAATTAATCATTATTCCAAATTATGCAAACAACCGGTTACGAAACTTTACGGTTCGAACCGATTATTAAAAACTACATTACTGACATCACTAATGTTGCTGTCAATGTCAAAATTAGTAAAAGTGTCAAGTCCTCGAGTTGATGATTGATTATTTTTGTGTTTTTATTTCTTTTTAAAAGTCACTAATGTGAAATAAAGCTTTTATTTATCAAAACTCATATATATACAAATGTGAGCAACAGGAAATACTGGCGTGCGTGACTCATCACAATGTTATATTCAATACGCCGAGTTTTGAGGTTATGTCGGAGACAATCAAGTTTACAAAACAAGTATTTCAACCAAACGCGGACTTTAACTGACGCTGTTAGTACACAAACTGAGAAAAAACACAACAATAGCGATTTCTCAGAATTATTACAAAGATATAAGGATAAGATCACATTTAATTCATACTTGGAGCATGAAAAGTTACAATTAGGTTATTACAAATATCACGTAAAAAGTATTAGTAAGAAAAAGTATGAGTTACGAAAAGAATATGAAGAGAAGATTTTAGAACCACTGCCAGTCTCGCTACGATACTATGTTGGTGAAGAGCGATTGCTCAAAGAAGAAAATGTCCCTGTTAGGCCTGAGCCAAACAAGGAATTCCAATTACCATATGGGACCTCTACAAAAGTAGAATATGATAAAACAGAATTAGTTACAAATGCTAATGAAGAGGAATTTGATCGCTCAAACATTAAGAAATGGATGACAAACTATGAATGTTTTGATGATAGCAAAATATCATCTGAGGTTGATTCCGATGATGAATCTGATGAAATCTGTACAAGCTACTATGGTACTCCAGACCCTAACGAGTATGTGAGTCGAGTGCCCTGTGGAGGTTGTGGTGCACTACTACACTGCAGTGATCCTGCTATACCAGGATACTTGCCGAGTGAGATTTTCAAGAACACAACTGTAAATGAGTTGAAGACTATAGAATGTCAGCGATGTCACTTCCTCAAAGAGTATAATGTAGCACTGGATGTCAGTGTGAGGCCTGAAGAATATGAGAGGCTCCTACGGTCCATCAGGTCTGTACTTATTACAATATTTCTGGTTAGATTATCTAGTTTCTAAATTGTCAATTATGGCAGTATTATTTGTGTTTTTTTGTGTAGATTACATAGAATGAGTCATTCCATTTTGTGAGAGGGTTCTTGTTCTATACACCTCCACATTCAAGGGTGCTTTTAGTTAGTCTGGATAGACCAGTTAGTTTCTTCCACAACATCACAGTCACTCTATTATTCAGTCTGTAAATCTGTCAAGATGATCTAGACAACTTGATCATATGGAGGAGGCCATTTCCATAAATATCTTTAGTCACATTTGTTTCTTTTAAACTTTATTCCTATTGGATTATTATATTGAGTTTTCATAATATCACGTTTATTTCCAGAAATATCAAATCAATGGTGCTGCTCATGGTAGACCTACTTGACTATCCTTGTTCAATATGGCCTGGTATTGTCGATATTATAGGCACTGATAGACCCATCATAGTCGTTGGCAATAAGGTTTGTAGAATATACAAGTACATTGCACTTTCCAGTAAGACATAAAATTGATAATTCTGATCCAATATCTTTTTTATAGGTGGACCTGTTACCTGGTGACAGCATTGGTTACTTGAAGCGTATAAAAGAGAGTCTAATATCAGAACTCAACAAGACGAAATTGGGTGAAGCTAACATCAAGCATATAGCACTTATATCTGCCAAGACTGGGTATGGTGTTGAAGATCTCATCTCGGCTCTCTTCAAGTTATGGCTATACAAGGGCGATGTGTTCCTTGTGGGTTGTACCAATGTCGGCAAGAGTTCCCTTTTTAATGCTCTATTACAGTCAGACTACTGTAAAGTGCATGCTGTGGACATTATCAAAAGGGCAACCGTCAGTCGATGGCCTGGGACTACTCTCAACCTGTTAAAATTCCCAATCAATAGACCTTCAGGTTGGAAAATGTATACAAGAACGAAAAGACTGCAAACAGAAAGGAAACTCATGAAAGTTGAGAAAACAATAAGAAATGCCCAGGTGAAAGGGGAGACGCCCGTCGCACAACCAGCTTTGATCGGACACATTGGGAGATCTTTCACTGATTTAATTGAAACTGATGAAGATGGAAAGCAGAAGGTAACAGTATTTAATGAGAAAAATAAGCTGTTTGCCAATAGCAGGTGGCTTTACGACACGCCCGGCGTTATTCATCCTGACCAGGTCCTGTCATTGCTCAGCACCGAGGAGTTGCTTCTAACCATTCCCAAGCAAATGATTAGACCTCAGACTTACTACTTGCACAAAGATCAAACACTTTTCATTGGTGGTTTGGCAAGAATCGACTTTGTAGACTGTGCTTCGCCGTGTCGCTTCACCGTATTTTGTTCTGAAAGTCTACCAATTACAGTGACGCAAACTGAGGATGCTGAGGAGATTTACAATACGTTTTTGGGCACCGACGTGTTCGCGGTACCCACTGGAGGTGAGGAAAGAATGAAGAATTGGCCTAAGTTGAAGCAGAATGAGAGTCTGTTAGAATTTAAAGGAGAAGGACCAAAATGGTGCTGTGGTGACATAGTGTTGTCGTCAGTAGCCTGGGTGGGAGTGACAGCGAAGACAGAAACAGTCTGCACCGTGAAAGCGTGGACGCCTGGAGGCAGGGGTATCCACCGTAGATACCCCTCAGTGTTGCCATACTCTGTTAACTTGAAAGGGAAAAGAATCCGTGATACACCCGCCTACATGGTGGGTACTGTATACTCCAATAAAGAATAGAAAGATGATAGTAGTAATAAGTAGTAATTATGTTTTTTATTTTGTATCCAAAAAAATTAAGGAGCGGTTAGTTGTGTCAGTACGTTCATTAACTTTACCAACTCAGGGTTGATTTTTAGGCGATACAAGTGTATTAAGCTTTCTGATTTTGTTACCAATGAATTTCAAATAAATAATAAGAAATAAGAAAACGTTGAGTGCACGTACCGTTGACGCCGGGCGGGCACTGGCAGCGGAACAGTCCGTTGTCGAGCGCGAGGCACGTGCCGTTGTGGCAGGGCGAGGAGGCGCAGGCCGAGTCGGGCGCGGCGGGGGCGCAGCGCCACGCGCCGCCCAGCTCCACGCACTCGTGCTGCGCCGGGCACGCCGCCAGCGCCGCGCGGCAGTCCGCCGCCAGCTCGCACGCCTCGCCCGCCCAGCCGCCGCGGCACTCGCACTCGCCCGACTCGCGGCACACGCCGCCGTTAGCGCAGCCCCGCGCGCCGCAACCCTCCGCCCCCGGGGTGGGCACGGGGCTGTCGCAGCGCACGCCGCCCCAGCCAGGCTCACACTCGCAGCGGAACCCGACGCTCTGTGCACACGATTTAGCTCACTATCGCACATACCTACCACCTCCAGAGGGTTATGACCGTCCACGGAATATGAAATACTCGAGATGTGCCCTGCAGCTATCGTTTGTGGTCACGATGCGGTGTGTTTAGCATAATTCACAAACTGTGTTTAACTTTAGACTTTCACTGTTAAGAAACCAAAATCCTAACAATTACAATGATTACACTACCAACATGTCACACTAGCAATTTAGTGCAGCTCAAGAGCTTGAGAAAGAGACGGAAATACTAGTACCCTGATAAAAATATTGCCATACATAAGGAAGCCATCTCTTTATTTTATATTCCGTGGGTGATTGACAAGAAATATTCGTCCCAAGCTTTAAACCTCTACAAGAATTCCCCGTGTTATTGAATCAAGAAGATACAGTGAGTTACTTTTTAGTGTATGGTGCATTATAATGTTAGCTCAAAAAACCGTGAAACCGTGCAAGGTTCCTGGACACAGAACCGAGGCCCTTCCTCTTTTTTTGGAAAATGAATGTACATATGAAAAAGCTCAGATTTTTGCGGAGCTTAGGGTTGCCAAAATAAAAATACTTTTCTTAAGTTTACAACAATATGATAATTCATAAGATCTAATGTAAAACAGTTATTAGATGACAATTTCACGATCGGGAACGAAATGCAAAAAGGCTCAATTCTGATTTTCTCAAGTTTAGTGTCAGTGTAGTGGCTTAAATACAATAAGCTTAAACTAAATCTAATATAGGTTCGACTAAATTCAATAACACACAAAGCAGTAACTATCTAAAATACTTTTAAATACTTATGATGATAATTCATAAAAACATACCACATTGAATGATAACAGAAAGTGTTTTTAATGATTATAATATAGTATACATATACACCCAAAAGATCGCATAATTAGGTAAATTATATTGCACTAACTGAGAGCCTGTATAGTTATATTCCAATAATATAACACATTCAATATGGGTCAATTGATACTTTAGTCCGTTCGCGTTAGAATGCAGTGAATCATAAATTTGTCCGGCTGTCTAACCTCGACCCCTTAACCAATTAAATCTTTTCAAGTTACAAGGTCAAGTTCACTGTGTCCACTTGAAAACATTGTTCGAAATTCTTAACGCGAATTCACTACATTCTTATAGAGCAGAATCGAAGCAAATTCACCCAGATCTCAAGTTGAATACGAATTCGCACCTATTAGTGTACTTATTGACTAAATTTAGATTTGTTTCCACTCTGCGCTAGTATGAAATAACCCTAACTTCAAGTGAAGATATCTTTTGGATGTACATAGTATATTATATTAGTGGTAAATGAGCACAGTGCAAGCAGACAACGGTCCAGCAGTACTCACTTGGTCCTGGCAGCTCTTGGCGTGCAGGCACGGGCCGGCGGCGCAGCGCTCCGCCGCCTTCAGGTCCGACAGCGCCTTGCCCGCCGCCTGCTCGCAGTACGCGCCTGCCCCCCGCGCCCAGCACGTACAAGCACAACACGTCACACACAGCTCGCCACAGAACATGCTCGGGGATGGGGACCAATGACCTCTATGTATACTAATACCAGCTCTTTACAATTACAACTACAGTGTCTGAAGTCTGAACGGGACGCAAAAATTAACTAAATGAATTTTGGCACTACATTTTTTGGGATCTTTTGTAATTTCATTAGTATGATAGCAACAGAAAACTGCGCATTGTTGCTGGTGTTTCACCAAACTGAATTTTTTGAAGTAGGATTTTATGCACGCTTGACTTGGGGAGTATGCGTGACGAGAAAGTCTCGAAAAGTGTGATCGGACGGAGCGAACAGAAGTTCAGAAGGAGATTAGTGAAGATGTAGTAAATTACCGTAGAGGCAAAAAAGAGAGGTGCGAGTACATAATATCTATCTCTCATAGCCATAGTATAGTTTGGCGTCAAAAAGTTGTAATCATGTAGATACTTTGAGAAATAAAGAATTTTAATTTGGAACAGTTACGTTTCTTATATCTAAGACACAGTAAAGGCCGCAACAGACAGACACAGTAAGGTCGTGTGGTCTATACACACTCGTTTCTTTTCATGAGTCAGCTTTGTAAGTTGTAGTATACATTGAAGTCATTGTTGGAAATGAACTATTTCATGACTAATTTGATTGATGATCGTTAGGCATTATAGAACTAGGACTAAAACATGAAGCAAGTCATTCAAGGAACATGTCATCTTACATTACATAATCAATACATTGAATACTTCTCACAGTAACAGGCAATGGAATATTTAGGAAAGATACTAATTCTAGGAATACTTTACACACTATGGTAACGATTTTGAAGATTATAGACTGCATTACAGTACAATTGGGCAGATGGAAAACATCCAGTGACGAGCCCAGGGTAAATAGTTGCCGCTTTGTCTCCGGTTGTACTTATTAAATTTATTAAATTCCATCCAAGGTTACGTTAATCTGGCGCATTATTCTACTTGACAATAGGTTTCAAACGCAATTCGTTAGACCAGCGTCCTGACGCGTTACAACGTGACAAAAAAATGTATAATCCACTATAGAATTAATATTATTTTGAACCCATACAATGAGTGAACTAACGATAATATATTTTTTTTCTTAAAATAATATTAGCCACCGAAATTACTAATATTCTCGCTAACCCCTCCAATTAAGCTAAATAGCTTGTGCTAGGACTGGGCTCACGTCGGTAGTGTAATGGCCAGGATCGAAAATTTGAGATAGTATATTCTCCGATTGTACTTAATTTCGATGTTCAAAATCGTCACCACAGCTAGAATGACATAGTACTAAATCGAGTGAAACACTAGCACGAACGATGAACATAGACAGTGGTACAGATGGCGGCAGATAGTATACCTTTGTACCCGGGCGCGCAGGTGCAGTTGAAGTGGTCGGCGGCCAGCGCGCACGTGGCGCCGTTCTGGCACACGCCCGCCTCGCACGCCGCCTCCAGCGACGAGCAGTTGGGCGAAGCGCCCGGCGCGCCTGCGGAGTGCACAGGGGCGTCAGTGTGTGCTGGTGCCACCACCACGCTGAGCGGTATCTACACAACTTGCTAAGCAAGCGGGTTGATTTTTATCTGTTTTTCAAGGTTCTACGGAACCATAGGTACGCCTAAAGAGGTAAAAACAGAACCCTTATAGGTCCACTTTGTTGTCCAGTCTGTCTGTCTGTCAAGACCTTTTTCTCAGGAATGCGTAGAGATATCAGATTGAAGACTCCCAAACTGAATTCCGACAAGATTTTACTTCGACAGCATGAAACTCCGACACGACTCAATTTCGACAATATTTTAGATCGAAACAACTTGATCCCGACACTACCGTACTCCGACAAAACGTTTCTTCGACATGACTTTATTATGAAAAGACGTAAGTTCGACGACGTTCTTCTTAGACAACAATGCTTGTCCGAAATAAGTCAAATTCGACATACCCTACTCTGAAATATTGCAGCTCGATAATATCTTGAATCGACCTGACATATCTATGACACGGAGTTACTGTGAAATTATTTCAGCAGCCGCTTTACCGCTTGTCACTGCGGGTGCTGTGGGTTCGTAGGCTCATTGTGCTCTCGGGGATGGGTTCAGATGGCAGTTACTCCCTGAAAAGTCGTATAAGCCAAATAAAAAGGAGGAGGAGTAAGCGGACGGCTACGGCATAATGATGATGATGATGACAGGTAGTCGCATACTGGGTATACAGAATCGCTTTGTCTCACGCGGCTTTTCAGGGAGTAACTGCCATCTGAACCCATCCCCGAGAGCACAATGAGCCTACGAACCCAAAGCACTCGGGGCAGTGACAAGCGGTAAAACTCAACTCAACTCTATAACGCCTTGAAACTGTGTAAATATTAAAGTTCTAAGTGAACGTAATCAAAATATCTTGTGGTTTATGTAGCTTATATTACCAGAACCTTCGGTGCGCGAATCCGACTCGCATTTGGCCGGCTTTTTTTTATTCCTCTGCCAGTTTCGTTATTCTAGAGTTTATGAATAAGTTTGTGTGTAAGATTCAGACGTCACGGTAATATCAGACGAACTAACATCAACCATATGATGTCTAGGATATCAGACCTATTGCTGAAAAAAACAGTAGGTCCTGGCAAGATTTTGTGAACACTGACCCTCAGCAATGACAATTTTTACAGCTTTTTTAATGTTTGAAATAGTTTTAAACGGTTCGTATTTTTTTTTAATTATAATTACTTACCGTAATAGCCCACGTCACAGACGCACATCACTTGCTTAGCGATAACACCGGTCACTACCATTTGATTCGGTACACCTGTCGGAAGATAAATTTACAATTATAGCAACATGCAATTCTAAGGGACATTTACATCCAATGTCAGGTACTGTGTAAGGAAGGTTGCTCAACGATCTCAGTCCCCCATAGCACCTATGTGTGTCCGGGAGGAGACAGGTGGAGCCGCATGTCACCCTAGCTTTTTTTTTTCGTGCGGAAATCCCCTTGGATACCCCCAATCTCCTAGGTAATTTTACATCCGAGTATCTGATGGCAGATGTACACATTGGAGCAACGTCTGGCTCATTATAGGTCTAATGTATAGATCGGTTCATCAGATAACTGGCGCAGCGCGCTTGTATACTTTGATGAGTGCACTTAAAACTGACACTAGCGGCAAGCTCGCCAGCATTGACACCAACTACAAACATACCGTCAAGTACAGTTGTACACGTTGGGCTAACCTGCAGGCCAGCAGTTGGCCAAATGTACAGCGGCCATCGGAGTAAAACCGAACGCAGTCTCAGGTCTTTAGGAACTTACCGAATAGTTACGGCTTTTCGTGCGCACATTAAAATGTTCTTAGTGCGCTGCGCCAACTATCTAATGGCCGGTCTACACATTGCAACAACGTTGGGCTAACGTTGGTCCAATGTGTAGACCGTCCACGACATACCTTTTTCTTTTTTTTTCGTGCGGAAATCCCCTCGGATACCCCCCTGCCGGAGCCGGAAGGGGAGGTTATGTCGGACTCGAACCGATTAAAACCGCACGCCGACTGTGGGTCGTGGTGCTAGGCCGGAGGTGAGGTTGTCATCGACATATCCCTCACACCCCGGCTGACCCACGGCCATCCCTTACAGTCTAGCCCTCCTCGGGAGGGGGGACAACGGTGTCCCCGACTCGCCCCCGGAATGGGGAGGCGCACTTCTTAGCGCGCCGTCACCGTCCACGACATACCCGCCCACGCCGCCAGCAGGGCGGGCTCGTAGCACTACTCACAGTGCGAGTGTGGCGGGCACACGACGTCGGCGCAGGCGGAGGGCGCGGAGGGCGCGGCGGGTACGGGCGGCGGCAGAAGCGTGGCGCACAGCGGCGGCGCCCAGCCGCGCGCGCACACGCAGCGGAACCCCGCGCCGCCGCTCTCTTCCACGCACGCGCCGCCCGCCCCGCACGGACCCGACGCACACGCGGACATCTGCATCACAAAATATTCTCCTCAAACTACTACCTAATAAACTGTCGATTACTAACTTAAATGGTACATGTTTTTTCAATCGTTAATTTATCAATATCACAGTATGTATTGAGATAGCAATGATAATATTTGGATTTGATTTTGAATTTCTTATCTATGCATTTAGCACATTCTACATAATGATATGATTTCGATAATAACTCAATGATTACTATCATCTTAATAAGTAAGTGATAGCGTTTATGCTTTGAAAACACAAACGAATTTCATACAGAAGACGTCGATTTCTCCGAGGCATTTGATTTTGTAGATCATAATATCCTCATCCAGTAGCTTAACCCCCTTGCTCTGTAACACATCATTGCAATTCCTAGTCGAAGTACGAATCATCAAGTGTATTCCCAACTTTTAATCCAGACCTTTTACTTTCAAATCTAAAATATTCCATCAGGAATATCACAGGGTACACTACTGGGTCTACCTTAATTATTTTGTTAAACTCACATAAGTCTAGTTCCATTTTGAACTCTAAACCCTCATTATCGTAGATAACTTAAAAGTATCACTTGTGCCTACAACGATAAAACCATTTTTACTGACTATACAAAGCATAATATACTCACACTATGACACCTTTCACCAGTATAGCCGGGTTGACACGCACACATAAAGCTGCCGTACGTGTCGTAGCAGAAACCGTGCCCACATATAGTTTTGTCCTCTTCGCACTCGTTCACGTTCATCTCACAGCGAGCGCCATTGTATCCTAACAAGAAAACAATAAAGAATTAATACATCCACTGCCAATACTCCACATTGTCGAAGACCCAAACGAATGGTTGTGTTAAGTCGATAGCCAGAAGAGATATGTGACCCACGACGTAACGCATTGCGTCGTGCGTTTACACGCATGCGGTTTTTTCTTTCGTGCAAATAATATTGGGCTAAATTCGTGCAAATAATTGCACAAAATCGTGCAAAAAGGATTTTCACGACGTGCGTAGGGTATGAAGGCGGTAAACCACCTGTGTTACTTGTGTGTGAGGGGGGTGTGTATGTGTTAGTTGGTATTGTCGTGAGGGGTGTTGCGCCTGTGGCGGCGCCCGGCGGTACCTGTGCCGCTGCAGTCGCAGGTGAAGTTGTTGACGGCGTCCTGGCAGCGGCCGCCGTGCAGGCACGCGCCCGCCGCCGCCGCGCACTCGTCCACGTCCGTCTCGCAGTTGCGCCCCGTGTAGCCTGCCGCACACACACACACTCTACATGCACTAGCCGGTATACTGGCTTACAAGAAGCGCAAAGTCTAGTCTACTGACTGCGTCATGAGAATATCTATTAAAATTTTACATAATATACATTAAAATAATCAACTAAATCATGTCGAACTGGATCTAAATATGGATGCAGGAGTTCACAGGTACAAAAACTACTTCAAATTAAGAAAACTGTTTTGATTCTTCCACAATTTATCCAGAAGGGGGAGGGGTGGGGCCGTACCTGGCGGGCAGGCGCACACGTAGGCGTCGGCGCCGGGCGGCACGCTGCAGCTGCCGTTGTTGGCGCACGGGCCCTCCGCGCACAGCGGGTCCTCCGACACCTCCAGCTCGCAGAATGTGCCTGCGACATGTTAATGATTAAGATATTTATTCACTGAATACTATACTCTGTCCAACTCATTAGATCGGATTTTCATATTCAAATTGCCGAATAATCAAATTTATTTAATTATATTTCATTGTAAAAAATTTGTGGGTAGAATGGAGACAGTACCGACTCCGATATTAAGATAGATTAGGTTAGAAGGGTAGGGCGGAGGGTCTCGTGGAGACCCTTCGTGTTAGGCTAGGTACGTGCATAGCGTGTAGTGTATAGCGTGTAGTGTGTAGTGTATAGCGTGTAGTGTGTAGTGCGTACCGTGGTAGTGTGTAGTGCGTACCGTGGTAGTGCGGCGGGCAGTCGCAGACGTAGTCCCCGCGCGCGTCCTCGCGGCAGGGCGCGCCGTGTATAGCGTGTAGTGTACAGCGTGTAGTGCGTAGTGTATAGCGTGTAGTGTGTAGTGCGTACCGTGGTAGTGTGTAGTGCGTACCGTGGTAGTGCGGCGGGCAGTCGCAGACGTAGTCCCCGCGCGCGTCCTCGCGGCAGGGCGCGCCGTGTATAGCGTGTAGTGTACAGCGTGTAGTGTGTAGTGTATAGCGTGTAGTGTGTAGTGCGTACCGTGGTAGTGTGTAGTGCGTACCGTGGTAGTGCGGCGGGCAGTCGCAGACGTAGTCCCCGCGCGCGTCCTCGCGGCAGGGCGCGCCGTGTATAGCGTGTAGTGTACAGCGTGTAGTGTGTAGTGTATAGCGTGTAGTGTGTAGTGCGTACCGTGGTAGTGTGTAGTGCGTACCGTGGTAGTGCGGCGGGCAGTCGCAGACGTAGTCCCCGCGCGCGTCCTCGCGGCAGGGCGCGCCGTGTATAGCGTGTAGTGTACAGCGTGTAGTGTGTAGTGTACAGCGTGTAGTGTGTAGTGTATAGCGTGTAGTGTGTAGTGCGTACCGTGGTAGTGTGTAGTGCGGCGGGCAGTCGCAGACGTAGTCCCCGCGCGCGTCCTCGCGGCAGGGCGCGCCGTGTATAGCGTGTAGTGTACAGCGTGTAGTGTGTAGTGTATAGCGTGTAGTGTGTAGTGCGTACCGTGGTAGTGTGTAGTGCGTACCGTGGTAGTGCGGCGGGCAGTCGCAGACGTAGTCCCCGCGCGCGTCCTCGCGGCAGGGCGCGCCGTGTATAGCGTGTAGTGTACAGCGTGTAGTGTGTAGTGTATAGCGTGTAGTGTGTAGTGCGTACCGTGGTAGTGTGTAGTGCGTACCGTGGTAGTGCGGCGGGCAGTCGCAGACGTAGTCCCCGCGCGCGTCCTCGCGGCAGGGCGCGCCGTGTATAGCGTGTAGTGTACAGCGTGTAGTGTGTAGTGTATAGCGTGTAGTGTGTAGTGCGTACCGTGGTAGTGTGTAGTGCGTACCGTGGTAGTGCGGCGGGCAGTCGCAGACGTAGTCCCCGCGCGCGTCCTCGCGGCAGGGCGCGCCGTGGCGGCAGGGCGCTGACGCGCACGGGTCGCCCACGTCCATCTGGCAGTTGTTGCCCGAGTAGCGCGCCGTGCAGTGGCACTCGTACCTACAACACCGCCATGTTACATATTGTTGTACTGCTAAATGTTCTGCTCGCGTAATAGAGGCTTATTGAATATATAGGGAAAAATAAATCTTCTCGGGCGGGACTCGAACCCGCAGTCTTTTCCTTAAAGAGGGAACGCCTTGACCAATTCGGCTACCGAGACACGTCCGATGTAATTCAAATTTCCATGCTGTTTATCCGTTCTTACGGCGACGGTGGAATCATCTACCGATCTTCTTACGAACTATCGGAACCAATGAATCAAAATTCACTGAAGTATTTGGGCGGAATTATCAAAAATCTATGTTTACGAGGGTCAAACTGAAAGTTCTTAGAAAATCAAAAACTGATTACATTAGCCAGTTATTAGTTTTATTATATCTTTTTAAAATATTGTCCATTCACGTCAATACACCGCTGCATGCGATGGAACCACTGGGAAAAGCACTTTACCCACTCGTCCTTAGGGGTCTCTTCAATGGCATCGCGATACGCAGCCACCGCTTCTTCAGCATTCATAAACCGCTTTCCTTTAAGTTTTTCTTTAATTTTTGGAAATAAATAAAATACACAAGGCGCGAGGTCCGGGCTATACGGCGGGTGACCCAGTAATTCAACGTTTGATGTCGCCAAATAGTCGATCGTTCGCTTGGCGGTGTGCGACGAGGCGTTGTCGTGGTGAAGGAGGATCCTACTGCGAGGTCGTTTCTCTCGAACTTTTTCCAAGACAAGTGGCAAACAATTGGTAGTGTACCATCCTGCAGAAACTGTTTTTTGATCCTCTAACACAATTGTTGCGAAATGACCTATCCTTCCAAAGAACGAGGCCACCATTTTTTTTTCCCGCACTTCGATCTCTCTTCACTTTAGTTGGCAACTCCTCGAAAGGAAACACTCACTGAGCAGATTGTCTTTTGGTTTCAGGATCATAACAGTAAATCCAGCTTTCGTCACCTGTTAGTATGTCGAACACAGCATTAGAGTCACCTCCGTTAAATCTTTCAATCATTTTACGGCACCAATCCACACGATGGAGTTTTTGAGCCTCAGTCAAATTATGAGGTATCCACCGGGCGCAAAGCTTCCTGACCGCTAAATGTTCGTGGAGGATTTTGTGCACTTGACTCATACCGATGCCTAAGCTTGTCCGAATCTGCTGATAGGTCACTCTTTTGTCAGTCTCTATCATACGCCGCACAACACAGATGTTATTTTCAGTCGTCGCCGTAGAAGGCCGTCCCTCACGTAAATCATCAGTGAGAATAGTGCGACCACGTTTAAACTCATTAAACCAGTTGTAAACAGTCGCACGAGATGGGGCTTCATCGTGAAAGGCCAATCGTAGTCTATCATAACTTTCTTGTTGACTTAAATGACATCGAAAGTCATAAAAAATCATTGCACGAAAATTTTCTCGTGTTAAATTCATGTTAACGTGACACAGACAATTTTCAATTTGCCGCCAAATCGTAAAACAAATGATAAATGAATGAAATATATACTCAGTAATATTGGCAAAGATTTCTATTTTCAAATTTTAGAATTATTTTTTTATTATATTGTTTATAAGTGGCCAGTTCTAAGAACTTTCAGTTTGACCCTCGTAAAAATGATTGTAACATGTCTATACTGGATAACGAGCCGACCTCGGTGTAGGATTGCACATTACAGTAAAAACTGGCGTGCACTAAAAAATCGTAAAGGAATTCCTGACCAACAAAACGAGTGCGTGTGCGCTCGGATGATCACTTGGATGCTATTTGCATCGTGTTTACACGCTATACGCTAACCGAATCCGATCAGAGTGAACTCGGAAGCGGTTCTACTTTTACGAGCACACTGATCATTTTGTTAAAATATTAGTTGCACTTATAAATTGATGTAGCAATGAAACAAAGAGATAAAATATTACTCGGACGCGCGTAAACTACAACCCGAATGCACTCCTGTACAAGTCAGTTCGTACGAGCGCACTCACTCCGAGCATACGTGTAAACGCGGTTTAAGAACCTGTGATCAGTTTAACATAAAATTCATTTTCCGATAGTTGCCGGTTCCGCCCTAAGTTGCTAGAGGATATTCTTGGCCAACAAAACAATCGCAAATAAAATACTACACATTCAACATAATAAACAATTGGCAAAAGCTATTAATAATACGTTGAACTCAAGGTCCGCCACGTAACAATGCTATGTCCTTAAAAATACGACAATTTTAAATTACAGAAACCAAATATGGCGTTCACATAATATAGATCGTAATAAATAATCTAAATAAAAAGACAGTTGTAATTTCTTAGTTCTAAACTCTCGCGTTCCACGCTATACAATAATGATAACGGGAATTAACGCGATCATGGTATAGGTACAGTCAGCGTCATAAATAACTTGGCAACAATGGTGAATGTTCTGACGAGCTCTTCCAATTAGTCCCACCCTCTCCTTTCCTTCACAGGACGACACGTGCAGGGCTAAGATGCCATCCATATACGGTGCAGAGTATACCTGCTAGAACCAAGCGTTTCAGTGATTCATTCCTATGCCGCACCACTAAGACCTGGAATTCCCTGCCAGCTCACGTGTTTCCTTCTTCCTACAGTCCCGGGTCCTTTAAGCGGTGCGTGAAAAGGCATCTAATGAGGCCGTCAAGCTGAGTGCCACCACAGTTAACATGGTAAATGTTTACGATGGTGACCCTCTTTCCGAGACTTTGCCTTTAGCTTTACATCAGGCGAGGTGAAGTCAAATTGACGTGTCCAGTATAAAAAAAAACAAAGTCTCAAAATGATCTTGAAACTCTCGTACTTAGAGAATATCAAACTGTTTTATTGATTTATATGGTATTATTGTCCAAACTAGAGGTGTGTACCAAATATTAGACCAATTGGTCAACTCAAAAAAACGATTATGAAGATAATTTTGAGTCTGTTCGTCAACATCTTTTTGATGCTGACTGCGGCCGGTGTAACTTGGTCGAAACGTCAAGCATATCAAAGGTATGTATCGCGTTAATTCTCGTTATCATGCTTGGCATTGTAATTTCTCTTTCTAGTAGGTATTTGCTGCATTCTATATATTATCTCCTGCTCCTCTAGTGGTATACTTCGGGTAACATATCTTGGACCTAAGTCGTGAATCAAACGAGGCCCTGCCCTGGCGCGCGCGGGTTGTTTTGTAATAATAAATGATTGGTGAATTTGAATTCGTCCACCGCCGTAGCACCCCGTGCTTCCTCAAAAGACTCAAGAAACGTGTACTGCGCGTATAGAGCACATTTTAGGTCCAATATACATCTCCCGAAGTAAACGTGTATTTGTTTAGTACCTATAAAAGTATAAAAAGTATGCGGCCATTTCGTTCGTTCGATCCCCGCTCAATGCAAATATTTGCATGCATGAATATGGGTATTTGCATTGGACTGATCGTGCCTCGGAGACCACGTTAAGCCGTCGGTCCCGGTTGTCATACGAACATCTGTGGCAATCGTAACGGGTAGTTGGATCCCTGAAAAGTCCAAAGACTGGTCTAGCTGCAATGCTTCAATATCGCCTTTGGGTTGTGGAGGTCAGATGGCTCACTTTACAGTAAATATCGAAATTTAGCCAAATTCCGCAGTTAAACGGGTAAAGCGGACCCCAGACTCCAAGCTGAAAGCTCCGGATGCGACTGGGATTACCGCTAAGATGAAGAAGTAGATAAGTTCAAAAGTAAACAAAAGCATGTGGTTACTTGTCGTGTCTCGAGATGCAGGTGCCGTGGCGCATGCAGGGCTCGTTGTAGCAGTGGTCCTTGGGCGGGATGCGCAGCACGTCCTTCCTGTCGATACCTGCGAGGAGACAAACGTATTCATTAACAGACCATACGTTGAATGTACTACTTTTATCGTTCAGTATTATCTACAGGGAGGAAGTCAATAAGTAAACCTATATAACTCTTATATGCGATTCAAAAACTAAAAAAAATTTGACACGATAAATCTGCTTGAAAGATGATTATTAGCTGGGTTTTTTTTCAAAAACAAAAGGGTCCAATCTTCGCAGAGAAAAGAGTCCACCGTCTGTTTCTGTCATTAAACGCCTCCCTGTCATTCACTGTCAACTCCCTCTACTGTCATTTAAACTTTTTTTTAGATTCAAATCATAATATGAATACAATGGGAGGAGCTAAACGCCTCACGCCTACCAAGCCCTTGATAAATAGTTGTAGGTACATTGCACGTTTATTCGCCACAAGACAAAAGTGACTCATTGATATTATCACTTATCCTGGCCAATAACAATTCCGTAATTTATTGTTTTATTATATAAATCATTCCAATTGGTTGAACTCATTTATTACGTCACTATTCTGATTCTATAAAGAATTAATACAGTGTGTTTATTTGTTGTAACGTCTTGCCACCTTTGCCTAAAATGAAATTTGGTATGTATAGGAAAAGAAACAAAACCAATTATCACATGGGTTACCCCATTTTCGTGCTAAAATGGATACAACGCCCACCGCACAGACTGGTAATGGTACGGGAGCTAGCAACGTTTTCGAGAAAGAATTTCAGGTCAGCTGATTTTGTGATATGCTGTCCTTCTTGCTCTTTCGGTTAGAGTCTGGGCTATCTGGCTGGCGGGAGCGGTTGCGTTCATTACTGCGCATCGTACCTGTCCAGGTGATAATCCTGGATTTTCAAAACATTTTAAGAGGCGTAATTTTTTATTTTTTGTTTTTAAATAAGACTACCTGACATACTTTTTTTATTGCCAGACATTTCTGACATTGCTAATTATGTGCCATACGCGATTCTTTTAATTTTTTTTATAAAAATTTAAAAGTATTTTATAATGTCTGTAATTTTAACATTATGTTATTTAAGATAAGAAAAGCTTAAAATTAATTTGCCAGACATTAACACGATTGTTAAACCTTGAATTAAAATAAAAAAGGCATGAGAAGTATTGCAGTATGATGCTAGTAGTTTGAAAGAGACAGTTGCAGAATAAGCTGAGAATAAGACAGAGAACCATTGCAAATATACCATTGATATTATCTGACCTCCTCCTCGTAACCTGTAGCCTAGCCCTGAATTCTTCAGTAAGGTACTGAGAGGATTCAGTGCTAAGCAGAACCAAAGGGGACTCAAACTGACACCTTGGAAAATGCCTCGCTCAATATTTATTGGTTCGCCGTTACTGCAACCCCTCGACATCCTGGATAGCTAAGAACTGTTCTCCTTTGCCTCATACATGACGTCAAGAAGATGCACAGAGTTATATCTACTTTATACAACTCTAGCACCCTCAGGAGCCATGTATGGGGCACAGAGTCGAACGCTTTCTTATAGTCTATCCAGCATGTCGATAGATTCTTACGGCTACGGCGAAATTGTTGACTAATGGCCATATCAATGAGGAGGAGCTCCTTAGTACCACGGGCCCCACTCCTACATCCATTCTGAGAGGCACTCATAACAGTGTTTGTAGAGATGTGCTTTGTTATTTTATCTCTCAGAATAGCTGTAAGAAGTTTATAGACCGATGATAAACACGTGATCGGTCATAGTTACTGGGGTTCGATGTACTTCCTGTCTTATGGAGCAGATGGGTAACACCAGTGGTCATAAAAATTGGCAATCTACGTTTTGGCACCGGCCCGACGCACGCCTTCCAAAGGACCGGGACTCCATAGTCCCGAGAGTCACGGAACAGAGAAACAAAATAATAATAATAATAGGCTGCTATCGAGTCAGGGTCGTTGCCAATTTTTATGACCACTGGTGTTACCCAACTGCTCCATAAGACAGGAAGTACCTCGAACCCCAGTAACTATAGACCGATCACGTGTTTACCATCGGTCTATAAACTTCTTACATCTATTCTGAGAGATAAAATAACAAAGCACATCTCTACAAACACTGTTATGAGTGCCTCTCAGAATGGATGTAGGAGTGGGGCCCGTGGTACTAAGGAGCTCCTCCTCATTGATATGGCCATTAGTCAACAAGTTCGCCGTAGCCGTAAGAATCTATCGACATGCTGGATAGACTATAAGAAAGTGTTCGACTCTGTGCCCCATACATGGCTCCTGAGGGTGCTAGAGTTGTATAAAGTAAATACAACTCTGTGCATCTTCTTGGCGTCATGTATGAGGCAATGGAGAACAGTTCTTAGCTATCCAGGATGTCGAGGGGTGTGCAGAAACGACGAACCAATCAATATTGAGCGAGGCATTTTCCAAGGTGTCAGTTGAGTCCCCTTTGGTTCTGCTTAGCACTGAATCCTCTCAGTACCTTACTGAGGAATTCAGGGCTAGGCTACAGATTACGAGGAGGAGGTCAGATAATATCAATGGTATATTTGCAATGGTTCTCTGTCTTATTCTCAGCTTACTCTGCAACTGACTCTTTCGAACTACTAGCATCATATTGCAATACTTTTCATGCCTTTTTTATTTTAATTCAAAGTTTAACAATCGAATTAATGTCTGGCAAATTAATTTTAAGCTTTTCTTATCTTAAATAACATAATGTTAAAATTACAGACATTATAAAATACTTTTAAATTTTTATAAAAAAAATTAAAAGAATCGCGTATGGCACATAATTAGCAATGTCAGAAATGTCTGGCAATAAAAAAAGTATGTCAGGTAGTCTTATTTAAAAACAAAAAATTAAAAATTACGCCTCTTAAAATAGTTATAAAATCCAGGATTATTACCTGGACAGGTAGGATGCGCAGTAATGAACGCAACCACTACCGCCAGCCAGATAGCCCAGACTCTAACCGAAAGAGCAAGAAGGCTGGCATATCACAAAATCAGCTGACCTAAAATTCTCACTTTCAAAACGTTGCTAGCTCCTATACTATAAAACGAACAAAAACCTGGCCAAAAATATTTTGTTTCTTTTTCTTAATCAGATAGGTGGCCCATTACGAGAAATGACATTTTTCATAAAAACATATAATTTTGAAGATTTTTGGAGAAGGGGAAAAATAAAAAATATAATTAAGTAAGGATTTTTTTTATTGTAGTAACAAAGAATAAAATATATGTTGAAGTACAGTGAAACTATGACTTCTTCATTTCTAGATCTACAAAAATAAACAAATAAACTTTAAAAATTAAATAGAATTAAAATTGTAGGTACAAAAAAAAACATAATTCATCATCACTTACTGTCTCATCTTCAGGTATAAAGAAAGCTACTGCTTCCTAGTTTAGCTCCAGTCGTTCGAGAACTGGTTCTAAATATTTGCACAGCCGCGAAGCTGTGTGATCAAGCAGATCTTGTAGCATCACCTCTGCAACCGTCTCATTCACGTTTTTCGGTGGATAACAATCCTGTTTTGCCCCCTGGACATAAGTATAACAAGAGTATACGTCTTTATTTGCTTGATGTATCACCTCATATTGACTTAAGGCCAGGTTGGCTTCCACGAAAATCATTAGGGCATCTTTTGGCGTATGCTTCGTGGTAGTAGTAGTTTTACTACCAATAGCAGCTGCCTTGAAGAAATTTGTTGCTTGGGTAGGGCATTTTATCACTTCTTGAATCACAGTGGCAACATCAGTGTTACCTGCAGGTCTTTGGCTCATTTGTGCCGCGTAAGTGAGTTGCTCCACTGACATGTTTTGTCCAAGTGCCATTGTTTTACGGCGCTTTGACCGATCACTTAATTCTCCGAATTCTTTAGATGGAGAACCTTTTTAACTTCCTGGAATCTGCCCGGCTGGTAAAGTGACGTCTTCGTGAAGCCATTCCTCGTTTTCTTTTCAGGAAACGGGTCTCCGTACTGTAGTACATACCTTGATTGATAGAATCCATAGCACTTTATGTATCTTGAATCACTTTGCACATAAACTATGGCACGGAGAAATAATGGTTTTTTAGAGTTGCCGCGAACAGAGACGAGTGTTGTCAACAAGCGCTAAGTTCCGTCAGCCTGTGTAGCGGATGGGGACTCGGAAACAGGTGGAGATTTTACCAAGTGACGCGTGGATTATCTACCTTTTATGAGATTAAGTTTGAAGTCTAGCAGACCATTTCGAGAAATTTGATTTATGGCCAGGTTTTGAGTCGTTTTACCAGTCTGTGCACCGTCCGGCAAGAATGGTGGATGTCGGACTCGTACCGACTAAAACTATGGCAAAAAATCCCTTCACATGTGTTACCCTAACACCTATAGTTTAAAGAGGCTCACAGTCATCGGTGGTCAGCGGGCAGTTCCCAAACTGCACGTTCCGTATCTGCGAGCCGGTGGCGTGGAACTCCAGCTGGGGCCCTTCGTAGATGCAACCGCTGAACACGCCGCCCACCACCAGCACGGCGCTGCCCGACTCCAGCGCGCCCGGGGACAGCAGCTCGGGGTTCCATGTTACGTTGGATATTACCTGTGGAGGAAGACAGGTAGGAAGGATAATAAATGACTGGATTTTGAAATGAGTGAAGTGTTTATCTCTCTCTTATGTATGAAACACATGCTACCACCCCATTAACACACAAACCTGTAGTGCCTTTAGGAAAGGCTTCAGTACAGGAACTTCGTAAAGTTTGTAAAAGAGGTCTGTTGTTTCTGCCTACCCAGAAGAAAGAAAGTAGTTTTATATATACCATTCTAATGACTAAAACATTCTCAAAATTAAGGACGCTTTACTTTATTTATCAGATAACTTCAAAGAACGAGTAGTTTCTCAATTGTACGCTAATATTTATAGCTAGCTACTTTCTAAGTTCGCTTTCAATGTGCCTATAACACGGGCAAGATACTTAACAGGATAAAATTACATGAAAGAGTATTACATGATTTCTATCCTTTGTGATTGAGGACCAGGGAGGACTAACTTGTAATGTAATTACATAAGTTTACATCACCTTTGTAAATACAATATGTTACACAGCTGCATGCCCGCCATGCCTCTGCACACGTGGTGGTCGAAAACAATAAGAGATAACAAAGCATTGATTGAACGGCGGCAATGCAAAATATTATGACGTCACAAGGTCGCGGGGCCTTTCTTGTTGCATTGACAATAACGTGGCTGATATGAATCATTCTTGTATTTACAGAAAGCTACCACGCCACTGTTGCAGAAGGCTATGTCAAGCAATGTTTATAGGATTGGTCGCTAGCCACCGAGGCGACGATGGCGAGAATGTATTTGCGCCCTATTGACAGTGTCTCCAACCACCAATAATAGATCCAGTGGAAGAATAAAGTCCATGTACACCTAAACATCAACCTTTATTCATCTACCAAGTTCTACCTACATAAACTAAGTTCAGACCTAGTACTGTATAAAGATATTCAGTTATGATTTAGGAAGAAACTCCCAACATACTTTAATGAATGAATATGTCTATTTGCATTGATCTGGGTATTTTCGTGCTACGGAGAACACGGTAATCCATTGACCCTGGGTGTCATACTGACATCTACGACCGTTGTTACGTAATTGTAGCCCTAAGAAATCCAATAACTGGTTTAACTGCAATATGCAGTACGGAATATATCGAAATTCAGCCGCAACACAATGAGCGTGTAAAAAGCAGACCCTGGACTCTGAGGCGAATGCCACCGGAATTAATGCTAGGTAGGTAGATGAAGATTAGTACCTGTGTGTCCTTGTCGACTTCGAGCAGCAGAGAGGGTGGGTTCGGTCGGAAGCGCAGCGCCACCCAGTGCCACTGGTTGTCTAGCGTCTCCTTCTCCAGCCCCACTTCACGTTGTTGCTGGTTGGGCCGCGCCCACTGCACGACCACTTGCTCGAACAGTGCACTCACGCGCAGCGTGTAGCCCTCGAAGCGCTGCGAGAACAGTTCACCTCCTGTAATGGAAAGAGTAGATATTTAGTCGGATATTACACTGTTTAGCGCTCATTATATATTTATATAATAGTAGATTAGTAGCCGAGGGCTGTAAGGCATCAATTGCAGTCCGAGAAGTTCGCCTTGCTGCGCTCGTGCGCCTGTTCGAGGGTGCAATTGGTACTTACACCCGAGCTAACTATTCTGCTTCACATCTCTATTGTGAGGTAAGTCAAAAAAAACCTGCATTACAAGAATAAAACACTTTTTTTTTTGTTGAAATTTATAGTGAAATGAGAACAGTTGTGTTTTTTGGATATGTTTAGAAGAAACCTAAGGGCGAGAGAATTGAAAAATAGGTATTTGTAAAATCTATTGCTGTCGCGCAGTGCCCGAACAACCGAGCTATCAATGTGTGAGTGCGCCGCCCCCACGCCCCATGCCCGCCTGTGCGCCCGCCACCTAATCGTTGATATAAAATACTAGCTGTCCCGGCGAACTACGTACCGCCAATTTTTTCCTGCCCTCGTGGTGTCAGATCCCGTTCCCGCTGCACCATTTAGGGGGATGAAAAATAGATGTTGGCCGATTCTCATAGATACCGGAGAAGCACAAACAATTTCATCAAAATCGGTCAAGCCGTTTCGGAGGAGTATGGCAACGAAAACTGTGACACGATAATTTTATATATTAGATTTATTTTCCGAGCTTTCAAATATCAAGCACAAACACACAGGCTGCACGTTTGCTGATTTAAAGTTCTTAGGAGAACAGCGAAATGGTTTTTTAGCAAATATAAATTTGAATGCAAAATGTGCAAAAACATTGAAATGGTGTGAGTGAAGATCCAAAATTAAAACGATCCGTGAATAACGCTGTTGTAGAAGGAATTGTCTGTTCAGGGAATGGGTATGCACAATTGAGCGAAATATGTAGTGTGCTAAATATGCCAAATATTAGTAATGAAACATACAGGTAGATTGAACAACGTCTGGCACCAAAAATTTAAGAATGTGCCCTAGACGAGATGATCACAGCAGGTCAAGAAGAAAAAAGGCTAGCTATCTTGAATGGATCTTGTAGACAATGATGGTTGTCCTCTAATAACAGTAGTTGCAGATGGATCTTGGGCAAAACGGTCTTACAAAAGTGGATTTAGCTCGGCGTCTGGTGCTGGGTGCATAGTTGGACTGCAGACCAAAAAGGTGTTATTTCTTGGAGTTCGAAACTCCTACTGCTGTATACGGCAGCAGCGCGCGTAGGCACGCCTCCCCATTCCGGAGGCGAGCCCCCTGCCGAGGAGTGCCAGACCGTAAGGGATGGCCCTGGGCCAGCCGGGGTGCAAGGGATATGTCGAAGACAACCTCATCTCCGGCTTCATCTACGACCTCAGTCGGCGTACGGTTTTAGTCGGTTCGAGACCGACAAAACCCGTTCCATTCCGGCTCCGGCGAGGGATTCCTAGGGGATTTCCGCACGATAAAAAAGACCACCTCAGGAGCAGATATACCCTTTTATAAACATACTTATTATTATTATTAATTCAGGAATTGTCTCGGTTTCACTCTGAAATTTCGTGATTATCTCAAGAGTAGCACCATTCCTTACGAGTATCACGGTAGCCCTACATACTACTACCTAGTTTCCATCGATCAATTGCAGTACTGTCCCCTAACTCCTAACCGTTAAGGAGTTCTATAGCTTCACTATAAACACAGCAGCATCAGAAGTTGATTCAAGCATATCAGCATATCTCACAGGCAACACGTTAGCCCTATTTAGTAGTATACTAAATATTTATCATCCACCAATGGCAGTACTGTCTCCCAACTCCTAACCGTTAAGGAGTTCAATAGCTTCATCATCAGTACAGCAGCATCAGATGTTGACACCCTGAAGCGTATACCTGAGTAAGACATTATTACGTAACAAAAGCACCATACGCAAACGTTAAGGAGTTCTGCAGCTTCACTATCAACACAGCAGCATCAGAAGTTGATTCAAGCATAACTCACAAGCAACACGTTAGCCCTACATACTACTAAATATGTATCATACACCAATGACAGTACTGTCTCCCAACTCCTAACCGTTAAGGAGTTCAATAGCTTCATCATCAGCACAGCAGCATCAGATGTTGACACCCTGAAGCATATACCTGAGTAAGACATGATTACGTAACAAAAGTACCATACGACCATACAATTTTCGATGGTTGCCCTCGATTTCTCCTGGATCCCATCATCAGATCCTGACCTGGTGAAAATGAACCACCTCAGAAGAGAACCCTATCCAACAAAAAAATAAAACTTGAAATCCGTCTATAATTGGCGGAGATATCGGTGAACATACATGAAAAAAAAAATTGTGTATACAGACGAATTGAGAAATTAAAAGAGACGATGTATTTTGGCAGAAAATGGAACCGATATTAGAAACCTTTTACTTCGAGTGTCTATTACCAGAAATAATCGACAGTCGTATACCACGAAATTTAGCAGTAAGAGAGAGAAAAGGATTGGCCACGGAATAGTTATTTTACATCAAACTCTAGATATCATCATCATCTTCATTTCAGCCGTACGACGCCCACTGCTGGGCATATGCCTCCCCCAAGGATCTCCACAACGATCGGTCCTGCGCTGCGTGCATCTCGCAGACTTTAGATTTACCTACAATTATTAGTGTGATATTAGTTTATTAATAAAAAAATATCAAGAAAAAGTTCATCAGTTACTTATTACCTTCCAACAATAGAACAGCACAATAATCTGATAAATGCACTTCACGCAAAATATTCTAGAAACTAGAAATATCGATATCGATGAACAACACTCGGATATCCATAAAATTATCGACTACGTTTCACGTCACAAGTGTGTTTGCGCGTCCCGAACCTCAAGCCTTCCCCCGCAGAGCGCGATAGAGACAACTGCAGCTTGGACCGGAAACACCTATTAAAAGTGCGTTAAATCAACGTTTCGTATTCCCCTGATTTCTTCTCCAAAACTTGACCGATTTAGCTACTTTTTTCATTAAAAATTAAAGAAAGGCTTTGAGCGTGTTCTTATGCTTTCCTTTTTTTATAAATCCTATTTGAATTTGTTTTCTGGATGTTTGAACACAGCGGAAAATCTGGTGGCTCAATAGCCCAGTTGGAAGAGCATTCCCCCTGTAAGGGAAAGGTCATGAGTTCAAGTCTCACTTGAGTGTTTCATTTTTTCCGATGTTTTTCGATGTAAAACATGTTTATTGTTTATGTTTACTTCCAAGGACTTGACAACTCCAGCTGCACAGAAAGCGGTTTTAGGTATCTGTAGTAAGGTACACCAGTTTTAACTATGGTTTTAATAAAAAACATTTACATATTAATTATATCAGTTACACAATAAACATACATTTTTTGGTTGAACATGCGTGAACTTTACAGTTTTTATTCAATTTGCCGGCACTACATATATAACGAGAAATTTATTTTCTCCAGTCAGTGCACACAGGCCCGCGACAAAATAAGAAAGGTGTCGTCTCAAGTCCCGAATGCTCCGTCGTGTGTGACCTCTCACCTGCGAGTTCACTACACATAACGGTGCAAAGACCGCTTGCCAGCAGCCCAGGTGGCATTTAGTCAATAGGGAATTACGTAACGGATGTTATTACTCATTCTTTATTAGTCACAAAAAATCACAGGTCACAGATTACAGGTAAAATTAATTATGTGCAAAGGCGAGTAAGAGTCTCCACCAGCAAACTTGATATGTTAAAAACCGGCACATAAAAATATTCATAATAAACCGGTACTCAGAATGCATAGCGGGCTATATAAAATGATGATGGCCAGGACTATTTTTTATGTGCATATTCGCTGCCATCATAGTGGGACGCAATCCAGAAAAATTGAATATATATTTGCACACCATGATCTGTGCCATAATAGTAGGATGTAAATGGTCCTTTTGTAACCATGACCTATCGACAACTGCATTCTGGCAAATAAATCATTATGTTTCCATATACGCTGGTTAAAAGAAAGAAAAAGTGGACATAGATTTGTATGAAAACAGTACAGAAATATAAAATCGGAACTGCGTATAGCCACAGAATAATACAATAATATAACAAGTCATTAGGTGTACGTACAGAGATGTGCTTGTTAAAACTGTACTTCCGCCTACACGGATATTATTAACGTCTAGATCCGCTGTATTTCCGTATTCTGTACGGATGTGAACCCCAACTTTCGTATTTCGTTCGTCGGCGGCGGCGTGCTGTGCTGTGACCTCAAGTTGACGAACGTTTGCACATTGTTAAAACGAATTATACAGCGCTTTAATTGGCTTGATTGCATGATTTAGTTACAGTTCAGTGGGGCACGTTTCAGCGTAGATTTATGTTACTGCTTTAATATAATACTTAATTTTTCAGCTCAGCGAAGTTTTCAAAAGGAACCATGCGACACATTGGGCAATAGGCAGCAGGCAGGAATCGGGTAACGCCACTGAACAACTAGTATATCATTTTCATTATCAAACTATGAGCTTAATATGGTGATGGCTTCATATATGGTCACACCCTTATGATGAAGAGTGTACATAATAATTTATTAACAGATCATTAGTAAATACATATTGCGGCCGTTAAAAAGGCGGAACGTAATGAAAACAAGCATCAACTTTACTTTATTAGTACAATTTTTAATAACACAATTGTATTATTAGCACTTTTTGTTTTAACGTTTTAATTGGACTCAGTTTGAGTGTAATAGTAACAATTGCATTCGAATATTTAGCTAGAAATAGAAACTTGACCCAGAAACCCAGCTCTCAGCTGAAAGTTTCGTGTCACAAACTACCAATTAATTTTACAATTATGCCATACATACACTCTGCGTAGTCTGCGTGTTCTAGCTTAAGGACGTGACGACAGAAATGCGAAAGAAATAAGCAACTCAAAAAATCTCTAGGGGCAACACAGCAAATTGCCAAGAAAAATACTTCTTGACAATGTATTCTTGTTATGTAGTTTGTGCGCAGTAAGTAAGTGCCGCTTTGGTGTTCAGTGATCAATGCGACAGCGTAGGAAACACATTCAGGTATAGTGGATACAATTTAACTTTTTTTTAAACATTGCCAAACCAGTTTCCGTAATTTTCTTGTGGTCAACAGTATCAACCAGACTCCTGCGATCCTACTTTACTAGTTTGTACCTTGTTTGCGGCGATCCAACGGCAGGTGATATGGATGGACTTTAAGAAGGTATGAAGTTATGGTAATTGGCCGTATCGACTATCGGCAACAATCTCCGGTCCAGTGAGGTGTTTAATAGCAATGGGACATAAGTCGCAGCAGTAGGTACAACCTGTTCACAGTAACGTATTCAACAGAATCTTAAATGCATTTTGTGATAATCATTGAAGTTGATTCATTACACTAAGATAAACGAAAACATTTCTAGGCATTTAAGTTGAATTTTTGTTCTTTATATAAAATTAGCTTATGCCCGCGGCTCCGCCCGCGCGGATGTCGGTTATCGCGACCAAACATAGCCTATGTCCTTTCTCATGGTCTAATCTACCCCTATGCCAAATTTCATCAAAATCGGATCAGTGGTTTAGGCGTGAAACCGTATCATACAGAAAACAGAGTTACTTTTGCATTTATGTATAATATTATTAGTATGGATTTAGCTATATTTGTCGGTGTGTGTGGAGTTTGTCTCTGAATGAACATAATTAATGGTCCAAATTTGTAAAGTGTCTACTAGCGGTCACAGGCGGAGCAAGCAGCGTGGGAAGACCGGCGCAGGCGTGGGCGTGGGCACGCTTGACTGGTGAAGAGTTCGTATCGGTTCCTTTAATCTAAAGAGTAAATCTTTAGATTTATTAGTTCATAACCATAAAGATGAGAAGTTGCATGAGTTTTTAAGTATCCCACTTCCTGCTAAAATTATAAATGTGTAAGTTTGTGAAGATTTTTGAATGTTTATATGTTTGGATGTTGTTATAATCTGACTCAAAGGATTATAGTCCGACATAAACCATAGACTTTACATTCCGAAAAGAGCTGACCATGGGTTGTGGAATGGTATAAAAATACCACGCAGGCGGAGCCGCGGCCGTCAGTTTGTATTATGATAATACTGTCGGTAAACAGCGCTATCTAGATCCAATTTATGCATAGCTACCTTGTTCTAGAATGCAGATGCACATACTTAGATGTTTTTGTAAACGCATAGGCATCATACATTCCAACAGTACACAACAGCCCATTCCAAATATACCTACATAATACATATTCCTGCCAATAGTTGGCAGTTACCAGTCGGACGCTCTACCGCTATGACACAAAGATCATGAAGATTTTTTTTCCTAGTCTTCCACGCTGCATGTCACTACTCAATAATCACTACATAGTATAAAGCAAATAGCCTAGTGGTATGGGTAAAGGACTGCTGAGACGAGGTCTCGGGTTCGATCCCAGGTTTACCATGGCACACACCAATGACTATACGATGCTTTTCGAAGTTATGTGTGTATTTATCGCAGGTTTATAAGTGCCCGGTTGATGGCAATAGGCTCGCCACCTATTACATTGGGACCTAAACATAAACTGGCGAAATGTGGGTGCTAGCACCTCTGCCTACCCCTTCGGGGAATACAGGCGTGAGTTTATGTTATGTTATGTTATGTTATAAAGTAAATTCGCTTTCCTCGTCCCTATATCCCTATGTATGCTTATATCTTCGAAACTAAGCTACAGTTTTTGATGCGGTTTCTTTTAATAGATAGAGTAATTCAAGAAGAAAGCTTATAATATGTATAATACATGCTTAATATAGTAGAGGGTGCAGCGGAAACGGAATCGGACGCCACGCGGGCGGAAAAAAATTGGCAGTACGAAGTTTGCCGGGTTAGCTAGTAATATTTATTGAATGAAATTTTACAGCATTAAGTATGCTAACTATACAAATCGAATACATAGGGAAAAAGAATAATCATCTCGGGCGGGACTCGAACCCGCAGTCTTTCCCTTATAGCGGGAATGCCTTGACCAATTCGGCTACCGAGACACGCCCGATGTAATGAAAAAAAATCATTCAATTGTTTGAGCGCAGTTATCAAAAATGATTGTAACATCATTCATTGATTCCGATAGTTCGTAAGAAAATCGGTAGATGACTCCACCGTCGCCTTAAAGACGTTTATGATGGGAAATTTGAATTACATCGGGCGTGTCTCGGTAGCCGAATTGGTCAAAGCATTCCCCCTGTAAAGGAAAGACTGCGGGTTCGAGTCCCGCCCGAGATGATTCTTCTTTTTACCCGACTACGGCGAAGCCAAAAGGAGGGTTATGATTTTGACAGGCTATGTATGTATGTATGTATGTATGTATGTATGTATGTATGTTCATTTGTTCCCTCATAGCTCCTCAACTACGTATTAGAACTGGACAAGTGAGGTATCGTTACAAGCGGCTTGATCGTCCGATGGTTATAGGCTATATGACATGTCACTCAATCTTATGTGGCGCCCTCTAGCGCTCACAAGGTACTGTATTAAAAAATAAATTTGAGATAAATATGCTGTGTTTGGTATCAAATGAAAGGGCTTAATAAGCACATTTCAAATATGTATAAATTATTATCTTTACCTTGCCCCAAAATAATACAAATAAAAAATAAAGTTTAAAACTAAAACCCGACTAATGAAAAATCACGCTATAAAAGTAACAAACAAGAAAATATCAAGAATAGCCGTGGTCGTATGCCACTTACTCCAACAAAACAATATAAGTATTCTAGGGAAAATGGCATACGACCACGGCTATTCTTGATATTTTCTTGTTTGTTACTTTTATAGCGTGATTTTTCATTAGTCGGGTTTTAGTTTTAAACTTTATTTTTCCCTATGTATTCGATTAGTAATATTTATTTAACAATTTAGTCCGGTTTTACAAATCAGTAGGTTACCTTAGGTTAGTTACCTTAGGCTTCTATATCGCCACTGAAATCATTTACACCTAACAGTTAGCTCAAACCTCAGACTGAAGTAAAACAATGCGCGTAAGTAACGCATCAGTTTAGGTATATGTGCTGAAGTGACTCATGTTTGTCATTTGTTATGCCCTGCCTTGACCAATAACTCAACCAATAATAAACGCAATTACAATTTCACATGATCTCATTGGTTATGCGGTCAATTATTTACTTGCAGGCAGAAAATCCATACTAATATTATAAATGCGAAAGTAACTGTCTGTCTGTCTGTATGTTACGCTTTCACGCCTAAACCACTAAACAGATTTTGATGAAATCTGGTATAGGGGTAGATTAGACCTTGAGAAAGGACACAGGCTATGTTTGGTCGCGATAACGGACACCTACGCGAGCGGAGCCGCGGGCAAAAGCTAGTAATAAATAACACTTCGTACCACAACCTGTAAATTCGCAGACAGCCTCTGTGGCGTGGTGATAGTGAACGCGACTGCTACGCAGGAGGCGCGGGTTCGATCCCCGCTCAGTGCAAATATTTGTATGCATGATATGGCTATTTGCATTGGTCTGGGTGTTTCTATGTATAATATGTATGTATTTACAAAAAAAGTAATAGCCGCGATAGCCTAGTGGTATGGGTAATGGACTGCTGAGACGAGGTCTCGGGTTCAATCCCAGGTTTACCATGGCACACACCAATGACTTTTCGATGCTTTTCGAAGTTATGTGTGTATTAACGCAGGTTTATAAGTGCCCGGTTAATGGCAATAGGCTCGCCACCTATTACATTGGGACCTAAACATAAACTGGCGAAATGTGGGTGCTAGCACCTCTGCCTACCCCTTTGGGGAATACAGGCGTGAGTTTATGTATGAGTTTATGTACAAAAAAAGTGGTTAAGTTTGTTTATCCACATTCTAGATTCCATAACACAGCTTGTGTTAAGCTTACCATGGGTTTAGATAGCGCTGTGTAGAATATTACATACATACATACATACATACATACAATCACATCTTTATCCCCGGAGGGTTAGGCAAAGGTGAATTAACACCGGTAAAATATTAATATAATTATGTAGAATAATAAATTAATTCGTCCACAAACTGACATTTCCTTTTAGGCGTATTCTCTTCTAATAAAAAATATAACCAAATATAGTGTGTGTCCTGGTTAGTCATGGTCGTATGTCAAATCGTAATACATTTATATATGAGTTTGGCGACTTTTGTTGAATGATTGAACAAATGTGAGTAACCACTAGTAGTAACCAATAGTCGCCATTATACGAGTTGTTTATAAAGCATTGCATTCATCATAAGAGCATTCTACTCTGTGCAATCTCGTGTGATGGTTGATTAATGTGTACCTTTCTCTTAATCATAATGATATTACGACAGCGGCGCCCGCGGGCACTGGGTACAGTAACCGGCTCGGCTCGGAGGGATGTCGTGCGCGTGGGTCGTGATCTCTGTGACGTAACTGTCACAGCAATGGCCGCCGGTCGCCGGCGCATAAGCCCCCGTTCGCAGCATCAACACGAGGTGTACCAGCAAATGTCTTGACAATGTCTAACTCTAGCAATCTCTAGCTACGTATTACGAGATTTTCGTTCTCTTTGGTGGTAAGCGCGAGACACAAATCAACTAATCATAGATTATAATAAAACAATCAAGGGCACACTGGATGGCCACATTGGTTGATCAGTTCTTTTATTGGTATCTTGATTGGTTCGTATAGTGGACAGGAACAAACATCAAAAAACTCGCTTCTGACGTTTCTTCAAGAAGTTTATCGGGACATATACTACTAAAGTTTTGATCTAACGCTAAATATAGGAGTTGAAAGTGTTCGTGCATCTACCAAAACCACCATTCATGTGACCATAATGACAAAAAACAATGGTGACTCCGGAGATAAATCGAGGACGCAACCTTGAATTATTGTCCGATGTGCGCAATATGGTTTTTTTTATTAATGATGCGTGTTGATTCATAGTTCTATACAAACTCCAAATAAGTACATGTAACAATATATAAATAAAAAGTAAAAGACGCTTGAATACACGGATCGATCACGGAAATGCCATCTTCGCACTGAATACCAGTAGTAACCGTTTACTACTTTAATTATAGGTATAGCATTAGATGTCAGAACTTTGTCTGGACAATATTGCTGGTTGAATAGATCATGTGCCTCTTCAGCTAGGTATTCGAAATGATTGCTCAGCGCGGTTAAGGCCCTCTATTCCTGCAAAAGTAGGCATTTATAGCGATCCCGGCCGCTCGTAAAATATTACGCGCGAACGCAGTGACGGTGAACTCGGCGATGACCCCGACTTGCGTCACAGTATAGAAATATGCAGTAGGAAAACTTGATTTGACTTAGAAAATTAAATGCAGTTTTTTTAACTTTATTTAGTTATATGATTATATATATAAATATATATATATATATATATTATATATATATATATATATATACATCTTGAAGGACATGTTGCGTCTTACATGGCGGTATTTACCGATGATGCTGCGTCCGACTGACTTTGTGCGTCCGGAATACGGACGCAAGATTGACCGACCCTCATTTTCAGCCCAAAGGTCCCTTATGATCCTTAGAATGCAATGGCGAAAAATTGGCATGGACGTAATTCCATCACTACAATGCCTTTTAGCGTATAATATAGTTCCGCCATCGTCCGACTGAAATTTGGAGGACACTAGTGTTCAGCGTATAATTTACCACGTATACTTTGAGTTCAGTTCACCGATCTTATCGTGTCCATTGAATATCGTATTTGTAAAGTTTTTATCATGTTTTCGTGACAACAATCTTGCGTCTCTTAAACATCCTTAAACGGGCACTAGGTACGGTGTCTGAGGGGCCTCTTCGGGGTTCACGAGGGATGCATGGCGCGGGGCGCGGAGCGGCAGGCTTCAGCGCGCTCGCGTACCGAAGTTTGTACACCAACAGACATGTGCCGGCCGTGAACTTTGCGCTATGTATGTCTAATACACAGTTCACCTAGCTCGCGTTATGACTAGTCAAAAGGATAAGCAGACATAACGCTAGTTAGACCTACTGCAATATAGGTTAGAACAGAGGAAGACAAAAAGAGTCATAGACCTACTACATTATAGTTCAACAGCAAGGAAAGGAAGGCGATCGGAAAGTAAAACGACAAGTTCGGTGTTTCGTCCTATAAAGGTTCGGCCCAATGGGACGAATCACGAAAATTAAACACTACTTCAACACCATTTGAATAAAATACTTCAAATTTGTAAATGGTCAGATCAGATAAGAACTACTAAAAAGTTTTTACTTCCTATATCAACCTGTATAATGTTAGGCATAAAGCGATGTTGATCAAGGAAGATTTAGGCATATGTCGAAAAAGTCCTTATGCGAAATTGGCAAACAGCGCTATAGGTATACGTCCACTTAGGCTAAAAGCTATTGAAAATGACATTTAGACATCACGCGAGTTAGGTGAACTGCGTATTAGACATACTTAGCGCAAAGGTCTATCTGTTCACACCAGCCTGTGCCTCTGAGCTTACCTGTTTATAATTTTTTTTTATAGTGCGCTAAATCTTCACGGATACCACCCCCACGGAGCCGGTGGAGGCGGTTATGTCCGACTCGAACCGACTAAAACGCACGCCGTCTTGGGTCCTTGGTTGCCGGAGGTGAGATTGCCGAAAGCATATCTCTCGCACCCCGGCAGACCCTTCGGGTTGTGTGACCCATGTAGCCCCGGGTACGGGGAGGCGCACTTGGCGGCACCGCCGCGGCCTGCTTCTGCTAGGGTGACAGGAGACTCCGCCGTTCACCCCTAGGCCAGCGCTCATGGAGGACGGAGGAGTTCGCCTTCGCTCTTCGCGGGCTTCCCGGGCCCGTAGTCTAGTCTGGACCCGACCGGCTGCCTCCTTCTCGAGCATTAATTGCTCGCAGAAGGAGGCGGCTGCACCCCAAGCGTTTGCGCATCGTACCATCGCTGTGAGCAATGTGGCGAGTGTGAGGACTCCCACCCCTAGAGCCGCCACTACGACCTGCCTGGGCGTGTCCCACGCCGGGCACTCGGTCAGCGTGTGCAGCTCTGTGTCCTCGCTCGCATCACAGTGATGGCACTCGCACGTTGGCTCCTTCCGCATCCAACACAGGTAGCTCCCGAAACACCCGTGTCCGGTAATTACCTGCGTCAGCCGGTACGTGAGGCTGCCGTGTGGCATCTCTAGCTATTGCTCCATGATGAGTCTTACCGCCGCTATTACGGCGTGCCCTGCGCTTGGTCACCCAAGTCGTTCCACGGTAGAGATCCGGCAAGGAGATTCGCCGCCTCCAAGGATATCGTGCGGAATCCCCTAATGTCCCTGCTGGCCATTGCACGCTGCGGCCCACGTAGCAGACGCGCATTGTGGATTGTCGGGGTCTCCGCCCATATCGGGCACCCATATAGGGCAATGGACCGCAGGACTCCTGCGTAGAGTCTCCTGCAGGAGTCATCCGGCCCCCTCATGTTGGGCAGGAGCAGTCCCAAAGTGGCAGCTGTGTCCTTCAATTTGGGGGCCAGTCTTCGGAGATGCTCCCCGAAGATCCACCGGCCGTCGAGCACGTGCCCCAGATAGTTCATCTGGGGCTTGATGCCGATGGAAATGTCTCTCACTATGAGGCTGGAATCCTCCGGTGGTACGCGCCGAGGCCCATGAAAGAACATGGCCTCGGTTTTATGCGGAGCCACCTCCAGACCCAGCCGCCGGATCCGCTCCACTACTTGGGCAACCGCGGTCGTGGCCTTCAGGGTCGCTTCGCGGTATGTAGCCCCGCACGCCGTCACCAGCGTGTCATCCGCATAACACGTGACGGCGGCACCGTCCGCGAGCTCACCGCAAAGCACCCAGTAGTAACCGATGTTCCACAGTAGCGGTCCCAGGACCGATCCCCGCACGACATCTCTCGCCGACCGAGCCCGGTCGCATTTGGGTAGACGACTGCTCTCTCCCCCACAAGTGCCGCCACGCGGCCATGCCTCCTTGTCACGACAACAAGGGGGGGGGGGGGGATTCGTCCAGGTCGGTTTCCCAGGCAGGCCACCGGTGAGTGTACGGCTCGGCGACAGCGGCGATATTAATACCTCACTGTGCCATGCTCTGGAGCAAAAGTGCCTGAGCAACAACACAGTGGTTCGCCTTCGTCTGCAGGACGCGGAGCTGAGGATCCATTATGGAACTGCCAACCGGCTTCGGCCTCCCCGCGGTGCAGGCCTTGGCACCAGCCCTATGGTCGGCCGGCTTGCCCTCTGCTGCACACCTGAAGCAGTGCAACAGAGCTTCGCAACTACCGGCCTTATGACCGGGTTGGCTACAGCGGAAGCAACGGTCACCGACCGTTACCTTCGGAAACTGGCCTCCGCCGTGCACTGCACCCCCACGTGGCTCACCGACAGGCACCGGAAGCACCGTGCTGGTCGGGCCTGCAGGAGCCGTACCTGCACCATCTGGAAGCCGCCAATAAGCAGGCCCCGCCCATCGGCAACCTTTGGGGCTGCCGCGATGGGGCTCTCCGACGCCTCCGCCGTCAACGTAATGACGACGGCCGTCAATCGTGGGGCGCGGAGCTTCCTGTTGCCATCGCGGCAGCCTTGGCCCTTCTGGCCATTTTGGCTGCCTTTTTGGCGGCGTTCCGTCTCTGTTTGGCGACTCCAGCTACTACAGCCCTTACGGGGGGCCTCGGGGATTCACCCAGAGCCGGGCCGGGGTCAGAAGTAAAGCCCGGGCCGGAGGCGGGGCTGAGGCCAGGGCTGGGGACTTCTTCCCCTTGCCCTTCCCCTTATCCTTGCCCTAAGCGCGACCCACGACTCTGGCTCTGCTGGTCGAGTTGTCGGCTTCACCGGTTGCGCTGTTTGCGCTGGGCGCTTCTGCTGCACCGGCCGCCCCTCCAGAGCAGGGTGCGCCGACCGCTCCGGCTGCGCCTTCCGCATTGACCGAGTCGCCACTCCCGGCAACTCGGTCCCTTCTCTTGAGGGCCTCCAGCTCCGCCGTAACTTTTTGGAGTTGGCGTCGGGACTCGGCCTCCCGCCGTTGTGCCTCAGCCTCCCTCCTCGCCTGTTTTGCCATCTGGGTGGCCAGACCCTCACCGGCAGCTGCGATCTGCTCTACGCATAAGCAGAACCTACAAAACTTCGAGCTAGCGTTGAATGGTGTTGCAATAAGCAGGGACAGTCATATTCGCTTCCTGGGTCTCATATTAGATGAACACTGTAACTGGAAGCTGCATGTAGACGCAGTATGCAAGAGAGTAAATAGATTCGTGTTTGCTCTACGCCAGCTTAGAAATACAACTTGCAAAAAAACAGCTCTTATGGCGTACCACGGTCATGTTGGCTCAATCTTAAATTATGGCATATTACTGTGGGGTAACTCAACCGACGTAGACAGAGCCTTCATAAAACAAAAAAGTGCATAAGAGCAGTATGTGGGGTGGGGCCCCTAGAAACATGTAGACCAATTTTTAAAAGACTCGGGGTGCTAAATTTGGTGTCTGTTTACATATTAGAGGCAGGCATGTTCGTGAGAAACCATAGTCACTTGTTTGTTAAAGTAAGTGAAACAGGCAGGTTTCAATCTCGAGATCCTACCAAAATAAAATTTGAGATGTGCAGAACAAGTTTCCACCAAAAAATATAAATTCAATGTTATTTATTTTGTATTTAAAATGTAAGTAATTGAATGATAATATAATTTATGTACAAGATTCGTATGCCTAATGAAGGCGAGATATGCTGTATCAATAACTAAAAATGTAACATCTATCTTCACCGTGTCTCTTACGAATAAATTTCATTTCATTTCATTTCATTACGACCCCGAATATTTCTGCCTCTTGTCTCGCCATTATCCGGTCGAGGTGCTGAGTAAGGATCATTATCCTCCTGTATGTTTATACATGTCCCTCATGTTTATACATACAAACTATCCTGTCACTCGTCAAAAATGATTATATTGCTTTTTAAGATTTTGTTGACCACGAAAGTGAAAATACCTACGCTATACATAGGTATTGTCACTTTTGTATGCTATTATATTAATAATTAAAATTTTGTATTATTATTATAATTATATTATTATCTATGCCTGGAGTCATTATAAACCCTTATATAGGTGGAAGCCTCTTGGCTGATAAGCTGGATACAATTATTCAAAAACAGTATTCGGAACCAATCTGAATTCAATAGTAGATGGATGTCATTTAGTTATTATAATCATTATGATATATGCAGAGCATTATACGGAATTGATTTAAACATACATTCGGATGGAGGCGGGAATGTGCATGCAGTGTTTAGTAGGTATACGCAGATATTCAGTGTGCAAGAAAAATTTAAGAGTGAACGGACGCACAAATTCAGCTAGAAATATTTAATTTGAATATCACCATTTAATGTTTAAATGAAATTTGACGTCGACTACTGATATGATACTGATGAAAACATCTTACATACGCATTGAAAACATTAAAAATCTCACTACATTCAGTGGACGCCGCAGGGTGGTAGTTTGTAAAGACGCAAGAAGTCCTTCGCGATTTATATATATATATATATATATATATATATATATATAAATAAATACGAAATTAAAAAAACTGTATGAGTTTGAGAACTGTTTGTTCTATGTGTTTAGTTGCTTGGGCGAAAAAAACTTACATTATAATAATAATAATGCTTGTAATTTTACAAACATTTGTTTGAATTGATGCTAACGGTTACTTTATATAATCGCACCGTTCGTCGTCGACAGGGCAGTTAAATACCTAAAGTTAACGAGATTAACAACTTTTCCCGTGCGGGAATCCCCTCGGATACCCCCCTGCCGGAGCCGGAAGGGGAGGTTATGTCGGACTCGAACCGACTTTTTAGTCGGTTCGAGTCCGACTGTGGGCACGCCGACTGTGGGTCGTGGTGCTAGTTTTTATGAAGTATTTATATAAATTTACACTGTACCTTCTTTTTTCGTGCGGAAATCCCCTCGAATACCTCCCCTGCCGGAGCCGGAAGGGGAGGTTATGTCAAACTCGAACCGACTTTTTAGTCGGTTCGAGTCCGACTGTGGGCACGCCGACTGTGGGTCGTGGTGCTAGTTTTTATGAAGTATTTATATAAATTTACACTGTACCTTCTTTTTTCGTGCGGATATCCCCTCGAATACCTCCCCTGCCGGAGCCGGAAGGGGAGGTTATGTCGGACTCGAACCGACTTTTTAGTCGGTTCGAGTCCGACTGTGGGCACGCCGACTGTGGGTCGTGGTGCTAGTTTTTATGAAGTATTTATATAAATTTACACTGTACCTCCTTTTTTTCGTGCGGAAATCCCCTCGAATACCTCCCCTGCCGGAGCCGGAAGGGGAGGTTATGTCGGACTCGAACCGACTTTTTAGTCGGTTCGAGTCCGACTTTGGGCACGCCGACTGTGGGTCGTGGTGCTAGTCCTGAGGTGAGGCCAGTAATTCTCCTGGGTCTGCTGGGGTGCGAGAGATATGCTTTCGGCAATCTCACCTCCGGCAACCAAGGACCCAAGACGGCGTGCGTTTTAGTCGGTTTGAGTCCGACATAACCGCCTCCACCGGCTCCGTGGGGGTGGTATCCACGAGGATTTTGCGCACGATAAAAAAAGGCCAATAATTAAACTAACCTACCTAAATATTAAAATTATTCTATCCTAAACTAAAACTAAATTTATATTTATTTACACACACACAAATTATATACAATGTACGAATATTGTAGGTTAGGTACCCCTGTACTGATATAGATAAAATATGAATTATAGAAAATCGTAAGTAGCATCTTCAGTAGTAATACTGATATTCTTATACTATGGCGCTATGAGCGTAATATTTAGGTATGATAATTTTTTAAATTACCAATCGGAGTTAGAAATACAGTTTATGGCTTTGCACGACTTCTTTAGCTTGCGTTGTTTATTGCCCATATTGAATGACTTGCAACAATTTATTATAAATACGTAAAACCGATTGATTGGTGCACGAAACTGTCGCGCAAAAACTGGCACAGGGGGCCTAGACAACATGCCATCGTTCCGGGACGATTCCACTACGACATTCGCTACCGCTCTGACGATAACGAACCTCAATTGGTAGACAATGTTAATCACATTTCGTGTTCTTTTAAGCGATTCGTAGGGTCGACTTTGTCTATGATCTTTCGTTTTTATGTGGACGATTCCTACGGTCTGTCGATCATCACTGTCAGAGTGACAAATGTCAAGTCTTATTTCGAAGCGGGAGGCTCAAAATCTATAAATTTAAAGTTTTTTTAAATTAGTTATAGAGCTTTGGAAGTGAGATTAAGTAAGTGTTATTCTATTAAAATTACAAATATGAAAGTTTGTGAATATGTGTTATACCTAAATAAACATATCCCATAGGAAGAATTTAATCTTTCCTTCATTTTCAGAAATTCTATTGGAGTTTATAGAAAGGTGCAGTAATCAGAAAAATATACAATATTACTTGAAATAAAGGGCATCTAAAGGTAGACCAGCTATGGCAAGACTTGGCAACCACCTGGAATTCGGTTGGTAGTGATGTTAATAAGCCGCCACAAAGTGGAAAAAGGTATGTACCATACTGAAACTAGGCCACATACAACTTGTTTTGATGTATCCTATTATGTATTAACTTATAATGTAGGCTTGTTTATGAATGCTTCTAAGAATAATCACAATGTTATTTAAAATTTTCAGTATAATATTGTACAGTTCCATATATTTATCATTTTAAGGTGTGACTGGAAGTCGAAGACAATAAAAAAGCTTTGACCATACGTCAGCATGCTGGTGGCACTGGTGGTGGGCCTCACAGCAGTAATACTCTAAAAAGACTCGAGACGAGGGTGCTGGCACTAATGGGCACGCTAGCCGTAGCGGGCCACCCCGACATCCAGGAACAGGGATTTAATGTGAGTTGTTTTATTATTTTCCATTTATAATTTATATACTAATTATTTGCACGGTGTAATAATGATTATGATGATAGAAGATTCTACCGTGAAGTGATTTTTTCAGTCAAACTAAAATATTTGAAATATGGACAGAACATAACATAACATAAACTCACGCCTGTATTTCTTATAAACCTGCGATAAATACACACAACTTCGAAAAGCATCAAAAAGTCATTGGTGTATGCCATGGTAAACCTGGGATCGAACCCGAGACCTCGTCTCAGCAGTCCATTACCTATACCACTAGGCTACCGGAGATGAAATATGAAACTATTATATAATGTCACTTGGTCATTTGAGTCACCCCATCTCTTCCCATGTGGTGATATTATATATTACACAAGGCGATTTAGGGTTAGGGCTGTTTAACATCAGCCCGATATATACGGCCCAGACTCAGCCTCAAATGCAGGGCTCAAGTCAACAAATGCTTAGGCTCAGACACTATTACGTGGAACCAAATACCTACTTTGAAATGGTGAAATATGGGTGTTAAGTCACCTCTGCCTAACCCTCCAGTGATGTATGCGTGATTGTATGTTTGTATGTTATGCAAACAATAATAAAAAAATGTGCACTATCATTGTCTGCCAGCAATTTTTTTTTAAGTAGGTATAGGTCGAATCATATATCTTGGACATGAAAGGTTTCTTAGATGTATTTTGAAGATAACACGGGGGAACCTCACCTCCGGCCTAGCACTGCGACCCACAGACGGCGTGCAGTTTTAGTTGGTTCGAGTCCGACATAACCTCTCCTCCCGACTCCGGCGGAGGAGGTTAAAAGATGAATATAAATCAAATAGTTTCTATAATAGGAATTTAACAATACATACTTTACATAATATTATTTTGTAGTATTTTTATCTATCTTTTTATTCTTTCAGATACCATCAGCTGCACCATCTCATGTTGCAGATCAGGAGATTTTTGTTCATTATGGTACAACAACCGATAGCAGTACTACCACCACCACGACTGACCACACCTGTGACTACTCCAGCTGGGCGAGAAAAAAAAAAGGCCACTTATGTCCCCAGTTTCCATGCCGCAGCGCAGGCCTCGGGGTGCGTGGCGAAGACAGACACAAGCAACTCCATTCGAACGGGCAACAAGCGAGTTTGTGACCGTCGAGCAACGTCGGGTCTGATTTTGTGTATGGTTATTTGTAAAATAAATCGTGTTTTTCACTTTAATTAATGTTTTTTTATTTCGCAACATAGTATAACATTGCTAAACGAGTATGCAAGTGAAATGGATAACATAACATTATATTATTTAATTGAATTAAAGCCTGCTAATCAAATGATCGAGCATTGCTCTTCCTTGAATTAGCTCATTCTGGCTTCCATCGGAGGGTGCAGGTTCTGAGTAAAAATCTGCATTATTATCATTCACAGCCACAGCTTGGATATCGCTTATGGCTGGTAATGCAGCCTTAATAGCAATGTTGTGCAATACACAGCATGCAAGCGTTATCCTGCTATAGACTGTTCGGGATGATAATGCAGTACTCTGTGTTTCAATAGGCATCTCCAACGTCAGCCAAGCCAAAGCATCGCTCTATGATGTTACGAGCCTGCACATGGCTCGATGTATAGGTACATGGCTGCTTAAGACCCGGTTGCAGCATCTAATGTCGGGATCATCAGCCATGGCCGCTGTGGATACCCGGAGTCACCTGAAACAACCACTTAGCTTAGGATAAATATTGTACTGGCTTTCGCATTAATAATATTAGTATGAATATATCCTTGTAAGTACAAATAAGGTAATAGTATTGAGCCTAACAAGTTTAAAAACAAATTTAATGTCTTGTCTTACCCAGTAACCAGACACATTCTCCACTCACACAGACTCCTCATGTATGGCTCGACCTTGCTTGTGGGCCATATATACCTATAGGAATCATGGGTGGCTCCGCCAAACTTAGAGTTAACAATAAGGATTTCAAATTTGTGGTTGCAAATCTGTAAGTTAAAGAAATATAATTCATTTGCAGGACAATATAAACTTGAATAAGAAGGAAAACTATACATTTTCCCCATGATGGAGTTTTGATTAAGGGCCTCAACCACTTGTTTAATGCACCGACTCGTAGTTCTTTGCGTCATGTGCTACGTAACACCCACGATCCTTTGGTACGAGCCGGTGGCAAAAAAACTAAGGGCACATAGCACCTGAAATAAGATAATTAAGTATAAAGCAAAACAATAAAACTTAACAAGTGATATTGTACACTTCTTCACTGTCTTACCTTTATTTCCAAGGTTTCTCCCGAGATCCCCTTAATGCACTAAAAACTCTTAACTCTGCACAAAGGTCTATATAAACGTTAGTCGAAAATGCTCTATAAATAATGTTTCCGGCATCTCATCAACTTTTTCCAAGTCCCGCCGGGAAATATATCGTCTTTGGCGTCTCTGCCAAACATTTTCATTATGCGCTGCCCCTAGTAAGCGCAGCATATGCGTTTTCAATGTAATTATAAAGTTAATAATGATTAGAATTTCAATACTCAAAATAACTGAATAAAAAAACATTACCCCCCTTCTTTCGGCTGTCGGGTAGTGACGGTCTCGTGTTTCGGCACTCACACTTACCTACTTGCTACACATATGACACACATCGACATTATATATAGCGCTTGCGACAGGGGTCGGGCTTTCGCTGCGGTAGCCATCAAGAAATTCGAAAACGAGCGATAGGACCAGTCAAAATGTGTGACTTGGCTACGCATTTTAATAGAAGTAGCGACCAAAAAGTATAGATAACGACGATTGAATGATGTTTCGAATCATGGAATCGTGTGATTGAAACATTGTCTAGCAAATTTGTGTTCGATAACTGCGGATCACGTGACAGGTCGAAAGCGAATGTCACTTCCATACATTTATGAACTATCGACTGACGAAGTAGATAATAGAATGTAACATTGTCTAGGCCCCCAGGTCCTACTTCGGTAAGCGCCAGCGCGCGACTGGCGCAACTTTTCGGGCCTCAGCGGCGCGAGCACTCGCGAATTTAGTAGGTATTTAAATATAACTTTAAAAATTATTTCATAATATAGTCAAAATCTGCGAAAATGTCTAGACATATGTAGTGGCTTTAGTTTAGTACAAAATTTTCATAGAAAGCATAAGTAATTTAGTCATAATATTCAAAAAAAAATAACGAAAAGGGGTAACTTTGGGATTTTTTTCTATCGAGTGAAGTTCATCAGATCTGGTAACTGAATGCGAATTTGACTAGACTGGATCCTTAACTAATATATATCTTTTTTTCGAAATTTAAAACGCTTTTTCCTATGATTCAAATGCTTTTAAAAAACTCAAAATGCGGCCTACCTGGCCTTAATGTCGTTGGTTCTGCGAATCAGCGCGCACGCAGCAATGCGCTCAATGCAGTCGGTAACGCGCACACTTCGCGTAATAGCCGGCAAAAACCAGCAACGACCAACGACAGTAATGACTTAGGGATCGTTTTGATTGATGCCCGGCAGCCGGCATGCCGGGCACTTTTTACTGCAGCGATTATTATTTAATTTTTTGAGCATCTCGTGAGGATTCAGGAGAGAATAATAAGTACAGTTTTGAGTGTATTGAACTGTGATAAATAACCTGATGAAATAATGCATTATTCTTAATCAGAGGACCATTATTCTTAATTGATTAAAAAGAAATTACACAACTAAAAGCAATATTAATCGATGCCATTCAATGGATGATATGTTTTTTTAAAAAGATTCTCACAACAAACCATTTGAAAACCAAAGAATCTGTTTATCCAGTGAAATATTATATGCATCGCTAAATAATTAGCTAATTTAACCTTATAAATTGAACATTTAGGTCCGTATTCCATAACGATTCAGTTCTGAATCTCGAAGTTTTTGACAAGTTCGGATCGTTCTGGAATACAGGCCTTAATATGTATTGTATGATTACATGACATGCGTCGTGTGATGACTTACCAACACAGGTGCGAAAGCTGAGTCCAACAAGTTGTTTGAGTGAAATGGGTCGAGAGAGACGAACGTAGGAGCTGCCGTTGAAGTAGGCTTCGGGTCTGTCAGAGGGGCCGAGGGGACCGGCTGCGCGTATGCTAGGCCACAACGCGCAGGTCACCAGCAGCACCCAGCAGGCTACAACAAAAGAATACGCATTTAGACACTTGGACATATAAAGTATAACGGAATTGCCCAGCAAATACATAGGGCCATACTTTTCCTAGTACGAAAGGGTTGTTCGGCCAAAGATCATCATTTAAAAGACGCCTTAAATAGTAGTTCCGATTTTATACTGTTTTTGAAAGTGCTAGAGAGACCTTTCTTCTCTTTCCTTCTCTGGAAATAAAACTATATATTGTTAATGGATTCTATCACGATTTACTTGGTGTTGTTTCAATTTTTCTCATACTCCTATCCGAATCATGAACATCGGTTCAGTCTGTTAGATATTTATCTATGACAACTCCTCATTAAACTCGAGTCATGCAAAATAATTAATTTTATTGTGCATGTTGTCCAATATTTAACGAATCTAGAACTTAGCAAATTCCTCGTTTGCGCATTGTGTCACGATTGCAAGCAGAATGACGCTCTGGAATCGACGAAATAGTGCAATCAATGTTAGGTCGTCACCGGCGATAGCTGGTGGCAATGTCGGGCGTTGTGCAAACAGTTCGATACGGCGGAACAAATGCTGCGTTGCATGTGAGCGCATAGGTAGGCTCAACGAAACCAGGTCATTGCGACCGGCGCGGGGCAGCCTGCAACCCACAGTGTACGCTAATCACTAAACAATAACGAAGCCAATCTAACTTTCCAATAAACTGAGCGGACTGAATTTTGAAAACTATCGAGGAGGGACCATACAAGCACACGGACACGGCCAAGTTAGAAGTATGCGGGTACTGGGACCTATGAATACCCACTTGAAAATCTGGAGTTGTCACTTCACATCTATACAGTAAGGAACGGATGCAGACCACCAGTAATCTGAATTTCAGTAGTATGAATACTGACTCGAGTAGTTGTAATTTCAGCATACTAGGTATTTCTATTTATTCAATTCAATTCAATTCAATTCAATCGTTTATTTGCTTCGTATATGGTTTGGTTGTGTCTTAGAACTAGTAGGTACAGCATATTCTGCTCCATGGAGCGTGCAAATATTAAGTCATCTATTAGTTATATCAAATTATCAGTCAATTAATTAGATCAAATTATATTCATTCCATGTAGATAATGTTATCACTATTATTCATGTCACTAAAGTACAAGTAAAATACAAATAAAAAACAATACAAAAAGTTTATATTAAAGTAGATATTGTAAATTATTGTATTAAACAAGTGTTCAATAGCTTGCTGTTAAATTGATTAGTCAACACAATAAACTAAATACATCTTGTTTGATATATGTAACCTATGTGACGCACTAAGCACTAACGGATTACAGTTTCAACATGCTGAAGTGGATCAACATTATGCCCACTGCCCAAAATTCCCACCGTCTAAAGAGTCTATTATGTATACCAAAACAAGTTTATATTAGACCATGCGTTCGAAGCGTAGGCGATGAGTTAGCAAATAGTGACCCAAAGCCTTTGTGCTGACGACTTGACCTTATAAAACTTAAATGGTTAAAAAAGAGTAGCTGTCAGGAACTATTTCGCTTGTTTATGTTGCGTTGCAATGCAATAATGAGCGCACCGCGCAACTAGATAAAAAATGTAACTTACTGACGGTTTACTGGCGCGCTTTGGCCTGTGTGCTAAGGTCTGAGGTGTTCAAGCATTGGTGATAATTTGTTACCCTTACTTAATGATCAGAATATCCATTATGGTCTGTTTCTATAGGTGCCGTCAGATTATAAAAACTTGCCGCGCCATTTGTCCGAGTGCGGTGAAACTTGCTTCAACTTGTGCGTAGGTTCTAAGCATATTACAAATTTATTGGACACAATACGTGGCGATGCAGTGTTTTTTTCCCACAAAATTCTCTACTGCGTAGCTCGAGAATAAATCAATACTTTGATCTTCTTAGTTATGAATGAACCGACAGAATTGACATGCCGTGATAGTGAACGTTGTTAAAAACCATTGTAAATATTAAAAACAGGTCTGATTGAGTCACAAGCGTCGGTAAAGTACGATAAGCTGCACCACAATTGTTCGCTATTAAGATAAAGCGGCCGGACAATAGTTTTTAACGTTAATTTCGTAACTAAATTTTAAGTAACCTATGTGGCATGCTCTGAATTGGGGGTAGTCATGTATAGAACACGTCAATTTGACTGCACCTCGCCTGATGGTAAGCTAAAGGCAAAGTCTCGGAAAGAGAGAGTATGCATAATGTCGAAAGTGACACCAGGGAAAGATGTAGTTGATAAACAAGTTATATTTCTGTTGGTAAGGTGAATTAATTAAAGCACATTAACAATAAAATGGTAAACGGAGATAGTTCTGGTTATACTTGTACAAGCTGACCAGCAGATGCATTTGTGAACATATTATTCACCTGTACATCATAATGTATGGCATACGAAGCGATACTTTCTCTACACGTAGTAAGGAAAGTCTTTATTTATTTAAACCATGTCCCGAGATGACACTGTGTGAAAAACTATTAATTATTATGTGGTTAATACATCACGCGTGGAAGTATGAGTCATACATCGGCGCATGACAAACCAGTGAAAGAGAAAAAGCAAACAGACATTTACTAAACAAGTTATGAATAACAACATGGAGATGTTGAGTGAGTCAGTCAGCACATATTGTACTTGTGATACATCAACAAACATTGGACAATATATCAAGTTAAAGTTAGCTCACGGAGGTAAGGCCAAAAGCAGGTGCCCTGAAACCTGAAATGGAAATGTGTCAGAAACAGGTGTCTCACTGCTGTAGTAATTATACAATTTACTAGTTTCGAATCTTTGAATTCCCAAGGATCAAATAATATTTAACTGCACCCTGACGCAATGCAACACAGTGATATCGTCAATCTATGTTATATCACATAAAGTTATGGTTGAAAAGGCTTTGATCTTATAAATCTTCAATGAGAAGTTGGTATCGGTTATGTTACAATTGACTGTTGCCTGCCGCCTGTACTTCTGTATCTTTATTCCAGTCGCGTTCACGTGCCATAAAACTACTTGCGGAACTGTGCAAGCTGCATACAAGTTACATCTAAGTACAGTGAGGCCCTCGTCATTGCTTTATCTTAATGACGATCAATCCTGTTATTGATGTTTTAGTTGGCCTGTTCTTGCGCGAACGTTTTGGCGTTAGTCCATGAAGTTTGCCGGTAACTATAACACCTTATCGATGCAGATACGGTGTAGCACAGAGCGAAGCCTTACGACCAATATAGTGAAGCGTATCACCAGAGAGTCCAATGTCGCAGAGTTCTTTGACCTGTTGCCCACTATCAAGATTATAAATCTAATTAGTTCACACCACAGGTTCACACCGTGTCGTGAACACGGAAATAAATTTCATTGTATAAGCCTTTATTTATACTAGTATTGACGCAGCAAAAAAACTGAAGGTATACTTGTCAATATGTTTTGATTAAGTGTAAAGCATGTGCTACACGGTTGCCAACCGCGGTTGGCAACATAAAAACCAGATTTGCGCTTTGCCCGCTACACGGTTTACAACATGTTGGCAACCATCAGTGTTGTATGAAACGTTGCGTGAGTAGGACGTCTCTACGCTCGCACCGTATATTTACCTATCTAAAGAACAAAGAGTTTTTTTTCTTTTAAAATAAATAAATAATATTCCACAACATTATACACAACGCTATCTAGACCCATAGTCGGCCATAGTAAGCTTTTATAGCTGGTGTTATGGAATCTAGAATGCGTATAAACATACTTATATACTTTTTTTTTATATACATACATATTATACATAGAAACACCCAGACCAATGCAATTCGCCATATTCATGCATACAAGTATTTGCACTGAGCGGGGATGAAACCCGCGCGAGTCTTTGTACGACTCGCAAGTTAAGTCCAAAAGGCAGGGCAAGTCCCTATATAGCTCGAGAAGTTCTGTAATTACTGCTCTTTCCTTTTCTTCCCGTGCCATTTTGGCGCTCGTCGTCGTCCGGTACGTCTGCCTGCGCTCGCCGCTGCCACGCGACTGTCGTTCGCGAGGTTGTAAACAAGCGGCTACACGGTTTCCAGCAAGTTGTAAACCAACTCTTCAACCGTGGTTGCCAACGCAAGCTTCGCTGCCAAGGGTGTTGGAAGGTCAAAAGCAGAGCTCAGGCTTAAAGCATGTGCTACACGGTTGGCAACATTGGTTGGCAACAAAGGTTTACAACAGTGTAGATGGTTGTTTCCAACCAAATTTCGTTTGACCTTCCAACACCCTTGGCAGCGAGGCTTGCGTTGGCAACCACGGGTAGAAGCGTTGGTTTACAACTTGCTGGAAACCGTGTAGCCGCTTGTTTACAACCTCGCGAACGACAGTCGCGTGGCAGCGGCGAGCGCAGGCAGACGTACGCGATGACGACGCTCTCAAAATGGCACGAGAAGAAAAAGAAAGAGCAGTAATTACGGAACTTCTCGAGCTATATAGGGACTTGCCCATCCTTTGGGACTTAACTTGCGAGTCGTACAAAGACTCGCGCGGGTTTGATCCCCGCTCATTGCAAATATTTGTATGCATGAATATGGCGAATTGCATTGGTCTGGGAGTAGGTTAATATTGAGAGTTCTAACTCACTTCGTTCGTTGAACTCTCAATATTACAAATGATCCAGAACTCTCAATGCGTTATTGCGATTGAGAGTTTTAACTCACTTCGTTCGTTGAACTCTCAATATTACAAATGATCCAGAACTCTCAATGCGTTATTGCGATTGAGAGTTTTAACTCACTTCGTTTAACGCAGTCGGGTAAATAGTACGTATGAACGATTCCACGATTTAGCTGGTTGGTGAGTATCCAAGCCTTTGTCGGCACATAACACCCGGCGAGTCTTTTTACTTTGTTACGTGCAATGCTCGATTGCATAGTGCAATATGATACGCAGGTGCATTTGTTATACCTAAATGTACTTGTTGTTGACTGCCAATAATATTCCATAAATGAAATTACTTAACTACTTTTACCGACGACTTCACTATTTAATATTTTGTTTACGAATAATCTTCATATGAAATATATTTTTATGTTAGGTGCCCACATATTTTAAAGTAAATAAATTATTTATATGGTATAATCGTATCCCTCGCCAGGCGGCGCGCGGCGAACCGAGAGTTTGCATCTAAAGTTTGCACTTTGGAGCCCTAAGTATGCTTAGTTGGCTTTTACAAGAGCGACTGTTGCCCTTGAGACGAAAGCCTGTGCCAAATCCTAACTCGTTGTTTAGCAGATGCACCGATTAGCAGGTTAGGTTGGTCCGAAGCTGTTGATAGGAGTCCTAAAATGCATTAGGATATAATATGTTAGATATTCTATACAATACTCAAGCATTGTACAATATCAAGAATTTGTATGTAGTATAGAACACTACATTATAAGCCTTACTCGTTTACCTAAAATCTTCTTGAATTTTAAAATAAATAACAAGTTCTATCTGAGTTTAATGTCTAGGCAAAGTAAGAAATAAATGGCTTACAGCAATGATATTTAATATGATTATCATTGGCTTACAGTATCGGCGCGTTAGAAGCAATCAATCATCATCATCATAGTAATTTAGTTTATTGTTATTCCAGCCAGACTATAATCTATCCCGGTATCAAATTTTAACCGTTATAGCGTGATTGAATAATAAACGTCTAAACATCTTCACAAACTTTCACATTTTTATAATATTAGTAGGAAGTAGGAAATTATTGATCTTTTCGTGATAATTATAATTAATAAGAATAATCTCTCATCTCTCACTAATATTATACAGAGGAAAGATTTGTACTACTACTACTACTAAATCAAGGTTATTTATTTTTTACACGTGGAGTATGTAATTCTACTCTATATTATTCTTTGAAGTTACGTTGGTTGAAAATGCTTACACGTATTACATTAGGGCTGCCACTATTAGTAACTAATGTAGTATCTATAAATTACTATTATTACAAAATCTTATTATATCGATATAATAAAATATTTTATGAATGTTTAATAGGTACCTACACTGGTATCAAATAATTAAGTGAAATTACCTACTCAATGAACATTATGCTCAAATTATTACTAGAAATTATTCAAATCTAGATAATTTAGTTTTGTCCGATCACATTTTATAGCTAAAAATAAATAAAATTATATTATATTATTTAAACTATACTTTTTATTTACGCCATTTACATACTATAATTAGAATTAATTATAAATTTTTTTCTTGTCAGAAAGACTTTTTGAAAAATTATATTAGTTGTATGATGTAAAGTTTAATTAATATTAATTTCAGTAATATTATTATTATTACTTTCATGAAGAATTTACATTACTCGATAATTATTATTTTCATATTATGTAACGTGACGTGATAATTTTTTCCTTTGCGATATGATGGTGTCAACCCTAACGTATTTTGCTAAATTATCAAAAAATTCTTATAAAATCCGGAATCGTTCAGTCAGTGCTTCATTCTAACTTCGTTACACCCTTGAAGACCTTCCACCTTGAAGATCATCCACCTTGAAGACCAATCACCTTGAAGACCAAGCACCTGGCTACAGATTTTTTGTGAGTTCAATCGTCACTATACCTAGCTATAAAAATGTAAGTTTCAAAGTTATCACATAATCTATGTCTTATTTTATTGTTTTAAATTTGTGTCAAGGTTTCTTAAAGAAATGTGTAAGAAATCTTGTCAAATTTTATTAGTTTGAGTGACTACCGAATTAGTGCAATTGACAGACAGAACACACTTAGTTTTCTGAGTTACTAGTTGCAATTATTAACTATTTTATTTATTATATTATGTTTTCAGGTTGGATTCAGAGTACGATAGCGACAACAGCGCGGCGTCGATCGGAGGCGCTAAGTCGAAGGCGAAGCAAGTGGCAAAGGTGGTCCAAAAGCGCAAGTCGCCATCAGCTGCCAAAAGTGCCAGAAGCGAACGTTCAAGGTAAACTTATTACTTATTTAAGATATTTTTAAAACTTGCTACTGAAAGGTGCTGTTGTATTAAATTTTAGTTAGGTATATTTCGTTAGTAAATTCAAGTGTCTAGAGGCCGTTCATTAATAAGTGTACTACACACTCTAAATAATATTAGTGTTCCTTTTTGTTTAACTAGGTTAGCTGTTGAAGTGTCAAAACCTTTTGAAAAAAGCTCTTGCATATTTTAATTTTAAAATTATATTTTACTTACCATTAAATGCTACTTAATAGTTAAAAACCTTCACTATCCTCTATTGCACCCTCTCACAAATTAAAATCTTATCTATCTTTGCTCAACTGCACTGGTACTTCAATAAACAAGAATGGACCTATACACAAAGTTATTTGACTGCATGGAAGATCTTTCAAACACTTTCACAAGACGAATGGCGCAATACGAAGAAGACTTGAAGAATGCTGGGGGTGAGTCAACCATCCATAAAAGTGTTGCGAGCATCTCTCGAGACTTCACTGAGTTTAAGGGCGTTGTGTGGAAGACCTTGAGTGCCTTGAAATCCCAGATGGAGTTACTCGTGAAGGGCTTGGACAGGCATGAGATGTCATCAAGAGCGAAAGTTCTTCTCCTGCATGGTCTTCCTGAGGAAAATACAGCAGATCCTACGGGCAGTGTCGTAGAGGTGTTCTCGAACAAGATAGGTGTTATTGGTGTCACAGCTAAAGACATAGCCGTTTGCCATCGCCTGGGGAGTGACACTGGTAGGCCTCGTCCACTATTAGTGAGGTTCGAAAATCGTACGACCCGTAGTGTAGTTTGGCGTAATAAATCAAAACTCAAAGGCACGGGTCTAACCTTATCGGAGTTCCTCACAAAGCCCAGACACGACCTATTTGTATGCGCTAGGAAGCATTATGGTGTGAGACAGTGCTGGACCTCCGATGGAAAGATAATTGTCCAAGTCACGGATAACTCGCGGCATAAGATCGAGTCGGCGGCTGAGTTACAAAAACTTCTAGCGAGATATCCAGTGGGCGAAGCGACATCTGCCAGTATGGGAACGACTTCGCAGAGGAAACCGCGCAAGTAGACACACAATCTATCTGCCTTCATAATTATTGTTATATTTTCCGTTGTTTTCACTCATTAATATTTATTTATTTTGTTATTGGCGGTCAGTTGCATTTATAATATGTTATTGTTTTGCTTTTTAACACTTTGACGTATTTGACGTAAAGCTTTTTTGTTATTGTTTCTTTAGTTCCTTTCGGAACAGGCTAAGGTACTATGACCATGCTGCCTTGTTATCAGTTTTCTTTGTGTCATTGTATGTTTCATTCGTTCGGAAACGCCAATAATTTATCTTAGACTATTAGTATTTTTGTGTAATATTTACTTTAAAAAAAATTGTTTATGCCATGCAACTAGCGAGTGCATAGAGGATAGGTGAAATGTAATCTTTGAGACTTATTATTTATATTATATAATTCATTTAATTAGTATTCAGATATAAATTATTATTATTTATTTATTTTTGTATGTCTGAAGATTCAGACGATACTTCAGACTCAGATGATAGTTTTGCTTCCTGTTCTTCTTCGGTTGGGTCCAGTGACAGTTTCACCAGTACATCTGGTAACAATGATGCTGTTCAGCTGTGTAACGAACTGTCCTCTGCTTTTTCAGCCTTCCCTTATTATTTTAATGTTGTCCACATAAATGCTCAAAGCATTCCTGCACACTATTCTGACCTTCTAGCTTCTTTTAATTCTAACTTCGTACATGCTGTCCTTGTCTCTGAATCTTTCCTTAAGCCTCCACTCCCTTCCACCCAGTACTCTCTACCTGGGTATAAGCTTGTGCGTGTTGACAGAATTGGTAAAGGTGGCGGTGGAGTTGCTGTGTATCTTCGTGGGGATATCTCTCATAAAATTGTTGACCAGTCTCCAGGTGTATACTCCAATTTTACAGAATATCTTTTCATAGAAATAGATTTTAAACACACCAAGGCGCTACTTGGCGTATACTACAGCCCTGTTAGCAACATTGACTACTTTTCTGCTTTCGAAATACAACTGGAAAATTTTTCGTCAATGTATGAGCACAGAATTATACTCGGAGACTTCAATACCTGCTTGCTAAAAAATGATTCACGCAGCCGTAAACTCTGCTCCCTTGTCTCTTCTGTGGACATGCACATTCTTCCCCTTAGAGCCACACATAAGGTTCCCAATACTCAGCCCTCGCTACTGGATCTCATACTAATCTCCAACCCTCATAAGGTGGCCTCACACGGACAGTTATCCGCTCCCTTTTCTTACCACGATCTTCTATACCTCTCCTATAAACTGCGTCCTCCGAAACGCAAGAGTAAATTTCTTCTTCTTCGTAATTTTAAAGACATGGATCTGGAGCGTTTGGGTGGTGATGTGGATGGTGCCGACTGGTCATCTGTTTATGATTGTGATGATCTGGATGGAAAAGTGTCTATTTTCACCAGCACATTGCTGGCCATTTATGATGTGCATGCGCCTCTTAAAAGGGTAAGAGTTAGACATCATCCTGCGCCATGGCTTTCTCCATCAATCAAAAACATTATGTCGAAGCGAGATAAGGCCAAGCGTAAATATATCAAGTGCCCGTCTGAAGAGGCGTTGAACTTTTACAAAAAATTGCGTAATCGCTGCAATCGTCTGTGTAGGGATGCGAGACGAGACCATATTCACAAGTCAGTTGAAGGCCTTAACACTTCCCAACAATGGCAGTTCCTAAAATCCTTGGGGATCGGTAAGGTCACCCATGATAACCTTACTGATATGGATCTCAATGCATTAAATGCCCATTTTTCAGCCCCTCCAACTACTATTCCTAGTGACGTTAAATCTTCTACCTTAATTTCTCTCTCTTCTCTTCCACTACCTTTGAATGCTCCCTTCTCTTTTCAACCAGTAACAGAAGCGGATATTAAAAAACATTTAAAATCTATATCCACGAGGGCGGTCGGTGACGATGGCCTTCAACTTCAAATGCTTCTCCCCATTGTAGATCTGATCCTTCCTATCCTCACCCACATTGTGAACTATTCCTTATTCTCTAACTTTTTTCCGTCTTCGTGGAAAAAAGCATCTGTTATACCTCTGCCCAAAGTACCCAATCCTACAACACACTCCCAATTCCGCCCCATTTCTATCCTACCCATCTTGTCGAAGGTACTTGAGAGTATTGTTCACGATCAACTGACCTATTACCTCTCCTCTAATGGCCTGTTGAGTCCTTTCCAGTCTGGCTTTCGCCGTGGCCATAGTACTGTAACAACTCTAGTCAAAGTAACAGATGACATTAGATTGGCCATGGAGCACAAACAATTAACAGTGATGGTCTTATTGGACTTCAGCAGTGCCTTCAACTCAGTTGATTTTGACATACTCTTAGGTATTCTTTCATCCATCAATGTTTCTGACTCAGCAATTACTTGGTTCAAGTCCTATCTCGAGGGACGCTCACAATCTGTTAGAGTGAATGACGCTTTCTCCGATTGTTGTGACTTAGAAGCAGGTGTTCCTCAGGGTGGCGTCCTTTCTCCTCTTCTCTTCTCTGTTTTTATAAACGCCATCACGAAGGTTCTAACCTCGCATTATCATCTCTACGCAGACGACTTGCAAATATATCGACATTTTAAAGCTGATGATCTAACTGGGGCTGTGGCTGCCATCAACAATGACCTTGAAAACATCCATATCTGGGCCCAAACCTTTGGACTGCTTGTTAACCCAAAAAAATCTCAAGCACTCATTGTTGGTGGTAGATACATGCTCCGCCTTCTGAATCATGATGCCCTGCCTCCAATAACGTATGATTCTGTAGCCATTGAATACTCCAAAAGTGCTAAAAATTTAGGCGTGCACATAGACTCCATGCTTGCCTGGGATGTTCACATCGCGGAGATGAGTAGGAGAGTATACTGCTCATTTCAATCTCTCAAACGTCTCCAGACACTCCTACCTCTTCAGACTAAAGTTACTCTTGCACAATCTCTTCTACTCTCGCTGTTAGACTATGCTGATGTCTGCTTTCTCGATGCATCGGAGGAACTGCTAAACAAACTTGAGCGCCTGCAGAATTTGGGAGTCCGCTTTGTCTTTGGTCTGCGAAAATACGACCATGTGACGGAATATCGCAAAAGACTGAACTGGCTCCCTATTCGGCAGCGCCGTAATCTTCACATTCTTACGCTTCTCTATAATATTCTTCATAATCCAAATGCTCCAACTTATCTGCAGGAACGCTTTGAGTATCTTGTACCCAGGGGTAAACCCTGTCGAGTTTCTTCCTCTCTTCTGCTTCGTACACCAGCACATAGTTCCAGTTGCTATGATGGATCCTTTACGGTCCGGGCGGTACGTCTTTGGAACGCGCTCCCTCACTCCATTCGCGAAAGCAATACTCTGGACATCTTCAGGAGAAGGACTAGGGAACATTTCCTGTCACAATAATTTAGTCTGTTTATATCTATATATTTATATATATTTACGTATTTATTTATGTCTATGTATGTGTATAGTTTGTATATATGTAGGTACATGTATATGTGTATGTATAATTATGTTTAGGTGTATGTATGTATGTATGAATATGATTATGTATGCTATAATATGTGTGTATTGTGTATAATGTACCTGTTTAGGTACACCTTCTTATTCGTGTTCCTTTTTATTTTGTTTTTTATTTTTTCATTTTTTATCTGTTTTTATGTACACTTCACATCCCCCTTCACGACCACAACTTCTCTGCTACTCAAAGGTTTGCTGGTAGAGAACTCATTTTGAGTTAAGCTCGCCTTTGTACATGTTCTTTGAAATGTTTTTTGTATGATCTCTGTATTAGTTGTGTACAATAAAGAATTAAGAATTTATGTTATATGTGCGATTTATTTATTTTAATTGGTTCCTTGGTTTATTGGTAAGATACTGATGATGAAACAGATCAGGGTTTGATTCCCACTTAGATAAAAGTAACTGTGAGTACGGATACACAGATCAGGGTCCGATTCCCATTACGAATAAAAAGTACCTAAGTGTGATGCTCATAATGGTTTAGTCTGTTAAATGTATAGTTTATTCGTAACATGCATAGATTTCATTAAATTAATTGAAGTAAAACTCTTGACAGTTTACGCGAAAATAACACATTTAAATGAAACTATTTTAACGGATTCCCGTGACCATGACTGCTGAAAAGCAACCGAAACGTAGGGTTCAGTGTACATAATAAAGTACGAGTAACACCAAATAATCTGACATAGAAGCCGTTAAAAATAGTTTTCCGAGTACTTGCATGTAATAACTATTCGTAGACTCATAATATTATTTAATATGTTTACAGATCGGATCTAGAGTTCGATTGTGGCAGCGTAGAGAGGAGCGAGGTCGTGCCGTCGAGAAAGCGTCCCGTCAAACGCAAGTCACCTGCCAAAAGCACCTCGAACGACTCAAGCGAATGTCCAAGGTAATTATTAGGTACTTCATTACATTAGTGAAATTTTTGAAGCATTTAGTATGCTAACTATTCAAATCGATTAAGATTGGAAAAAGTGAATGCTCAAGACGGGACTTGAACCCGCGACCTGTCCCTTACTGATATTTTCCAATCTTAATCCATTGGTAATATTCTTATAACCAGCTGCTGCAAAGTGTGGTTATGGTACCAATTAAAATATAGTCAATTATTTTACGTAATAGCTAAATTCAAGTAGGTACGTATAGAGCAACCAGGTCACATACTAAATAATGTTAGTTTTGTTATTTTTGTTTATGTTATATTATTATGAGTGATTTATCTATTTTACAGGCTAATTGGTTTGGTAGTGAGTGACCGTAACTGCGATACCTGAACCTGGGTTCGAAACACATTAGAATCAAACTTTGTGTGTTGATCATGAGCATGACTGTCATTTATTCTGTCTTCACGTAATTTAATTGACGAAAATATATAATAAAAAACGATGCCGATGACGACTCCCTGCGGGTGGCAGTGGCGCTCCGCCTGGGCTGCAAGGTGTGTGAATCTCACATATGCATCTGCGGCTCCATGGTGGAGGAGGACGGCCACCACGCACTGAGCTGTCGTCGCTGCACAGGCAGGTTCCCGCGTCACCATGCCCTCAACGACCTAGTCCGAAGGGCTCTCATATCCGCGAACGTACCATGCGTGATGGAGCCCCCGGGTCTCAGCAGATCAGACGGGAAGCGGCCTGATGGTTTGACTTTGGTGCCGTGGAAAAACGGTAAGTGCCTGGTGTGGGACGCTACTTGCGTCAGTACTGTCGCCCCCACGCATCTGAGTCGCACCATCAGAGCCCCGGCGGCGGCGGCTGAGGACGCGGCGAGCAAGAAAAGGGCGAAATACGCCGCAATGGAGTCGCAATATTACTTTGTGCCCATTGCGGTGGAGACTATGGGCAGCTGGGGAATGGAGACGAAATCACTGATCACGGAAATTGGCCGCCGTATCCACGAGCAGGGCGGGGAGCCCCACTCCGGCTCGTTTCTGGGGCAAAGGATGGCCATCGCAATTCAGCGTGGCAATGCTGCCAGCGTCATGGGCACCTTTGTGCCGGGAACGATACGGGGTGGGTTATTTGATGTGACATAGTTATAGTAACTACTGTAATTATTTGACTATTAAAATTGATTAATAATATGTTAATAATTGTTTATGGTGTATAACACAAGAGATTAAAATACTAAATAAAAATTTTATATATTTACAAACAAATAAATTAATTAATAAATAGCTAAAATAAAAAAAATATATAATTATTTTTATTAACTTTACAACATCACTTAATTCATATTATTTACAATATATATGTGTCATTTAGGGTCATTTAAATAGTTACATTATTTGGTGTAGCTACTTGGTTTAGGATCATTAAGTTAAAATAGTTATTTAGTATAGTTTAATTACTTACAGTACTTAGCTATTTATTTTTTGTGTAAGTACTTAAGGTATTAACAGGGGACTCTCTGTTTCAGAACTTCTAAGAAAAAGACTACGCAACAGGGCTACGACATCTTCAATCTTTGCGGTGAAACTCCCACCGTCAATACCGGCAAAGCTCCAGCCACATCGGTGCTGTACAATCGGGTGGCTAACGGTCAAACGAGGCGGACGGTGCACACTGAGGGTTCCTTCCACGTCGAGTTGAAAGTGTACAACTCGGCCGACGTTCAAGAAGGTGGCGACGACCTCTGGAAGAAAACCCTGTTGTGGCTAAAGCTGCGGACTGATGAGGACTCCCCTCACTGGGCTCATCTACAAAAGTTCGTAAGACAAGCCAGTAAGTTGTTCGACGACTCGGAAGTCACCTTTTATTCTAATAAAATTAAAATTAATTAGGTTAAGCTTATTATAATGTAACTATATTGTAAGTAACTATATTACTATACAATAAATACAAATAATATATAATACAAATAAATATTTTTATTGTCCATGTGTCCATATTTACTGACCATCATAAATTTCAATTAAAAATTCTATCCTAATCTGTGTGTTTTACATATTAATATGCCATACTGTCATAGCTGTGATGTAAGCGTAAATGGTAAGAAATGGATAGGACACTTAAGGAGTAAAATACACCGACAGTCAGTTAATGTAATTGTTTTAGATCGAGGCATAGAGAAAGTGAACTCTGCTTTTAAAAATCGATTAGCGACATATAGATTACATACTCTTGACACAAACGAACAGATATCTTTACCTGTTTTCTTAAAAAACCTTCATGGTAGGGTCAAATCTTTAATAGATCAGTCTCTTGCAGCTCACACTTGCCTAAAGGTTAACTTTGAAATATATTCTAAGTTCGTACTGCTTAAACACAACATACCAGAAGTTAAGTCATTTGGCACCAAAAATATAATTATATGTATGAACTATGATTTTACAAAGATTTTTACAGATGTTACTAACCAGTTACTAAAAAAGGTAGATGAATTTGAGGAGCGGGATTCTGGTTGGACTTTTCTCAATAACTGTTACATGGAGGTAAATATAAATAGATATCAACCGCTTCGTGGTTCAAGATTTATTGATTTACCTCCGAATATAAAACATAAAAAGGCATGTGTAAATATTCGTAACAATGATATGTATTGTTTCCTGTGGTCGGTCACGGCAGCTCTTTATCCTGCAATTAGAAACATTCAGAGAGTGTCGTCTTATCCTAATTTTTTAAATCTGTTCAACATTGAAGGCATGTCATTTCCAGTATCTTTTGCCGATATACAAATGTTTGAAAAAAACAACCCAAAATTAAGAATTAATGTATATGGTTTAGAAAATGATAAACAGATTACAGGACCTTTATATAAATCACAGTACACTATCGATAACAAAAAAACGGTTAATTTACTATTACTAGAAAAAGGCAGATACTCGCATTATTGTCTTATCAAAGATTTATCTCGTTTGGTAAGAAAACAAATAACAAATCATAATGGGAAATTATTTTTTTGTGATGAGTGTTTGCTATTTTTTAGATCAAGCATGGAAATTGATTCCCATGTCTGTGCTGGTGTATTGACTCAGCTCCCGCAAAAAGGTTCAGTGATAGAGTTTAAAAACTATGAAAGGAAACAAGATGTGCCTTATGTAATTTACGCAGATTTTGAAGCCATGTTGGTTCCAGTGCAGGGGTGCAACCAGAATCCCTCTCTTGCGAGTACCTCAGTTTGTCAGGTACATATTCCTATAGCATTCGCTTATTATATAGTTTGTTCGTTTGATAAAAGTAGAAATCGTTTAGTATCATACCGTGGGATGGATTGTGTAGATAAATTTATTGATAATATTTACCGCGATGTTCAATTGATTAACAACCATCTGTCGAATAGTGTACCACTTATATTCAACAACGAAGATTCTGTTAAGTTTAATGAAAGCACTCGTTGTCATATTTGTCAAAATTTACTAATCACAGACAGAGTTAGAGATCACTGTCATTTAACTGGCCGATATCGGGGAGCCGCACATAACTATTGTAATTTAATGTATAAACTACCAAAATTTATACCAATTTTCTTCCATAACCTTTCAGGTTATGATTGCCATCTTTTTATTAAAAAATTAGGAGAAGCTCGCGGTTCACTCAAAATCATAGCTAAAAATAAAGAGTTATATATTTCTTTTACAAAGTTTATACAAGTGTCTAGAAATGAATGCGTACAGCTCCGGTTTGTGGACTCCTTTAAATTTCTATCTACTAGTTTAGACAAATTAGTAAAAAGTATGAAACCACATCAGTTTCTCCATTTAAAAAACAATTTCCCATGCCCAAAGCAATTCAAATTACTTACGCGAAAAGGTGTATATCCTTATGATTATATGAACAACATAAACCGCTATAAGGAGACGGTCCTGCCTGAAGAGTGTTATTTTTATAATTCATTAAATAATCAGAAAATTTCATTAGCAGATTACCAGCATGCTAAATTAGTGTGGTCTGAATTTAAAATAAAAAATCTAGGTGACTATACAGATCTTTACCTTAAAACTGACGTACTTTTGTTGACAGACGTTTTTGAAAACTTTAGAAATACTTCTAAGCGATATTATCAACTTGATCCCGCTTTTTACGTTACCGCTCCTAGCTTATCATGGGACGCGATGCTCCTCAAAACGGGAATTACGTTAGAACTTATTGATGATTTAGCGATAATAAGACTAATACAAGAGGGTATAAGAGGAGGTCTTTGTATGAGTTCTCATCGTTATGTAAAAAGTAATAACAAATATATGGAAGGTTATGACCCTCAACAAGATGATATATTTATTGTATACTTAGATTGCAACAATTTATATGGATATGCCATGTGTCAACCTTTACCTTTATCAAACTTTAGGTTTCTTGATAAAAATGAGATAGAAAATCTGGACATCACGAATATAAAAGATGATGCAGATTATGGGTTCATATTAGAAGTAGATTTACTTTATCCTAAATATTTACACCATCTTCATAATGACTTGCCATTTTGTCCCGAGAAAGGTGTGCCTCCTGGAGGCAAGACATCTAAACTTGTCACAACTTTATATGATAAATATAAATACGTAATACATTATGTACATTTGAAAAATTGTATTAAGCATGGTTTAATACTAAACAAAGTGCATCGCGTTATAACTTTTAAACAGAAGACTTTCTTAAAAAAATATATAGACCTTAATACCGAGCTTAGACAAAAAGCAAAGACCGAATTTGAGCAAGATTTTTTTAAATTGCTTAATAACAGTATATTTGGTAAAACGCTAGAAAATAGTGAAAATCGAGTAAAAGTTCACTTATTGAATCAGTGGAGCGATAGTGATAATAAAACGAAAAAGAGATTAAGTGCCGATACCTTGATTGCTAGACCTAACTTTCATAGTGCCTCTATATTTTCTGAGAACTTAGTTGCTATTCAAATGAAACTCGAAAAAATTGTTTTGGATAAACCCATATATATAGGTTTCTCTGTGTTAGAACTATCAAAAAAACATATGTACGATTTTCACTACTCTATTATGCGTCCACATTACAGAGAACTTATCAAATTATGCTATACGGATACAGACAGCTTTATTTATAAAATTGAAACTAACGACTTTTACAATGATATCAAAAACTACTTTCTAAGTTATTTTGATACTAGTAATTATAGTACAAGTAATCCCTATAGTTTGCCAATTTTGAATAAAAAGGTGCCAGGTCTATTCAAAGACGAAATGGGAGGTAAAATAATAAGGGAATTCATTGGCCTACGTCCCAAATTATATTGTATACAATCTGAGCAATGTACTTTGAAAAAAGCTAAAGGTGTTAAGAAATGCGTTGTGAGAGACTTACAAAAATCAGATTATAAAGAAACGCTAACCAATAATGAAATAACTCGTAAACAAAATTTATTATTTAAATCTTTGAAACACGAGTTAGTAACACATAGTGTCAACAAAGTTGTATTATCATCCAATGACGATAAGCGTTATATATTAAAGGACAACATTCACACTCTTTCTTGGGGCAATTGCTCAATTTTAGGTTGATAGTGTTTAATTGAAATTTATGATGGTTGTGCATGTTTAAGTTTTCTATTATCTTGTTAATATATTTGCATTGATATAAATAGGATAAGTACGATATTGCGCTGTATCTATGTTTAAGTTTTTATCTTTTAAAAATGTTTGTCTTTTCTCTTATTTTACAAATAAATACATATGTAATCATAATTTCGTTTCGTTTGAATTAACATCCTAAACTATTGACATAATTGAGAAGCTTTGCGAGACACATAAGTAAAGGGTAAACTGAAACTGAAATCAGACTAGTTAAAATTTTCATGTCTCAACCTGTTCTATAACCGATGCAGTAGAGACGATAACCCTTCATAGAAATTTTTTGCTTAGCTATTCATGATGCTTAGCTAATATAAATACGTGTTTCAACATGATAGGATTTGAAAATTTGCGACACACATATTATTAAAATGAAAACTGAAACTGAATCAGGCTTGTCATCATTTTCATGTCCTAACCTGTTCTATAACAGTTACATTAGGAACCTTTCTTAGATTTTTTTGTTTAGCTATTCAAAATGCGTGTTTCAACAAGATGCGATTTTCATGTTCCTACTTGTTTAACGTATTTTGTTGTTTAAAGCAATATGAACCATGGTGTGCATAACTGATGAAATAGTATCAAATTTCAGACACAGTTGCTATATAATAGCGTTATTAATTTACTAAATTCATTACTTCATTCTGCATTTATCACTCACGAAGTGGTTCACTAGTACATAATACGTGCTACTTTAAATTTATCAATTAGTTTACACATCGACATACAACATGGTAAGATATTTATTTGATAAACTTATACAATATTGTGTTAGATAAAATGTAACATGTACTAATGAAAATCTATTTATTGTTTCAGATCCCAAACGTAAATTTATTCGCGGTAGAAACCACGGAAGAAACTGAAGAAAGAAACGATGTGCAAAGTGGATTGTATTCACCAGAATCGCTTCCAAATGCGCAAGATCCATATGCATTTGAGGAAGAAAATGAACGATTATGGATCGCAGCTCAAAATGCATGTCGAAAACCTAAAAAGGATGTCGGAAGAAAAAAATCTACGCGTAACTCAAAATCAAAAATAGTGAGTAAAATCTTAAAGAAACATAGTCATGCTCAACCTTCATACGTCATAAACAGTGAACCGACTAAAGGACGGCGTTTGATCAAAATTGTGATTAAGGAGCTGAGGGGATCAAGTGAGAGTGAAGATTATAACGAGGAGATAATAAAGGCACAATACATTGTAAAAGATCCGGTTGACGAAATTTCAGATCAAACCGAAAAATTAATACATAATATATCAAAAAAATTATGCGGCTATTCTTTCCCTAATATTTATTAATAATAGTTCTTGTTTTGAAATCTTCCTAACTAGATTATAAATGTATAATATAGGTGTAGTGTAAGTTTGTAAATATTTGTATGACATTTGTATTGAAATTAATATTTGATAAATATATTTTAAAATTATTTACTAAATGTAGTCTATTATTGTGTAAAAATATGTCATACCAAGTATTATGTGATAATGTATATTAGAGGTGTTATTGAAAAATAAAAATCAATGTAAGATTTAAACTTTGTTTTATTAAAATATATATCAGAAAAATTTACATGATTATCCACATACCATTTTTTTATACAAATAACATTTGCTAAAGCACAATGCTTCTTGTGATTGATACAGTTAAAATTCTTATTTTTGCTATACATTTTAATCAAGGACTGTAAATTACAGGATCCCTTATCTTCTATATTAACTGGGGTACTATTTGAACATAATTCCTTAACCCATTTCATTTTTTCTAAACCTTTCACAATTATAGTTTTATTTTCTAAATAAGGTATAATGATACGTTTAAATTCTCTATGGTCTATGTAGCCTTCACTCCAATATAACCCTCGATTACGTTCTAACCATCTCGTTTGCTTTTTTTCTTCTTGTGATAAATAATTAAATGAATATGGTGGTTTAATTAGAAAAGTTTGAGTATAATACTCTGTAGCTAAAGCCAACTCCTTAATGATAAAATTGTTATTTTGAGCTTTAAATCCTTGTAAATCAACAATAATGATATTTGTATTCATGATATTTTCTTAACAATATTGCTTAGTGGTTTATATTCCACGATACAGTCGTTGAGAATAAGGCAGTATCCTGAAGTCTGATCAGGTATTTCTTGCTCACTTTCAATTTCAACACGTACATCAACAACAGGACCTGTTTTTAAGTTATCTACCTGTCTACAGCAATCAATAACAAATAGGGGAGCGATATCCTTAAATTCTTTTGGAGACATTAACGGTTCTGCTCGACTTCCATAGTAAGACTGTTGAAATTTAACGTATTGCTCATATATTATAGCTATATTGTTATTAGAAAAGTTTGCGTTTAAATTTTCATAAGGATAATATGTAGAATTGAGATAAACTTTGACCTCGCGTAAATTGCAGTGATCAAAGCGAGACATGTCTGCACTTGAATTATTTTTTCTATTTGTTTGTAAACCTATAATTACATATCTAGGCTTTTCAATTTGGGATGAAGTTTTAACAGACCACGTGTGTTTTGTAGTTTTAGGTAACAGAGGATATTCATATAGATCCCAATTTCTAAACGCTAATTGTAAAGATCTATCTTTATCTAAAACTTTAAGGAAATGAAGCTTTGCTTTATCAGAAACTTTTACATGCGGTACACGCCATATAATTTGTTTAATTATTATATCTTCTACAATTTCGCCTGTACTTAGTTTTAAAGAGTTGAGATTAGTATTACTTCGTAACAAGATTAATTCGTGTTTGCAGTTTATTATAACCTTTTTATAGTCTTCAGCAAATCCAAAAATAGTATTGAGAGGAATAGAGGCTGAAAAATGTCCTTCATCTACATTTTTAACACCATCGATATCCCAACCCCAAGCCTTAGATATTTTCGCATCACTTTCATTCATACTTAATAATGATTTCATTGTTGTAGTGATCCCAGCATTTTTAACTTTATCGATTTCTATTCCATTCAGTTCATATCGCATATCTTGAAAGAAGTAAAGTAAGAAGTTATTTGTAAAATGAACGGATGTGGCTCTGCTTCCGTCCCCTTTCTTTACAATCACAGTTCCTTCTAAATATAAGGTACTCGCTGATGGGAGTACGTATAAATCTTGTTGATTAATCGGTATACGAATCTCATCATTCCTATTAAAGGTAGTTACGTATGGTTTATATGAATGAAATTCAACTCCATCTATAGTGTTGTCGTTCGTAGGTAATGATAATATATCTAACATGCTCATTTTAGTAATCCAATAAATTGTAGAAATTTTTTATTTTCTAGAGATAATTTTCGTTTGTTTTTAAAGGTTCTCTTGGAGACAGCTCGATATAAACTACCAATTTTAGTTTGGGGAGTTACATATTTATTTATTTTATCGAAGAGTATCATTTTTTTCTAAGATGTAAATACAGCTGTACTTCCTCACCTCGTAAATTTACTAAATTATTGTTTATATCCAATAAACGAATGTGAACACTATTGAGAGCATTTTGATTGATAGGAAAGTAAATTATGTTCTTCGGAACTTCTACGATCCGATAACCAGGTGGTACATTTGGAGCAAATTCGTGAATAATATGGCAAGGTTTGCCGTTGATAAACGATCCTGTGACTATGTCACATTCGATTCTGACCACGGTTGTTGCTAAAATGTTTACTGGAAGTTGAGATACGTGTTTTATATTGGCTTCCAAAATCTGTTCACCAAACCCTAATAATCCCCCCAGCGAATTACTATTTTCAAAATGAATATCTTTTGTGCAAAAGACAGATGTTTTCAACGTATTATTGTTGCAATCCAATTTAAATGATACATCTTTAATGTTACTTTTTATATAATCATTTATATCTTGAAGTTCATAAGCACCCTCGGGTAATTCAATAATTTCATTTTGCCCATAATAAAACTTATTATTCCGATTATCAATATTTGGAATAGAATTAAAGGTAGAGAAATAAATAAGTGCACACTCATATTCTCCTTCAAGTTGTAGCGCAGGAGAATAATACGTGGATAACATAGATGTATTACCAGTTATAGACAAGGTAAAAGACATTGTGCAAATGATACAACTTAAACAAAGCAATATCATATATAGTATTTATTCCAGAAACAATTCAAGTATTCTAAACATAAATGACCACAGTTTATTGAATTAAATTGTTGATATCTATTATAATTATAAAAAATATCTCTCGTCTTTAGATAACGTATTAATTCTAAAGGGGGTTTCAAATCCCCAAAACTATCGAAATATTCACAATAATTATTTACTTTTATATATGCTACCCAATGTGTACCATCATTAATAGAATTATCTAAATTAATAATACCGCATTCAATGCGTTTCGCGTATCTCGGTAGTTCATCTCTCATAAAAACTCCTCGAAAATATGGAATATTCCTCGCATTGTTCAGTATATCAATGTTGGTTAAAGCACGATTAGGTAGGTTTAAAGCTAGTTTTTTGACGGTAATATAAATAAACCATTACCCTTTTTATACGGTTTAACATATAAACCTCTACCTAATGCAATAGATTCAATGGTTTTGTTGTGTCGTTCAGATTCACGTAATCCTTGTTGAGCTGTCTTATACTCATTAACCGTCTTTGCAATACCTGCTGCACCTCCAGCTAGCGCCCCTAAGGCGGACAACCCCGCGAATATAGGAATTAACGGCAAAATACCTCCAGTTTTTGGTAGAGGAATAATCCGAGGAATCTGAATTTTACCATTGCAAGAAAACAAATTCTTTGCAGCTAAATACGCTTGTTTTATTGTTGATTTATTATTTTTGGACTTAGTCTTTTTTATTTTTGATCGAATTTTAGAAACAAGTGTTTTAAACGTTTTAATACCAGCTCCTGACTTTAGTTTAGCTTTCATTACTTTACTAACTAACCAAGAGGCCATTTTTTCACCCTTACTCGCCGTTTTAGATTTCAAACGACGCTTCGCCATAGTAAGCAAACGTTGATCTGCTTTGTGACGTTTATTTAAATCAGAATAATTTGAATACGCTATATCGTGATGTTTACAGGCTTCATCTAGAGCATTTACTCCTTTGTCACCTCGTAATAATCGTTCACGTAGTTTCGTTCCTGGACCACAATAGTTGTAACCAGGTAAATGTGCTTCAAAAGGCAAATTATTTATTATACTATTTACTAGTCCTCCTCCATGCATTTCTTTCTGTATAATGAGTGATATTATGAAAATACAAAACATATATACTGTAATCACACAACCTCATTTTTGTTTATCCAACTATTTTCATTTTCACTAAAACCTAACCATTTAACTAATAGTTTATTACCTTTTCTCTTTAATACTTTCTCAATTAAGTATATATCCGAATGTTTTGTTTTCTGCAGTTCTTGTTCATAAAAGGAACCCAAAATTGGTTGCTTTCGTTGATCTTCTATTTCATAAGTAATCGGATTGGTCTCATTTATTTTAACAACTTTGAATATTTCAGTTGACCAATTAGGAGTGTATCCTTTTTGAAACTGGCCTTTATATTTGCTAATTCGAACGTGATCACCTGTATTAAATTTATGTTTTTTTACTAGAGGTTGCTTTTTATAAGACTCTGTAATGTTAATTAAAACGTTTATTTTATTTTTGGAACTAACGTCTTTCGGTTTGTATTTTGTGATTCGATGTACAGTATTATTGTAATCATGAACTATATTATACAAAGGTTGACCTAACCATTTATAATTACCGATAAAACTAAAATATTTGTACAGTTTGCTTTTGAGAGTTCTAATCACTCTTTCTACAATAGACGCTTTTTTAACCGAATGTGTAGAGTAATGATTTATTTGCGACGAACTCATTAATTTATGGAATTCGTTGTTATAAAATTCTTTACCTAAATCAGTTTGCAAATTCCTAGGAGATCGACCTGATTTTACTAGTAAACTGTGAAAAGCCTTCGTTATGTCAGATTTACATTTGGTTTTAACTGGTATTGTCCAAACGTACTTTGAGAAAGTGTCTATAATAACAAAAATGTATTTAAAACTATTATTATCTTTTGCATGACTTTGCATATCAATCAAATCCGCTTGCCATAAATCATCTACATCTTTTAATATTACACGTCGACGTGAAAAATTTCTTCTTGCTGCTCTATGAAGTTCATCAACAACCTGTTGTTTACTCATTGTTTCTCCACAAGTTTTAACGAAATGATATTATTAACTTCTGTTTTTGTATAATATTGATCTAAATATTCCTTTATGGTAGATAAAATATTTTTACTGAATTCACTCGTCAGAGTATCAACGTATTCTTTATTCACTGCATCATCTGCGTCTGTAGGGTAATTAATACCCTTCAATCTTGCTGAGTTTAAATTAAAATCACCATTTTCTGACTTCAATAGTACTTTTTTTACAATGTTGTGGTTAGAATCTAATAATTTATCAACGTACTCTTTATTAACAACATCATCTGGTGATGTAGGGAATTTCACACCTCTTAATCTAACTAAGTGCAAATCAAAGTCTCCGTTTTCTGATTTCACCAATGCTTCATGTGGATCAAAGTATATTTCGGTTCTACGCAAACGTTTGTGAATGTGATGACCGAATTTATCAATATTCATTTCTAAAGGAACCGTCCTGTAGTAAGTATGAAATAGGACTAGTAAATTTACATGAGTGAAACATTATTTATTATTATCTCCTATAGAACGCTGGCTGCTTCACGGTTGTTAATAATACCACTCTCTCGTAACTCTTCAATAATTGAAATAATTTCGTTATTTACTCCAGTATTACCTGCGTCTCGTGATGCCCATAATATCTTCAACCGTTCAACTAGTTCATTCGGATCATCCCAGTATATATAATCAGTATTTTTTTTTAGCTTTTTTACTAGAAAAGGCATACCTGCTCCATGAACATTTAAATTTTCAATCCTTGAACTTTCATCATTTTTATTAAAGAGTGGTTTTATTATTTGAGTATATTTTAAACCTTTATTACTTTTGATAGGTTTAGAAGGATCAAAATCTCGCCTATGAGCGTTTGTATCTATCAACATAGTTTTATAATTTATTGTATCGCCTTCAGTTACTAGTGTTGTATCAGGTGTTTTCTTCATCAGTAATTCCATTAAACCCACTGTTTTGCTATATAGACGTCCAGCTACAATGATACTGTCTTTAGAAATAGTTATCTCAGAAGACCCCATAAAAAGATTTCCTCTTTCACTTCTTATACCAAAAGGTATATTTTCATTGGAGACTATGGGTGCTGACCACGAAGTATGAGGACTTTCATTAACCGGTGTTTCAAAAGATATTGTGCTTATATTGTCAGGTATATCATTTTTACTAGATTCACTACTAACATTACTATCATTTTCTTCCGGGTAATCATTATTTAAATCAGCGTGTGAATCATTAGGACTTAGTTTTAGTTTGTTGACGGTGTCTATAGATATATCATCATATTTTCGTTTTTTTATTTGTTTAATCTGTTTTGGAGTTTCATAATTTTCGTTTAATTTGGAATTTTTATTTGTAATTATATTTAAAGGTTCGATTATAGGTTTTAAAACAGATTCCATGAACATATTATTAGTAGATTCATTGTCTCGCATCATTTTAATTTTCTTTCTCACCGATTCAGCTGATTTAATTATTTGTTTTTTCAGTTCTTGTTCTTTATTCATGTTAGAACTTTCTTAAGTCGCGTTAAAAGGTTTAATGAATTTATTTAAGGAAGTGTTTGTATTTATGTTGTATATTAATCTAAGATTATAAATGTGTCAAATTTCATTCTATAACGTCCCTCATTTTTTTCACAGTCTTTATTTATAACTATATAATTGAAAGGTTTATTCCATACCTTTGTACACATATCTTGAAATTGAAGCCAACTCATATCTGTATTAACATGTTCATCATAGACATGACGCAAATTGATAATATCTTGCTTGAACAGAATTATAAAATTAGCATTGTCTCGTATTAATTGCTTAGGGATCTTGCTGTAGGTTTGATTCAGATAAAAACTATCAATATCTTTATGCCTGCCCATTGCAAAGTAATCTCGAATATTATTCTGGTTTTCGCAAGAAACGTCATCAAATATTATAATAGAATTTGTTTTAGCTTCTTGGGGGCTGAGAACTTCATCATTATCATGATATTTCCTAAAATACACTTGAGGTACTTTTTCAAACACATTTTGCAAAAATATATACTTCGGTTGATAAAGAGTTTTGGAGTACAAGTACACATTTCGAAACCTTACTCCATTTTGATGCAAAAGGAGACCTATCATTAAATTCGTTTTACCACAATTAGAAGGTCCTGAAATTATACAGCGAATTGTATTCGGTAAAAGATTTCCATGACGAGAAATCGTTCTTACAGAGTTTGCACAGATTTCATCTAATTGTAATGAACATGGCTGTTTTACAAATTTCATGATGTATCTTGTTATGAGTTGATATCGGTCATCGGCTAGTTGAATAATGATATAATCGTAAGATACATTAACTTTTATAATATTATAGTGATTACTTAAATGTCTTCTGATAAATCTATTAAATTATTATCGATTCTAATTATTCGAGCCCATAACGTTAGTCCTTCATAACAGATTCTAGGGAATCTATTTTTTTTTTATGACTGGGTATTAATATAGCGCTAAAATTTTCCTGATTTATAATTTTTACAATATGGAGTCCACATAATCGCTTTTCCACTACTATTATCAGCACTCGATCTCCACTTTTCATCGTCATGATAACCTTGGCTTTAACTTTCTTGAAAATGCTTTGATAACTTTGATAATTGAATAAAGTTTAAATAATAAAAGAGTTCCATGAAACAACGAACTTTTATAATAATTTATTGTGTTATTGAGTATTCACTCACTCACGAACGAAGTCGTTCAACGCTAAATGCTTTCCGTTCAACGCTTTATGGGTTTACGTTCAACGCTAAATGCTTTCCGTTCAACGCTTTATGGGCTATAGTATACTGTGTCTGTACATTGAAAATATTTTTTTAAATAGCTTGGGTTATATTATATTAACGATACTGAACAAAGTGAGTTAAAACTCTGAATCGCAATAACGCATTGGGATCATTAGTAATATTGAGAGTTCGACGAACGAAGTGAGTTAAAACTCTCAATCGCAATAACGCATTGAGAGTTCTGGATCATTTGTAATATTGAGAGTTCGACGAACGAAGTGAGTTAAAAGTGTTAAAACTCTCAATCGCAATAACGCATTGAGAGTTCTGGATCATTTGTAATATTGAGAGTTCGACGAACGAAGTGAGTTAAAACTCTCAATCGCAATAACGCATTGAGAGTTCTGGATCATTTGTAATATTGAGAGTTCAACGAACGAAGTGAGTTAGAACTCTCAATATTAACCTACTTCTGGGTGTTTCTATGTATAATATGTATTTATACTGTAGATTGATGGCGCTTGGTGGAATCTGCTACACATATTGAATAACACACTTGTACTTTTCCACTGAATTTATTTATAGACCTGACCGGTTTAACTAACTCTAAAATACAATTCACAATAGAAATTGGACATGACCACATTAATTTTCTTGATATCACTATTAATTTAATCAACAACAGACATACATTTAAAATTTATAGAAAACCCACTTTCGCTGACAATGTCATACATGCAAATTCTAGACACCCATTGAGTCACAAACACGCTGCATTCCACTCGATGTTACACCGACTACTGTCGATCCCAATGTCGCAGTCGGATTTCGAGGAAGAATTGACAGTAATCAAGGTGATAGCGACGAACAATGGTTTTTCATCTCAATTAATAGATAGCATAGTTAAACGTAAGAGTTCCAGAGTAGTCACAGATCTAGCTTACAAGGGAGGCACACCCATTACCGCAGATACACATAAGAAACGATGGGCTCGCATACCTTATATCGGACATGTTTCATATAAATGTGCTAGAAATCTTTCAGAACGCAAACCAGCTTATTATACCACACATAATCTACAAAACTTAATTTGCAATAATAAGGATCCAACCCCAGTTGAGCAGAAAAGTGGAATATACGAACTGACATGTTCCACCTGCAACAAAAAGTATATCGGCCAAACTGGACGACCTTTCGAAATTAGAGTTGCGGAACATGTCAGAGGTTGGAGACTCAAAAAAACTGAGTCCAACTTTGCGGAACATCTTCTTCTAGAAAACCACTCCTTTGATCCTAAGGTCAACTTCAGAGCTCTGCGACTGTGTGACAAAGGTAGAAAAAAGGAACGCCCTGGAAGCCTTAGAAATAAACAGACTACTAAATATTGACAGAAACAACTTAATAAACCAACAGTTGGATCTGAGCCGCTCACCCCTGCTACAGTGAATGATGATATCCACATATCTACTTGCTTTGCATGCTCGTGTTGAATTGTTAATTTAATATTGTTACTGACATTCTGTATATTGTAATCCCAGTCTTGTTAAGCACACCATTTGACATCATTAATTTGACGATACCTTTATTCAATGCAATTTGATTATGATTTTGACATTTCGATAGAATTTTCCTGTAATCATTTGTAATTCGACATTATTATTTTCATTTGACATTTAAAATTATTCCTTGACATTATAATTCAAATGCAATTTTTATATATTATATTGATCATTAGAAATTGTGAGGCCAAACTTATAATTATTTCCCACATTTTTGGGAAAAAAAAAAAAAAAATTTAACTGGTATACCGAATTTTTTAAAAACTACCCACACATGAAAAAATGCAAATATTGTAGTGTTTCCGAATTGTAATTTTTAGAACATCAATGTGAACCTTTGAGAATGCCGTAAGGCGAAACCGGTCAGGTCTATAAATAAATTCAGTGGAAAAGTACAAGTGTGTTATTCAATATATAATATGTATGTATTTACAAAAAAAAGTATATAAGTATGTTTATCCGCATTCTAGATTCCATAACACCAGCTATAAAAGCTTACTATGGCCGACTATGGGTCTAGATAGCGTTGTGTATAATGTTGTGGAATATTATTTATTTATTATAAAAGAAAAAAATCTCTTTGTTCTTTAGATAGGTAAATATAGGTGCAAGCGTAGAGACGTCCTACTCACGCAACGTTTCATCCAACACTGATGGTTTCCAACATGTTGTAAACCGTGTAGCCGGCAAAGCGCAAATCTGGTTTTTCTGTTGCCAACCGCGGTTGGCAACCGTGTAGCACATGCTTAATTTGAGTGTACAAATTGCAAGTCACTCCAACAAAACCTCAACTTCTAACAAGAGAATCATACTTTTTAAAATTTCGTAGATCACGGATAATTAGAATGTGTGTCGCGTGCATTGGCGTTGTGCTGGGTACAGCAGGCAGCAGGGTGAATCGGTGGCCACGGCACGCGCTCCGCTCTCTACCTAATCGAGTTAGAATCGATTCGTCACGAGATCGGCCGACAACACCCGCCACTAGTAATAGTAGTGCTGATTGGCCTTTAGTCGGCCGACAATCGAGCCAGATCGAATACTGCACACGTTACGGGAAATCTCTATCAAAGTAGGTTTCGAAACCAACAGATTTCTCAGAATCATATTTAGAATTTTGCAGAAATGCACTTTTCCCCAAGGTTCTTAAATACTTACATCCTACTAATATTATAAACGCGAAAGTTTGTAAGTATGGATGGTAGGATGTTTGTTACTCTTTTACGTCTAGACAACTGGAACAATTTTAAGAAAATTTGGTATGGAGTTAGCTGTACACCCTGAATTAACACATGGACTATGATTGGCCGCGATTACCGACATCCACGCAGGCGGAGCCGCGGGCTAAAGCCAGTAATACATAAAAAAGTGTTAGGCAATATCTTGCAGTAGGTATATAGGGTAATATTAGGTATGCTTACATCTAAATTTAAAAAAAATGTTAAAACGAGTTCAAGAAACTCTAACAATGCTACACTTGTAGCTATAATGTTTAATAACTGATCTATTTTACATATTTAACTATGGAAGCTTTATTCGCCACTAATTTTATATTTCAGGCATATGTAAACAAAAAATATAGATAATCAGAATGAGTCTTTAGAGCCCGAAAAGTTGGTTAAAAGTGCAATTTTGCAATATTTCGTCAGTGTTATTCGTAACAAAAATCATAACGTCATAAGCGGGGTTATCAAAACGAAACAGTGCTTGGGAAAGTCCAAAAATTGGATTTTCCCACGAGAGATACTTTTAAAATACTAAAGCGTCTACACCAATTAAGTATGTAGGTACTCCAGTTATTAAACCCATCGTCATCAAACTAAATTAATAATGTATATCTGGGAGTTCTGGGACGACATACTTATAGTATTTTTTTACACCCTTTGCCCTGAAGGAGCGAATCCCTATTATTCAGCTATGAGTGCACATTGCGCATAGGAGGCAAAATATCATTATCATCCATCGACACGTTTTCAGGCTTAGCTGAACGAACGAAGCGTAGCTTATGAGCCAGCATCATGGAGTAGGAAATACTTAATCATATTCTGTCGTCCGTGGCCAGCATGTACCCTATACATCTAAGCATTAGCCCGCTAACTCGTAGATGCAATTCGTGGACAATGTTGTAAAAATTAATTAGTAAAATTTTGATAGGTGCTCTTCGTGGACATGGCTATTCGCTCAGGTGCTATTCAGCTGGGTGCTCTAAGAAGACTACACGAGGATTGTCTGATTCGCGGAAAGACTATAAAAGGCTTAGCTAGGTCCAGAATGCGAGAAGTATTAAGGCATTACATAATAATAATGAATACAGTGCAGTTGTTAATAAGTTTACGATGCAGCGCGGAGCGTAATTGGCGCGGCCTTATCGTCTCGCCCAAATTGAAAGTCAATTTACTAAAACGACTTATTTAATGGTCGGTATTAATGTGTTTCAACACTTGCTGTAGACGGCTATAGTAATTGTATCAAAACACAGATAGTAAAACGATTTCTCTATCGTATTATTTAGGAATATAAAAGTTAATTGTATTCTAGCTGACAGGTTCTATCAAATCACATTCTAAACAAAGTTCAAGACGGGTAGTATCATGATTCATGCTATTTCGGTAATAAATAACTAACTATAAAGTACCTATATTAGGCTAATACCTCCTGTGTTTCGTTCGGTTTCTAGGGTGGTCAGGCTTCCGTCATTTCCTCAACTCCTCGCTCCCTTGTACCATTCTGCTCTTTCCCTTCGCAGGTGGAAATAAGTGACATCTTTGGTGTGACAAGCGTTCTATTACTTATTTTTCCAAACGTATGCCAAATTTCAATACCTACGTTGTTAGAATTAGGCCGACGACATTCCATTCTTTATCCAAGAATAGGGTAAAACAACTATGTTTGCTGTTTTTCTTACAACGTACGTTATGTAACGTGCATATCCGTTGCACGCGTGTGCGCAACGGATTATAAGCACGTTTAATTGCCAATATCGTAATACTGACGCATAATTCCGATTTCAAATGTAGCCATGTGCAAACATTCTGTACTATTTTGTTATTTACGTAGTAGATGTCGATTATCGAAACATTTTGTAACGGATGACAAAAAGTTCAGTAAGTATAACAGAAAATAAAGTTACACAGGCATGTAGGCCTATTGTCCCGTCAAATACTTTGACAAAAATAGGTATATGTATTATTATAATATTGTATTAGTGAATGTGTCATAATTGCGCAACCTCCGCGGGCGGAGTGGACGGTAACAGGCACCAAAACCGTGGGAACGCTGCGCTGTTCTGACTTGCAATAGTCTAAGCAGAGTTCAGGAAGTCAGTACTAACCTTAATTGACTTAGTTGGTTATGTCGTAGTATCTTCAAACAATCAAGTTAGCAAACAAGCACATGGCCTACCAGATTGTAAGTGATTACCGCGGTGCTCCAAGGCTTGTAACATCAGAAGAGACATGAATACAGTACTTAGAGGAGGGATCTAGGGATGTATCCTCAGAGCCCCTCTCTAGAAGAAATAGGGTCCCCAATACTATCTATTGTTCAAAATATGTAGCATAAATACGTATAATCTTTAAGAAACATGTAGTCCATTTAAACATTAAACATCTCTGAGACACACTCATCGTAAGAATTTCAGAGATTTTTGTACTCGAAGTTTCTAGTTTTCCAATTCGCAGCAATATTCAACAATTGATTAGTTTAACTACATAGTAACTTGAACATTACATAACAATGTACGTTTCTGCATTCATTTTTTTTTTCGTACTAAAGGTTCACGCGCCTCATAAACGCCTTTATTGCTAAATAGCCAGAATAATTATCATAAAATTAAAACAATATCTATTGTGCTCCATCAGTGAATGACTTAATCATTATGATTCTGGCAAAATATGGCCATTGATTTCGTATAAAAACTGCCAGGTACAAAATTCACTGGACAGTAAAACGTTATATATAATAGATCAGGATTCAGGATGTTCCTCTTCATGGAGCAGGGGTAAAAAACGAGTGTATTATACTATACACGTAACTCACGGAGATAATGCGTGGGCGCCGAGGTTGATCTTGCGACACAATCCCACTGGCTGAGATTCACATCGCAGCCTCCAGCCGAAACTGACATTTATCACCACTACTCAGGGTTCAATCCTATTTGTGTGAATGAGAACAATAGATTGTTACGGTGCGGTGCCAATGGGCATCCAAACTGCAAAGTTATTGTGTGTTTAACTATGTACCTTGAATTTTTAATATTTAAAATGGTTATGCATGAGATAAGTTAACGCGAAAAGCTGTTTCAGTTCTCTGAAATATTTTGGACAATTTATGCATATGCACATTGCAGTGCCGCTTGAAGGCAATAAACTAGCGGCCCTATTGCTAGGGACCGAACATTGTAGTAGGTGCAAGGTGAATGTTAACTGTTAATATGCTTCTGCCTATCTCTTCGGAGAATTACAGGCGTGAATATCTGTGTGTACTTTAGGGAAATTGATAGATTAGGTAACAATCCTATTACAATGTCCGATTATTTGCTATCTTAGTACCTAAGCGATTTTAATAAATGAAAATATATGTTTTAGCTAAAACTAGTTAACAATAGATAGCTACATAATATTGTGGAACAATGAGAAATTCCTGTCATTTGCCGAACGGGCGAAACTGAGACACTGATCAACAATTCATAACACACCATAAACAACGCAGGCACGGGGCGCGCGCGATCAATGCGCGTGCGCATAGCGGCCCGGTGACGTCACCGCACAGGTAACGACCGCCTATCGGTGACTCATAAAGCTATAGGCCTTTGCTTTCCGGGAACCAACCTTCACGGAAGTGGACACCCTGGGCCCAGATGAGTCAAGTTGTAAAAGGATTTGCATTCAAAGATTTTACTACCTAAGTCTGTTTGTTGTGGTTACTTATTTGAACGTTTTGCTTTCAAAAGTGGCCTTAATGGTTTGTTTGTTGTAAGTAATAGCAGTACCAACTGGCCGTAATAAAGAAACCGTTGTAGGTACAACAATAAGCTACAAACGTGTTCCAATTCGTTAATTTTTTTCACGCATTTTATTGTAAGGTAGAACGTAACGTAAACATGTGACTTATTCTGAATTCGTAACAGTTTCACGAGGGGGCGTTGTACACTAGATGCAGTAGACTAAACAAAGAACGTTCTACTTGACATGGCGCGTTTAAGAGTTATCCAGTGGTTTTCGTAACGAATTATAGCAACTGATTGACATAACGGCCTTCAATGCTGCGGCTGAGGCTGGACCAATCGCGCACTACCGCCATGCCGAGCAGTGAATGATATCTGATACACTGTGGCTAATCACTCCGCACAGTCGGATGGAAAGTTCGCGATAACAGCACAGACAGATACAGTAACAAACGTGTAGTCTGCGCGTTTTATGGAAATCTCATAGCTTCATAACAACAACTATAGACAAAAGAAATTTATGATGTGAATAATAGATGAAAGTGATGTTATGAAAACCCATTCTTAATGAGCGTGTGGGCACCGAGCTATAAGCAGATAGCACGCGAGCATCGACTGGATTAGATTTAGTGAAATGAGTTTCATTTGACCGTGAAACTTATATTACACAACAGTGGTTATTAAATGATTAACTTTTGCAGTACACATACCAAATTATTGCGATTATACACCAAGCAACAAGATAAACCAAAAAATGAAAATGTGAAACCAAAACTCCACAAAAATTTGAGAAACTGGTTAAAGCAGTTAACATTCATAATCTTACAAATCAAAATATTAAAGTCACATTTGATTAAATACCTGTTTAAGTCTAATATGCAATTGTAACTGTAATCAAAATAAGACTCTCCATATCTGACCTATTCAAAATAACAACTATATTCGCCGAAATGAGTTTCATATTCTTACCAAATTGATATGTTACCAAACCAAACGTAACTACTAACAAAAATAAAAAAAGAACAACTGAAATCGCTGAAAAGGAAAATAATGTGACAAATTCATAATTTACTTTGTTTTCTGACGGCAGTAACTTGACTTGCTGGTCCAGTGTTTTATATAGCAATCTGGAATCTAGCATTATGCAAGAATTCTTGCTTTATTACAACAGATAAACAGATTAATTTATATGTAAGTTCTGTTTCAAACAAACTTTGATATAACTTTCATGTAACTATTGCATTGTATTAAACAATAGCGATTTCGGGAAAGTTTTCACATCGCCATATTACAACTATCACCTGTAAACGCACTTCTCCAAGAGAACTGCCATCACCTTTCTAAACTTGTGCGCTACTCTCTTCCAATTGTTTTAATGGAAGCCTTGTACACGAGCATCACGTAACTGCCACGACTCGACGACACGCCCAGGCCATCATAATAAAATATACGTCATACTTGAATACATACGTAGGTACTGTTTTTGAATTGAGCATGTCTAGCAGTTTTGTATCATTCTATGCACAAAATTGTAGAAGACACAGAACCAGCAAAGAGTATTTATATTATAAACAATTCCATTTAAACTCTATTGTGAAAGTGCGGTTACAGAAGGAGAAGCGGTGACTTCCGTATTCCGTACAAAACCTGCTTTACAACAATGGCCATACATTATATCTAAGTATTCAATACATAATAGAGACAAGCCTGGTATATTTAGCCGTACCGACTGAGAAAGGTCCTTTCCAGTTAAAGTAAGTTCCATTTTAGTAGTTTGTAAAGTAGTCCTTTCACCACCTTCCCGTGCAAGAAATGAGAACTTTATTTACGATTGCAATCGCCGCAGTGGACCATACAATCGGTCCAAGCAAAACAACACAAGTCATTAACCACGCCCCTCTGCCGTAATCTTGAATCAATATCAACAATAAGTATTGAGTGTCAATCAATGCAGATTGAAAACGAAATTGAAGTCTCGCGGACGCCAGCTTATATTCGGAACTTCACTGAGCTATGTTAAACAATAAATTATCTCAAATTGATGAGTTTGTACATGTTTTGCATTTATGCCAGGCACCTAGAAAAAAACATGGGTTTAGTCCACTCTCGACCCCTCGAAACATGCACGCAAATTTATGTTTGAATGCTGAATGTTTCGAATCCAAAACAACATCAATAAACATACTAAACATGAACGAAAGGTTCAGTCCATTGACAAACAGAATAAAACCAAACATGTTTATTATCCGAAAATAGACTCAAATTCGAATTTAAATATACAAACAGTTACCAAAAAACCCGTAACCGTGTTATGACACTTTACGGTCTGATTGCACGCAAACGATATCACCAGTATGTATGTGCAACACAGGCAGGTTAAGTGGCAATTTACACATTACGGTCACATGAATGCTGTGTTATGCGCACACGCAGCCTGCGCTCTGCATCACTTGACATTTAATGTTTATGAAACAAATACAAAGGATAATAATAATATTGCTACGACCCGGCGTATTAGGTCACATTTGCAAAATGTCACAATACTTGTTTGATTCGCAGATTGTCACAGTATAAAATGAGTCATTTCGCGATTGAGGCATTATGCAAACAAAAAAAAAGTAGTGTGTAGTGGCTCTACCAGTTTAGCCACCAGTACGCTGTCCGGACGAGGAAAGAGCCTCCATTTCCGAAGTTGCCTGCTTACATCTATCAGTTAGTATGTCTTTTTTTTGCGCATGTATATTTCCGAAAGGTTTAGCAGAAATGTATTACTACTGTACATAAACAGACAATACTTCAGCGTCGGCATGGCCAATGACGTTACAGTTACACCACCAATGACGTCACACGATACCACCGTTACGGGCAGATAATTTCAGCAGTCGACCGCGTAAACGACATGCTTTCCGCGCGATGCCATTTGATCAAATTTGAAGAGACAATACACGGCGCGCTTATGATAATCATCGTTAAGTTGTCGCTCTTTGGGGCAAAAAAGACAACCTTTAAAAGGAAATACATTTTTGGGCACTCAAATTCTGCCAACCTGCCTCAGATTCACCGCATTTATGGCGTGGCGACTGGCCGTTGAGCTGTCGACTACCAAATTTGGATTGTGCTGTGTAGCATGTCCTAGAGTATTAGTAATATTTGCTTCTCAAATCCTCCTCATCGTATCATGAAATGCAACATTGTATTATTTTCCAGCACTGGAAGTAAGCTCCGTGTGACTTAAGGCGGTGCGGCACGCCGCGGGAAGGAAGTACCGTTACGGTGATGTTATCCGGCGCGCGCCATAAAGTGCGATCATCGTTATGGCCGCTCCACCATTCTCGTGTGAATCCACCTTGCTGTTGGGCTATCACGCCTTTACTTTTGAACTAACAGTTTTGAAATCACTACGAGTTTGCAATACCTGGACCATTATGAGCAGGTACTGATCGACTAAGGAAAGCGTTAGTGAGCGGCGCGCGGCGGTGTGAGTAAGGTTACCTTACTCCGTTGATCAACCACATTATCAAGATTCGTTCTATGGTTTTAACAGTCCGTTATTGCTAGTTATATTAGTTTAGTTTATACTAACTCTTTCGGATGTGTTAACTGATTACACATGTTATGACTGCGAATAGCACTAAAATAATCCGCCAGTTCAGTGAGTGTCGACCTATGTTTTGAAATATCACAGGTCAGAGGCACCTGAAATCTTGTATGAAAGATGTAATGAATAACTAATGACAATAGATAATTCCTTATTCTTGTTCCCGTTTGATTTCTGTCCCCAGCTCCAGAGTACAGGACCTTGTTCCCATGAACAAGGTCCTGGATTCTGGAGCCGGATCAGTATTATTCAATGCAGGTTGAGCCGCCGATTAAGTTGCTAAGTGTAATGCAAAACCTACAACAGACATTTAAAAAAAAAGCACATCAACTTCTGTCACTAGTTTTGGGTGAACTTTATAAAATTACTTACTTAAAAGTGATGTATTCCTCAATAGATTAATTATCTATTCACGATAAATGGCCGTTTTAGAATTCCGCTAAATATGCGTAATATGCTTTTTATACCACCTCCAAGCGATGTGCTAAGCGGTTTTTGATGATCCATACGAACACAATCGCCAAGGTCAATGTAACAGGATGGCCGATAGGCTCACTCCACTCATTATCATCGTCACTCGACTGCTTTTGGCGGTTATGACTACCGTTAACTCTTAAATCTTATTTATACTATTTAAATACTCATGGTGGATAAGGATCTGGATGAAATATCACGAGGGATTATGTCCCTATAAGCCATGAGAACAACTAGGTAGTAGTAGCTATATGTATGCATGCAGCTATATGCTTTAACGGAATAAGCATGGAGGAATGTCCGTCAATATCTGTTCATCAATAATGTTGAGCAATGTTTCAAGATCTGTGTGAAGGACACCAAATAACAAAGAGGTCGGCCTACTATGAAGTAGTAGAACATTGTTATTTCATCCGTGACCAATTATAATAACATCTGTTTTCACAGGTGTTTAAACTAACATATTATAGAGACAGCAAGTTTGTACGACTTCATGAATTAACTACAAACCATAGTACGCTGCCTTGTCAATATTTCGGCGCTCTACACTGCTCAATGAAGCTATTTTGGGCAGCTCACTTCTTCTATTGCTCACGCACTAGACACTAGAGCCTAGGCAGACTGATAGTGTTGACAGTGTCCTTAAACATACCTTTGCGTGCTTGTAAGTTTGTCACCACGAAGGTCGTACAAGGTCTATATATAGAACATAAACTAACCGGCTGTAGGCAACAGCCTCACCCTTATGGGTGGCCCTCAATATGTGGGTCCAAAAAACATGGTGAAATGTACAGATATCCGAGTGAAATACGAATTAAAATGTATTCTGTCTTTCAATGTTCAATACTTCAAGGGGTCATTATCGATGATTGTTATTAAATTTGATCAATCAAGCGTTCAATATTAAATTTGTTCAATCTTGTGAAATGCGTGTTTACTAAATGTAATACTTACAGCGATAATAGAAATAATTTTATAAGCATTAAATTGACCACTTTACTACGGTTTAATTTGCGACTTGCGCACTTCTCATCTCAATGTAATCTTATTAATTTTTGTTGAGCACACATTACATTGATATTTTGTCCTTATGATAGAATTAGGGATTACTGAAATATTTATATTTTATTTAACATTTTGGAGGACTTTTATTATCTCTAACTAAAGAAAATAAACGACTCTCGAATTATTAGTTTCGTCTCTCACCCACTTTTTTTTTTTCGGTATGAGTTACCAAACATTTCTATAACTTTAGGAACCTTCTTGTTAAAAAGTGTTTAAAGTGTTTCCATCCACTGCCCAATAAAAACGACTTTAAATCACTCAAGGGATTTAAAAAAAATGTGTTTTTTCTTCAAATTACCGAGGACAGAATTCCAAACGTTTACCGTATCTATTAGCCAAGTGTGTCGAGTGCAGAGTGCTCAGGACACAGCACTTGTCAGGCTGCTCCGTCAGTAAAAAATTGAACCACTTTAGAATGGGGCAAGGTCCTTGTGACGTTCCCAGGGCGTGCATTAGAGCAGAAATATTTTAACGTGTGATGACGGCATTCACTGTGTAGTTTTTGCAAGCATGGGAAAACACTGAACATTCTGCCGGTCGTTAATTAAAAATCATTCAGCTCAAAAAGCCGAAAAACGAATTCTCGTTCAGTAAAACGGTCGTTCTGCAGTGAAAAATCATTGCTACTTTTCCACCAAAGAAAATCATAGTAAGAAAGTCTGAATAGTCACCATAAGTAGCACCTGTTCAAGATACTATTACTATTATATCATCAACAATTCATGGTCAGCAAGGGAGCACGAGGTCATGAAAGCACATATAGCATCGTCTTGATATAAAAGGCTTATCTAACTACATTATCTGTTCTTAACCGTATAAACTTACGTCTAATTGCTGAGAATATTATGTGAGCCAGGGTCGTACGTGGAACTAAACACGTAATCGATCCCGTGACTAACTGACGGACTACGAACAGTAATCCATGTACATTGTACAGGCAAACAATTTATAGATGCATCTACGGGTAATTATCCCATTGACCATGAATGTACGTTCAAGAACACGTAATAAACCGCTACTTTTCAAATTATTCGTCGCACCATACGTTAGGAGGAACTGGTTGGAGTATAAGATTTCAATGAGGGACGGGTTCCGCGCTTCGATGTAATATAAAATTGAATTAGTTATTTGAATTTAGAACTTCCTGTTTCAACATTTAAGATTCGAAACAGATTTACGATTCCAGTTGAACACTTCAAATTTCAATCAATCAATTAGCCTATTTCACTGCTGCACATAGGCCTCTTCCTATATTGGCCATAGCCCCGACTCTTCCGAATATAGGAAGGTGGCAAATTATTATTCACATGAAATATGTATACTCGGTTCGTTTACAAACAAACACAAGCGATGGTAAGACTACGCTACAATTGCACAGGGACACTTGGAAATGTTAAGTACTCTTGCATCTGACATCTATCCTTCGAAGACGATGTATAAAAAAGAGAGAAGAGGAGGTAAAACTAAAGGCCTCTAACAAACCGCACTAAATGTGCTGAAGTACAGTACTGCTCCTAATCAAGATATTCAATGAAAGGTGAGCGTGAGCCTAGCCAGTCAATTTGCACTAAGCAAAAGTATGACCGTAACTTGAATAGTTAGAATCATAAATATCTTTAGTTCGTATTCAGTATATTTAGCCTAGTATATCGTACCAAATATAGGTTTTTGTGTTAAGACATATGTAAATTTGTTAAGCGGCTTTCGCTGCCGAGTACAAACAAAACATTACAATAAAACACTTAACCGTTTACAATAACAAAGCCGCATTGCTCGCACGAATACAAAGTGACAATGGTAGCAGATATAAAAGTAAAACTAATAAAATGTACCGCTTCGTGGTCGTGGTACGGCGAAGAGAAACTGGAATATTATGGCGAGCGTGAAACAATAGCGCAGACTGTACAGCGGCCCGGGACCGCGACGAGTCCGGGGTGGACACGTGCCGTGGAACTGCACAGCATGTATAACGTACAAGCTATTGAAAGTCGGTGGACTTCATTTCGAGACAAAACCGGTGAGGTTCAGAGTAAATCAGACATGGTGTTAAGAGTATTTAAAATCCCTCCTCCCGCACAATACGAGAAACATGCGTGAACCGTCATCATTGCTGAACGATTTGCATTCTCAAATATTCACGAGGTTCGCGAAAAATTGAGACAATTTCTCTTGTAGGTATCGCAACAGATCTGTAACTATACGCTCATCAATATTGAAAAGAAAGAAAGAAAATATTTTTATTCAGCACACACAGAAAATGATAAGAAGGCGTATCATCATCGATTTTTTGTCTCTTGATCCATTGTTTTTACCCGACTGCCGAAGAAAGGAGGGTAATGTTTTTGCTTTTGATACCTTTGTTTGGTAATTAATCCAACCATGAAGAGGTGAAGTCAAATTGAGGTATAACAAAAGTCATAATGTAGTCAAATATCACAAAACCGATACTAGAATTTATAAATCATCGGAGTACTCGTATTTTAAGCCTCCCAGAGGACCTTCCTCTCATGCTGGTTAGTAAGGGACTCTACAGCTCTAAAGGTCTCACAGATCTTTAGCCAGGGACGAGCCACAGCTGCATTGGTAACCATGTAATCAGGCGGTCTGCGTGCTACTACTGTTTACTACCTTACATTTTACATGAATGATAAATGATAACACATCTAGCTTACCAGTCCGTTGTGGCCAGTGATACATTGAAAAGGGGCGTTTTAATCAACACGGATAAACTAAAACACATCTCATGGCACTCACGCATACATAACTAGTACCAGGCAAATCGAATATTTCAGTAAACTAGTGTTCGCTTATCGGTCTAACTTCAACAATATTCATTATTAAGCCCTTTAAATATTAGATTATTTAATTCAGAACAAAACTATAGAATGCTAAGCTACGCCTATAGCCTACACGGCTTCCCTCTTAACCTTTCGCCAGTGTACTGTGGATAAGCAAGCACTTATGTTGTACTTTTAAACATAATCACGTAAAAGTGAACCACCTGTATACATAACTTAGATCAGATAAGGAGAAAGCAGTGACTCCACGAGGGGCCTGTTGGTAAGTAACCCGTGTTGTTAGTTACTTCATGCGTCACACCCCAGAAAGGGGAGTTGGTGGCAAGGACTAAATTAATCAGTTTGTATTATTTCTCCATGGTTACCGGCCAGTTACCGTGGTAAAATGAACAATTCCGATTTGGACATCGAGCAATTATGTTTTTTTTTATAATCCTTGATTTATTTTTTATGTTCCATATGCCGTCAGGTTGGTCACGTTTGTCCTTGCTACCTTGGCAATATAAAATCCTGAGCCTATAATAAATTAATTACAAGCACATTGTTTTGTCACACGCCACACTGTGCAAATATTTCGTCGTGCCAATACGCAATACAATATTAATTGTTTACCCAACAAATAATGCCAAATATTCATATATTCAATTGTGGACATATCTATTCAAAGAGCGAATTCCACCAGCGGTAGTAACTGAGTTCAATTAAACCTAAGCTGCTCTTCAATAAAACGGGCAGGGGGTGTAACTAGGCTGGACCATATCAGAAACGCACACATAAGAGTGACTTCAAAGTAAGACCTATCCCAGACAAAGTACAGGAGAGCCATCTGAGGTGGTACGGACACGTAATGAGGCGACCACGAACACATGACCAGGAAAGAGCTTGACATTAAGACCAAACCCCGAGGACGAGTAAGACCCCAAATCACATGGATGTCCATAGTAAATAAGAATCTCAAAGAAGCCCAAGTCAACAAAGAGACGACCCAGGACCGAGCTGCCTGGAGGAACATGATACGGAGGGCCGAACCCAAATAAAATGGGAAAGGGCCAGGCAAAAGAAGAAGCTCTTCAATAATACTATTTAATTGTAACACAGTTTAGTTGAACGATTTTAATGGTGAAATCCAGCCAAAATATGACCAGCAGACTGTCCATCATATATTTTCTCGTACCTATACCTAGTAGATAGTTACTAAAATGAATAATAAGTGCCTGGCTGTTGAATAATGTAAAGATATTACGTGCGGTATAATATGCGCATTCCGTTATCACCAAGATACGTCTTTTTTATATTTAGAAGATTTTGCCGTTTGCCGTCGCGGTATACGATGTTTTACGCCCAGACATACCAACAGGTATCTAAACATAGCCTGAGGAGGGCCAGACCGTAAGGGATGGCCCTGGGTCAGCCGAGGTGCGAGGGATATGTCTTTGACAACCTCACCTCCGGCCTAGCACCAAGACCCACAGTCGGCGTGCGGTTTTAGTCGGTTCGAGTCCGACATAACCTCCCCTTCCGGCTCCGGCGGGGGGGGGGGGGGGTATCCGAGGGGACTTCCGCACGAAAAAAAAAAAAAAGGTATCTAAACATAGCTGATTGAGAACCTCATCGTTTTTAAAAAGTCGGTTAAAAGACTACTAAACGGTTTAGGTGTACTCATTCTCATAACCATTTAAATATTACCATTTTATAGATTAAGTTAAGGTCATGTACTTCATCTAAAGCTATCCATGTACGACTACCATTAGCCATGCCTCAGATAGATACTTAGGTATTTTTTACACAATAATCTATCTTATTAATTCGCGCGTTTTCCTTATCGAAACTACTTTCAAAATGTAAATTCTTTAGTAGTCCAACATGCACTTTACATTCGTGATTAATCTTTTGAGGTAGGTGATATCATTCTATTAGTGGTTTACACAGGTTAAACGCCTCTATTCATCTATTAAAATAATTGATTGCGCCTTGCATTTTCCTTATAATTTAACAATTAATATCAATAGTTTGAATTGATTATAGTTTGGGGTTTTCCTCTTGATAATATAAAGAGGAAGGAGACTCTATGCCTTGTATCATGAAAATACACCCGCGAGCCAAAAAATCGAACCCCAACTTCTGTACTAATTCTTCTTCTTCAAGTCCATGGCTAACAATCAAAAAAGTACAGTAAGCATCATAAAAATGTTGACGAACTAAGTGCTCGAAATGATCTTAATTCATTGGTTTTCCCCCTTCCTGTTGACGGATTGTTGTGATATTTAGTACACACCTTTAGTTAGAACTATTGTAAATTAATTTAAATCAATAAAACAGTTTTATTTGCTTTCAATACCTTAGTTTTAAGATCATTTTGAGACCCTGTAGTAAAGATATTTCTGACGCTGACTGTACAAGTGCATACTAACTTTATAGGATTTTTAAAGTATTGATATTTAGCGTTATAATAACAACATGCAGAGAGCGAAACAGATCTCTCTCTCAGCAGTTTTCAAGCAAAAGTAAACTTTATGTAATCTAAATACCTATCAATATAAGGTAAACAAAATTATAAGGATACTATGACAGCACCTTTCAGTAGATACTAATGATATATGAGTAGTTTGGTATGTAATACATTTAATAAAATATAATTGAGATGCCTATTTGGCAGTTGAGTCGATTTTATTGCTCGCGAGTGTATTATATAAACTGTATTTTATTATTATAAAACTAACAAGGAAATGTTAATTAAGTTTTAAAAATCAGTCGTAATCAATATTGTTCGAGGAATTTTACTTCAGGCACGTAATTCGTTCATCAAAGTAATTAGGAACGGATATACCTAACCGTCGTCCTAGCAGTGACTGATTAATTGATTATGCCATCATCAGCAAGTTTACCAGAATTTTTATTCATATTAACCTATTAAAAGTTTGCCTCTCAATATATAAATCCGGGTGTTGCATGTAATGAGGGCATTATTCACGTTTCTTGGATCGTCACGTCACGATTGAGTCGGCTTGACCCAGAATGTCCTAAAAAATTGAATGTCCTAAATAATGTCCTAAAAAATTGAAATAAAACCACTTTATACGGATTCTATTGCGATATATTTGTTATTATTTACTTTTAAACCGACGTTTCGTCTGCTTTTCAGCAGCCATGATCGCGGTTTTATTTCAATGATTGACATTCGCGTAAACTTTTGAAAATATCCTAAAAATATCTTAAAATATACACTTGTGTGTCGAATGGTTCCTGAAAGAACCACATTATTCCGAACCTGACCTGAAAACCTGACCCGGTTGCGGTTTAGGTTAGAAACTTCAAAAAAATATGTGATATTTGTTCCGAACGTAACCCTCTTTCTAACATAACCCGACATCTCGTTCCTATCAAAACCCAAATTGCGCATATTTCTGTTACTTTTAATAGCCGAAGTGCGGTAATTCCAACTTCTGTAAGTTAGGTTAGGTTAGAACTGTGACCACAACGCACGAGCTGAGCAAGCGAAGCGAGCGTGCCGCGGCAGCGGCCGGCGAACTGCCAGATCTGCGCAATTCGGGTTATGATAGGAAAGAGACGTCGAGTCAGGTTACGAAAAGGGTTACGTTCGGAACAAATTTCCAATGTCTAACCTAACCCGCGACCGGGTCAAGTTTTTGGGTCAGGTTCGGAATAAACGTCCATTTTCCCTCTGCTTCCATAGGTCACGCATTAGCTGGGTTAATTCGTCGTATTCTTGCAAGACTAGCAACCCAGTAAGTAACCCTTGAGAAATTGACATAAAAATTGCCAATGAAAATACATTATCGGAATCATATTAATATATAGCATGTGCAGTTGTCCTCAATACGCAGCGACAATGTCATCTCGTAGGCTGATCTTTGCAAAACAGCATCTCTCTCTAGTACAACCAGTTGTAATTCACTTCGTGATAATGCAACTGCATTTCTGTGTCTACATACATATCTACGTCTAAATAAGGCATCAATTATACTGGATATCTTTTCACTTTTAAATTCGAAATGAAACACGAGGTGTAACTGGATCCGCCAACAAATTGATTAGAGTTGGAGGAGAAATTAGAAATGTTCCAGTCGTGATGGTTCTTACAACGTGTTGCATAACTGAGACTAAACATAACGAGAAAAGTAATTAATTCGTATGCGTGTTGTGGAAACGTGAATTTGACCGAAAAAAAAAAGACACTTGGGGCATTATTCTACTTGACAATGAGTTTCAAAAGCAGCCGTAACGGGAGCAGAATGTGAATTTCTATTGGTTAACATAGAAGAAAACTGGCGTAAAATTAAACACGCGTAGTTAAGTTATGGTTGGTCAAGCCTAATGAGAGCCCTGAGTATATTGAGATGCAAAGATAACCTGAATTATACGTTATGTCTAAAGGACAAGGAATAACCTGCTGTAAAATGATCTAATAGAAACAAGGGAACAAATAATAGGCAATAGCAAAACCATATATGCGAAGATTTACTACCGCGCCGCGCCAAAAGCCAAGTATCCAGCTACAGCCCTCATTACCCAGTGAGGCTTATCACTTACTATACGCTCTCAGAAGGGTTATAAATTGGCAGTTAAAAAAAGAAAAGAAGCTGTAAATCAGTACGTACTATGATAAACAGAGCAAAACATTTTAATAGGTGGGTTTAGTTCATAAAGTATACAAAACAAGACATGCGTTGACGTTAATTCAATGAACGTCTGCGCTGGGTTCAGAGATCATTTCTAGAAAAAATTAAAAGATACATGCGAAATTAGGTAGCTCCATGTAACTAAAGTATTAAAAAGTTATAGTAACACTATCTTATATAAGTTTAAAATATACGTGCGACCTCATAAGACTCACTCTGATTGACATTAGATCGCGGCAGCGAGCTCTAGAAGTGATATTTGCGGTTACCCGCTCAATTTAAAGTGAGGTGTCGGAACACTTCGATAGATTATAACCAAAGAAACTGTATTATAAATGTCGATTTTTTATTCATTTCTACTAATATAACTCGAATGTTTATGAATGTTAGGAAATTTAGAAACAATGAATATCCCACTTCTGATCGGAGAACATAACCTATCAGTGAAATGCCGTAGTTACACTTAGTCACTGTCTTAAGAATATTCTTAAGGCTTTTGCATCTCAAATAGATGATCTATATCGCAAACATCTGTCTAATAAAAAGCAAGCTGTCAGACTTTACGTGAGAGTCCGCATTTGCACGATTGGCATCTCAACTGAGGGTAGTTTGAAATCTGAGTTAACTTCAATCAACTACATTATTAGAAGAAAATGAACTTTATAATGAAAACACACATCGAATTGACTTTTGAATAGCATCTTCTAGTTTTATACGTGGTTCGCATCGCTGCATTTCTGGCACAATCTGCGTGCAGTAGACGTTTGAATAAAATAGTGAGTGTGCCGTGTTGCATTGCGACATGAGTGCCGGTTCAATGCTCCGAAGACACCGTATCGAGCTAAATTATAACTGGACCGAGTACTACCAGGGCATGAGTCATGAATATCTAATGAACTATAGAAATTTATAATTACTTTCTCACAATTATTAACAGTAAAACGATAATAATTGTGAATTGCTGATGGGATGTCGATAATTATCCAACTTCATGGCGATTCATTAAGTATTATTGAACTGGACATATTAATTTTAAGTGCCTAGTGCCCGCTGGGATAGTTAGGCAGAGGTATCATGCATACATTACGCCAACGATATTTATTAATCTTAAGCTAATTGCTATCGAGTGGATATGTTTCATAAATTAGTTTCGTAAACATCCTATTCGCATTTAAATAACTCTACCTAAACTGGTAACTAGAATTAGGAGCTCCTGACAGCACGCAATGAACTCAAGTCAATTCTAAACAAAAGCCTCCTGAGAAGAATAGCGTGAGTCCTATAAATTATAGTTGTAGTCCCTGTCGGAATACAATGCAAAGGACACGTTGATTAAAATACTTGAATGAGTTTTGCAAATAGTTTTTACAGGCAACGTCGAATAAGCAGGGTGGTTGCACCTCTCATTTAATACGCATGACGGTAATAAAGCATGTTGTACGTCTAACGATTTGTGAGTGACGGGGTCCTTAACTCCTTTCCTTATTTCCAATACTTCTGTTTTTTTAAACAAAACTTTTAGAAGTAGTATTTTCAGGTAACCATTTGCCATCAGTCCTGCCCCGTTCTACTTAACTACAATCTTGTACTAAAAATACAAGCTACTCATAGTAACAATAACCTACAAAAACTCTATAAACAACAGCTGCTGCAAGTGCAACATGTTTGATGGGTGCGGCGCGGGCGCAGATCGCGAGGCGTCACGCGTCGGCGCTCCCTTGTGACACGCGCCAGCCGGGCGGTGCGGGAGCACCTGCCACCTGTGCCCTGCCCTTCAATAAATGCACCTATCGCGACTGCTGACGTCACAGGTCAATGGAGGCCATTACATTATTATATCGAGTTTGGGTTTATGTGGAAAACAAAAGTATCTTTATTTAATTAAGTTTTGGCGTCGTTGCTCTACAATTTTCTCGACTAAATCTTTGAAATTATTTCGTGATTTTTCAAATATAGGTCAATCCAGTGTGTGGCTGTGAATGCCGAACTGCCTCAGACGATAGACGACTACAAGACGAACACAATGTCTGTGGTTTGACAGTTATCATGACGAAACATGACACCTTCGCAATTTAAAATATGAAAAAACGCGTTAAAAACCGTAGACACTATAAAAATTAATAAAAGGTTAACTAGAGGCAAAAAGCGCACTGACATTTTGTTCAATTCATTAATAAATGTTATTTTTATCGAGAATTGTTAATTTTAAGATACTGTCATCCATCAGTCATAGACATGAATGAAGACACCAAGAAACTTAGGCGACAAAAAACTGCCTGAATGGGTACCAAATAACTGCGTAGTTCCGACTTCGGGGACGCGTATTCGAGGATTTACTAAATCTTATACAGGTAAAGCATTACCATCGTTTATCGGATTATTTCAACTCGGGCTTGCGGACCAATGAGCTGTATTTATAACCTCAACGGCTTCCCGTGTTAACATTTTTAACGTTATACCTGAATATAGTCGGATTTTACAAACCGGCAACTTTAACATCAGAAGAAATTATTTGGATCGATTTCTTAGGGAACGTTCATATCTGACGGAACTTGCGTCGCGTATTATCGGTCGCGTAACGCCAGAACAGACAAATGTATAGAAAAACACTTGACCGTTCACACTCGACGCACTAACGTAACATCGGTTGAGTGTGAACAGTCAAGTGTTTTTCTATACATTTATCTGTTCTGGCGTTACGCGACCGATAATACGCGACGCAAGTTCCGTCAGATATGAACGTTCCCTTACGGTCTCTCCTTATCATACAGTTTTGACGTCATGTCTGACTCTTATCCTTGCAGTCCTATTTCACGCAATTTTTCCATTATTTTTTCCCTTAGGGCTGTTATTGTTCCTTAAGTTCTCTACATTCATACTTGGAATTAGTAGTTACTAAGTCGATGCTAACAGCGGCAGTCGTACTATGTGTAGGCAGGTGATAGGTAAATAATACATTAGGTACGAGCTGTGTGTAAATCGATGAAAGCACTCACCAGGCACCTGGCGCATTCCCTGCACTACGCGACCTACTAATTACCGCCCATGTGCGATCTAGTATCGCGTTCCAGTTCCGTACTACAATATTTTATCGATAAATATGCTCCCATTAAAATTGCACGGTGATTCTCCTCACTTTACGTTAGGAATGAGGCAAATCAGATGCTTGGAATAAATTTATACTAAACTAATCATAACTAGTGTATACTAGGCAGCCTGCAACTAGTTTCAGATGTATGTTAGTCGACCAAAGAGTTTATGAAAAACGATAGAAAAGTTGCAACATTGGTAGCGCAAAGGTGGCAAGTATGGCTATTGCGATGCAATGTGATGTGAATGCTAACGGAGCGTGGAGGCTGTTAAAAGTGCCAGATAGACAATAAGAGACTGCCTAGCGTGTATGATCAAACAAATTGCTGATGAAATGTAAGAGGAGTCACATACAGCTGTCATACGCAGTGCGCACACAGCTAATTGCCGAGAAAAATGATTCTTGACATTGACATTTACATTTTTCTAGGCAATTTGCTGTGCGTACAGAAAATGCTACTTTGGTGTGAAGGCCCCCTAGTCTAGTGTCCTGCTACCTCTCCGCCTACCTTCTTTCTTTCTATTCTATCTTAAGTGACGGGGAAAATTATTTTTTCACAATATTCAATGCACAGGCGGTATCAAACCAACTCTAAGCACGTGAATAAACTATGTACTTACGAACTCTTACCATTTTGAGTTTCTACCTATTTTTTGCAATCCATTTTTGCTATACATTGTCTACATACAATATCATTATTGCTGTGACGCAATTCACGCTTGGTATCAACACAAAATTCACGTTATTACAAAGACAAATTAATAATTGTATAGTTGCATCGGTGCACCGGGATCTCGTGTCTAATTTCCTAATAGTTTCGTCAATTATTACTTTATTAATATAGTAATAAAAAGTAGCTGTCTTTCAAATAGACTGCGACAAGTTAATAGTGGCATTGATGACGGGACATAATAAATAGCCGTGAAAGTAGTTTTGTGAATGATCATTAGAGAGAATGCTCTCGAAAATTAATTTAAAACGATTAAATTTAATTAACTTTGCGAATCATGTCGACAGACACTTCACGTCTGTATTCCAAGTGTTGCCATGATGGCAGTAATCATTTTAATAGGCACGTTATTATTTATGATATTATTAATACCGCAACTGCTTCACCTAATCGCAATTACAAAACATTTTGTTCTTCTTCAGTAAGATTGGATTCACCAGGGAAATCATTATGACTAAGTTTAGTTTGCTAACTCAGTTCAGTTGGAAGCGCACTTACTATTATTGGTGAAATCCGCATAATGGGTTCCGCCAGCCGTGTGAAAGACGAAAATAATTTAAATTTTGTTCAGGTAGCCGAAGATAATACACAAGAAAGTAATTACCGCGAAACAATGGTATTTTCCCGAGTGAGCGTGCAGACCTTCGTGGAAGGACAAGGCGATGGTGCGTGAGGATTGTCGTGAGCGTCGCTTTTACTCCCAAGAACAAAAACAAACAAACTTTCGGAAGGTCGAGACAAGCACGCTGCATAATATCTGATTCAGTTCATGATGAATCTATATTTGCTTGTTTGTTCGTAGTACTCCGTATGGTTTCTACTGAAATCAAGGGTGTAAAATAAACAACCTTATATCCAGGAAAGTTCATCCCGCAATAGGAATCCATATACAATACTTGTTGCAGTCCCACGGGTTATGCCCCGATGAATCAATCAGTCAGTCGGGACAATTTTATAAATTATATGTAGCTGCAATGTCGTTGTTGCGAATTACCGGCGTTGCAGCCCGAGCATTGTGAATGGGCCCTAACATAATGATTGTCAGACGCCACGCAGGGTAGTCCGTTACTTTCGCACGTGTATATTCGCAAGTGCGCTGGCACCGCGCCGCTGCCGAAGCACGGCATCATCGCGGCGTTCCTTCATTAACGGTACAAGCGCAGTTTAGATGTACTGTAATGTCTGTAGCCATTAGTAAAGCTTATGAGGAAAATAAAGAGTAATCCACTTCCAACTGGAGATTGTTTTTGACAAAAAAGGTTCTTTGTCATACAAATATGGGTAAAGATCATTCATGCAAATTATACATTACGACATGACTTGGTAGTTCCTTGCCAGTAGCACAGAATCTAGGAGGCAACAATCCCGTCCTCTATCACGTTAAAAAAATATATTTAAGGCATTTAAGCCAACAGTATTATGCACCCTTTCGTCAGCTCCTGTCATCTCTGCCCAGTGCCAACTCATCGGGAATGAACAGGTGCAAGTGATAATTATATTATCGCTGTATTCAGAAAGTGTGTGTAAACGCTTGCCTGTCCCGCATTGCCATAATGTTTAATAACTACCAAGAAAAAGGTGAGTCATTGGTCATTGCCTCTACAACAATGGTTCAGGTGATTAGAGGTATCGGCGGTAATGATTCCCTTACAAGCTTTTTCTGCATTGTTTGATGATGAAAAATGAAGTTTTGGGTCTAGATAGCGCTGTGTAAAATGATCTAAAATATTTATAATATTATTTATTATATGCTGACCATAGATCGAAACTTACGAATATGTCACTGAGGTGACCTCAGCGTTCCCGTGATTATGAAACGTATGGAAACCTATATCACATACTTTTTCCTTTAAGTGTTGTCTGCTATTGATTTGATTTATCTGATAGTGATAGTTAACTGGTATGAAGTCATTGAAGGCCACTATTATTCAGAATCCAGATCCTAATTATAAAATGGTCGATCCTAATTTTGACTGCTTTGTTAAATGCATTTTGGCTTATGGGATAGCATCTCATATCCATTCCGGACGTGTGAACTCTTTCAGGCAGGTACAAACCCATGTCTGGCACAAAAGACACCGCTGCTCTGGCGCAAAAAAACGGTCTACATTGTACAGAACGCCAAATTTACGTGAAGATGTTTTTTATGACATGTATGACTCAATTACAATAATTTCTGTGCGTTATCGTAGCTTACCAATTCAAGGAAGTAACCAATACACTAAAAGCTGTTGCACTCAGCTCAAGTGGGGCACTTTACCATACGGCACACTAACAAACGTGTCAGCGGCTTTCGTTCGAGAGCGGCGGCGCCCGCGCCGAAACTATAGTTTCTCTTTGACACACAGTTTAGTCACTAAAACAACCATACCAAGATACGATGATGCAGTCGATAGATAGACATAAGTAGTTTACGTCATTTACTTAACAATGCAAACAAGAAAGGATGGACGAAGTCCTTGAAAGAGGATATGGCCCAGATCATATCATTTCCTCAGTCCCTCCTACTGAGGAAATGATATCTGACAGGAATGTATAGAGAAGAATGACATGTTGCGCCAACCACAAATAATTGAGCAGGTAATTCATAAGTGATGAGTGATGACTTAACAATGGAGAACTTTACGAGACTCGGCGTCGAATCCAACAGTAGTCGCACTGTTACCGCTGCGCCACCCAAAACAGCATTGAAAATATACAACTTAAAGTAAAAACTTACTTCTACTACTACCACCTTTTTTGAGTAAATATTCAGTGTCACCAGTCTTCCTAATTCATAACTGACATAGATCTCACAGCACTTTTTTATCAAGTCTGACTAACTAGACCAAAAAACCAACATGTACAAATAAAAAAAATGCTTTACATGCAAAATTTAAAAGCCTGCTCCAGCCATGTTGAAAATTCAGACACATGACACATTACAAAATTTTAACAATACCGTCCTATTGTCTGTGTGCAGTTTGCACAAGTATTCTTAATTAATTGAGTTAATTAATTAGTCTTCACCAAGTGTGCTACACCCTCTGGTGAACAAGGTCATTAGTGGGTCAGGATTAAAGGAATTATGGTTAAGTTACATTTGCTTCAAGTAAAAAAAAATCTGTTGTCAATGGTGAATTTCTAAACTATGGCAAGGTTCACACAGTCAGAAGTTCTACATATTACAATAATAAATACAAAATACTCTACACACATGAGCATATAAAAACATTGTAAGTGGACTGTGTAAATATGCAACTATTTTACAGTCAAGGCTGGTTTTTTATTCAAATTCCTGTTATTACAATGCCACAGATAAGCTGCTGGTATTCCATTCAGTGACAGATGGTATACATTGGCAACATATTTTATGCTACTAAAGAGGTGAAGGTGTTGTTACAAACTCTTTAGAATTTTGATGTTACTTCTTAGATTTTTTTTTATGGAATATTGTTATAGTACATATAATGGAACAGAAATAGATTTGACAATATAGCTAATAAACAGAAGTCTGCTGTAGACAACCAAACAACCCTTATTTAAATAAAGATAGTCTGTGTACAGGTATTTTTGCCAGTGTTCATACTTTGAAGGTTGTTCACAAGTTTTTGTTCTTAAATTTTTTTTGGTACTTACTTATTATTTATTTTATATTGTATAAAATCGGAATCATGAACTATAAATGCTAATTGTTTAATGAATGTTCAACTATGCTATCTACATTAGTCCTTATAATTTTTATTATAATAATTTATAGCTCTATTTTAGTGTAATACTAAAATAGAGCTATAAATATCTCTATTCTCTACCTAATAGGTAGTCTTTGAAGCTATTGCAAACAAGAATTAAGTTATATTTGCAAAAATTATTATTTGATTAGATTCTTAAAATTTCTATAATGACAACAGGAGAAACTGTCTAAAATTATATTGTAGTTCATTGTGTGTATTTAGTTTATTATAACAATATTACCATAATATAGCTCGATTCATATATCTTGGACCTAAAATGTGCTCAAACACACATTTCTAATGTATGTATTTTGAAGATCACTCCCAGGTGATATTATTATTGTTCATGATTGTACAAAACTTCGCAACTCCAGAAAACTAGGTTTATGATTTTACACAACGTGCAGGAGGTGCACTCGGTTTCAATTCGTGATGGACAGTCCATTTCGTAATCCCGATAGTAATTTAATTTTAAAATTTATGCCAAAAACCTAGCTCGTCCGCATCAACCTCACCCCCACCAAAACAATAAGACCAAACAGAAAATTATGTTCGCGTGACGAACGCTATGACGTCTTCTATAGAGCCTGGCAACTGGCGATTTTTCAAGCCTTTCACAGTTAATTTACACGTTTTGAGTTTTGACTACTGCAAGTGCACTTCCAGTATTGATATGTACGAATAAACAAAGGTGTTTTTCTCGTCACAGGCATGAGACGAATTGTACGGCAATATTAAATTATACCAACCTGCTAATTCCATAGCGCCGTGTCGCCTCCAAACAACGTCCACCTTCATTATGTTGAAATAACAAACACTAAACAAAGGATTCACCTACACTATGTTAAAGATACTGCTTAATTAATTCATAATTCACTTGTTTAATAATCTAAAGGTTTTTTAAACTAAACAGAATCTCACGAAAAACATAAAGCCTTGATGTCACGAAAACAAAAACATAAAAGTAACATCACCACCCGAACATTACCCACTGACTGACCTGCCTGACTGACTGACAATCATGACATTTTCATTTCATTGAATTTGAAGTTCAAAATGGTAGTTTGGTAGTTTTGTTCCGACAACTACTTACTTGTTTTATTTATACAGTAAAAAAAACACATACATACAATTTTTTGAAAATGCAAAATATTAAGTATAATTAGTATGCCAATATTTAATTCCATCTACGTAGTAGCAGTAGTACATAATTTACATAAGCTGGCAACACAAAGAAAAATTTCAAAAAATTGGAGTTGATGTGTTGCCAACACTCCATTTTTCTTTGGGGCTGCAAGCTACAAGTGGATAAATGAAATAGACTCTGGCCGATGAAAGTTGAACAAATCGATTTTTCTTAACTTTTATATGGCAACATTTTTTCCTCTCCGTTGACCGTTGGTATTTTATTACCCGACTACGGCGAAGCCAAAAGTAGGGTTATGATTTTGACAGGCTATGTATGTATGTATGTATGCATGTATGTATGTATGTTCATTTGTTCCCTCATAGCTCCTCAACTACTTATTAGAACTGGACAAATGATGTATCGTTACAAGCGGCTTGATCGTCCGATGGTTATAGGCTATATGATGTGTCACTCAATCACACAATAATTATATAGTATACGAACACAACATTTAAGTCTCAAGACGTGTATGTACGTATAAAACTAAAGCCCGACTACCGAAAAATCACGCTCGAAAAGTAACAAACAAGAAAATATCAAGGATAGCCGTGGTCGTATGCCACGGACTCTACCAAAACAATAGGTATATTCTAGGGAAAAGTGGCATACGACCACGGCTATCCTTGATATTTTCTTGTTTGTTACTTTTCGAGCGTGATTTTTCGGTAGTCGGGCTTTAGTTTTATACGTACATACACGTCTTGAGACTTAAATTTTGTGTTCGTATACTATATAATTATTGTGTAGTGTTCGTTAAAAACAATGCCCAAAATCTGTAAAGAGTGATAATACGAAAGCTTTTATTCACTATGATTGATAAATTTAAAGATGTGCAAAAAGGTATCAATCGCAATTATTATTATAATGAAATGCGAAAATTGGATTCCATAAAGTTACTTTTTCTAGGTGCTGGTGGAGCGCTTATGTACTTTCTTAATTATTTCCCACATAATTTAATTGTACCTATTTCAATTTTTGTAATTTAAAAAAACCGCTTCTTTGATAGAATAATGTTTGAGTATTGGCGCTCATTTGTTGACCACTTAGTGTTGAAGAAGGCCAATAGATGGCGCTGTGCACAGATTTTTCGAACTATTCTTTGAGACTGAAGTTCCTACGAGCGACACTCTCAAGCTTCACGGCGGACGATCTCCCCGCACATTTTTACTTGTCTCTGACCCGCTGCCGCTCCGAACGGAAGTTGAGTACTTCAACTCCTCGTTTCTTTTTCTGTGTAATTCTATAAGTTCCTTTGGCCACATTCTCAAGTCAGTATAAGTGAAGTGTATCGGAAGAAAACGACTCACTCAAGAAAGTCACCGGCTGGTTGACACCTACCTACCCACCAGCACGTGCCAGGAACCACGCCTGTCTGCAGCTGAATCCTCACGAGGTGGAACTCAGGTCAGTGCCGGTTCTCTTGCGTTTTCATTCATAGAAGCGGTCACATGTGTATTTTCTTTCTATTACAACCAAACTTCAGGTCACAGGTTCTTATACGCTCTGTGTGCAAACACACCAGTGGTCGGACTATTTACACGTCCTACCAGGTGCGTATTTCATAGTTTTTATTTTAAGGTTTTATTTTTTAACCCCCGACGCAAAAACGACGGGGTGTTATAAGTTTGACGTGTCTGTGTGTGTGTGTGTATGTGTGTGTGTGTGTGTGTCTGTCTGTGGCATCGTAGCGCCCAAACGGATGAACCGATTTGGATTTAGTTTTTTTTGTTTGAAAGGTATATTAGTCGGGAGTGTTCTTGGCTATGTTTGAAAAAAATCGGTCCAAGATGGCCACAACATGACCGAATACATATTTCTGCATAATTCCCTCAATATGGGTATCAAATGAAAGAGCTTGACTAGTAGATCAATTTAAAAAGTATAAAATAAAAATTAAATTAAAAATTTAAAAAACCCCCGTCACAAAAAACACTTCCAAAAAGTTGAAAATATATTAATAAATTTTGATTCAACGGTTGCCATGTCGGGGGACCTTGAATTGTTCCAATAATATAACGGAAAGCTTAACCAGTTAGGGTCCCCCGACATGGCAACCATTGAATCAAAATGTATTAATATATTTTCAACTTTTTGGAAGTGTTTTTTTAGCAAATTTACATATATACTCTTTAAGATATAAAAGGTTTTCTATTATTTCTCAAAATGAATTAATTATGTTTATTTTAACTTTTCAGAAAGTGATATATTCTAATATATCTAGATATTTTCAGAAAGTATTGATGATGAGCGAACAAAACTCAAAGTAGTGAATATAATAGATTCACTGAAAACTCTCGAAAAGGACGATGTATGGTACCAAGGAGTGTAGTACAATGTGTAGGTATAGTACCATGTAGGCTGATTATAAGTGCGTAAAAAGAAAAAATAATCATAGTATCAACTCTGTTATTTCGGTGTATAGTCAATGTTGCAACCCCCTGATTTTTCAAAATTGGCGCCAATTTTGCACCATCTTTCACTGGCCAGACTCGAAATAATATTTCAAAAAAAATAACTGCATATCATGGTATATCTGCATAAATAAAATTATATTAAGCAATAGAGATGGGATTCCTTTAGAAAAAAAATTCAATTTGTCATTAGAGCTTAATTTATAAGATAATGAGGACATTACTAAATAACTAAATATTCATAATGTGCCTACATAATATTTACGAATTTCATTAAGCTATATTTTAAAATTCTTATTGGAGTTTTTTAGATTATCGATTTTAAACAATACATTTAAAACAACTTGTAAAAATTAAAATTTATTCTGAAAGACAATGGAAATAAAATGACATTACAAAGTAAATGTTGCTATTTTTTCATAAAAAATGGCAGCCTTCATGTCGTAAGCTTTTCTTTTCTTTTCTACAAATGAAAAGTTTATAACACCAATTTACTGAGGAATTATAATGCTATTTCAAGTGATCCAGATACCTATCGGATTTTTGGAAACAATTATATAGCTATTAATTGTCGTGAGTCATGTACTTGATATTGGCTGTGAGTACTACGTGGTTACGATTCTTATTGCATTTGCAAATTTGTTCAATTGTAATATCTACGTGTGGTAAAATTAATATCCACCTACTTGCTAACAAATTGCAGCATACGTTTGTGCCTATTATATATGATATTTTGATTTTAGGTGTCGTAAACATCGGGCTACATATGCAAATGTTGAACGGATCAAACACTTACAAGAGTATTCCGTTGAGCACAGTAAATAAAGATAACATGAGCGCTGGCAGTGCGACGTTGGACAATGAGCTGGCGAGCACGCGTCGCTTACTGTGGGGCGACCAAGTGAAGGAGGATGTGTTCCGGCGCTGGGCACAGGGCTTCCAGTTCAGTCCGGACGAGCCCAGTGCCCTCATTCAGCTAGAAGGAGGCCCATGTGCAGCTATTGCGCCCGTCCAGGGCTTTCTGCTCAAAATATTGTTATCAGAAACACCAGGACACAATTTTCATGACTTGACGTCAGAGAAGTGCAATTCTCTACTGGTTAGGGCTGTGTGTACAATATTAAGTCAGTGTCTAGCTCCTAAGTACAATGTTGCTGTGTACAGGAAGAGTGAACCCGATGCAGAGACCAGCGGCGGCAACAATATGGAAGGACACTCCAATACAGTGTACGATACCATAGAACAATTCCATCGGCGAATTGAAGTTCATCCTTTTCAGACTTTATCTGAAGTGGAATCTTTCTACACCAGGAATATTAGAATACTGAAGGACAAGTATGGTGTACTACTTCTGTTGTATAGTGTTATTCTCAGCAAGGGCATCTCTGTGGTGGAGGCAGAACTTTCAGAACTGTCAGATCCCCTCATTCACTCAACTTATGGCTACGGTTCACAGGGACTCATAAACCTGATGCTCACAGGGAGAGCAGTGGCACATGTTTGGGATCATGATCAAGTTGTAGGAGGACTCAGGCTGCGTGGTATTGAAAGACAAAATGACATTGGATTCCTAACAATTATGGAACACATGCAATATTGCACTGTCGGTTCCTTTTATAAAAACCCTAAGCACCCAGTGTGGGTGTTGGCCTCTGACACCCATCTGACAGTATTGTTCTCTCTTGAGAGACGATTAGCAGCACCGGAAACAGTTGGGGAATCAGCAGAACGAATTTTTCGCTCATTCGACCCTGAGGGTAATAATTTTATACCTTCAGCTGCACTACAGGATGTATTATGTGCTGCTGACCTTGTTAGTGAACCTGAGTATGTGGAACTGATGAGAAGGAAATTAGATTCAGAAAATTTGGGCATTATACTTCTTAGTGCATTCATGGATGAGTTCTTCCCGGGTTGTGAACGTGGTGCTCCTGACACCTTCACACTTCACCATTACAATGGACTAATTCGCAGCAACCCTGGCACTCGTGTCATGTACCGCACTGGACGCGCGGCGCTACTGGAGTGCCTCATGCGTGCCGCTAGTACTGATCCTATGTTGACATGCCTACAGACTAAATGGCCCAGCATCGATGTAGTGTGGGATGATGGACAGTCTCCATCACTCAACTAGTGTGAGCCTTCACCAGATGACCCCTTGCTTGGAACTTGTACTGTGACTCAGTGAAGAATGTGTCGAAAGTACCTTTAGATATGTTTAAATATGTCGCTGAAAAATTCCATTACTTTATTGTATTAACTTATGTATAAAAAATTGTATTGGATGGATTGCGTCGAGGCTCCACATGGATGTGTCTCGCACTGATATAGACAGCTATTTTGCATAAATTTGTCATCCATGGTAATAAAATGCCAGTGTGCAGTCAGCTCAATATTGCATTCAGCCTGTCCTGGGAGCCGGCACTAAGCAATAATAGTATCAGTACTACTATGTTGTGCGAATAGCTCCAAGCTACTTGTGTATATGAGTGATCTGATAAACTAAGCAATAAGCTTTAGAGAGAGTATAGAAGCTAGTGTAAAATTTAATTTTACTATGCTCTGTTTTTGTTGAATCGTTAATTGTGTTTATAAATTTGGACTGATTACTGACAACTGTATTTTCGTATTATGAATAGGTATGACAAAGTTGCTCTATGTCACGTTGTAATTGCCCACATGTAGTGGCTAATGCCAACAGACTTGGCTATGCAACACTCAACATGAATGCAAACCACAAGCTCGCACTTGGCTTACATACAATGCTTTACTCATAAACATAATCTTTAATCACCATTGATATGCTAGGAGATTTCATGTACCGTTAAACTTGTAGATTTATTGTGATGTATGCCATCCTATAGTTGTCCCATTTTGTTGGAGAGCTGCTAAATATCTCGACAATACTGTATTATACTGTATGCTATTTTATTTATATAGAATACTTTTCAATAATTCTGAAAGATATTTCAGTATTTTTTTGTATTCAGTTAACATCGGGATGCTTTCAGACTTGAATTAGCTTCTACTGGGTTGTGTTGAACCTAAGATTGTACCTGAATCGAGTCAGCTTGTAGAATATGGAAGCATGCTAAATATTTTAAATATTTTTTGTATGTATTAAAGTGGAGTTTTTATTTATGTGAACCAACAAGTGACTGATGTTAGGTAGGACTCCTCCGAGAAGGATTCAATTGTTGAGCTGTTGGTTTACTTTTGACTTGATTCATATGTTTATATACATTTTTTATCCTTTAATTTATATTGTAGCTAAATTGAACTACACTTGTTCAAGACATGATACTGCGGTACATGTTGTTAATAAATCGTGGAACATGATTGTTGGACAAGTGAGATCATGTCTGCCAATATTTGGTGGGTGAGATATTTCCACACTGACTGTCACTCAGTGTGGAAGTAAAAGTGCTTCCATGCAGGGTTTGCATATTTGTTAGTGAAGATTTTGTAACAAAAGTTGTTTAGTATTTTCTTGTTATTAGCCTCACATTAACTAGCAAAAAGTTCTTTGTAACAAAGCTTTTGTTAGAAATCACTAACCCAGTGCCATTAAAATTAATTTATTATTAATTCTTAAAACAATAGTCAATACTTAAATCTTTTAAAAAGTCTTGCACTGTACTTATTTCTTACTTTTAGACTATTGTAAATTTAATTAAGTACTTTATCTTCATCTATCTTTTCATACTAAAAATAAAAACCAATCCAATCAACAAGAAAATGGTAGGTTTAGCCTTTTCAAAATTTAGAAGTAGACTTATCTGCAGTGGTTATTATAAAATTCTAGGGAAAGTTCTTCAACATGATAATTTAACAGTGTGAAAGCATTGACAACATCTACAATAGTTAACTTGTCATGGAATGTTAAAAAGATGTATGAACCCCTGTGTGGAAGCACCTTAATAACCACCTTTAATTATAATTATTTTAATGTGTAGTGCTAATAATATTTGTATTTCTTTTGTCGGATTCATGTAAAATAGCTGTGCACATTAGTGTCGCATTATAAAGAGTATATTGAAAGATATTTTCAGTTAGTCATAAATAGTGTAACATGCTTTTTTAATTACAATATGTGGGTTTTATTTTGTTTATTGACTTTTTCTCTTTCTTTTTGACCTCTGTTCAATGAGGAATATTTTATTCACCTCATTGAGTTGTCCGGCTCTGGGCCAAGCTATCCTTTCGGGTTTGGGGGGCAGGGTCAAATAGCCGTAAAAGCCAAGATAAAGCAATACCTATGGAAAGAAGAAGTGCAAGCATAGGTTACCTACGCTTTTCATTCCCAATCGTACCTAAATGTACCTACAGCAAGCTGCAGAGTTGGTTATTAGGTTTCGAGCCAGGTGCCGTCTACCGAAACTATTCCCTGATTGCGTGCTGGTAGTAAAAACTTCTTAGTATTTTTTTTCTCTCTGAACAACTGAACTTAGCTGGTCATAGGGGAAATCCCGAGTGACTGGTCGCGGGTTCAAGTCCCGTTTGGAATGTTCATTTTTTCTGAACTAAATGTAGTAGTAGTACTGATAGTAGGTTTCTGGCTAAAAATCTTTTTTTTTTTTACCGAATTTACTCAATACAGTTTATGCTATCGGACATGACCCCTTTTGGCCAACGGATTAATGACTCCATATGACTCGTTGGCAGTACCTAGTGGTGGCTAGCTAGCTTGTTATATCAAGCGTACACTACTACAATACTTTCAAGCATTTTTCAATGTTCATCGGTAAGGGTCAGGTTTGTAATAGTACATTATGATATAAGTGCGGTAAGTTGAAAATTACAGCCGAGGCGATATTACTAGCCCGAGCCATCGGCGAGGGCTATAAGGAAGCAGAGGCTGTAATTTTCAAAGCGCACGTATGTCATACGACGTTTTATAACATATTTACGAGGAAATTAATAATTAATACAGCGAAAAGAAAAAGCGCGCGGAATTATTTTTATTTGTCCACAAATAAGCGATGCGCGCGCATCAACTTTTTTTTTTAGGCAAAGGTACAAAAACAGCCAGTATTACTAATAAAGTAAATTAATATTTTTGTGTTTTTGTTACAGATAAATGGTTGTAATTTATTGTTAAAATTAATGAAATTAAAGAATTAAATGTTTATTTGTTATATTTTATTTCCCAAAGTTAATTTTATTCATAAAATATTGACCACTTTCTTGACATAAAACCTCTTTGCTAAGGTTTTTAAAAGTATCGTTCACGGAGTATCTTAAAATTTTATTAAAAAAAAAACACATGCCTTTTACATTACATTATCGCACAAGTACGTAATGAGATACATTACGATATTGAAATTGGTGTAATTACAACCACTTTACGAGCAAATATGTTATAAAATGATTTGATATTGTGCTTCTGAAGGCTGGAGACTGTTTAGCGATGACTGATTCCAGTGCATATCACTTAATGCGTGATAGAAGAAAGAAAATGAAGGTACCTAAAGGTAATTTTTAATGGATTTGAGGGATATTCATATCAGTCAATGATAAGCATAACTGCAAAATGTGATTAGTAAAATCTTGAAATGAAATGAAATGAAATTAAAACAAAACACGGTACTCTTTTACAGACGACCCTTTATTATTAATAAAAAAAAGCTATTTAGAGATTAACGATTCGTTACGATTTAAGTGTACAAAAAGGTACAACACTATATTTACCAACAGAACAAAATAATAAATAGTTTTGATTTAGCTGTCAAACTGAACTTGTATTGTGGTATTTTGTTTGTTTGCTGTGGGTGTTACATGTGTTGTGATATTTTTATTTTGTGTGCTTTTTGTGCTTTTGAAAAGCTGTATCTTGTGATAGGCTAAGAGCAATGATAATATAGTATTATTAGGAAAGTGTTATGTCATTATGTGTTATAAATACTGCCAGTACAATAATATTGCGATTTCATGAAGTCGAAGTAAATACTGTTTTATATTAAAACAGATCACTCTCATTATTATACGTAAATATCAAGAAAGTTAAGCTATTAAAAATGTCTAAGGACGACACAGAATTCAAGAGATACGCTACAGAATATGATCCTATCAAAATTGGTTCTATCGATGGTAAGCAATTTTTTTAATTTGTACTATGAAGTACAGTAAGCTTCAGAGAAAAGGAACCCCCCTTGAGAATAAAACCATTATCGAGGGGGTTCCTTTTCTCTGAAGCTTACTGTACATACTTCTATGAATACACTACTAAAGCCTGACATTGTGACACAGGGACGGACACAGAGCCACACGACCGCGGTATCGTTCGCGCACTGCACTCGGAGTACACGCCGAGCAAATTAGCCAAAGGAAACCCAAACAAAACCCTTTTTATTGGACGACTCAACCCTAGAACCACAGAAGTAAGTAGCTATTCAAATAAATAACAATAGAAAGTTTAACATACTGTAATATCTTTAGACAGTTAATTGTATGCTTTCATAATTTAGTTCACACTAGAAAGCCAAAGAAAGAAGAAAGAAGCTAAAAAAAAAGAGTAGGTATATAGTATTGTTTAGATGAGCTCCAGAGTTGAGCGCTGAGTCAACACATTTTAATGTTAAAGATGTTAAATGCTGAACCATTGAAAGTTATCCATTTAAGCACTAGAGCTGCCAAGCATCCATTCCATTTATTCATTTGTCTTGGGAGAGGCTTCTGTCAGGCAGTGGACTACAGTATCCTCTGATCCTTATTTGTAACTCAGTTTAAGTGGGTGTCGAGTCTAACTATGACACAGCCAAACTTCAATATTTTCAGTGAAACAACTGCCATCTGACCTCCACAATCCACTGGCGATATTGAAGTTCTGTAGTTAAATCGGAACAACATGTGAATCACAAACTGCAAACAGCAAAATTCATTAGCATTCATTACATTATGAAATAAAATTATAAGCATTAGCAAATTATAAATTACTATATTGATAAATGAAAAATTACAGTATTTAATTAGAAATGACCTTAACTAATTAATTAAGAGTTGTATTAATGAATTATTAATTATTATTTGTGTGTGGCACCCTTGGTATTGTACACTTCCATAGACCACAATAACCACTTTCCATCAGGTAGGAAGTGTGCTTGTCAACCACCTAACTGGTATAAAAAAATTAACATTAATTTATGAAATACTAGTTTTTGCCCGCGGCTCCGCCCGCGTGTCTGTCGGTTATCGCGACCAAACATAGCCTATGTCCTTTCTCATGATCTAATCTACCCCTATACCAAATTTCATCAAAATCCGTTAAGTGGTTTAGGCGTGAAAGCGTAACATACAGACAGAAGGACAGACAGACAGACAGACAGATAGACCGAAAGACAGACAGACAGAGTTTCTTTTCGCATTTATAATATTAGTATGGATAATGATTAACATTAATGATTTTCCCATTTTTCCCATTTGCAGGACACAATTAAGTCAGAGTTTGCATCATTTGGAAGAATAGTGAACTGTCGAATAGTCAGAGATATAATAACTGGGAAATCTAAGCAGTACGCATTTATTGAATTTGAAAACATCGGGAGTTTAGAAAAGGCATTGAAGGATATGCAGAAGGAGTACATCGACGGCTCTGAGATAATCCTGGAGCGCGAGGCGGGGCGCCGGCTCATCGGCTGGCGGCCGCGGCGGCTCGGCGGGGGGTTCGGTGGCAGGAAAGAGTCCGGACAGCTACGCTTCGGATGCCAGGATAGACCATTTAGAAGACCATTCATTATTGCACCAAAAAATGAAAGGGATACAAAGAGATAAATAAAAATGTTTAAAACCATGATGTTCTTTATTTTTATGCCACACTTTTTTACCTGGTGCTACTCCAGTAAGCCTACCATGAAAAGCTGCCGTTGCAGGTTGAAGTTTTCGCCAGTCCGTTCCATGGAACATATTTATGCCGGGGTCGGACTGGTACGTGAAACTTCGATCCAGCTTAAAGCCTACCGGAAGAAAACCGAAGTGATTTCATGGTGCCAACGAACGTGGCTAAATGCTACGTCGCATAACGTCTGTGGACTGTGCCATTAAATAAAATATTCCACAACATTTTACACAACGCTATCTAGACCCATGGTAAGCTTACTTGTGTTTTGGAATCTAGAATGCAGATTTTTTTTGTGAATACATACACGTACAATTGCATATTATACATAGAAACAATGCAAATAGCCATATTCATGCATGGAAATATTTGCACTGAGCGGGGGTCGAACCCGCGCCTCCTGCTTAGTAGTCACGGTCACTATCATCACGCCACAGAGGCTGTCTACATGTTGACAGTCAACGCGACTGCTGCAGAATGCGCAGGAGGCGCGCGTTCGATTCCCGTTCAGTATAAATATTTGTATGTATGAATCTGGCTATTTGCATTGGTGTGGTCGTGCCTCGGGGAGCACATTAAGCCGTTGGGCTCGGTTGGTAGACAAACATCTATGGCAGTCGTTACTACGTCGTTGGAGCCCTAAAAAGTCCCAGCAACTGGTTTAACTGCAATGCTTCGATATTGTTGTGGTTGTGGAGGTCAGATGACAGTCAGTCAGTTCAGGGCAAATAAATATGGCTTCGTAAGCGAATAGGATTAACGCCATGATTATGAAGGAGATTGCTGTAAGTATATAGCTTCATATAGGTGTATTTTAAAAATGTTACTATAATAAGTACCTACATTATTACGATGATCTCATTGGCCATGCCCGACAGACATTACTAACAGTCAAAAATGACAAATGATGTGAAATAATGTGTTATGATTGCTGCAAGGAATTCAAAGGTTGGTGCAAGTCCTTCACACGGATCGAGGCGTGGCTCTCGGCGCTGCAGGCGGTGCTGCTGGTGGTGCTTATAGCATTCGTGACGTTTCTGACACTTCACTTGCTGGCGTGCGCTACGAGATCAGATGATCAGGATGATCTTGACGAGAAACTGCCAGAACAGGACTCCAACGCCACTGCACCAGCATTTGCATCGACAATAGTGCCAGCAATCATACCCACACGGGCGCCACTCACTACTCGCCAGCAGCCAGCCCCGGGCAGCCGCGCCACTTTGTCTCCGGACATCGAGTGTACTTGGACACCTTCTGAAAAAACCGAGGCTACCACACATTATTATTGGAATGAAAATGTGACAGATCAGATATTATTGAATTCTCCGCCGAAATCCCCTAATTTAGTATTTCTTGAAAATGAACAGGAAGCTGACGATTGGGATGGAGTCGAAGCTGAAATCAATTCAGACGAGCGCGATGCCCTACAGGATTATAAAAATTTTGTGGCAGCTCTAGTGAAGTTGAAACCTCCCGAGAAAGTGACGTTCGGCTGCATGCTCACCAAAGTGACACTGCAGTGGGCACTGACGGCGGCCAGTTGTATCGAAGCGATTGAGGAAGTGGACTCGCTGGATTATTTCTTCATAATGGACTCTTACGGAGAGGCGCAGGAGGGCAAGAGCCACGCGGTGGCGGACGTGCAGATCCACCCGCTGTACCAGGGCGCCAACCGCAGCTACGACCTCGCCGCACTGCGCAGCGAGGATGTTTTGATTTCCAGCCCCCGTCTCTTGGTGCAACTGCCTACCATGCTCGAGTACTTCCTGGTAGCCCTCGGGGAAAGATTCACTATACTGGGCTATGGAGGATACCGGTACGTGTTGTAGTACCTACCTATTTTCTTTCTTTCTAAAGGTTAGGTACAGTTGCATTACATATATACGATTGTACTTGAGTATTCGTATAAACTACGTGGCATCCCGGTCTGTGGCCATCGAGGGACTCGTGGCTTAGTAGGTTAACACATTGCAAGGTTAAGCAATACCAGGCAAGTCAGTTTTAGGGATATATTCCCTTTATGTCGATTCCCGTTATGTCGAGCCAAAAACCTTATCTTGCTTCTATTACCTCTATGTCGAGTCTACGTTTTCTGTCCCATTTCTATTCCCTTTATGTCGAGCTTTCTTCGGTGCAAGGACTAAGACGGCCTATCTCGATTTCGCTCGTAATGAAACAATTTTTTGTGTTGCTACTGACAAATGTTAGGAATAATATTTTGATCCGTCTCGAGGATCAAACCTCTAGGTAGGTAATAATATCTTATGTAAATCCATAATTTTAGTTTTTCACTCTCACCCTCATAACGACATACGAAACTCGCTGAAACCCTCGGCGGCGGTCAAGTCGCCAACAAAGTAAAAAGGTTACCAACATTATCATTACTAGAATAACTTCTATCTGGTAGACGCCAAAGGAAATAGGTGCGTAATCAGACAGCGGCCCCCGCGACCCGCGACTCACCACGAACGTAATCGAGATGATATGACACGGCCGGGCCGTCGGGGGAAGCCACTACACTCTCAATTAGCGAGATGCTCTCGGCTCCACTGCGTCGCGAGGAGCGAGGGCCTCTCACGAGCGAAAGTCGCAAATGTCGGAACGGCAGCTCATTTCCAGGACAATAGACAAGAGTCCGACGGGGCGGCGGCTGCGGCAGGCGCGCACCTACTCGGTGTCGCTGGCGCAGTGCGCGGGCGAGGGCCAGGCCGAGGCGTGGGCGCCGCGCCACCTGCTGCGCGGCGGCGCGCTGCGGGCCGGCGCGTGCGGCGCGGGCGGCTGCGGCGGGCGCGCGCTTTGCGCCGGCGCGCGGGCCGGCCGCGCCGCACCCTGCGCCTACTGCGCCGGCACGCCGCTGCTGCGCGCCGGTAAGCTGTTCGGCGTCATGGGCGACAACCGCCACTGCGGCGTCAGCTGCGAGCCCGCGCTCTACGTCAACGTGGCCGCGCTCCGGGACTGGCTCGACTCCGTCGTGTTCCTGTAGTTATTTATTTCTGTGACGTGTGTACTATCGATAGGATAGAGGACTCTTTTATCCGCACTTAGCCTCTCTCTTGGGCCGTTGTGCGTAGGAATACTATCGAACCGGTCCAGCGAGAAATCCTGGATCTGGGGGTGAGGTTTTGATGATTGCTGGACGGAACATCAGCGCGACGTGTCGTCCGCCACCGCGTCAGATATTTCTCCATCGTCGACCGAGTTACCGTTTCATACGGGTATTACGGCCCGAAATATGATAACCGCACCGCTCCCCCTCTGCTCCGCCCGTGATGCGGCCGTACCTAGTATCAAAGTCGTCGGTCGCTGGCCTCCTTGCAAGTTCGAGCATAACTATCGGAACGTCACGAGTGACAATCCAGCTGTCAGAAGTCCCGGGCACGGCCACATATAATCGCATATAACAAATGCTGTTTTTATTATACTTATACGTATATGTATACCGAGTAAACGTATCGAGAAAGTTTGATAAAGTAAACATGAGACAATTGTCTTATACGAGTTAGACGAGTACCGGCTCCAGTTCGTCACGGTGTGCGCCAACACAGCGCTACTGCTGGCGTCGCTGCTGATGGCGGCCTTTGTAGTGTGCACCATCGGCGCGGCCATCATCCAGATGATAGCGATCGTCGAGGAGGGGGGCAGGGTCCCGCCCGGTGCAGCGACGACCACGACGGGTCCGGGTCTACGATTTCACACAGTTATATAAAATGTTATTTTTAAATGTGTTTTCAGTACAATTTATTTAAAATAAATGTTTCCTTGTACTCCACACCAAATGGTAATGCTGGTTAGCTTAGATTATAAATATATCTAATCGTAAGCTGGTTAGCTATTGGCGCCTAGGCGTAAACTCGTCTTAATTGTTCAAAGTATACCTATCCTCGCCCTCGTATAGAGTCATAGTGGATCGTGCATCCTGCATCGTCTTATTTTTTTAAAAGCTTGGCACAGGCGTATGCTAAGTTATTGGCGCGGGGAAGTGAAATTATTTATAGGTTGTACCTATGGGCATTCCGATATTCCGTTCGACTATACATAGGTGTAGGTACCTACGAGCCTACTACGATGTACGGCCTAAAGCACTTCATTCAATTGACTGTTTCCCTTCGGAGCAGAATGTACAAAACGCAAAATGATCACCACACGCTGTCCTAAACGCAAAATGTATAAATGGAACCACGTTCACACAGATAAAAGTGACCTACATTTTTCCTTCGAAGCATGATGTACCTAATTCAAGACGCAAAATGTGCACTATAAACAAAATGTGCAAAACGTAAAATTTACAAAAGGCAAAATGCGTAAAACGCAAAATGAGCACTACGAGCAAAACGTGCAAGTTTTCTAATTATGAAGATTGTCGAGTGATCGAGTTCACTAATTAGTCAATCTGTATATAGTTATTTTAAATTAAAATACAAAATAGGATTAAGGTAATTATTCTTATTTATTTTAGACTTAATCCTTCCTTCCTTACACATTTACCTACTTATGACCAAGCCGGTCCTTTTATTACCTACACTAAAATAACTGCACCGGCTCGGTCATATTGTGTTCATGCTTCCTGCATGCTTTTGCTAGTCTAATACTTTTTGGTACCTATTATTCGTTTAACATCGCCGTGAATGAGATCGTAGGCCGGTCGGTGAACATGTAACGAAACATGCGTCGAGCGTATGTCGCGTCTGGCGTTACGCGACCGGTAAAATGCGAGGTGACGGAACGTCAGATGTGGACCGACCGACCCTTATAGGTTCTATTTGTACATTCTGCGTGTTGTACATTATGCGTTTGTTCTGCTCCTAAGGGATATTTCTGTCCGTGAAACAGTAAGGGTTAATTCTCACTGAAGGAGCAGCCGAGAGGAGCCGGCAGCGGCTAAAAATACTTATTACTAGAAATAGTTGCGACAAGTTCCGAGCAGCTTAATAACGTGTGGCGGTGCCCTGCTACTAAGAAAATTGGTTAATCTAGTACTGCTACAGTTCGTCGGCATCTGGTGAAGGTGAAGAGTTCCTTCATTAGCGTAGGTATCACATCACATCACATACTCATCAATACACACGCAAAATTACTACTCCTATTCTTCCTATGACAGCCTCTGTGACGTGGCGGTAGTGCATTCGATTGTCACACAAGGAGCGCGGGTTCGATTCCCGCTAAGTGTAAATATTTGTATGTATGAATATTTTTACTTGCATTTGTCTGGCTATTTTTAGAAGAGAACACCCACGCTAAGTCCGCTCCAGCTTGCCATACGCACATCCATGGCAGTCGTTATTTAGAGGAAATGGCTGGGAATGGGAATGGGAAGGCTGATCACTCGACCGGTCAACGGCGTCTCCACTGGGAGTAGTAGTAAGTATTCCTCCTAGCCCTGCCAGGAACGCTAGACTGCTCGAGTTAAGAGTACGTGGGTTCACGTCATAGTCAGGATTCCAATTCAGAACCTCTTGGTTGTAAGGTCTGGTAGGAAAAACCAAGGTAACCGAAGCAAATGTAAGGCAGATTGAAACACTTTGTAAGCATAACATAACCATTTATTTAAATATTTTCAATAAGTTTTGAATTATCATATAATACAATGCAAACTAGACTCGTCGCGGTTGTCCCTCCCCGTCCCAATATACAGATACGACACTAACTGCTTTATACATACACGCCACTAGGCACTATCGCTACGGGACTTACTAAGGCAATAAACATTTTATACAACCTGTCGCTCCCCGCGTCACGTACACGGGAACAACCCGCTTGCCGTCAGGCGGGCGTGCCTCACTCGGGGTGACGTAGACCTATCGATTGCACTTGATTGGAAGCCACATATAAACCCCGATACGAACACCCAACGACTGCCTACGTTATAATTATTTATAAAGTAATGAAAAACACAATTGATAATATGAAATAGAAATAATAATTTTAAATATTGAATAATACATTTTTTCACAATTATTTGAATCAATACCAATAACCTATCTATAATTTAACAAACAATTCATTTTTTCTAGGAAGAATGAGTTTGAAATATGAAACTAAGAGATAGTTGAGTGAAGCGGAGCGGAGTGGCCGCGCCACTCGACCGTAGATATTGTAGTACTAGAGTAGAGTTATCGTCTATGAGGAGACCCATCGTATCACATCAGTATCGCGTCCGTGGGCCGAGCCCTAGGTCCCCACACACTCGCCGCGTTTACTGACATACGGCTACTTAATATAGTTTACGTCTAACAGGTATAAGGCGTCACATGTGCGTCAACAAAACGTTTTAATTTGCAAGAATCTGAGGTATTGCAGGGCTTGGGTACCCAAACACTGCAATGGTCACCTGGGCAGCCCCGCGCGGCAGGGCCAACATTCGTTACTAGACACAACTAACCGCTTAGTTGGCAAGTGGACTGACGTACGATTACAAACATAATATCAATCATTTAAGTTATGAATAATGTTATGGTAGTCAGGAGCATACAGCCACCAGTAACATTAAACGATATAGCTGATGTGAAGTCACGCGACCACACTATAAGGGAAGGTTCATATCTGACGGAACTTGCGTCGCGTATTATAGACGCTGTACGCTCGACGCACTAACGTAGCATCGGTTGAGTGTGAACGGTCAAGTGTTTTTCTATACATTTGTCTATTCTGGCGTTACGCAACCGATAATACGCGACGCATGTTCCGTCAGATATGAACCTTCCCTAATAACGTTTACAATTTTGTTCTATTCATAGGACGTCTCAGATTTTCCCAACGGTTTCTCGTTTCCACAGATATTATTTTAATTGTATATTTTAGTTAAGAAATAGGATTAGTAATCGGAAACGAAATAAACTAGTTAATTTTTACAGAATAGTACAATACAGATGCCAATTCGTTGTATTAAAGGGCAAATAGAACATGCTGGAAATACCTTAATCCTACCAGTAGGACAAAACTGTAAATCGTATTGGTACACAACTTGACAAGTATGATCAGAAACATAATTTCCTAGTCATTTGCAGCGATCGTCGCATCAGTTTCGCAGTCCAAGTCCGAGATATAGAGACTATTCATTCCGTTTTCAGGTATAACATGATCATAAATTTCAACAATATTTCATTAAAGTACACATTAGTGCGAAGAATACTCTAGAAACAATTTTCCTCGCTAAGGGGCGCTCCGTCATTGTTTCGCAGTGAACACAAATGTATCTAATGCGGCGGCCACACATTGGATTCAGCTTGGTGTACAATCTTGACTTCAATTTGAAAAGGTTGGTGGTCAACCGAGCCTCTACACCACATATTAGTTCCATTTCAGCTTTAAAGCTACTTGTTTTCTCTTCACCTTTGAACTTCTATAAAAACCGACTCTGTGCGTGCGGCCTTTGGACGGTTATTGGGCGCCATATTTGCGTGACTGCTCCACACAATGGTATATTGGACTCAAAACGACATCGGAACAAATACAAGCAATGTGTGGCCGCGGCATAAGTTACAAGCGATGTTCGCGTCAAGTGAAGAAGAGCGTGTGAGATCTCCAGCGGGCGGCGCTGCCGGCCCCTCTATATGCCGCTGCGGTACATGTCGTCGCCGTTGTCGAGCTGCGAAGGATCGTATATACTATTCTGGAAGTATAATAACATTATAGGTTTAATAAAACTAAAAAAAATAAGTGTTCATTATCATTTTAAATAATCTATAATAAGTACAAGATATTGGTGTCGATTCTGTTGTATGGGTTTGACAGGAAAGGTATATTCATCTCTGTCCTAACATCGACATAAAACGAGATGGGTATACATTTTAGCCACAAAAATAGCTTGGTTAAAATCTGAATCGGTACTATAATATCTAAATTCAAATTGACGACTTTTACATTATGGTTTGTGAGTATATAGCTCATGGTGAGCGGTTTTCCGTAATCTACGTGCACCAGTACTAAAATGTAAATACGTTATGAGGTCGGCTAGCTACATTCCTACCTGTTAATGGCCGTTAGGCAAACTCGCGTCCTGGCGGCGTGTGACCACACAAGTATATAGTTAGTTACATGGAAACTGGCGATGTAAGGATACAGGGCACGAAAACATTGCAGTAATGGAACTGGTGTATGATATGAGAAAAAAATTACAATAGTCCAGCCAAATGATGAACAGAAACGCATTTGTTTTGATGTTTTACAGGTTTGAACAGATACATAATGTTATTCTTATCTTAATTTGTTTTGCTACTAATAATTGTAGATTAGTAGCCAAGGGCTGTAAGGCATCAATTGCAGCCCGAGATATTTAGCGGCACGAGCGCGCGAGCGCAGCGGAATCCGGAGTGCAGCTTATATCTTCATCACTTGAAGAACTCATGTTTTTTTCGTAATTAGCAAGTAATTATAAAAAAAATCCCAAAAACAAACAATATTTAAAGTAAAAGTTTTCTATTCCCGCCTTTTTCCAAAAAAGAATCAAGCAAAGAACTTTTTTTTTTCAAGAACGAAATTGAGCTTCGCCGTTCGATATTTAAAATTGATGAGACTACTAAACTCAGACGAAGACAAGGCTGAATAGCAAAGCGACCTCTTTGGTCTTTGGGCTGAATGCATGATGTCTATTGCCAGTATGATGGTTAGATGTACGTGAACTTTTTTTCAAATTACTTACCGTTCTAGGACTTTTCTAGCTACATTATTACCCTAGAGCGCTAATTAGTTACCTACATGCCCCATTTAGAGGTAATAAGAACCTACTTACCGAGAGATGTAAACTAGAAATATGTGTTCTAATGTATCAACGACTAGATAAACAATATCATTCTACTTGTATGAGCGTGCGTTTAATAATCATATTTTTTTATTTAATTTTATTTAAATTTAATCTCTTCTACTGATAGGTATACAGCTAACAGTATGACCAATAGATCAATATGTAGCGAGGTGGTACCTGCTTCTTTTTCGAGTAATAAGTAGGTGTTTTGGGAGGGGTAATGGGGGGGATGGACACCTCTATAGCGTCCGGGAGGTCGGCGTCAATGGCGTCCTGTTGGGTGGAAGTGGAGATTATACGTGGATTAGGAAATAATAGGGAACGGAATGAAAGTAAAACATTCAGTACAGGGGATAATAAGCCTATATCAATCAATCAATTAGCCTATCGCAGTCCAATGCAGGACATAGGTCTCTAATGCTGGGCCTGTCCTATGGTTTTCACGCTGGCTACACGGGTTATTTACAGGATTTTAATTGGAGGTCTTTTTCTCTCGCAGTGATATCGTCTGCATGTTTTTCTGTTAGTCGCCCCTTCGGATGAGATAAGGTCATGATACTTGTAATCTATCTCCGTCACCATACCATGAGGCAAACATAGTTTGTGCAAACGGCTGATACTTCGGATGTTGTGATTTTGCCTAGGTCGACACGGGAGGCAGGGGAAAGCCCTGATCACACGTCACACACACCGAGTGGACTGTGAGACAGTGCTGTAGGCCGAGTGCGATGTACGTACAAAGTACTCGGCGCTGTTCACACTTGGCGAGCATGGGCTGAGTCCAAGGCAGAAGTGCACGTACCTGCGGCAGGGGTGCGGGCACGAAGTAGTTGGTGGGGGGGCCCTGCGGGGGCGCGGGGCCCAGCACGTCGGCCGCGGGGGGTAGTGCGCGGGTGGGGGCACCCGACGGGTTGAACACGTCCACGTACGACTTCTTTATGTCTGCCACACGACACAACACCATATATTAGACAATACTCACTACGCAACAGATATATCACTTTCATCCAATAGCGACAATAACTCTTCACAGTAATAGCTGCTAGCAGAAATATTCCTCCCGTCCACGATCCGAGAGTTGAGTGCTGCACGACTACGTCATCGAACCAATAACGCAGTCAAAATCAAATCAGTCTATGTTATCGGAAACATGCTACCCGTAACGGCGAATGGTATAATATAATATCGCTAGCCGTATCGATTGACGAGACTATCATTTGATCTAGACATTGATTGTTTAACACTTGGGTACTGTTAACATATCCAATAACAAGCAATGGCACATATTAATAAAATGATAAGACACTCACGTCTACCCTTCTGCATCTTGAATATGTTGGACACAGGCGCGGCCGGGGGCGGAGCGCCCGCCGGCAGCGGGGGCGACGCGCTCCTGGAACGCGACAGGACTTGTCACAACAGTGAGGCTCATAACCACTATATTTACAGTTGTCTTGCAATTAATAACTTGTGACACAGTTGTGACCTCGGAGTTATGTAGAGGTCCACTTCAGAGTCTGCACTCTGAAATGGACCTCTAACTCCGAGGTCACAACTTTGGGTACGACTTTGGTTATGACGAGAACTATGACAGTCAAGACCTGAAACAACATATACACCACACACTCCAAAGTGGTATGGGTGTAAATGCAGTAAAGGTCGTTGACCAAGTTCGTCATACGATTCTTTCATATGCGTTTGTTTAGGCGAGTAGTATGAAGGTGTACTGACTGCAGCGCGTGCGGCAGGTCGTGCGTCCGGGGCGGCGGCGGCGGCGGCACGTCGGGCTCGTCCGCGTCGCCGTCCACGTTGCGCCAGCGCTTCGTGTCGGGGTCCCACACGATCTGCACACACACACACATACGCTGCTGAGACTGGGACACACCTCGCAATCATAGGACAACAACATTGAACTTCCTGCATACAAGCTGACTTTATCACAGAAGAAACAAGCTCGGTTTGAATTCAGTTTTGGCTTTTAAGGGCTAATTTTCCAGCTGCTATTTCATATGTAAAAGATACATTACAATACTCACTCGGGAAATATTCTGAAACTCTCACATGTCCAGGCGTCAGAAGCCCAATAAAATTAATCCCCGTCCACATTTAGGGCGGCCCGGTAGGATAAATCCATCTCATAGAACAACTCATGTACGAGTCAGTGCTACAGTAAACGAAGTTGCGTGCCTACTACTGAGGTATGCAACTCCGTTTACATATTTGTCAATGATCCTGATGGGAAGTTTTGTCAGATCACACTGAGCTCTTGAAAAACTATGGCCTCCCTACGAATTAACTAATCTACTAAACTGATAAAAGCATCGTTTAGGATTAATGGTCGATGGTGATACTCCAGCTTAGCGTTTTTGGAGCCAATAAATCGCACCAATGGAACGATTACATCAGCTGTTCAGGGCAGTGCAATCGTTCGTCGCGACGGACAATATCTGATGAGTCTGATTGCAGACTTATCAGATATTGTCATTGAATCGATTTGATAAATATTACAGAATATTATATTTTAAATATATAAAATCTACCCTATCACATGCATATTTTGTAACTGATACATATAGCGAGTAAGGTGCTGTAAAAAGAAAAGACAGATAAAGCCAACAAAATTTATTTAACATATAAATATAATATAAAAATATATAGGTATGTATACCAAATATGTGTAACAAGTATAAAGCTTCAAAGAATATATCATTATGCTACATGTATGTAAATATATAAAAAATAGGGAAGTCTTAGTATTGCTTCGACAACACGACAAATACATAGATAAAATATATTGTTAATCATTGATTTTATTGAATTCAAAATATATACTATATAAATGTCAGTACAGGGACTAGCGACAAGTGATCACGATACAAATATGAGATCATAAACAATCCTACGAACACAAATAGGTACACAGTGCCAAGGAAATAAATATACACATATGCATGTGAAGGAGTATGTGAAATGTATACCTATTTCCTTGGCCATGTGTACCAATAACTAAACGAAAAGTGTGTACTCTCAAACTACCTATAACCTACATCCTTAAAAGACGATAGAAAACACATTATATTATTGGATAACGCGTGCATCGATTTTAGGAAATCTTTTTCTTTTTTTTTTAAAGAATATTAGAACCGAAGTTACTAATATTCCCTCTAACCCCTCCAACTAAGCTAAATTGCTTGTGCTAGGAGTGGGTTCACATCGGTAGTGTAATGGCCAGGATCGAACCCGGGACCTCTCGATCGTAAGGCCGACTCCTTAACCACTAAGCTACCGACGCTCGAAATACTTTTAAGGAATGCAGTTGGATAAATGGGTGGTCGATTACCTACTGAATACTGGGCCTTAAGGGCAACAGAAACTTTTAGCTACAGACGTTATGTATGTACACACACAATACAATAAGGAAGTTTAATTTAGTTTCAAAAATTAATCCCCATCTCATTTTATCCTTTCAAATCCTCCACTCAAACACAAATAGGTTGAAAATAACGAGATATGATGCCATACCTTGTTATTTCAGAGAAGTTGTCATAGAATTTACCATTTTGAGGTAATAATGTAAGATGTAGGTTGATTTGGCAGTTGACAGTGTACTACCCTATTGACGCCATGTGAGCGCCTCTGTGGATACCTATTACCCTAAAGCAATCCTATACTTACGAGTGATAATATTATGTTTGAGCGTATTTTGTCCCGTAACGTAATTACGTGCTCTCCTAACTCCCACTAGCTACACAAACAACGACTACATACAGACATACTAACCTTTTTTTTAAACTACTTCACATAGAAGTGGTATAAAAATAATACTAGTAGATTTAGAAGCTATTTGGAACAAACATTGAGGCGGGCATGAAATTCGAATTTAGAATTTGGTAAGGGAAGCAGAACATTAGGCATAGCGAACCTAGTTACAGCTACAAAAAATATGGGCGAGATCTGTTGCGGTAAGTACCAAATTTTTGTTCCGTACAGCCATTCTAGTAGTATAGGCATAGTGGCCGGTAAACATCGTGACTCAGGTGGCGGAAACCTCATTTTAAGGTCTCTGGCAGTGAGCGTAGGGCCACCAATCATATTTAACATACATATACTCACGCCTGTTAATCCCCGAAGAAGGGGTTGGCAAAATAGTAGCAACAGTTGTAGTGTATTAACATCCACATTTCGCCAGCTATGATTTTAGGTCCTACGAAATAGGGACACACCTATTGCTGTCAAAGGGGGTATTTAATCATGGACTGTATGTTTACTGTCGGATGGAGAACAGCCCTATTCCTAAGTCACCTTTTACGACTTCCACAGGAAGAGATGGAGTGGCTCTATTCTACTTCACGGGAACCAAACGGCAACCAATGATATCAAACGGTGGAGTGGTTCAGTCAGGTCGCTACATGAGCGTGGGCGCGGGGAGGCGCGAGGCACTCACTGAGGGGTTCTTGTCGTCGGGCAGGATCATCTGGTTGGGCGCGCGCAGCGACAGCTTGGTGAGGATGCCGCCGAGCCAGCCGCCGCCCTTGGCCTTGCCCTCGCCCTTCGCGCCCTCCTCCTTCCGAGACTCCTGCTTCTTCGCCGCCGTCTTCGGCGTGTCCGTGTCGCGCTCGTTCTGCTGTTCAACGAGAGAAAATACTTATCGAATCGTTTCTGATCAAACTGAGCCCAATTGTGTAACCCTGTCACGGACAGTGTAAGATATTATTTGCTTAACAAGTTTCAAATCGATACGGCAAAGCAGAGGGGTAGGTTGAAAGGGAATTCTAAGAAAGATGTGACCTATACTGGACAAGAAATAAAATTAGGTCTATTGTCACTTCAAGTCCAGTAAGCAACAAATTCCATTTCGCACAGTGAGCGAGATTATCGGAGGCATTATTTCTTTTTTCTACTATTTTCTTGTTCTCTTCGTCTTTGCAGGTGACATGCGCAGGTCCTTGTCTGGTCTTACAATCGTTAATAGTTTCCTAACACGTTGTACTACCTAAAAAGTTGCTACATAAAGTGGAACTCTAGCACAAGGGTGATATGAAACGGAATGCTGGAAGAAGAGGCAGAGAGGTAGATGATAATATTAACGTGTGTGTGAGTAATGTAATAATGTACAGATGTGTGTCTTACGTCAGCGCTAGGGGGCCGGTCGTCGTCGTAGTCGTAGGGCGCGCGCGGGGCCCGGGCGCCCGGCATGGTGATGCTCGGCCGGGACTCCGCCTCCTCCGCCCCCGCCGCCCCCGCCGCCTGCTGGGGACAGTGGGTATACAGGCGGGGGACAAACAGGCTAGAGCAACCGTCTCACCGCCGAGGACTCGTGTCCATTAGGCAACAATTGCACAATAAAATTGGCAACGTTGCAAAACATCGCGCGACACTGCCGGTTGGCGTGCAATATGATGCACGGCTTGTTGCTTATTTAGTTTGGTGTCAAATATTGTTAAGTAGACACGTGATGCGGGAGAATGTCACCGCTGAAATCAATACTCATCTGTCGATAAACAATGTTATCAAGTCTTTCTTTAACAATGTTGTGCAACATGTCGCGCGACTAATGCTGCCTAGTGAACAGGATACGAGCCTTTACAATATACGGTGAGGGCTACTTAGGCACCAACACAAAATATGCTAATGTCACTCGGAAGTGAGGCAGCTGCTTATAAAATGTTTAAAATGTGGAAAGTTAAAACAAAATATTAGTTGGGCGAGAACTCTAGTGCAAAAAACAACAGGAGGTGCGAAAAATAAAGTCAGTAGGATATAGGAAAACATAAATGTTCTGTCACAGAGAGTGATACTGAGCGAGATGGTAATTTGGGAGCTGGACGAGATGAAACATTTGTGTTTCCCAGGGAGCAGTGGGGCGGACACTACAAAGCGTACACTTACTATGTGAACCTGCGTCAATTCATTCCATTAAAGTCGTCAACATAGAACGGGTTCGAGTCTAAAATAGAACATTATTTGTAAACGTAGCGAGTCGTTCATAAACCGAGTATATTACAATGTGGGGCGCTCGCGGCCAGCGCTGTGCCCAGTACTGTAAACAATCGTTATTATTACTTTATATTTATGGCTAATGCTTCTGGTCGATGTAACTTTACAATACAACGCATTACACCAGTTAGTTTATAGCCAGCTTATCAACAATTATTCTGCGCTCAATGGTCTGTGAAGTTATAAATAGCTTATTTTCCAATTACGAGCGCTGAACTTTGTTAATTGAATAATACATTGGGTAACGACATAGATACACATCGTAGCACAGCACAGTACGTTACGTAGTTAGTGCGCCGGCGCGCGGCGGGCGGTACAAGTCGGAGGCGTTAGTAAAACCACACTTTTCACTGAACATTTAATTGCAATAACAATTTTTGTATATTTACCGAATTGTGCGGGGTCCCTACGTCACAACAGTAATACATTAAATGCGTAACAAGCGAGTAATATAACACAATAATACGACAAATAATAACATTATAGTAGTACGTAAAATGAGAGAGAACTTACGGTACAGTTTAGTGGGTAACATAATAGAATATCAGATCTCGCAACGCGTGTAAACAATAAATAAATTAACGACTCAGATTAATAGTTATCACAGCGCGGTTGTGGAAGGACAAACGACACGTCAACACAAAGCCTCGCCACACGCGGGGGCGGCTACAGGTACGGGACGGGCTCGTCGATGTCGAAGGTCCGCGGCCCCGCCACGTAGTACTTGGTGTCCCGCGCGAGGGCCCGCGGCGGGGCCCCGGCCCCGGCGCGCACCGGCTCGTCGATGTCGAACGTGTGCACCGGGCCGGGCCCCCGGCGCCGCGCCGCCCCGCCGCCCTCGCGGCGCGCCAGGATGGCCTCGAAGCGGTCCAGGCTGCGCTCGATGGTGCGGCGCAGCTCGCGCCGGTGCTCGTCGGGGGCGAGGGGGCGCGGCGCGGGCGGCGAGGCGGGCTCGTCGATGGGGTACGTGCCGCCGAACACCAGCGGCTTGTACGTGCAGGCGCGCGCCTGCGCCTGGCGCGCCCACGTGTCCACGGTGCTGCAGATGAGGCGGCCGGGCGGCGGCGGGCGCGGCGCGGGGGGCGCGGGCGACGCGCGGGGCGTGCGGCGCGCGGGGGACGCGGGCCCGGGGCTGTGCGCGATCTGGATGTCCAGGTCCGACAGCGGCGGGCGCGCGCGCGGCTCCCCCTCCGCGCTGCTGGTGCGCGACACGGAGCGCAGGCGCGGCGCGCGCGTGGCTGGTGGCGTCACGCGGCGCGCGCCCGCCGGCCGCTCGGCGAAGGCCACGTTGGCGCAGTGGGGCTTGGGGTGCACGCGGCGGCGCAGGCGCGGGTAGTCCGGCGGCTCGGGCGCGTCGGGCGGCTCTGCGGACGGCGCGAGGGCGGGCGCGGAGGGCGCGACGCGCGCGGTGGGCGGGCGCGGGCGGCGGGGCGGGGCGCGCTGCACGCCCGCCCCCGGGGACTGTTAGGCACTGCGAGTGCGCCGGCCCGAGCTCGGACCGGACCGGCACTCGGTACACTCGGTACACTCGATATACTCGGCTCACTCGCGAGGCTACGTGCGCGCGCGGGCGGTCGGCGCGCGCCACTGACCGACTCTACTCTACCCGCCGCCGGGCGACTAAACAAATGGACGCAGACCACGCTAGCATAGTGACGAGTACCGTTCAATTTCGGTCCCCACTGTCTACAGGGTACCTAATGATCTACCGGTGTGATTTAAATTCATTTAGAAATTAGCATACTATTTTAGCTGTCTGAAAAATTGTATAGAAGTTTGCGTGAGAGCAACAAAATCGGACGTTCGAATGAGCCTGACATAACATGACATGTACGAGCTATCCCTTAGTGTGACTAGAGCTACCCGTCACCGGAGAGTCGGCACGTACCTCCCCGTAGCCGTAGGGCTGGTCGGGCTGCCAGTAGGGGTCGGCGTACTGCTGGTGCGGCTCCTCGGCGCGCGGCCACTCCTCGTAGTGGCCGTACTGCGGCGGCTCGTCCGCCGGCGGCTGCTGTGCGGGCGGCTGCTGCTGCTGCAGCGGCGAGTGCTGCGCCTGCTGCGGGTAGTAGTGCGCGGGGTAGTCGGGCGCCTCCTCGGGCGCGGGCTCGGGGTACGTGGGCGCGGGCTGCGGGGCCGGTTGGTACTGTTGCACCTGCGACGAAGTATACCTACAGCTAAACCTGTGCACCGACCATGAAACATTCGCAATTGCCGATCCAAATTTAGGGCAATTTGTTCCATAAAACACATTTATCCCAAACAAAGTGTGGACAATAAATGTTGAAAATATTATATCATTTTTAAGCTATCGCGGTGTAAACTCATTGTTATTTTATGCAAGTTCGGGACTTCACGCGATAAAAACTTCCACTTACTTTCTGCCGACGTTTCGGGTGCGATACTGCACCCGTGGTCACGACCCGAAACGTCGGCAGAAAGTAAGTGGAAGTTTTTATCGCGTGAAGTCCCGAACTTGCATAAAATAACAATATTATATCATACAGAAATGCCTCCTCTTTCAATCAGTTTAACACTTGGTCAAACATAAAACGCGCAAAAATATCTGCCTCGTAAATTATAACCATCGCACACACAACGCCACACGCCGACTTTTATTGTAATCAGTTATTATTGGCCTGATTTGAGGCTTGGGTAGAAAAACATTACCCATGTGTAGTGGTGTGGTGGTAAACGAACTAATTTATAGTTTATATCCGTAGCACAGGTTTCCTTAACCTAATTCATCCTCACAAGGGATGAATTGTATCAGGAGTATCACTTTTGCCCATATCTTGTATCTTTCTGTTTCTTGTACCTGTATTAGTTTTTTTTGTGAGGAAAAAATAAAATACATACATACATACATACATAAAATCACGCCTGTTTCCCATAGGGGTAGGCAGAGATCACGGATCTCCATTTGCTACGATCCTGACATACTACTCTCGCTTCATTCACTCTCATTACATTCTTCATGCATGCTCGTCGGTTTAGGGTACTCCTGACCTGCCCCTTTTCTAAAACTTCCCCGATTTGGTCCAGGTATGTGCGCCTAGGTCTTCCCCTACCGACAGTACCCTCCACACTCGCCTCATACACCTGTTTCGTTAGTCTTCTTTCATTCATTCTCTCAACATGACCGAACCATCTTAACATTCCTTTCGCAATTCTCGTCACTACATCTTCTATTACTCCACATCGCTCTCTTACCACGCTATTTCTCACTCTATCTCTCAAGGTCATTTCGCAACGCACGCATTTCTACTGCATTCACTCTACTCTGATGCTTTTTCTGCCACACCCAACTTTCGCTACCATACATAAGAGTCGGCACTAACACTCCTACACTCCGACACTAACGATAAAATACATATATTGAATCCGTCAATAGAGACAGTCTACCCTGCCATAAACAGGATTGATGGTAATGCATTTAAACTAGCTTCATCTGGTGTTCACTAGTCTTAACCGAAAAGCTTTATTCAAACAAATTGTCCAGAATTTATATAGGATTGGTATTTAGTGGTCCATTAATCTCACTTTGATGGCGGCACCGAGCACAGTGACAGCGACTACTCGTCGGCCACAGAGCACGTGCACAGATAATTACTGCTAGTGTTTTTGACCATTAATGTGCTCCCGGCTATGCTTCGATTATATAGTCCACTTTACGGTCAGGTTTCAGTATTGATACGTGTTTTTCTACGCTATAGTGAAATTATACTAAAACGTTATTGTAGGAGACAAAATAACTAACAGACATAGTAACAAATATACAAACTACATACCTACCTATATTGATATAATAAATGCAAAAGTAACTCTATCTGTCTGTTGCGTTTTGACCCCTCCTACTAAACTGCTCAATCGATTTTGATAAAATTTTGTACAGAGATATAATAGAGCTTTAATTAATTCAACCAATAAAACTACGTATTTCTTTCAAATTTTACTACCTAGTTAAAGTATATGAGTTATGTATTTCAACAATATATCAAAATATTTATGTACTTCAAATGATCCAAACGCCTGTCGCAAGCAATCTGCTTATAAGGATTGGACCACGGCCCTCGCCAATAAGGATCCGAACATCGGTGAAATGAAGCGGAAATTGAATGCTGCCTCGAGGTCCAGTAAGAAGGCAACGGCCAGGGCTAAGTTTGAGTTCATCGGCAGAATTGGTGAGCGGCTTGCGCGGTTCCCATCCGATAGTCGCGCATTTTGGTCGCTCGCCAAAGCTGCCGAGGGAAACTTCGTTCATTCCTGTCTTCCGCCGCTATTAAAACCCGACGGTAGTCTGGCCCATGGCGCCAAGGAGAAAGCCGATCTTTTAGGTAACCTCTTTGCGTCAAACTCGACTATGAACGATGGGAATGCCGAACCACCTAGTATACCCTGGTGTGGTACTTCAATGGGTGAAGTAAAAATCACCCAGCGGAGGGTTCGGCGAGAACTAAAGTCCCTAGATGTTCAAAAGTCGAGTGGGCCGGATGGCATACCGGCAATGGTGCTTAAGCACTGTGCTCCAGAGTTGTGCCCTGTTCTTACACGACTCTTCGCGCTCTCATTCTCCACTGGACGAGTTCCAGCTTCGTGGAAGACCGCATACGTGCATCCTGTGCCTAAGAAAGGCGACAGGACAGACCCGTCCAACTACAGGCCCATCGCTATAACCTCCCTTCTCTCGAAGGTTATGGAGCGTGTTATTAATACACAGCTCCTGGGATACCTTGAGGGTAACGATCTTCTGAGCGACCGACAGTACGGCTTCCGCCAGCGTCGCTCGACCGGTGACCTTCTTGTGTATCTCACAAACCGTTGGGCGCAAGCCATCGAGAGCCAAGGTGAGGCACTAGCGGTCAGCCTAGATATAGCGAAGGCCTTCGATCGGGTATGGCACCACTTGCGAAGCTACCATCTTATGGACTCGCTGAGGGGCTGTGTAATTGGATTTCCAGCTTTTTGTCCAACAGAAGCATCCAAGCCGTCGTGGACGGCAGTCGCTCGGACCGCATGGACATAAACGCTGGTGTCCCACAAGGTTCCGTGTTGTCTCCGACCATGTTTCTGCTGCATATTAATGACATGCTGTCGGATGACTCCATTCATTGCTATGCGGACGACAGTACTGGAGACGCATGTTACACGGGCCGTGCAAACATCCCCCAGTCCGAGGTGGAGGGGACTCGCGAACAACTTGTGTCAGAAATCGAGACTACTCTCTCTGGAGTATCCGATTGGGGTCGACTAAACCTGGTCCAGTTCAACCCCACCAAGACACAAGTATGTGTATTCACCGCTAAGAAAACCCCATTTATTGTAGCGCCGCGATTCCTGGGCACACGACTTACCATTGCCCCGAGTATCGGGATCCTAGGCGTCGACATTTCAAGTGACGTCCAGTACCGTAGTCATTTAGAGGACAAGGTCAAGCTGGCAACAAAGAAACTTGGGAGTTCTTAACAGGGCGAAACAGTACTTCACTGCGGGGCAGCGACTCCTTCTTTATAAGGCACAGATTCGAATTTCGAAAACTTTAAGACATGGTTTATAAAACTATTAGAAAATTTGAATGAGCCTCACTATATTTTAATGGACAATGCTTCATATCACTCAGTTCAAATTAACAAACCCCCCAGCAGCAATAACAAAAAAGCTGAAATTATAGAGTGGTTACACGGCAATGGTGTGGAAACTGACAGTCAGATGTTAAAAAAAGAGTTGGTTAGACTGTTGAACTTTCACAAACAACAGACGCACCCATCATATTTTTTGGATGAATTGGCCAAATCAAATGGACACACGGTAATTCGGTTACCGCCCTATCACTGCCAATATAATGCAATCGAGTTGATATGGGCGCAGATCAAAGGTATCTATATTTTTTATTTATATAATATTATGTATATGCATATATTTCTAAAAATAATTACTGAATGTACAAATATTTTCAGGTCATGCAGCTAGGCATAACACAACTCCGCCATTCACGGCAAATAAAATGATGGTTTTATTGGAAGAAGCTTGCGCTCAAGTGACAGCTGACGATTGGCGAAAAGTGGTCGAAAGAAGACTGGGATCGAGATGTACAATACGACAATATCATTGACCAACCGTTAATAATAAACGTCACGAATAGCTGCAGTTCAGACTCAGATTTTGAAGATCCGATTGACCCTGTATCAGATTCAGATTGATATAAATAAAATACAAACTCAAAGCATTTGTTTTATATTTCCAACAAATTGTCGATATTTTGTTTATCGATGTGTCCCTTCTTAGTCGATAACAGCTTGACGACGTAACTTTTGCAGCACGTACCATGTACATTTGCATTGAGTTTTTTTCTATTATTTCCGAACATTACGTAATAATTTCTTAATATTCATTTTTATAATTTACAATTGTACACAATTATGATTTTTTCGTCTTTTTAATGGACCTCTAAAGGATTTGATGTGATAGGACGTCAGTACAATGTTAAGCGCTAACGAACTGTCATAGGGATCATCATATAACGCTCGTAGTATAGGACTCCAAGCACGAGATAGTATTCTCGAGGGGAACATTCATGAGAACAACATGGTCCTAGGCCAGCTGGGGCGTGAGGGATATGTCAGAGGCAATGCAGTTTCAGTCGGTTGAACCATGAATAAGTACAGACGTTGCACTCCTTTGATCTTGAAGAAAGCTGCATTTTTAATAACCTACAAAATTTCGTAGGTTGTTTCCTTATGTTCTGAACAGAGAGCGCCGAACTGCCGCACACTCGTGTGTTAGGGTTATCACTTTGTCCGAAAATATAATACATTTTTATCATAATATAGGTAAAATGTGTTCACAGTTGTTTAACTTTTATAGTTATAATATTTGATGAATTTTTATCTTGCTGCACGCACGAAAAAACATGACGTCATGCGGCGTTACCTCACTCTGAGGCGTTTCATTTAAGGCTTGAAGTGCAAGCGAGAGCGCGGAACGAGCGACAAATTAAACAAATAAAATTAAAATTTTCTTTTGAGAAATGGAACCATTCCATCAGTATTTTCTTATGACGTTGTCACGTTCAACTATCGTCAGTAAACCGATTTTTTTATTTTCACATATAATATATGCCGCACCACTAAGACCTGGAATTCCCTGCCAGCTCACGTGTTTCCTTCTTCCTACAGTCCCGGGTCCTTTAAGCGGGGCGTGAAAAGGCATGTAATGAGGCCGTCAAGCTGAGTGCCACCACTGTTAAATGTTTACGATGGTGACCCTCTTTCCGAGACTTTGCCTTTAGCTTAACATCAGGCGAGGTGAAGTCAAATTGACGTGTACTGTGTAAAAAAAAAAAAAAAAAATATTAATAAATATTCTTTCAGAAGGCATGTACTATGGTGTGATTAAGTATGTAATTTTGGTTTGAAGTAATAGAAAGTATAAATAAATAAGTTATAAAGTATGACTTCTATATCATAAAACCGACTAATAGTAGATTGTATAACAAGGGAGCAAAGTAGTATTTTTACGGCGAGGGCGCAACTTTGAATCAAGAGCAAAGCGAAGGATTCTAGAATAGAATCCCGAGCGTAGCGAGGGATTCTAACGTAGAATCCTGAGCGCAGCGAGGGATTCAAAGTACACCGCCCGAGAGAAAAATAATTTGCTCCCGAGTTATACACTCTACTTTTCATCCCCGTTCTATGAGAAAATATTTCTCCTGAGATTTCGGGCGTAACAAGTTTTGTACGGCGTTGTTAGCTTCTTTAATATCTAATTGTTTCAGGAGTTAATGCATTGTCCCTTCCATAACTCGACGTTGAACTCATATTATTTTGCAAAATACAACATAAATAGGTAATGTACTAATTACAAGAACAGAGAGGTAATTGGCGCCCTTCATTTTTTTTTTAGTTAGCACGGGTCACCCCGCGCTATACAGCCAACACGTACCAGCCAGTAATCCGTACAATTTGCGTTCGATTTCTATGAATGTTAATGTTCCAAATTCAAATCACTTTTACGGCCCGCTGCTTGGGCTTGAACAGAAAAGAGCTATTTTGCGCCCCGCTACAGTGACAGTAAAGTGACATTTTTCGAATAGAAGGGATGAACAATATTATGTGTGCCACGCGCGCCACCCCTATGCGCTTGTAGCCCGGGGGCTGTAGCGCGCCTTAGGTACTTATCTCCGTAGTTTGGGCGAGTGACGGACGCCTGGTTGGTGTCCGTAACACACGCGTGGGATATCTGAGAGGAATTTCCGCACAACAAAAAAATATATGCAAGTATTTGTACTGGTATGTGCGACTGACCTGCGGGGGCTCGCCCCAGGCGTACTGCGGCGGCGCGTGCGCGGGCGCAGGCTCGGGCTGCGCGGGCGCCGGGTAGTAGCTGTTGTGTAGCGGCGAGGGCTGCGCCGACAGCTGCGCGCTCTCCGCCTGACACAACATGCTGCATTTAATATCATTGCCTCTACTAACTATACTAAAGTTATGGATTATGGTCCTTCGAGCCGGATGCAGGAGCCGGAGCTCGGTGCGTACGTACAGAGAGCATCTGCGCCACGCTCTTGACGTCGTCGAGCCACTGCTGCTGGTGGCGCGGCGACGGCTCCTCGCTGTCCGCCTCCTCCACCAGCGGCGGGTCGTCCTGCAGCGCCGGGTCGTGGTACTTCAACCTGTCGCAAAAGATTTAGGAGTCAATATATCGTTCTACCTTCTTTCGAATTTTTATGCTACGCGTAACAGTCCACACTCCATGCCTCCAAGTTCACGATGCTTAGCCCTAGGCCGAGATATCGGAATTTCAAACAATACATGGTAAATATCCCGATATAATTATCTTAGAGTAAAGTGTGAATGTGCGGACGTAGCGACGCGTTACCTGTCGGCGAGCGTGGCCAGGTGCGCCACGAGCTCCGCGCTGTAGAGGCGGGGCGCGCGCGTGACGGCGCGGGCGGCCGCCTCCGTGTAGGCCAGCGCGCGCTCGTACAGCCCGCAGTCCGCCAGGCGGCACGCCAGCAGCAGCTTGTACGCCTGCAACGCGCGCCTTGTTAGCCAGACTAAATTACGCTAACACCATTGGGGGACTACGTAGTCTAGGCGAGATAAGAAATACCAGTTTTTTTTTTTAATTTACTCCTCTATATTTATTCTAGAGTTGGAAGTAGCACAAAATGGCATATTCGCAGTATTTTTAACAATATTATTACAAACTAGTCTTAAAAGTACTGGAATAAGTGTTCGAAAGTCCCTGACTGATAGGACAGGGATCGTCTAAAAATTTGCCACGCGTTTCCCGCTGCATGACCGTCCTATCCTAATAATATTTCTGTGCGTCATTCCAAGTTAAGAAGAGACTCTGTGTGCTACGTACCTGCAGCTCGGTGATGAGGAAGTCGTCCTGGCTGAGCGACAGCGCGTACTCGTACACCTCGGTGGCGAACAGCGCGCGGCTGCTGGCCAGCTGCTGCAGCGTGTCGGCGCGCGAGTCGGCCAGCAGCAGCGCCAGGCGCGGGGGCGCCGTCCCGCCGCCGCCCGCGCCGCCCGGCGGCAGGGGGGCCAGCGGGTGGCGCGAGAACTGCACGCCCGCCGACAGGTAGCAGAACTGCGCCGAGTACAGCAGCCCGCGCGAGTTGAGGCTGTCGCCTGCGGGCGGAGCGTCACGGTCAGACTTATTGTAGGCGAGGTGTACTGAAGGCGAACGTTCACGCGGCAGTGTGAGGCCTTACCGAGCTGCGTGAGCGTGCGGCGGTCCTGCTCGGGCTTGGCGGAGGGGTTGGACAGCAGGATGGCCACGTGCGGCCGCCAGTCGCCCCAGCGCTCGTCCGCCACGCACTGCGGGGAAGAGGAACATCGATTACTTAACGAAATACATTCTTAATCACAGTGTACTTCAGGACCAATATTTTGGAGCTAAATGTGTTCTATATGCGCAGTACATATTTTCTAGGTTTTGTAGAGGTGCTAAGATGGTGGACGAGCTCAAATTCACCAAGCATAGTCTGATATCGCGGAAAAAAGGCAGCTTCTTGTCACTGAGCTGGACCGGATCCTGGACCACATTTCTCAATGGGGCGCTAGGAACCTGGTCGAGTTCAATGCCAAGAAGACTCAGGCATGTGCGTTTACAGCAAAGGTATCTCCTTTCCTTCCCCTTCCCACTCTTCAGAGCACACCACTGCCACTGCAGGATCACCTCACTATCCTCGGTATGGATGTTCGCTGCAAACTGAATAACAAAAACTATATCGAGAGTATCATCAAATCAGCCTCGCGTAAACTCGGAGTCCTGAACAGAGTGAGACGTTTATTCACGCCGGAGCAGCGGTGTCTTCTATACAAGACCCAAATTCGTTCCTGCGTGGAATACTGCTCACATCTCTGGGACGGCTCCGCAAAGTACTTATTAGATGCTCTCGACAGGTTGCAGCGACGTGCGGTCCGCATTATTGGGGATCCTGAGGTCACGAACACCCTCGAGCCTTTGCAGATGCGTAGAGATGTTGCGTCTTTGGCAGTTTTCTACCGTCTCTACCATGGTGAATGTTCTGACGAGCTCTTCCAATTAGTCCCACCCTCCCTTTTCCTTCACAGGACGACACGTGCAGGGCTAAGATGTCATCCATTTACGGTGCAGAGTATACCTGCTAGAACCAAGCGTTTCAGTGATTCATTCCTATGCCGCACCACTAAGACCTGGAATTCCCTGCCAGCTCACGTGTTTCCTTCTTCCTACAGTCCCGGGTCCTTTAAGCGGAGCGTGAAAAGGCATCTAATGAGGCCGTCAAGCTGAGTGCCACCACTGTTAACATGGTAAATGTTTACGATGGTGACCCTCTTTCCGAGACTTTGCCTTTAGCTTAACATCAGGCGAGGTGAAGTCAAATTGACGTGTCCTGTGTAAAAAAAAAAAAAAAAAATTCTATATTTAAGATCCCGGTGCAAGGTCCCGAGATATACTTACTAAAAAGAATAAACACAACAAAACATGATATGGATTAATGTCAGTTTATTTCAGGAAATGTAAATTAAGATGGACTATCAGATATCTCCGTATCAAAATGATATAGAGATTTGAAACAAAATTCGCACTCGCACGACATTGACTTTATTGATATATGTACTACAGCATAACCGCGACCACTGCACCGCGCCCTAGACGCACGCGGTGTGTCGGGGGACGAGGTAAAGAAAGAGCTTACCTGTGGAGAATGACCGAGACACTGTTGTGAGCGTTGGCGGCAGACTGACCATAGTTGATGGTCGGTTGGTCTTGACGCGCACATGTCTAAGGCGCGGTACAGCGATTGCGATCGGTCTATACGTAGTCTAATGCCTTGATCACACGCAAGGAGTAGCGAGACAGTGCACTCGGCCCATGCTCGCTGCGTGTCAATATGGCGCCGAAGATTTTGCACGAACATCGCACTCGGCTGACAGCACTGTCTCGCCACTCCACTCGGTGCGTGTGATCAAGGCATATATACCTACTACAGTAACAGCGTGTGCAGCGGGTCGTGCCTCGCCAGCGCCCCCACGAAGCGCGCCGTGACCCCCGCGGTCTACACGTAGCTAGTATCACTGTAACGTGTGGTGGTGCACGTACCGTGGCGGCGGGCGGCGGCGCGGCCCCCAGCGCGGCGTACAGCGTGTGCAGCGGGTCGTGCCTCGCCAGCGCCCCCACGAAGCGCGCCGTGACCCCCGCGGTCTACACGTAGCTAGTATCACTGTAACGTGTGGTGGTGCACGTACCGTGGCGGCGGGCGGCGGCGCGGCCCCCAGCGCGGCGTACAGCGTGTGCAGCGGGTCGTGCCTCGCCAGCGCCCCCACGAAGCGCGCCGTGACCCCCGCGGTCTACACGTAGCTAGTATCACTGTAACGTGTGGTGGTGCACGTACCGTGGCGGCGGGCGGCGGCGCGGCCCCCAGCGCGGCGTACAGCGTGTGCAGCGGGTCGTGCCTCGCCAGCGCCCCCACGAAGCGCGCCGTGACCCCCGCGGTCTACACGTAGCTAGTATCACTGTAACGTGTGGTGGTGCACGTACCGTGGCGGCGGGCGGCGGCGCGGCCCCCAGCGCGGCGTACAGCGTGTGCAGCGGGTCGTGCCTCGCCAGCGCCCCCACGAAGCGCGCCGTGACCCCCGCGGTCTACACGTAGCTAGTATCACTGTAACGTGTGGTGGTGCACGTACCGTGGCGGCGGGCGGCGGCGCGGCCCCCAGCGCGGCGTACAGCGTGTGCAGCGGGTCGTGCCTCGCCAGCGCCCCCACGAAGCGCGCCGTGACCCCCGCGGTCTACACGTAGCTAGTATCACTGTAACGTGTGGTGGTGCACGTACCGTGGCGGCGGGCGGCGGCGCGGCCCCCAGCGCGGCGTACAGCGTGTGCAGCGGGTCGTGCCTCGCCAGCGCCCCCACGAAGCGCGCCGTGACCCCCGCGGTCTACACGTAGCTAGTATCACTGTAACGTGTGGTGGTGCACGTACCGTGGCGGCGGGCGGCGGCGCGGCCCCCAGCGCGGCGTACAGCGTGTGCAGCGGGTCGTGCCTCGCCAGCGCCCCCACGAAGCGCGCCGTGACCCCCGCGGTCTACACGTAGCTAGTATCACTGTAACGTGTGGTGGTGCACGTACCGTGGCGGCGGGCGGCGGCGCGGCCCCCAGCGCGGCGTACAGCGTGTGCAGCGGGTCGTGCCTCGCCAGCGCCCCCACGAAGCGCGCCGTGACCCCCGCGGTCTACACGTAGCTAGTATCACTGTAACGTGTGGTGGTGCACGTACCGTGGCGGCGGGCGGCGGCGCGGCCCCCAGCGCGGCGTACAGCGTGTGCAGCGGGTCGTGCCTCGCCAGCGCCCCCACGAAGCGCGCCGTGACCCCCGCGGTCTACACGTAGCTAGTATCACTGTAACGTGTGGTGGTGCACGTACCGTGGCGGCGGGCGGCGGCGCGGCCCCCAGCGCGGCGTACAGCGTGTGCAGCGGGTCGTGCCTCGCCAGCGCCCCCACGAAGCGCGCCGTGACCCCCGCGGTCTACACGTAGCTAGTATCACTGTAACGTGTGGTGGTGCACGTACCGTGGCGGCGGGCGGCGGCGCGGCCCCCAGCGCGGCGTACAGCGTGTGCAGCGGGTCGTGCCTCGCCAGCGCCCCCACGAAGCGCGCCGTGACCCCCGCGGTCTACACGTAGCTAGTATCACTGTAACGTGTGGTGGTGCACGTACCGTGGCGGCGGGCGGCGGCGCGGCCCCCAGCGCGGCGTACAGCGTGTGCAGCGGGTCGTGCCTCGCCAGCGCCCCCACGAAGCGCGCCGTGACCCCCGCGGTCTACACGTAGCTAGTATCACTGTAACGTGTGGTGGTGCACGTACCGTGGCGGCGGGCGGCGGCGCGGCCCCCAGCGCGGCGTACAGCGTGTGCAGCGGGTCGTGCCTCGCCAGCGCCCCCACGAAGCGCGCCGTGACCCCCGCGCGCGTGCGCCGGTCGCCGTGCGCCGCCAGCGCCAGCGCGTGCCCCCACAGGCCTCCGCTCACCGCGCACTCTGTGGGGAATATGACATACACACTATTTACACAGTCTAACGATTCATACTACATACAGTTTGTCAACAAAGCCGTCTAGACAGAGCAATCGTGCGGGGGCAGGGGAGTGGTGGGGGACGGGGTATTACTCGGTACGTCTATATATTTTACTCGGTACTAAGGATTCAGGGCTGTCTCATTTGTAATCGTAATCACACTAATCACGTTTTTAATTTACACATTTTTTCATAACTCACTTTGTTTGTTATAATTGTTTTTTTTTTTGGCGGTTTAGTGGTTTTATCCAAGATAGCGGACACGAAATTTTAACAAAACTTGATATGGGTATCGTTTTCAGGATTTTAGGGGTTGCCGATTCCGAATAGATATGCCATCCATTTAGAGATCCAAGATGGCGGACTCGAAATTTTCACTACAATCGATATGGGTATCGCCTTCAGAGTTTTTGGGGTCACTGATTGCGAATATATCATCCATTTAGGGATCCCAGATGGCGGACTCGAAATTTTCACTAAATCGATATGGGTATCGCCTGCAGGGTTTTTGAGGTCGCTGATTACGAAAAAAACAGTCATTTAGCGATCCAAGATGGCAGACTCAAAATTTTCACTAAAATCGATATGGGTATCGTTTCCGGAGTTATTGGGATTGTTGATCAAGAACATATCATCCATTTAGCGATCCCAGCGATTAGCGAAATATTATCAAAATTCGAACTCAAATTCGAATCCGAACTCGAATCAACATTCAAATTCAAATCGAAATCGAAATCCAAAAACTCAGACTCAAAATATTACGTTTGTTTAATCATTATTGGTTGAGTAGAACCGGAGAAATAATCAAGTCGCAATAGCCGACATCGATGCGAGCGGAGACGCGGGCATCAGCCAGTTATTTATATTAGCGTGAGTTGATATGCCTTGGCAGAACAAAGATATCAAATAGAGGTTATTTATAATATTACAGAAATGAAATGAAATTTTCAAATGTCCAAATATGATTGAAAAATTATTCATTGGTGCCGATAATTCGTAGAGTATTGGTAAACGGTTCCAACGTGCGTCGCTCCAAAAACGGATTTACAAGAAAAGATTTGCGGAGTCCGATAGCTCAGTGTTCAAAGAATTCTTTTTTTTTTTTTTTTCTCCCTGTAAGAAAAGGATCGCGGGGATTCGAATCCCGCCTGGACAGATCAATTTTCTTTTCACCATTCACTCCTTTAAGACACATCAAAATGTTATCAAATAGTCATAACAAATCATAAATAAGTAAGTAGGTGCTGGCACTCACCGATAGCCTCCTGCCTGTTCCCGTAGATGAGCAGCTCGCGCAGCTTGTCCAGCGCCTCGCGCTCGTCCGCCGCCGGGCGGCCCGCCGAGCTCAGCGACTCCTGGTCTGTACACGCAGCACAGTCATAACAAATGTACCATAACATGACAGGCATAGTAGTAGTGGTGGTATACTCACTGATGTTGTCGGACGCTGACAGCGAGGGCTGCTCGGGCGAGGAAGTGCGCTCGTCGTCGCGCGCCTCGCACGCCTCCGACGAGCCGCGCCGGCTCTCTGTGGGGACAGCACACGTCAACGCACCAATAAGTACTGACCGTCTAACGGCCCAACCAATATTTGGTAAGAAGTTGCTATTTAGTTTCTATGACATCAAAAGAGGGCAATGTAAATAATCGATGACCAGCCATTTTCGGCAGGCTATACTTAGAGAAACTGTCTATTTATCTATATGAAATGTTACATACCATTGAAAGTCTTGCTGCCGGCTGGCCTGTATTCATATTCACGAGTATTCTTCATCAGTAGCTCCGCTATGTCTGATCCCACTACCACCTGTAATGATAAAATTATAGTTTAGTAAAAAAAAATATTCAACGAATCATAATTATGACGTGAAAAAGCAGCAAAGCGCCTTACCCCGTTCTGGCGCAGCATGAGCGCGAGCAGGTCCCACACGAGCACGTAGCCGGTGACGTCACGCGCGCCCTCGCTCCTCGCGCTGCGTATGCGCACGCCGCAGTAGTCGATCACGCTCTTCTTGTGGGTCACGCCTGCGTCACAAACATACAACCATCGTTTCATGCAATGTAGACATTAAACCCTACTCGAGGTAGTTATTTTTTATTAAAAAATTGTGTTTCTTATCTGAATTTAATGTTATTTCTGTGTATCCTAAAGGGCAAAAAGTGTGACTACATTGTCATTACACGAATTTAAAACATTATTTTTGGCACGATTAACTAGTATGCAGAAATGAATATGCAATGCCAAATACACCATTTCATATCTATTTAAAAGCAATTCAAATAAGAAAGTACAAAGTGCGTAAATGGAGCGTCGTGCGTCTTGCTCACGGAAGAGGATGGAGCAAGTAATTCTCGAAAGGTAGGCGGCGGAACGGGTACGGAGGAGACTCCGGGGGTCCGCACAGGCTGGACGTATCCACCACTACCTAGTCGCGCGACGAGATCACGCCGTCCACCGGGTACATGGGCCGCACCACCACCACGTGATACTGCCCTGCACACGCACACACAGTGTCGCGTGTACCGTACGTACCCTTGACGAGCGGGCCGGGGAAGGCGCCGAGCTCCAGCGTGTCGGGGTGCTGCGCCAGCGCCGCCGCGAGCGACACCACGTGCACGGTGGCGGGCGCGCCGTCCACCGGGTACATGGGCCGCACCACCACCACGTGATACTGCCCTGCACACGCACACACAGTGTCGCGTGTACCGTACGTACCCTTGACGAGCGGGCCGGGGAAGGCGCCGAGCTCCAGCGTGTCGGGGTGCTGCGCCAGCGCCGCCGCGAGCGACACCACGTGCACGGTGGCGGGCGCGCCGTCCACCGGGTACATGGGCCGCACCACCACCACGTGATACTGCCCTGCACACGCACACACAGTGTCGCGTGTACCGTACGTACCCTTGACGAGCGGGCCGGGGAAGGCGCCGAGCTCCAGCGTGTCGGGGTGCTGCGCCAGCGCCGCCGCGAGCGACACCACGTGCACGGTGGCGGGCGCGCCGTCCACCGGGTACATGGGCCGCACCACCACCACGTGATACTGCCCTGCACACGCACACACAGTGTCGCGTGTACCGTACGTACCCTTGACGAGCGGGCCGGGGAAGGCGCCGAGCTCCAGCGTGTCGGGGTGCTGCGCCAGCGCCGCCGCGAGCGACACCACGTGCACGGTGGCGGGCGCGCCGTCCACCGGGTACATGGGCCGCACCACCACCACGTGATACTGCCCTGCACACGCACACACAGTGTCGCGTGTACCGTACGTACCCTTGACGAGCGGGCCGGGGAAGGCGCCGAGCTCCAGCGTGTCGGGGTGCTGCGCCAGCGCCGCCGCGAGCGACACCACGTGCACGGTGGCGGGCGCGCCGTCCACCGGGTACATGGGCCGCACCACCACCACGTGATACTGCCCTGCACACGCACACACAGTGTCGCGTGTACCGTACGTACCCTTGACGAGCGGGCCGGGGAAGGCGCCGAGCTCCAGCGTGTCGGGGTGCTGCGCCAGCGCCGCCGCGAGCGACACCACGTGCACGGTGGCGGGCGCGCCGTCCACCGGGTACATGGGCCGCACCACCACCACGTGATACTGCCCTGCACACGCACACACAGTGTCGCGTGTACCGTACGTACCCTTGACGAGCGGGCCGGGGAAGGCGCCGAGCTCCAGCGTGTCGGGGTGCTGCGCCAGCGCCGCCGCGAGCGACACCACGTGCACGGTGGCGGGCGCGCCGTCCACCGGGTACATGGGCCGCACCACCACCACGTGATACTGCCCTGCACACGCACACACAGTGTCGCGTGTACCGTACGTACCCTTGACGAGCGGGCCGGGGAAGGCGCCGAGCTCCAGCGTGTCGGGGTGCTGCGCCAGCGCCGCCGCGAGCGACACCACGTGCACGGTGGCGGGCGCGCCGTCCACCGGGTACATGGGCCGCACCACCACCACGTGATACTGCCCTGCACACGCACACACAGTGTCGCGTGTACCGTACGTACCCTTGACGAGCGGGCCGGGGAAGGCGCCGAGCTCCAGCGTGTCGGGGTGCTGCGCCAGCGCCGCCGCGAGCGACACCACGTGCACGGTGGCGGGCGCGCCGTCCACCGGGTACATGGGCCGCACCACCACCACGTCGCGCGACGAGATACTGCCCTGAAATTGAATAATGATTTCACAAATGAGTTGGATTTGAGAAACGGAGAAAGAAAGAGACAAGTTAAAAATTATATTTGCAGCGATAATCCTGAGATTAGGTCCCGACCTACCAGCGGGGCGGAGCAAGCGCGAGCCACACACATTATGCAGCTCGGGCTCGCCCCACCCCGCATGCAGTCCGCCGAGTACCTGGTATACGCACTAACTGGGACTAGTAGCCTGTCCTATCAATAGATTTTTTATTGTTAGCCAGTATATCAATGAAGTAAGCTGAGCACCGTACCTTGATGTGTGCGGTGGAGTAGCGGAAGGGCGTCATCCGCTCCGAGCGCACCGTGGACTCCTCCAGGTGCAGGTTCAGCGACATGTCCGTGTTCAGGTCCCTGCACATCACCACGCAACTCAACGTACATACTACTGTCATGTGATATCGTATCGAGACTATTCTACGTTACTTACAGACAATGTAAGCTTTTAAGCCAAGTACTACCATGACTACATTTAGCTATGAATGTGTGAAGCGAAATCATGCAATGCGTCACAAAAATAATGCAAAATAATATTTATGTGTTGAACCAAAAGAGCATAAGCTTTTGCACGAATCTATGTAATGATTGGATATGTGATTGATAGCATACTTTGTATCAAACAACGACATTTATAAGTAAAAATTTTAAAATTATGTGTATGGAATTTAAGTAATTGTTTGTATTCATGCTATCAAATAATATTGTACGATTCATAAGAATTTCAGAGCGTCGTGTATTTAGATCGGTAAATCATCTAGGACGGAACTCCTCGTCCCTTTCAGGGGAAATATTCTGACCACGTGAGCTACATGGAAATATCCCGGATATTCGAACTGCTCCCATACGTCTTGGGGCGACACAAGAACCATTAACCGATATTCTTACGTGCTAAGCTTTTGTATAGCGTTATACAAGGCGCTCTGAAGGGGGTTGTCGGGAGGGGTGCGGGAGAACAACGTGTGGTGTGTGGTGGCTGGTGAGTGGTGTATGGCGGGTGGCGGGTGGCGGGTGGTGGTACCTGTCGGAGAGGTCGGTGCGGAGCGAGGGCGCGTCCCGCAGCGAGGCGGCGCGCTCGTGGCGGTAGGCGTAGTACCTGCGCACAGCACCACTCACTCGACACGCGGCCGAGACCAACATCGCTCAACGCACCACACTTCACTTACACACACCCTGTGTCTACTGGCATACTTCATCAACTTTCAGATACTAAGCGTCGACAGGAAAGCATTTATGGCAAGTAAATAAAAGTTTATTTATCAATATTTGCCGTAATCAAAGAAAAAAGACTAAAAATACCACCTAAGTGGCATATAAAAATGTCGTCTGTTATGGAGTTGGAAGATCCGCAGTCTCTATTCTGGAATGGCCGCTTGCCAGTCAAGTCGTAACCCTGATTTACTACGGATAATGGTAATGGCTTCTAAGGGTTATGAGGAAGCAAACTTTCAATAAAGAAAGTATAGACCTGACGAAATTACAACTGCGGTTTGACACAGACCATGAGGTCGACCCATAAATCTAACTGTTAAAGGAATGGTGGCTCTCAGGAGCTGGTTAAAACCGAATTCTTGCTAAAAAGAAATACAAAACTTAAAATGGAAACTCGACGTAGCGGAGAAGACGGCAACTGGCTCAAACTGGTAATTTTCTATCACTCAGCACTTCAGTACAGATACTATTACCAGTTCTCGGGATGGCGAATGAAAATGGAGTTAGTAAAACCGTGCCATGGATGTATGTATGTGAAAGTGTGATGATTGAGAGATGTTATTCGGATGGCTTTGCTCATAGAAGAACATTGGAGGTCTGTTGAGGCCTCCATTGTTCCTCAAGAACATCAGTGACCTTTTTACACATCAAGCTTTAGCACGCAAAATCGTGTTCAATAATATTTGTATTAAAGGTGTATAAATTGTTTTATGAGAGTTTTTAAAATCTTGATGTATAAAGACATATAAGCATATCCAGCATATATTGCTATTGTTAATACCGACGGCATTGCTCTGTGAAACAATCCAACCAACAAATGAGTCCAAACACTCGAGTGCCCGTGACGCTGAGCTGGTTAGATCAAATACTCTACAATAAGACTATAAAATAGCGTATGATCTGCAAAATGGATACAGACCATTTTAAAAACCATTGTAAAATATTTGACCCAACCAAGATCATCTAATAACAACCACACATTGTGTATAATCCAATTTTGTATATTTTCACACTGTGCCAAGTTAATTTAACAAAAATGTATTGTGCCATGTTTTCCAAGACAATCGGATTTTTTTATTGTATTTCTAAATAGTGATCATTTTCATGAAATTACTTTGATACAGTACCGTGTGGTATGATCGGCTATACCTTACAGCATAAGCGAAAATGCGTATTGTTGTTTATATTGTTATACGTAAAGGTATATATGTTTATATACCTTTACGTGATAATATTCTGGCCCAAATTGAGAACCGTTTTTAGACGTGTATGTATATTACAGAATTACTGTTCACATAGAATTTTTGGCATTTTGCAATTAGACATACCTTTATTATGAATGATGTATTGGAAACTCTGTTCAGAAGCAACCGAAACCGGCGTGCTTATATAAAATTAATAGCAGCAAATTCTAGAAAGGCATTTAAGAAACGAAGCGCAAATAGCCGGCTGTTGCAAATACCTACATCTATGTATGGGGTATTGGTCAGAAGCGGCGATGGGCTCGTCCCTTCTACACGGTATCGAAAACATATCTAGCTAAATGTAGATGAAAAGTCTTTGAGAATGCGTAAGAAAATGAAACATAATTTCTAATCAAGAGAATCACAATTTGTTTTACGTCTAAAAACAGTCCTCGTAATTTTGATTAATTCGCCCTTTCAGTGAACGCAACGGATTTATCGGAAGCCAGGTGGAGTGAATCCACTAATCACAGAATATACTTTGGCACTCACGTGTCGTTCCCCTTGAGGCCGGCGGCGCTGGAGCGGCCCGAGTGCACGCTGCCGCGCTCGGCGCGCGCGTCGTACGGCAGGCTGCCGAACTCTGCGGAACCCCGCCACAACACACATCACATACAATAAAATACACAGTACTAACTACGCAACTTTTGTAACGATCACAGTCTAGTCTTGGTCTTTCGAGCCGAATCCTTTGAGTTCGAAAGACCAAAAAAATAAAAATGGTAAGTTTCATCAAATGTACTTAGACTGATCTTGCCAAAAGATACTTAATTAACTTAATAATATTGAAGCTAAATTAATGTCAGACTCGATGAAGCTGTATCTTTAGAACAAGCTATGTCGGAAGACTTTCTGTGACCTTGACAGGTGTTAGGTGTTAGGTTTTGTTTGTTGTGATTGATTATGTTATTAAGTATTAGGAGCGTTTAGAACAATTCAATGGGTAATTCATTTAATATGCTATTTGTACATTAGATGTTGTACCTAGGTGGTGAGAGGGTACCCAGGAGTCGGTGCGGGTGTGCACTTACCGTCGTAGAGCGCCGCCGGGTGCGCGGGGTGGGCCAGCTGGGCGGTGGGCGGCGCGGGCCAGGCGGCGTGCCCGCCGAGGTACTGCTCGTACTGCTTGTACCACGCCGTGTAGGCGGCGGGGTTGGTGTAGCGCAGCTGCTTGAGGAAGGCGTACTGCTGCTGCTGCGCCGCGTACGCGTCCGGGTACGCGCCGCCGCCGCCCGCGTACTCTGCCACACCACACACAGGCTTGTTATCAATCAACCAACTAGACGATCGCAATCCAGAGCTGGACATAGACGTCTCCCACTGTCAGTAGACTTTGGCCTACTGTTTCCAAACTGGCCAGAGGGGTAGTCCAGGGTTTTATTTTGGGATTTTCTTAGCTCAATCAGATCGTGGTGGAGCAGTGAAAGCTGCACACCGTGATAACAGCGGTAAGACCCATCGTGGAGGACTGGCTAAATAGGACACCCGGGCAATTTTAATCGATTTATTTAAGTTTGCGGCGTTCTGTTAAATTGTATAATAGTTTCGTAAAGCCATTGCGAATTAGTATCAAACTGTAACAAATCTAAGTTATGAAATTACATTGCCTGCATAGATTAGTTTCACTCGCGCCCAGCACCTACGTTACATTACCATAACAACTGAACCAAGCGAAGTTCAGGTTCTACTCAATAATCCATTCACTAGTGAATACACCCTCAACTGTGCCATTCTCTAAGCTGCGCTCGTTGGTCGGAGGGGATGACGTCACAGGAGATCGGCCAATGACATTCTTTGTCTGCCCTACACAGAAGATCCAAGTAAGCACTTACCATCATAGAACGGCTCCACCGTCCGCCGGGAGCGCCGGTCGCGGCGGCGCGCGTCCGGCCCGTCGTCGTCGGTGGCCGTGGCCTCGCCGCGCGAGTCCGCCCGCGACGGCGACGAGTAAGCATCTGCCAACCCCACAATATTATGTATTAGCTCTCTAAAATAATACTCAGTACGCCTTCGAAGAACACGCAAGAAATCCAAGTATTGAAAGCATGAAATGTTTACAACTATAGAAACAAAATAACTGGTAAAGCCATGCTTCCCTGTCCTCTACGTCTACGTACGTAGATAAGAAGTTTAGTTCGCGTTTAATGAGACTGACAGGTATTTTCTGCCGTAAGATTTTCGCCTTTGTTACTACTCTAATCCCTTTCCTTTCCCACCACAGGTAGCAAGTACCCAACTATAATAGGTAACCGCATAATCAGGTGGCAGTGGTGTTATTGTGGAGAATAATCCATACCAATATTATAATAATGCGAAAGTAACTCTGTCTGTCTGTATGTTACGCTTTCACGCCTCAACCACTGAACCGATTTTGATGAAATTTGGTATAGGGGTAGATTAGACCATGAGAAATGACATAGGCTATGTTTGGTCGCGATAACCGACGTCCACGCGGGCGGAGCCGCGGGCAAAAGCTAGTGGAAAATAAAGAGGATAACCAAATCTAGCATTCTGCTAACTTATACCCTTAGTGACGACAGTTTCCTATTTTACATTTTATTTTATTTCACAACCATAGTGCCAGTTGTCTTGAGAGGCAGGTGCGGTAAGTTTTCGGTATTCATACATACTCATACCTATCGGGCATTGAACAAGGAAACACTTCAATCAATATTTACATTTGGCCCAGGGCGTATGCGGTGGCCTAATACAAATATTGACTGTAATGTTGATAATTATATATTGTAATCAAATATAATTTGTATCGAACAACTAAATTGAGTGCGTTAACGAGCAATCAATCATGTAGATGTAGATTAATTAAATAAATTGATTAAATATGTGTAAAGCTTCTGTCCCGCTCTTATCTATAACCTACTCGCGTGTATATCGGTTGATATCAAATGTGAGCTTAGTCCTACAACGAATACTACATTTACATTTTATTTCTTGCCTGATGGAAAGCGGTTATCATGGGGCCCAGAGCAAACATAGTTAGCAGGGCGATCGACAACTAAGTGATATTTATTATAACGTTTGTTCTGATCACGTCACTGTTGTATGTGACGTGACGTGATAGAGGTTTATATGAAGATTTAATATCCGGAATTAGGAATGAATCTTCTGTACCAGTTAAGCTAAATAAGTTTGTTAGGACTAAGTTCGTGTCTATAGTGTACCATGCCCCTCTCAATTTCTAGATTAACACTTGGACATTATTGTTGACCTTAACCTAACTTTCTAAAGATTCTAAAGATATAATTTTTTTATACAACTTAGGTGGCAGACAAGCACACGGTCCATCTTATGGAAAGTGGTTGGTGGTCTCTTTACTTGTGCAACACCAGGGGAGTCACACTCGTGCTGCCGACCCTGTAAGAACAGAAAGTTTCTGTGCCGTCAGTGCAGAAGGCAAAGCAGGATAAGCTTTTGGTCTTCCCATTGACAGCACAAAAACTCTCCAGTGTGCTCTGGCGAACCGTCCGTCGGGAATACCACACAAGGTTATTACGGCCGCGGTACTTCCCCAGTCGGACTACTCAATTGAGACGGGAATACCATACCGTCGTGCCCTACCTCCACATCTACAGAACTTGTGATTTTTCTTGGTTTAATTCTTTTTAAATAAATGTATCTGTACGAATAAAAAAAGTCAAATAATGTAAGTGATAATTTTGTTTATGTTATATTGAAATGGTTGTGTAAAAATGTCTGCTCATATAGATATTCAATCAGAGTTAGATATTGGAACAAGTGCCCAAATGTGCCCGATATAGATCACTACATGTAACAAGATTGACAAGTAGCAGATAAGCAGATGTACAGACAGCAACTAAAGTAGATTCACACGGTCCCATTTATAAATCGCATTAGCTTCAAAACATTTAGTAAAATTAAAACAAAACAATAAATATTACTGTTGTCTCCTGAGTAATACGAGGGTCAAACTGAAAGTTCTTAGAACTGGCCACTTATAAACAATATAATAAAAAAATAATTCTAAAATTTGAAAATAGAACTCTTTGCCAATATTACTGAGTATATATTTCATTCATTTATCATTTGTTTTACGATTTGGCGGCAAATTGAAAATTGTCTGTGTCACGTTAACATGAATTTAACACGAGAAAATTTTTGTGCAATGATTTTTTATGACTTTCGATGTCATTTAAGTCAACAAGAAAGTTATGATAGACTACGATTGGCCTTTCACGATGAAGCCCCATCTCGTGCGACTGTTTACAACTGGTTTAATGAGTTTAAACGTGGTCGCACTAATCTCACTGATGATTTACGTGAGGGACGGCCTTCTACGGCGACGACTGAAAATAACATCTGTGTTGTGCGGCGTATGATAGAGACTGACAAAAGAGTGACCTATCAGCAGATTCGGACAAGCTTAGGCATCGGTATGAGTCAAGTGCACAAAATCTCCACGAACATTTAGCGGTCAGGAAGCTTTGCGCCCGGTGGATACCTCATAATTTGACTGAGGCTCAAAAACTCCATCGTGTGGATTGGTGCCGTAAAATGATTGAAAGATTTAACGGAGGTGACTCTAATGCTGTGTTCGACATACTAACAGGTGACGAATGCTGGATTTACTGTTATGATCCTGAAACCAAAAGACAATCTGCTCAGTGGGTGTTTCCTTTCGAGGAGTTGCCAACTAAAGTGAAGAGAGATCGAAGTGCGGGAAAAAAATGGTGGCCTCGTTCTTTGGAAGGATAGGTCATTTCGCAACAATTGTGTTAGAGGATCAAAAAACAGTTTCTGCAGAATGGTACACTACCAATTGTTTGCCACTTGTCTTGGAAAAAGATCGAGAGAAACGACCTCCCAGTAGGATCCTCCTTCACCACGACAACGCCTCGTCGCACACCGCCAAGCGAACGATCGACTATTTGGCGACATCAAACGTTGAATTACTGGGTCACCCGCCGTATAGCCCGGACCTCGCGCCTTGTGATTTTTATTTATTTCCAAAAATTAAAGAAAAACTTAAAGGAAAGCGGTTTATGAATGCTGAAGAAGCGGTGGCTGCGTATCGCGACGCCATTGAAGAGACCCCTAAGGACGAGTGGGCAAAGTGCTTTTCCCAGTGGTTCCATCGCATGCAGCGGTGTATTGACGTGAATGGACAATATTTTGAAAAGATATAATAAAACTAATAACTGGCTAATGTAATCAGTTTTTGATTTTCTAAGAACTTTCAGTTTGACCCTCGTATATACACACTTATTTACATAAGCATCTATATAATAATTGGCGAATGCATGACGAAGTGGAAGATCTATTTATAATAACAGGCTAAGATAACCTTGGGGAACATTTTTCTTCTTGGTCGAGAAACCAGTTTTCTTTGCTTTATCTTAGGTAGCTATTGATAAATTTTAGTGTTATCAATATTGGAAAATCAGTTTCATTTCCACCTTTACTTATGTTTTCCTATAATTTATCAAGAATAATTATGGTCGAATTGCGACAATGCACGAACACTATAGTAATTGTACTAGTACATGTGAATATGTTAGTATTTAGCAGCTTCTGTCGTTAACTGTACAATTATCGTTATCTTATAAATGCTACGAGATAAACTAAAACCATATTTTATCATCTATGTAACTGATTCGCTATGAAATGAGCTCGACTGTGAGTGCAACACGGTTTCGCAAACATGTTACGATGAACAAGCAGACATTATTATTTTAATAATTACACACCAACTCATTAATTAATGTATTGCAGCGTACGTCGTCGTCCCGATATGTTACACAAGTTCACGAGAAAACAGTAGACATATTGAAACTAATTGAATCACATTCGTACAACCACCATGTTGGTACGAGTAAAGTACCCAATATGAATGAAGTCATGCGTTTTGTATGAAAACTTGTTATATTTAAGAATAAACTTTAAAATTCTGATTGATGTTGTGAACGTCCTACTCCTTACGTGGTACTTCCCTGTAGGGGAAGCTATTATAACTGGTCGCGACAGAAAAACGTGTTACTCAAAAATAAATTCAAAATAATCCATGATATAATACAATTAAGAATAAGAATGAAGGACAGCTGTTGCCGAATCTGATGTTAAAAATATAACGTAAAACTGGCAGGGTGAACTAGGGTGAATAAAAATTTAAGACCTATTCTCAGTATTCTCGTACCTCGAGTAGAAAAAGAAATAATATCGGTCGAGGAGATTTGAGGGAGATTGGCCACAAACATCATCTCACGACATTTTACACTTTAGACTAAATAACTACGTACAGTATGGAGATCTTTTTAACGTTAACTGTAATTTTAGTTTTACGTCAGACTCAGAACCAATTAAGTAATTGAGCAAGTCTAAACTTAGTTTTTAATTATTGTGATTAAAATGTGTTGATGTCACCAGAATCGGCACCGCGTCTCGAGTGATTGAATGTGTTTTGTGTGAAGCGATAAACTTGTGTTATAAATACATTTCCAAACATGTGGCATGCATGCTCAACACGCGCCCTTCAATACTCGATAAACGGATTACGCCACCCGCACAGGCGGGCTATTTGCGACCACCATTGATGCCTCTACGGTTTACCATCCTTACAATCATTTCTGTGATACTTACAATAACTATAGAAATAAGATTTTTCTTCTCTATTGGTGATATCCACCTGTATGAATGCATTACTCACGGAGTGGGTTCCGGCATTACTTTTCAAGCAGCATTGCGTTAGTAAAAGTCCGGTCAATTGAGGTCGGACTCGTACACTGAGGGTTTCTTACAAAACTGTTCACAAAATGGACTGTACTTAGAGTGATCCACACATTTACGTTTTGTAGTGATTGTTGGGCTGACAAAAGAAATATGGCTGGTTCAATGCAGCGGAAATGAAAAGATACGTTGTCCAACAGATAGTTCTAGTAACTTATAACAAAGGGTGCTTAGATGAATTAGACAAGTCGAGAGGATGGACGGTTGACCTAACAGATTTATAAGATTAGGTGGACTATTCGTAGGATCAGATCGACAACATTTTAAAGAAAGGAAAACGTATCAGATACCACAGTGTATTATTAAAACAGAGGAGAAACAAAACATGTATGCAAGGACTGTTTCAAGACGAGAGAAGTGATCAATGCCCGCCATAATGGCATAACTGTATGAACGAATGGATGTTTGTATGTGCCACTCAAAAGTAAAACATATAGATAAAGCTATGTTTAGCTAACACACGGAGAGCCGGCGAGTGGAAACATAAGTGAACATTCGCAACCACGCGCAACTAGTATTGAACTCACGTTCATTGTTTATTCAGCTTTCACTCCGTACAGACAGAACACTACGAAATGAGAACAGGTATTGTGATTTAATTGTACCCCAGTATGTAAATATCTTTCTACCTCACTGTTTTTGGGCTGCGATGATATTGATATTAAAGTTACAATAGGAAATATCTGATTATGATAATAGAAACGAAAGGAATTCACAATAGTCAGACAAAAGTTGTCAGTAGGAAGTATTTTCTATACCGAATATAGTGAAAGAAATAATTGGTCACGTTTAGCGTAATGGTTGTCGAAATAACGCATGTCCGGGTGGCGCGTGGCGTTCACACCCTTCCTATGTAGTTATATCGTAAGTAAAAGTTGCCAACTATAAGGAGCGTTGAAAACTATGAAGTAATAAAATTTGTGTAACATGTCAAGTCTTGGATATCTGAAGAATTGATGACGTTTTGACTATTTGAATATTTGCAATATGCACTTACGAAATTTACATAGGAAAGAGAAATTTTTATAAGTAATGCAATGCATAATGGTCGTTAGGTAGCAAGGGCGCGCGTGCACTGTGCGACGACAACCACGCATGACACAAGTATTAGCTGATTGTACCTTGTTGCATACAACTATCATTAGTCTTTGCATCGGGCGAGAATGTCACAACTGCAAAATAAATATAAATATATCTGTCAGTCCGTTAGTCCAACATATAACATTAATAAGCGTATGGATAAGTAATATAGGTAAGATAATAAGGTTATATATTTATTACTATTTATAAACAATACCAATCACCTTTGACTGGGTGATGACTTGTTTTTATATTAAGATTTTTATAGTCAGGAAAAATTGGATTGTAGGTATAGCACAATGCAAGTTTCATCATGCTGTTCAAGACATGTTTATAGCAAACTATAGACAATGGCGAAGATAGATATAGTTAAAGGCAAATGGCGTGGCCAACAAAAAAAACTAATAAAAGGACTGATGAATTAACGCGATTTTTAAGGCCATTGTGTTTTCGCAGACGCGCCCCGCGCTTACCACTGGCCTAAAACGCGCGTTGCGTAGCCCGAGTACATTCTCACCAAGTTTCCCAATCACTAGATCGTGGCCCACAGGCTGCTAGTGCTAGCATAGAATGTGCTATGAAGGTATAGTGCGGCTCACCTCTGCGGTCGTCCTTGTCCCGGGTCTTGCGCAGGCTGGCGTACTTCCTGGCGGGGTCGATGTCCCGGTAGGCGCGCTCGTAGCGGTCCCGCTCGCGGTAGCGGTCGCTGCGCCGGCGCGGCTCGCGCTCGTCGTCGTATCGTCTGTCTCGCTCTATCGTGTTGTACCGCTTGCTGCGGTCTCGCTCGTCGTACCACCGGTCCTTGTCGTCCGGTCGCGGTGGCTTCGACGTGTAAGACCCTTCGCGGTGGCGCCTAGAAAGGACATCAAATCAAATATGGAGACTAAATTCAGGGGTACATATTACAAAATTTAGAGATGCAGTGTACTAACAAGTATTTACTTCTAGGTATGTGTTTGTGGCTCACCTTCGATCTCTCTCTCTGTCGCTGTAGTATTCGGTGTCCTCAGTCTCGTAGCGGTGGCTGCGGTTGCTGCGGCGCTGGCGGCGCGCCTCTGTGGGGCTGTCCCCCCTGTCGCGGCGCTCGCGATACCCGTCCCTGTCCCTCCTGTCCTTCTCAGGACGACGATCATCTCTCACAGACCTCCTATCAGGATCATACTTCCTGTCCCCCCTAGAATATCTACCGTCCTTGTCGCGATCCCTATCTCTATCTCGCTCTCGGTCCTTCGCTCGGTCGCGGTCCCTATCCCTCGACGATTTGTGCTTGTCCCTGTCTCTACGGGGCGAGGATTTGAACGCCCTGTCTCTTTCCGAATCTTCTCCGGAGGTGTTCACTCTGTTCAGAGATTGTCGTCTAGAACTCGTGGCCGGGTGGTCGATAGAATCGGATAAATCAGTCTTCCTATCGTTACCCAAGTCCGGGTGCGTCACGTTGGTGCCGTCGAGCACCTGCTCCGAGTACCTTGAGAATGTTAGCTCAGCTGATGATATATTACTCAAATCTTGTAAATTTTCGCCCTCCATTGTGACTTCTCTGAGCTGTTCGTCGGGCGGTGCGCTGAAAACGGGCGACACATTGCTGCTGGACTCCCTCGCTCCTATTACATTTCTGGGTGGATTTCTCGAGCTTTGCTCTGTGTAATCAGAACCATCCACATTCTGTTCCCGGACGTCAGGAGGTCCCGCCTCAGCAGGTATTGCGAAATCATGGTCAACGCCCGTGACCACGCGATGCTCATTAGTGCCAGTGTAATTGGAACCCTGGTACTGAGAATACTCATCATTGCTTGGTTCTCCTGGTACCATTCTATCCAGTCCAATAGGTCTTCTCTCTGTTACTCTGTTGGGAGTAGGTTGAGTGTAGTTGTCTGGTGTCTGTTGGCCATCAGCCTGCCGGTAAGGGCGAGGTACATTGTCGGTTGTTTGCCCATCAATGAGTCGATCTAAATAATTGTCACCTGGTTGATTGTAGCCAGTATCAATTTCTGTCTGTTGACCTGGCACCATTCTAGCCAGTCCTGGTGGTGGTTCGTCACCAGAAATATTCAAATTTTGACTATACTCAGACTCCTGTTGTCCAACTACCATACGTCTCAAGCCAGCAGGCACGCCCCTACTAAAGTCTGTGTTCTCACCAAAGTCACCACTTGACAAATGCGCTGTTTGGAGATACTCATTTCTATCATTTCTTGGTGCTACCTCCATATTGTCAGGGACTGGTTGTGACACAGGCAGTGGCCGAAATGCTGAGACTTGTGGTTGATCGGGCCTTTCAGAATTATCTGGAGTTGTTTCTAAATTTGCTTCAAATCCTACGCTAACTCTACTGTGCTGTGATACTTTGCCAACAACACCTGGAGATGTTAAATTGGTACTGGCTATCTGTGGAAGTGTTTGCAAGGAGGGTGTACTTGGTGATCCCTTGGCTAAACTCTTATGTGAGAATGGACCAGCATGTTTGAATGGGTTTGAATTTGATGTAGGAGGCGGAAAACTAGGAGGTACCGCTGAAGATGACGGCGGCGGCCCTGTCACTGACGACGGCGTTGATGAGGGTGGAGGCACTGATAACACTGGGGGAGGAGGTGGCATTGTTGGTGTAGGAGATGGTAGAATATTAGCAGACAGTGGTGCAGGGAAGCTTGCTGGTGAAATAGCAGGTGGTGGTTGTGTTGCTGGTATTGACTCTTGCACATGTCTAGACACTGCTTCATGAAGAGGTTCTTGAATATGTCTAGATGCTGCTTCATGGAGATCATGCAAGCCATCTGTTTTGTAAGGATTCTCATGATTTGTCAAACTCATTTCTTGCAAGGAGCTTGATAAGTCATCATGACTCTCTTTCCTGCTGTTGCTCTGCGTAATATCAGCCAAGGTTGATTCCTCTGAAGGCCTTGTCCATTCACTATTTTGGGCAAAGCCCTCATCTAAAGCAACTTGCGAATAGTTGAAGTTTGAATTGTCAGTGTTCAAACCTGGACTGCTTTTACTAGAGTTTCTTGACTGATTTTCACTTCTGTAAGTACCTTCTGATTGTGTATGTGGACCATCGCTAGACTCTTGAGACATTTGCGATTCAATTGACCACTGAGGTGTTAAATTATCTAGATGAAACCGTTTGCCTAAAGCTAAATTGGGAAGACGCTCCTTTATTATATCTCGATCATTCAAAGTCCTAACCTCATCTGCTTGTGGGGCAGACATATTATTGGCACTTCTCGGTGCAACAGGCTCAGGTATTGTGTTATTCTCTTGTACAGCATTTGTACTGGGCATTGCGGGTGTTTCATGGTCATTGGCCACAGGGGCAGGTTCTTTAGATTCCTTTTTGTCATCCATTGCCCAGTTCCAACAGTTAGTATCTGTTCTAGCAAAACTTTCTTCTATAATATTGGCATTATGAAATACTTGTTGTTGGGGAGGGGGTGGTTGTTGTTGGTGTTGTTGTTGTTGTTGTTGTTGTTGTTGAACTACATTTTGAGGTGCCTTCTGACCTTGCTTAGAGGAGTCCTCCCCCCAGCCCCAATCCCAATTATCCTCCCAGCTGTCTGCATTTGGTTTAGTTTGTGAAAAATTCTGTTGTTGACCTTGATTTTCAAGACCAGGATTTTGGTAAAAATTTTGCTGTGGATACCTCACTTGTGGTGTGCTGTTGAAGCCTTGGCTGGGGTAATTCATATTATTGTATGTATTTGTTTGTGGATAAAACTGATTAGCATTAGCAGGATAGTCCTGTTGTTGGTACACTTGACCATACTGCTGGTTATATTGTGGCTGCGGCTGCTGCGGTTGCTGCCAGTACTGCTGCTGTGGTGGTATTGTCCCAGCTGCACCACCTCCTTGACAGTTTGGGTACATTTGTTCTTGGTTCCCAAATGGCTGTAATATTAAAATTACAGTATTTTAAACAAATTAATAGCACGAAAATAAACTACTTTATCCAATAAGGTCACTGTTATTTCTTGTCAGACATATGTTACAAGACTACTTTCATTTAATTAATATTGGATTAAGCAACCCTTGAGCAATTACTAAACATATGCAAATAATATTCCAATCTCATTTAAGTATTATTAAATAGCGAGGGGACAGCATTGATTGTTTATGTGACAATCATATGATGGAAGGTACGGGCCTGAGTGGTTGGTCCACGTCATTGTTTACGTCCGTCGGATATAACCTGTGCGGGCTCACCTGTGCCTGGGCCGCGGCATAGGGCTGCCGCTCGAGCCCCGACGGCGGCACCGCGCCGCCCTGCGGCCGCTTAGTCCAAGACATGCCTCACGCTACCGCTTACATAACATTCGTCAGGGCTCCGCTCGCATATGCTTCGACTGCGACCGACAGCCCCGTCACTATCATGGAACGGAATGAAACGACACAATCAACACTTTCACTATCGTGCAAGGTGTTATCACTACACTAAACATATAAAAATGATGCCGTTTGCACTTCAGCTGATATTCTGTATGAGCAATGGAGCAACTGCGTCTATTATAGAATTTATTTTATAAATATTTTATAAAGAATTTGTTGACAGCAGCCCATCGATCGAAGGTGCCCTGTTGGCAGTGTAGCCATTCTAATATTTTTCTGACATGCCCAAGAACATTCAAATTGGAATGTCATGTCAACAGCAGCAAAACGCCTCAAAGGCCGCGGCTTACAAAGTAAGCTGAAATAATAGAATCATTAAATATTTTATATATATTATTTCCTTTTTGTTCTAACTTAATTAAAAGCTTTCTTTATAATTTTATAATTTATAATGTACCTACTTAAACTTCATGTGTATAAAAATGGTTTCATACAGATTATGCGCGGCGTGCAATGAATATTGAATTAATTTAGTTAGGCGTTTACAGGACCGACTGCCATCTGAGTTCAATTGGGAAGTCAAGAAGAAAACCTACGCATCTGAACTGAAACTGGACAGATTACTCCTACCAACGCGGTGGAGTAATTGTTAGAAGGTGAAAGTTGATGTATTATCAAATCAATCCTTATAGGAAAAAGGCGCCACTCACGCAATGAGTATAACTGTATGGTATGGTATAGTTAAGGTCAATAAAATTACTTGAGGGTTGAACTCAATTTGTTGTTGTATAAAAATACAACACCGGCTAACTAAAAAGACTTATATCCCACTTATTCTAATTGGCTGCTAATTAAAAAAGAATTTGACAGTTTGTTCGATATGACGTATTGACAGTTGACAGTCGGGAAAATTGTGATATTCTGTCGTTATTCTGCGAAATTCAATATTTTTTCTATTTTTCTAAATTTCCAAAGATATTTATTAGAATGGCCAAAAGAGCAAATCCTTTTACTGAAGACTATATTCCTCAGAGTAAAATATACGTGAGTCTGAAGCAATTCAATAACAATGAAGATCGTTTGCAAAAAGTTTACGGTAACACAATATTTACAATATAAAATGCATGTGTTTATGCTACATCCTTTCATGCTTAATTTCCTTTTATTAATTTACAGTAAAGACACTGGACCTTCTATTCAAAGGCGCCAAGAAGTGCCAGTCTCAGGATATTGCCAATTCTAACGATACCCATATGACAATGAAAACTACAGAGAAAAATAATAAAATGAAACAACTATTTATTGGCAAAAACGGAATATTACTGCACAGTGGTAGTATGGTAAATACAGGTTTTAATTGTTGCTTTTTTCGCCGAAGAAAATAGTAGTTGATGATATGCAATATATATATAACAAGATTTTCAGAAGCCATAGTATAGCTTGAACTAAACATAAAAAATAGATTTTAGTATTGATATCTACCCGTTTATTATAACTGTAAACAAGCCACCATCTGGGTATGTGCATAGTTTAACAGAGGAGCAATATTGTAATAATAAATATCTTTTGCAGGAATGTTATAATAATAGATCAAGTATGAAGCAATGTTCATGTGGTAGGGAGGGTGAATCTCAATGCGCCTACTGTGAGCTAACGCTGTGCTTGTCCTGTCAGCATCCTTGTGTGCGCTGTGAGAGATCCCATTGTGTGACGTGCACACTTGCCGGGTGAGGAATTGATTCTCTGGTTCACTGTAACACTGGTACAAGCAATTTGCTAATGCTCCTGCTTTGACTGAGGTCTCTAAAATCAAAATCAAAATCAAAAATAATTTATTTTGCATAGACCATTAAATCGGCACTTACAAAACGTCAACATAAAGTAAATATTAAATACTAACTAATACTAGTAAATGGACCACCGGTTCGAAACGCGGCCCAGACCTGAGAAGACTCCGGCAAGAAACTCAGCGGGCTTTTTTTTTTTTTTTGGTCTATTTACAAAACATTTACTTAGCCTAAAACTTATGGTCTAGATACAATGTTTTGCTTGAGTAGCACAGCAGAGCGAACAGCTCATTTCCAAGCTTGTTTATCATTTAAATATTCTTGGATTTTATAATAGGCTTTCTGGCACAGTTTGCTCTTTACTGTATTTTTAAATTTATTAACAGGTAAATCTCTGATTTCATTAGGAAGCTTGTTAAAAAAGCGAATACAGTTGCCCTGGAAAGAATTACTTATTTTATGGAGTCTGCTATGACAAACTACTAACTCTAATCTGTAATTGATGGATCAAAATGTAGTGTAGTACACTTGTAAAGAATTGTATCTGCCATGCTTATGAGCTGGTGTGTCTGTAGAGTGCCACACTCTCAATTTATATGAACAATATGTAGCAGTCTCACCTCTAACACCATCAGACTGGCTATATTGCACTGTATTTATGATATTAGACCCTAATGACCTGCATGCCGGCACACTTAACATAATGGCATACAGGGGGGTCCATATTGGGTTGCATAAAATTGAAAGTCCTAATCTCGAAATGCATAACTGGTTTTAGCATAATCATCTTTTCGCATAACGCTGTTTCGGCATAAAATTTTCACGCATAATTTCTTTCGCATAATTACTTTAGTCATAATCATCTTTAACCATAAAATTATTGAGCATAATGGTTTATCGTATAACGATATTTAAACATAATTTAACTCCTTAATTTTTAATTACATTTCAAACGCACATAATCCATTTATTTTGCTGATTGGAAAACAAATGTATCTGAAGAAGCAGGTAAATTTGTATAAAAATAATTAACTCGATGAGTGCGATTCGCTTCTGCCACTTCGCCGGCCGCTACCGCGGCACGCTCGCTTCGCTCGCTCGGCTCGTGCGTTGCTTGTCATGTTCTAACCTAACCTAACCTACCTAACTTTTATTTAACCTAAATTGCAAATATTCCTTATTATTAATCATTAATCAATCAATCAATAATGAATGACATTACATACTTTGATTTATCGTATTTGTTTCATTTATGCGTTAAGATTATTATGACTTTAAAATTTATAGATAACAAAGTTATGGTGAAGACCATTAGGGAAATTGATAATTATGCCAAAGAATACGTGACTATTATGCTAAACATTTTATGCCATTCGACATTAGGATAGAAAATGTTATACGAAAAAAGGGGCACCCCATACAGGGTCCTCCTTTCATTTTGACTTTTTCTAAGGTTGACAACAACCCTGTCCCTATTGATTTGATTGCCTTACCTGCCAGTCATTGTTGGATAGATACATACTTATTCATATATTATGTCGAAAGTCAGCTCAAGCGATAATGTATTGTTAATTTTTGTTTCAGGTTCGAGGGTTCAGAAGTGTGCGTCTCGTGTTATAGTTAATTATATTGTTTACTCTATAGCTTTAATAACTAAATAACATGTTGTGATCTAATATTATATAAGATTTGTTATGAACTAAAGTTTAATGAGATATCTTGTAAGTTTTTAAAAGGCTGGCACCTAGGTTAATAAATAAAACTCAGTAAACATGTTGGTTTTTTATGTAATTCCATACCAAAAGACCTATATGCATCAAATTAAGAATTTTATTCTGAAATGTCATGAATAAAATAAATAACATTTACTTATGATAATAAAATTAGTGCACATTTGGCTTAAAAATTCGCATACTCCAAAAAATTACTTTTAAACAAGGCTACAATCGTAAACTTTGCATTTCACTATTTATGTGCGAAACATTGACACAAACAGCACAGCACGGACCTTGATATCAAATATAAAAGGATAGAAAAAAGAAAAAAAAAACATATTATTTATGTAGTAGAATATATTATAAAACCTCCCCCAAACACTCATCATAACAAGGATTAAAAACAACTCGACTGACGTCAACGTAATGTATAGCGTTACCTTATTTCTCTCATATGTTGCATCAATAAGCAAAACATATAATATTCAAAATATACAGACTTTGTGCAGATCGCTATGAGACAACTAGACATAAATGGACACATTTGTATTATTATATAATTAATTGACATCATAGACACGCAATACCTTAAGCTGGGCATCTCTGTTATTTAAAATCAGCACCTAAGCATACCCTCATAGATTTATACCATAAAATAAATATTTTATACAGTGACGAAGGGTTTATTTAACAAAAATCCGACTACCCTCATAAATACTTCGAGAAATGTTCCGCCTTCGCTACTGGCCATCACACGTTCTCTTGGGTATATTTCAACACTGTGCTTTAATAAAAACACTTGTGTATACAGCTCAATAGAAGCAGCGACAATATACCCTTGGTTAAATTAATTTCATATTCATTAAGCAATTACAGAGTAATATTTACGGAGGAAATTAATAATCTATCTAATCTTTGAAAGAGAATGCTAGCGTGATCTTGACAGCCAGAAGCCGCTACTTCATGACCTGGTAAGTTGGACAAATTATTATTGATAGCTTGAAAGAATATTAGAAGCGAAATTCTAATATTCCCTCTAAGCCCTCCAGCTAAGCTAAATTGCTCGTGTTAGGAGTGGGTTCAAGTCGGCAGAACCCGGGACCTTTCGATCGTAAGGGCGACTCCCCACTAAGCTACCGAAGCTTCAATTAGTTTTTTATTTTGTTAGATTTAGATAAAGAGAATTAGAATTAGATAGATCATTGACTTCAATAGCAATAAAAGAGTTAGATATACAAATACATAAGACATTATCTATCCCTGGAAATAGTAGATTAGCTAAAGGTTCCTTCATCATGACAAGAAAAGTAAAAAATACATCTTTCGCTTAAATATCTAGAATAGTCTTAGTCTTAACTAGAAATAGGTAGGTACTAACTGTATACTGGCATCGTAGAGTTGAATGAATTGTAATTTAATTATACCTAATGTTAACACCGAAGGTTGGCCGCCACTGCAACCAGTTCTATTTTCTTCATTATAATTAGCGCCACCTGGCTAATAACTTTTTGTACCTTTACTCGGTAACACTATGTCGAATCTATTTTATGTTGCTAGGCACTGGGTAATACATAAATATAATTTAATTTGGTCTACATAAAATACCTACTTGGGTTGGGATTGCCCTCATCTGTCCATTAAAAAGTACCCCTGCCTATTTGAAAGTAAGCACCTGTTTTTTTTAAATGTAAGGCGAAACGAGACAGTGTGGACCAGCTTTAGGCAAGATAGAAGTAAGTTAGGTACAGGTACCTACATAGTGTAAGCTTAACAACTAAAACGCCTCCTGTAATCTCCTCTTAGCACGCATTGCAATCAATATCTTCAAAGCTCTTCTTAACCTCAAAACCATTGCTCAGTCGTTGCCCACGGTCCCGTAGCACAAAAGTTACATCTACTTATAAATATATCAGCGGCGCCTCGGAGCCGACGTCGCCTGAGGGGGCTGCGCGCGCACTACGAGAACAGGTACCGGTACAGGATGGTGGCCGCGATGCCCAGCAGCAGCGGCGTCAGCCAGGAGCCCCAACTACACAACAAAACATGCTTGTACAGATAGAGATACTTACAAAGAAATGGTGGCAATCAAGGGGTGCCAACAGATGGGAAAACAGTAGTTATGTAAGTGAAAGTAAGTGTAAATTTACTTCACAAAAAGTGCACATGTGAAGTGTCACAATTTGTCAAATAGGTAGATACTACTGGCCGTATAGAAGTAAAAAATAGGAGGAACGCTGTTTTCTAGTTAGCAGGCGACCGCCTAGTTGGGAACCAGGGACCCTAACTACAGTCGTTCTGTAAGTTTTATTCCACCGGCTTCGCTTTTGAAAAATTTTCACCACTCGGCAAGTAGTGGCTGTGAACTAGTGAGCTCCTCGAATATATGAAGTGAAATAGCTAACTCGTCCGAGTGAAACTGGACATCGAATTTGTACCCACATTACAAAATTGCACACTGCAGTGGACGATTCTGAGGCGGTGGTTTTCTGTCAAAGGTAGTTAATTAAGACTGGGCATATATTATCGGTTTCTTTTACAAGCCGAATTCTAAAACGAACGTCAGTGTGTTTCGTTGCAACGGATGTGTACGGTGTACGCCTTGTTGTATATACATAGAGTAGTCAGGTCCGAATCTGAATTCCTGACCAGGAAACCTAACCAGGAAATTGAGCGCGAGCGCCCAGCCTTATAGCTCAATGGCCTCAATGCGACGCTATATTGCAATTGACATTCAAACAGACTGGTCTATCATTTATCAATATCACTAGCTTATCTGCTTATCACCTGGTTGCATAATTTTGAGATAACGGTCTTAATAAAGCCGAAAACTGTATCGATCCGCTCCAATGGCACCCCACCGCGTGGACATATTATTTGGTTCCTACATTACGTCAACGTACGATAAATGTATGATAAACAGATAGCTATAAAACTACTTTTATACGTTATAGCTGTGTAGGTACCTACTTCCTTATTTTTATAGTATAATATGTAGGTATCATACTTATTATAGGTATCTAATTATTTTCAGAACGAAATAGTACCTAACAGTAGGTACTTACTTATCTATGTTAATTTTTAGAACTTATTTTTAACAGCTGTTTTTTATAACCACTGTATTTACCCGTACGGTATGCAGCAACTAGTTTTATGGGTAATTTGATAATGCATCCTGTCCTGTTTCTGCGGTTTTATTTAATTTTTCATAACTTTTACAATCCATCTGATATTTATAGACTAGCTAGACTACACTATCGAGACTACTTACTTTGTTTTTCAGTTAATTATGGTCTAATATATTATATAGGTGTCGTAATTTGCAAATACGTAGGTACTTATCACGTATATGCAGGTAATTACAGTTTTTATGTAGACCCATTCCACTAAGTTCAACTATAAGTTCAATCAGTTGAACTAATTGCACCAAAAAATTCCAATTATTTCAACTTTGTTCATTTTGTGTAAAAGTTGAACTTTCGAGACAAAATTTATCCTATTAGTTCAACTTTCTATTACAAAGAAAGTTTCAAGTACAAAGAAAGCTATACAAGCAAGTTAGTTATAGTTCAACTTTTTATTTAAAACTATGGCTACCTTTGTAATAGATAAATAAATAGAAGGTTGAACTAATTACTAGTTTATATAGCTTGTTTATATAGCTTCCTTTGTAATTGAAAAATAAATGAAAAGTTGAACTAATAGGATCAATTTTGTCCAAAAAGTTCAACTTTTACAGAAAAAGAACAAAGTTGAAATAATTGGAATTTTTTGGTGTAATTAGTTCAACTGGTTAAACTTATAGTTGAACTTAGTGGAATAGGTCTTTATGTAACCTATTTGACATTAAACTATTATATTATGCACGGTATACTTCGGTAGGCACTCGGATACTCGGTAGTTTTGTGGGATAAAATGCACCCGCAAAATCAGACGCTTCTGAAAAAGATAATGCGACTACACTGTATTTTTAGTCGGCACTGTCACTGTGGGTAGATTGATATTTAAATATAGAATATAGCGCTGCCACTATGACTGAGGGTAGATAGATATTCAAGTACAAAATACGACGCTACATGATATTTCTATCACATACTTAACCCCTTACATCTCAAAGATCAAAATCATATTATGATCTTAATGACCTTACCATTATTTGTATTGTGCCGTGGGTGCGTCAACGTTCAGAGTAAATTATATGTACGAGTATTATAATATTCATGAACTAAGCGTAATAAGTCTGCTCACAACAATAATGCTGCAATACTACTTACAAACTAGATTTATTTGTACCTAAGTAATTACTAATTAGATTTCGTATTAATACGTAAATGAATTAACAGCTGTCCCAGTATCGGTAGGTACCTACACCTCATTGAATAGGGAATGTTTCTTATTGGCACTTGATCTTTTTTAACATTTATATAATAGTGTGAATAATCATTTCAAAATATAAAAGACTAACATGCATATATTCCCTATTACTTATTTATTATTTAGATATGCAAACTATTGCTGTGCAATTCTCTAAGCATTCAGCGACGAGTGCTGCGACCGACCCTGATAGAGATTGTGATTGGTCGGTCTCCAGTGACGTCATCGTCGTTCGACCAATGACAGTCTGTATCAACCCTCGCAGTGCTGTGCTCTACGCTGCACCGTATGCTTAGAATTGCACAGCGGGTAGATGTGGTACATACTAGATAAGATTTGTACTATTTTTAGCAGTGCTAGCATCGCATGAAATTAATAAAAAATGTTTACTTAAAAATTATACCTAATTCTATCTACTTATAATAAAAAAATAAGCCAATGGATCTGTGTAACTAAAAAGTAAATTATAAAAGGAATGTTAAAAGGTATAGTAAATAACGAGGCATGTGTTATAATAAGCGTTTATTTGGTAATTTAATCACATACATTTATCACGACTATAACGATGAACGAAACAGCACCATGCCGGGCCGCGGGGCCCGACGCTTAAATATACACCTACTTTAAATAAAACAATTTGTGCTACAAGCAATATTCTACAACAAATAGAATTATGTGTGTATCTAATATTGCAACAAATCCAATAATGTATACCAATATAAGTTTTGTGGATATAATTTATAACAATATATTCATACAAGCGTTAAAATCACAATAGCTTACCCAATAACAATTTAGTTAAATTTAGATCTAAGCAGTGGAATAGTTACACAGAGCCATTAGCGTGTGCGTTGTGCATGCGCCCGCGCCGATGCGCGATGTGCGCTAACAATATGGAATGATACGTATAGCTCAAAGGTGGCTGCCTATTCTCATATTACGAATGGGAATTTTATTTAATGGACATTAACCATATTATAGTTAATGGAAGGTGGTATTTTTTATTTTTTAGACCAGTGTGCGAATAATGGGTGTTATGTGTTAATACACCTCTGCCAATCCCTTCGTGGATTAACAAGCGTCACTATATGTATATATGTATGTGTGCGATCGACATAATGGTCTATAATGATTAGCGTTTGACTTCACCCATGAGTGCATTATTACAACATGCATTTAGTAGTGCATTAAAATTGCTAAGGATGCATAATTCTGGCAACGCGTGATGTAGCGAGTACCTACTTTATGTTAAACGTAGAATGTTCAGGAATATTTGTTAGTTTGGATGGCTGTTGAGTTGAGGTTAGTCGATGAATTAATGATTAGTTCGACTGAGTGACTGACGTCACAGCAAGCACTCAGACAGAATCTTTATGTAATAGAGTTGATAAGTATTTATATAGCCATCGGAGCGAGGGTCGTGTTGACGTCCTCCTTGTGCTCATGTAATTCTAATTACTGATTATATTAAATGAACGGGATACCTAGCGACTAAGATGATATGCTCATAAACGGGACTGTCTATAACCATGTTGTTCCTTACCTCTCAAATATTCGAATAAGACTCACACCAACGGAAATGGGCTGGCCATTTAGCGAGGTGAAATATATGCAATAAAATATTATTAACAGTCAACAAATAGACGAAATACACACACGTGACACATATGTCATGTATAGTTTATAATAAATTTTACTTATTCTATTAAAATAAAGCCTTAGTGTATATATTTGTGGAGGAACTAAGCGTTACTTAAGTACAAAGCATAAAAATTGGTCGAGCCTAACATTTTAGGAGTTATCACTTTTGGAAAGACCTAGGGCTAAGAATAAGTTCTACGTGGTAAGGTAAGGTCGGTATAGGTGATACGTGGCGATGGGTGATGATACTCGCACTAGGCGACTACGCACTTGCCCTGCTCCTGAGCCTGGTCGTTGCTCCACTGCGGGGAGAACGCGTTCTTGGTCTGCACGCGGTCCGCCTCCACCAGGTCTCCGATCTTGTATTTCTTCATCAGCGACCTAGAACGCAATAAAAATAAGTTTAGATTTTTCATCACATCTCTTGGCATAGATTTTCTGTTGAAACCCGACCGTAATACCTGAAGGCTTCTAGAAACAATGATCAATAAAATATTTGTATTTGTTAGCACTGTAAGTTTGCATCATCGGGAGATCCGAGGGCCAGTGGCTCCTCGGGCTCCAATGTGTCAACTGGAAAATCGCTATAATTATGACAATGGTCTTTACCTGGCATCGGAGCTGTGACTGACGTCCTCGAAGGGCTCGGTGGCGTCCAGCCCAGCCTTCTCTAGTAACACTTCTTCACCACCCGGATGCTGGGGACAAATTACATTACTATAAGTTAACCTACACGAGGTGACATCAAAACTGCATAATTGGGGAGTTTCTTCTTCTGGTCGTGCATTGACTAAAATCTAAGGCCCGTATTTTAATTTTGATAAATCGAGATTCAGCAGTCAGCATTTACTTCCATTCTAGAATACGGTCCTGAGGGTGCTTCTCTCTGAAGCAGAAATTCTCTGTTTCAAATTGGAAGTGGCTGATTTCTACTATGACCTCTTCTCCAGAAAATAATCCATAACATCGTAATGTGTTCCTGTGCGAAGTAGTCAATATTACTACTTCTTACTGCAAGAAGTGTAACCAGTGTAACCACCCAGTAGATAGTATAAAGTTAGAGTTTTTTAGGTCCTTAAACGTTAAGCCAGTTGGAAACATTGGCAATCCTGTACGTAGGTTTAAATATCACGCTACAAGCATTTGACGTTATGTATTTCTGATTTTGCAAACATTCCAATAAATGAAGGAAGCCTTTTATTTAGTGGTAATGAGCAGGTTCCTAAATCCGGGGAGATCGGTTCCTGGACACCACCAAGAAATGAAATAACCATCATTAACCGAGTCGTAGCTTATACCTACCTACAGTAGCACGAATTTCAGGCGCTCCGAAAACGCTAGTCGACAATGATGGCGACACGTCACAGAAGTGCCAAGAAAGAACTCTCAGATCAGACGGACTCGGCAACCGACAGACACTGCTTACGTGAGCCCTACATCGGGGTCAAGTCCGAGGCGCGTGTTAAAGTTCGATGCGCTTTGTGGTGACCTAGATTAGTCAGCAGTGTTGCTATCCACGGATTCTTCGCGCAGTTCTACGACAGCACTTTCGACATTGGCGGATATGCACGCACGTTTGCTAGGCTCACCTATAATCTGGCATTAGCGAGACTTGTGGCACAGTCAGAATCAGAAAGATGTTGACGAACAGAGTACGCAAAATGATCTTAATTACGTATTTTGACCCCTTCCAGTTGACCGATTATTCTAATATTTGGTACACACACCTTTAGTTTAGATAATAATACCATATACATCAATAAAACAGTTTGATTTGCTCTTAATATGAGTTTTAAGATCATTTTGAGACTTCGTCGTCAAGATATTTATGACGCTGACTGTGCATACCTATTCATTCGACGTCAGACATTGTTGCACGTGAAAAAAACCCATTCTAATTTTAATAGTTGCAAACTTTTTTCAGCAAACAAGAAAGGTATAAAAGTGAAGGGCGCGTTGGTTGCTTTCATTGTTCACATACATAGAGTCATTGAGAAAAGACTCTCTTATTGTCTGTATAGGTATAATGTAGATTGCTAACTAATGATTTTAGTTTTTGCGTTTTAGTAACAATGGCCGTAAGGTGTGGTAGGTATGCAATTTAGAGGTTTTGCAATCCTGTAAAAACTGAATTACCACCAGAATGTGACTATAGGTATTTTCATTATTTCTTTTTACTTTTGATGACAACGCAAACGTGTCACGAATTTTCAAACTGTTGCGTAAACATGGACTCAACTCAAATTTACTTTGAAGTGTAAACAGAAAAGTGCATCAGGTTCTAACCAAAACCTATTACTTTTCTATTCGAAGTTTAGGTGTTCTCATACCCAATTACTTCATCATTTAAATTAATTTCTAATCGAAACGCCGCGACAACATATTGGCAATTAGGCACTTTCATATTTTGGAAAAGCCAAACATGTCTTCAATCAATCAATTAGCCCACTGCAGTCCACTGCTGGAAATAGGCCTCTCCCAATGTGCGCCATTTCATCCGATTCACCGCCTTCCGCATCCAGTCCATCCCAGCCACCCTTTTCAGGTCGTCAGTCCATCTGGCTAGGGGGCTGTCCTACCCCGCGTTTGCCTTCTCTCGGTCTCCACTCTAGGACTCGTCTGCTCCAACGGCTATCGGTCCTTCGACAGATGTGGCCAGCCCATTGCCACTTGAGCTTGCTTATTCTGCGAGCTATGTCGGTAACTTTGGTTCTGTGTCGGATCGGATGACCTCATTTCGAATTCTATCCTTCAAAGAAACTCCAAGCATAGCTCGCTCCATATGAAAATATGATCGCTCCACGGATATCATTTGCGCATAACAATGAAACATGTTATCTGTGAGCAGACTCCGTCGTAGTAGGTAGCTATTTATTTATAAGTGTCGATTGTCGATTATGAGATGCACGGAGCAAAGTTCATTCTCGCGTCGAGTGTACGTAATTTGTTTTATTTGCCGAGTATGTGCGCACGTGGCGAGCTCTTGGCATGGAATTACATGGAACTACTTATTGATATATTCTCAATACTAGGTGTCAGTAGGTTTGGGAAGGAGACAGGGAAATCAGTAAATTAATTGTCGTGGTTTGGTTATTATAGAGTATAGCTGTTGCTCGCGGCTTCGCCTATGTGGAATTTACGTCCCGTTTCCGCAACGCATGGGAACCTTATCCTGAAAATAAAAAGCTTGTGCAGTTCTAATTACAGACTGCGATCTATCCCTGTACCAAACTTCAGCCAGATTCGTTAGAGGTATTAGAGAGTGGTTGAATAACAAACATACAAACGTCTTCACAAACTTTAAATATAATACGTATTATTATAGAAGAATAGAATGAAAAACCGTGTCACTCTGAAAACATTTATTGCATCCGTGAATAAATTATATACATAGATATAGGAAGAACGCTTGATAATATATCGTCCTCTTTGACATTGACTTTGGCATTTATACATATAACTGTTCTACTTTTGTGATATAGGTTTAATTTTTAGCTATATTAATAATTATCAATATAGCGAGAAATTACAATAATGAAACCATCAATTATAATATAGTATTGATTTGATATTTTAGAGGACATGCGTGCCATGTCAATAGTCTTACTACCTCGGATGCCCAAGACAAGACCGTGACCAAATGAGAAATACCCAAAGGCCCTACAGCGAACCCTGCGTTCAAAGAAGTGAAGGCAACGGATTCGGGCAGGACTAATGATGATAATAGGGGACCCAGCAAACTATGCTCTATTATTAATTTACCAAAATGAAATGTTAAATTCAATCATCCAACAAATTTATAATAGTAAACTGATTTGACTATTAAATTTTATGACGTCACTAAATCTTTTTCATGCAAGTGACGTTTAGTAAAAAGTAAGTAATTTGACTATACCCCGTCCATTATATTATTGTATTTTAGACAGATGAAAGTAGTGATTGCATGAAAATTTAAAATATCGATAAAGTTAAAAACCTTGATTAAAAAAATTATTAATCGATAAATGAAAATATTATGATAAATATATGTTTTCGTGTGGAGTTATAATCTATTATCTTTCTCTACATAATAATAAAGCAGTAATAAATATTTCGCGTCTGTACAATTTACAAATGTAATAGAAAACGATTGTGGACCATAACGCACACGCTAATCTACAAAATAAAACAACTGGCTTTTAGAAGAATATTCCAACATGCTGATTTCCTGGTATTTATTGAAGAGTTCCGTAACCTGTTTCTGAAACCCATCATCAGATCTTTATGAAATTTAAATGGGATGATTTTGGAATAAACCTCTTTCAAACAAAAAAATAATTTTGACAATCCGTCAACATATGAAGGAGTTACAAAAATAATTTTTCCGTAAAAATCATACAAATATAAAAAATATAAACATCCGAATTTATTGTTTAGAAATCGGTTAAAAACCGCCAGATAAATTATATAAAAAAAAAAATTTTTTCTGTACTCGATATCGATAGTGACATTTTCAAGTTATAATAAAAACACAGTCTAACTACATCCCTAAAATTGCTTTCTGGCTGACGTGACGTTGTCAATGTTATATGACGTATAGGCGCCTAATTTTTGTTAGGATTTTCAGGTGTTGACGCTAGAACAAAGTTATACCGACCACTGTCAGTGAGCTGTCTAAAATACAATAATATAATGGACGGAGTATAGTCAGTAGAATACCCAATTGTACCACGAGTAAATGAAACTAGCGTGGTCAATCACCTGTTTTGGTCCGGGAATGCAATAAATGTATTGAAATGTGAAGTTGTTTCATAATTACTAACATATTTACGATAACAAGCCACCCTATAAATATTAAGCAAGACCAAATATGTTAAATGAAGAAAAGATTCTTCCTGCAAGTTTTACTCTCGCGATAGGATCAAAAGTTCATTTATATTATGTGAATGGTAATTTATATTCCTCCAGCTGCCAGGAATGTTAATATCGCGGTCTTGGCATGATGGTATTTCTCATTTCGTAGCGTGTAAAGGAATGCACCCTCCTTGCCCTCAGCGACCCCATTCCCTATTGTCTACCGAAGCGGAGACTTTTTTTAAATATTGAAGTCATACTTTGTGAAACTTAGCATTATATTGTGCACCACAAAGAATCGTAGTTCGGGTACAAAAAAATTCAATTGGGTACACACGTACGTGTCATCAACTTAATTATTACATTAAAATATACAGTAGGACATTCGTATCTAGCGTCTTCATTAGTTTCAGCTTTCGACTACTACCTACTGACGCTCTTTTGATAGGCAACAAGTGGACTCAAAGTCCACATTTAACAAGTGGACTGGGCTTATTTAATTAGGTGACAATGACAGGCATAATTTTAGTGATATTTAGTAGAATTACCTACCTAACGTTATCACATCGCATTAAACAATGATGGAATATGTATTGTACAGTTTTATCGATTGGTCGCGGCACTCGTGATCGCCTTCTTACTCATTACTACGTTCATCCATACTTAATAATAATATTATCACTACATAGTATAAAGCAAAAACGTTTTCCGCGTCCCTATGTCCCTATGTATGCTTATATCTTCAAAACTACGCTACAGATTTTGACGCAGTTTCTTTTAATAGATAGAGTGATTCAAGAGGAAGGTTTCAGCTAGTTTTACTATAAATGAAACAGTGAGTATTTAGCTTTGACGAAATGGTTTGGATTTCACGTAATGTTTAACAGTTCTATGCTTGTAATATTATATTTCTATGTACCGTACAATTTAGTCAAAGTCATCAGCGAAAAATAATATAAATTTACTTGGTTTGACGTAAATCATGACGATACGGAAAAGAAACCATAATCAAAGACCTTGCCAGATTATCTTCACAAAAAGAGTTTTGTAACTCCAACGCCAGATTACTCGTTGGTAAGAATTCTGAGGCGATTACGATTACGCTCAGTAATCAAGTTGAAGGTCGTTGAATTGATTTTTATAATAGGTATGCGACGACAAGATAAAGACAGGTAACTGATATGACTAAGCTCGCACCTGTTCGAACTGTGAGGGTAGTTCACCACGGTTAAAAGCTTGCCTCCTGTTTCGTGAGTCAAACCCCAAACGTATCCGGGGATATAAGGCGTGACTGTGTATTTCCTTTCTTCTTCTTTCTTCTGTATTAAACTCAATAATGGCCAAATTCATATAATGTAATGATCATTCTCAATTAATTAATTATCCTTCCAAAAATTAGCTTTCTTCAAAATCTATGTGCCAAATATCTCAATATCTCAAATGTTTTTTTAGGCAGGCAGGTAAATAATGGTATTATTGTTGGAGATAACCTACAACGAATTTTAGTCGGAAAAATGTAAAATAATGAACTATCCTTGAAATTAATTGCTTTTGTTTTTGCTTCGAAGAATTATGAAGGGACATTACATAAATTGACGCAATGAGTAAAACAATAATAGGCATATATTATCACACGCACATCTTTTGTGTTATGAACAAATTTGCAAAATAAATGTTCTAGTACAATCCCTCTTTATCTTTCTTAAAAGTTCAATATTTTACTTCGTATGTCACGTCACAAGCATTGTTCATAAATTTTCAACATTTTGATTATTTTAGGAAGTTTAAATAGGTCCTACTAAATTACAGATTGCTTAAATTTATGATTAACAATCCTAACTTCTTTTGTACTAAGCATAATAGTGCATTTATAGTAGTACTAGCTTTTGCCCGCGGCTCCGCCCGCGTGGATGTCGGTCGGATGTCTACTCTACCCCTAAACCAAATTTCATCAAAATCGGTTCAGTACTTTAGGCGTGAAAGCGTAACATACAGACAGACAGACAGACAGAGTTACTTTCGCATTTATAATATAGTATGGATTTACACTGAATCATTTTATATTTTGTGATATTACAATAAATAAATAAATAAATAAATATTTTCCAACATTCTACACAACGCTATCTAGACCCATGGTAAGCATAGCTTAACTAGCTTGTGTTATGGAATCTAGAATGCTGATAAACATACTTAAATACATTTTTTTTTGTAAATACATACATATTATACATAGAAACACCCAGACCAATGCAAATAGCCATATTCATGCACACAAATATTTGCACTGAGCGGGAATCGAACCCGCGGCCCCTGCGTGGCAGTCGCGTTCACTACCACCACGCCACGGAGGCTGAATGAACTGTAGATTTGATGGCGAGCCTCGATGCTTGAAGCAGACCGTCGAGACCTTCCTCTTTGTTCTTCGTTTATGGACATCGCAACGTCAACGAAATTACACCAGGAGAGCAAAACGTCAACACCACTATACATTTCCAGCTTGAGACTATACCAGCTGCCAGCCCCAGAGCTACGGTCGAGGACCTTAGGTAACTAAAACCAAGGTCAAACGACGTCAGCTTCACGCGGTCATTAGCATTAGTGTCAGCTCTCGTCCCGATTCGACCTCTCGGGTGAACCGACGGGCGATAAAGGGAACCTACGCTACGCTCTTTATACGCCCGTCAATGGCTATGCAATATGTACTTACTGGTCTGACATAAATGAATAACGATTTTGTGCAAATATATGCTAATAGCAATTGAGTACACGGCTCGCCAGATGCTAAGCGGTCACTGGCGTATGAATGCTAGCAACATTGACGTGATCCTTGTACTTTGCCAGGGGACTACGCGCAAGTGACACTCGCTCTGTCATGCTTGGTGGGCGACATTGTAGAACGAGAGGAAGGATACAAGGACAGGTACAACCTCAATCAGACTCACAAGTCATGCTAAAGGCAGCATACCGCTACTTATTCATTGGCTTGAGTCTAACTGCCGGGATGTTTCAAATCGGCTAGACTCTTTGGCACTACGTAGAGATATGGCTTCGCTTTGCATCTTCTATCGCCTATACTATGGGGAGTGCTCCGAGGAATTGATCCCCGCCGCCTCTTTCCACCATCGTTCCACGCGACAGCAGTTCCACACTCACCATCTGGACAGGGCGGTCCACAACTGTACGTTTCTCGAGAAACTTTCTGCCTCGCACAACTAAACTGTGGAATGAACTGCCACCACTTATTTCCGAACCATTACGACCTTCAAACCTTCAAGAAAAGAGCGTACTCTCTTTTAAAAGGAAGGCAACGCACTTGTGACTCCTCTGGTGTTGCGGGTGTCCATGGTCGGCGGTGATCGCTTACCATCAGGCGATCCGTCTGCTCGTTTGCCTCCCTAATGCATAAAAAAAAAAACTAGCTCGTTCGCATTGGGAAAAGTGTAGCCGTTAGAAATATGATGTTATGATGCTGATGATGCTGAGAGAATAATCAGACACATTGGTGTAGTTGAAAATGGTCTTGGTGAGAGGAGAATATTTGCTTCGGTTGTTTCAAGCATAATAATTATTACTTTATAACAATAAATAATATACTGCTGTAATGCTTTAAGGGTACTTTGGTAATTACATATGACAACCCTTCACCCTTCACCAACAGTGAACAACCCAATTTAGTTAATTACTTAGCATTGTATCATTGTGTAAATATATCATTATGTTAGAATGTCAGCAGGTCAGGGCTGGTGATTGGCTGGGGCTAACACTGTGCTATGAACATACATATGTTAATATAGAATGCAATTTACTTAATATACTAAGTAATTTATTTAAACATGTCATTCAATGCCCTACTATTCCAAATTGCTAAATGGATATGTAGTAGTTTTAGGGACACCACACATATGCATATTATATTGACAATAAAATAGCTACTGTGTTTAACCCATATTATTGTGTGCGTGCCATTTTTTAGCCAAACACATTTTCTTTAGGATACAGATACAAGCTTTATGTTGATATTGAATTTGCACAATAAAGTCTAAGAAGATAGACTTCTTGTCAGTACGAAAATGGGCCTAGTAAGAAAATGAGTGAGGAGAAATGATTTGACCATAGACATTCATACCATGGACATGGACAAGCCCAATTAATTACGGTTAAAGAACCTACAGATAAGTAATGATAAAAGCAGGCAGATAATGGTTGAATTTTTACATCATGAACAGGATATATTCTCGCCCTAGATATGATCATACAGTATCTGTGTACTGCATCCATATGATTGGTCAGGAGGCACTGATAGCGGTCTTTCATATCTTTTTCTGCTTATTCCATAAAATAATCTTTAGCAGCAGTTTACTTCTAGAAAAAGTATCATGTCTCTGTCTAGCCGTTTCCATGTGAAACGGCAAACAGTTGGTACTATTTTTATACGACTTAGATGGCAGACAAGCACACAGCCCACCTGATGGTAAATGGTTACCATGGCATATGGACTTATCCAACACCAGGGGTATGATACTTGTACTGTAGACTGTGAAGAAACCTTCTAATACCCTTCTTGAAGAACCCCATTTTTCTTCCAACTAATTTTAGGATGTACATAGTTTAGTGACCTAGCAATACACTGTAACTAAACCACTACAAAGTAGTTAAAGAGAATATTACTGCAGTATTGATATCAGTTCCAATTGGAACTATCATGTATTATTTAGTCAGATACAATACATAACTCAATATATAAATGAAAGATAAGGAATTAATGATATTTGCTACTAATTATTTTCACTGTGTTGCTCATAAGTATAGGTATATAGACTATGTCATATGCTTGTAATTATGTTGTTGATAAGAATTTCTAAGTACTTAATATTAACCTATGACGTAAATTTATAAAAAAAAATGTTTTTAATATTAGCGGTAGCTGAAATATTCCTCAAAAATAAAGTAAACTCGGGACTGACCTCTGCTAGGAACTTCGTTACATCGTACACCTCGTTGTGAATTATGATCACGCAATCTTTACGAGAGTTGCGGGCCTTCACTTCCTCCCGCGTGAATAATTTGGGCTGCTCCTCCATTGTAAGTACGAGTTCAGTGCTAAATAATAAGAAATAGCCTGGCTGCTCGTGCAGACGTTGCCGCTGTGTCGACTGTTGGGCACAACAAACGAACTCTACACTAATCAATCGAACACCGAATACTGAATAGCGGACCAAGCTGTATTTTATTTACTTTGGTCAGTAACTGGCGACGTGTTAACAGACTTGTAACTTGTACGAGGACTACGAGGTGCGAGGGCAACGACGTTTTGGTTGATCTGACATTTCTGACAGCTTGAATGACAGTAAAAAAAAATGATGGGTCATCAGTAATACCATTATAATAAACTTAAATTCCATTAAACTTTATACATTTTACCCATAAATTCAGTATAATAAAATAACTATACTGGCGGGCGTCGTAGATAAGACTATAGTATGTTATCTAGAAGCACGGTTATTATATTACCTTTTGAGTATTCAATTAACGTATAATAAAGGATGTAAAATAAAACATATGTCCTCAGAAAATTAGTATGCATGTAATACCGGAAAAAAAAATGCGTTCAATTATGATCTAACTTTAGATACACTGGAATCGGTAAATTAATTGTCTAATAAATCAAATATTTTGGACAGTGATATACCGAAAATAATGTGCATGATATCACGCGTATATAATTCTCAAATTGGTTTAGTAGTAGGCCATTGGGCTTTTGGTTTCTCGACAAACGTTAGACAAATAATAGCCAAATACTGAGTTTCTATACTATTCGTAGTTAAGCAATTGAGAGTTGCTTGATGGTAATAGGAAAAATCGGCCACCCTATGTGATGTCAGGCACCAACAGCTAATAACCAACCTTTTTTTTTATACTATTATTATTACTATGTAGTTCAAATAAATAAAATAGCATTTAGTTATTAACTTTTTTTTTAATATTACTACATAACTATAGAAGATACTTAAATATTTGCATGAATCAGTACAATCTTAGCATCGTTTTTGATCTTATTTATATTTTACTTGTGTTGATGTTATAGTCTGATAGTTCCAGCTTCTTGGATTTCCTTCTGTTTGTGAGTTCCATCACAAAATGGCCTGTTCTTAGTCTGCTTACAGTTGCAAAGCCAATATTCTTTCGTTTGTTCTACTGTAAATCTTATAGGTCTGTAATTTCAAATAGAACATGACATTATCAAACGTTTTTAATACAGAAATAATTTGCACCAATGTACAGCCAGCAACATAAGTAGCTCCTCAGCTTTAAAATCTTTCATGAAATAGTAAAATTACTAGTTTTTATTATTAGCAGATTACTAAATCACATAAAGGTGCATTTCAATGTCATGTCAAGATCATATTCTTTTTAGTAATTTGCTACTTTTGTTGTCAACTGTACATTATTGTGGAGTAAAAGTCAGGCCTCAATCCAATATTGAGGTAGGCCAAGACAAGATATTTTCACTTGCTAAGGTCCTGGCATAATACCTATTGCTTCTTCTACTTTTGAAATTATTTTATGCAAGCCAGTTGCGGCATACTTTACCTGGAAAGACTTGACTGTACCTGAATCAAAATCAGCAATATATTAGTGAATCCATTAACATTCAATCTGCATTCCGTAACACTTCCCCACCCCGGTATTACCACCAGAATGCCCAAATTCATATTATTTGAGTGGTGAGATCCACAAATTAAAATAATTGTTTACTTATGATATGAATGGGCGATTTACCTCTGGCTAATTTTGAGATATATATCTTTATGCGTGCCGTCACACAGTGGCTGCAGTTTAGACCTGCCACAGAGACACCAACTGTATGTTTTTCCAGCCTCTAGGGTGAGTTTGAAGGGCTTCCTGTCGTACACTGCCCCATTATCTTTCTGAGCAGTTGCTGTATATTTTGTTGCTAAGGGGTTTTTCGGAATCTCAGGTTTTGGTGTTTTCGTTGCATAGTTGGCCTGTAAAATTAGGTCAAGTAAGTATATTAGATAAACAGGTTATACAATACTTACATTTTCATTACGAGAATTTAGATGCTTTAATTATGTTGATGAAATTACTTTACCCATAATTTAAAATATACACAATTGCTAGTATAGTAATAAAAAAGAAATAAAATGTTTTGCTTACCAATCTTTTAGCATTTGCTACAATTCTAAGCATGGAATTCCTAGCAAACATGTTTCGTTTATCTTAGCCCAACTATAAATTTATTTTCTTTGCCGTGGGCGTGAGGATTATGATTATTGATTATTGCTTTTTAAATTGTATTCAATAAAGGGACAGTTTTTATTAATAAATTATAATGAAATGATTATTTAAGTGTGAAGTTTTTTTGACATTTGTTTTTGTCGTTTAGAAATTCTATTTTGTTCATTTTGTTAAGATTTTGTTTGACTTTGACCATATTTTGACGTTGACTTTGACTTGACAATGATAGTTATGGGGTTGGGTTTAGGTTGGGTTATCTAAGATTTTTGATTTAGTTGGAGTATCAATTTGGTCGAGAAGACACTGCACTGACCCAATTATTTAAAGTTGACCATACGATTTCCATGCCATTTTGATTAATTCGTAACACTGCCAAACATTACTGGGAACACTGATCCCCCAGTGCTCCCAGGTGACTTTCGGCAATTTCGGCCTTGAAGTTTAAGATGTTTTTGTGGTTTTTTGAAGTTTATGACTTGTGAAGATTGATTAACTAAAATGACTGAAACTGAATCAGACTCTTAGAGTATCATCAGACTGCATAGCAGGATGCATAGATTATTATATATAGCAGGATGAGTGTAATTTATTAGATAGAGAGAGATAGAGTACTGTACATCATAAAAAAATGATTTTGTATTAACCGATTTTTTTGTAAAATCGGTCTAGAAATAATCGATTTTTCTTATAAAATAATCGGTTTTGAAATCAAATATCCTTTCTATCAACACGATTTATAAAAAAACAAAAATAAAAAAACAAAAAAAAAAATAATAAATAATTTATAACAAAATTCAACTATTCAAATAAAGATAAATAAATTTGAATATTTTTTTTTTATAATTTTCAAATGGTTTATTTAATATGTTATTTTTACTTACATGTCACTAAATATTAAATTAAAACTAAAATAATGATTAAATTAAAACTAACATAATAATAAACAGTGGCGTAGCTAGGAGGACAAGGGCCCTGGTGCATAGGGAAAGAATTGGGCCCTCCTTCCCTCTTTCCGCGTAGTTTGAACTTATATTGGCCTTCAAAATTATTGGTAGGAAAAAGAATAGGAAACAGTGAGTTGAACTTATCCCTGGTAGGCTAAATCCATACGTCGTCTATTAGAATCTCCATGTGTTTAATAGAAGAAAAAGGGAATAAATAAACAACGACGCACATGACAATATAGAGTATTTAATATACAGATGAGATTAAATAAGGAAAAAAAACGATTTTTAACTAAATTCACAATCTCTTGCGCTCTTTAATTTTTGTGAATTCGTCTATAATTTCACTCAAATCCAAGTTTGATGCCGCCTCATTTTCTATTGCAATTAACGATAAATGTCGGAGGCGATCTTGTCGAATGCTGTTTCTTAAATATTTTTTTTTATTCTTCAGTTTACTGAAAGATCTTTCTGCTGCCGCGGAAGTAACAGGAATTGTATGAAACAGTAGCATCGCTGTATACACTTCCGTAAGGTCACATTCGAGCACGCCAAATTTCGTTATAATTTCTTTGCAAAGCTGGCGAATAGATCACGTGTCCATCAATTGAGGGAATATCGCAATATTTCTTCTGAAACTGATCACATTTCTTGAGTAAAATCGTTTCATTCCAGCTGAGAAAATTTTTTGGAATCAGGAACACGAACGATTTACAAGCTGCACTCATACCAATAAAACGCGCATTTAACTGATTGATTATTATGTCGAGTACATTGTTGAAAATAGTTACTCTAAAGACTTCTTCCTGGTTTTCGAATCGATGATCAGAAGCCGATTCATCGAAATGCTTTTTAGTTTTTCTTCGTCGCTTTTCTGGAAAGCTAGGATCGATATTGTATTTTCACGCGGTTTCGGTGGTCTTGGATTTGAAGGACTCGAAGTCATTTATATACTTTTCAATTTATCCGTTGTTTCGTCCAAAGCCTTACTCGCTTCGTCCAAAACGATATCACGTTTTTGCAAAACTTTGGAAACATAATTGATCTTGTTCAATATGCTGTGCATAAATTCACAAAGAGATACACACTCAAAATTCATCATTTTTGATTTTATAATCTCTGCTTCACTACGTTCGTCTTTACTGGAACTCTTCAGCGTTATTTCGGACAATGCTTTAATGATATCGAAAAAACGAAGTTTGTCTGCAGTTATGGAGTTAACCCTGCTGGAAAATCTTGTCGGATTAAATTTTTTCAAAGTAATTTCTGATTCACCGGTGAATTTTGATAAAAGGTCTCAGCGCTTAATTAACAAATTTAAATTATGACTGGCGCAACGTACTCTGCGTTTGGCTGAATATCTTTAACTTGTTTTGTACACCATTTTCGAAGAACAACGTGGTAACTTAATTTACCAAATCCGCGGCGCTGTGTTTAGTGCCTGCGTAGAAACCTAGAAATACCTCTCTTACTGCGATATCGATTGATTGTCCATTTTCTGATCTTGATATCACTGCATATCTTACGACAATGCTTAGTTGATCCACTTTTGATATGTCCTGCGTGGTATCCATGATGATGGTGAAAAACGGTGACGCCCTAATTTGATCCAATAAATGATTCTCGAGTTTGGTGCCTAAACACTCGACCATTTCATTTTGAATCGTTGTACTGAGGTATCTTGTTGATCCTAAAAACATGGCGGATATGAGAAAACATTAGATTACTAATAATATAGATTATATACTAATATAGATTATAAACTCAGTAAACGAGATAATTTCTTACCTTTGGGCATATCCAAAAATCGATGTCCTCTCAAAGCCAAAGTACTCTTCGCAAGAGTAATTATGACATCGAATAATCTCCGAAGAACTTGTCTCCAAAATGATGCTTCTTTGCGAATTTCATCTTCAAGTTCTCTGTCGATGGTAGAACTTTTTGCCACGCTTCATATACAGCGCACGCCTCCCTGTGTGCTTTCGAGGAACCATGTTGCTTAACTCTGTCTGATAAATGCCTCCAGTCCCGAATGCCTGTGCACCATGGCAGTAGGCAGCATCCAGCATTTTACGTTTCCGAAAAGCTCCTGTTGTCTTGGTGGGAATCCTTCGGAAAAGGTCCCGGAGGTTTCAAAGATCCCTTTTCAAGAATCAGCCGTTTTTCGTTATCGTTCGATTTCTTGTTCATGTACTTTCCCAAATCATTTGAAATTTCAAGAACTTTTGAATATGTAGAAATGGATGATTCCTCTACTGTAGGTTGCACGGAAGCGGCGAGGTAGTCATTTTCAGCAGTGGCATTGATCGTAGTTATCGGATCCTGATCTACTCGAGTCGCTTTATTAATTAACACAGCTATGTCCACGCTATCAATAAATGAGCACTTGTCACTTTTGACCGATATTTCGGCTGTTGAAGGAACTGTAGCAGAAAGCGGTTTCGTAAAAAAGCTGTCTAACTTTGTCAACTTTTTTTTATTTTCTTCCCTTTCTTGGCGTTTTTTCCGCTTTGCGGCACCGCTACGTTCCTTTTTTTCTTTCCATAATTTTCAATTCCAAAATTATCGAAATTTTAGAAATTCGAAGTACTTACTGAGATTTTCCTATATTGCTTGTCAATGTTTAGTAAAGACTAGCTTTTGGCCGCGGCTCCGCCCGCCTGGATGTCGGTTCCCGGCAATTATTCGAATTTTTCTCGCCGTAAAAACCTTCCCTGGACTTCCACGAATAATTAAAGACCAAAATTAGCCAAATCGGTAAAGGCGTTCTGGAGTTATATCGTCAGGAAGGAAAACCCGACTTATTTTTATATAGTAGATTACAGGAAGCTCAACAAAAAAGAACAATAAAACTGCTTGTTTGCTAATGATGCGATAAAACCAATATTAACTCATAAGAAGATATTATAGTTTCTATAGTAGCTCATTTGTCAAATTTAACTTGAGTTTAGTAAAACATAGTTTATTTTTTATTCATTTTTTTTTCAAAGCTGAGGTTAGAGGGCCCCCTGGGCTCCGGGGCCCTGGTGCAGTGCACCACCTGGCCCTATGATAGCTACGCCACTGATAATAAACCAAGGTTGCCTGGAAGAAATCGCTTTCAGCGATAAGGCCGCCCATTGAACTGTTTACTTGCTACCTATTTGTAATACTGTAAATTTAATTTATTGGTGTACAATAAAGAGTTATATATCTATCTATCTATAAACATAATAATAATAATAAACTACAGTATTTACAAGAATAAGAAAGTTGAAGAAGGGGGAGGGGGGGGGGGGGCAGTTCAGGCCTCGAAAAATTCCTCCCCATCGATGTAGACTGGTAACGTGCCCAAAAGGCTGGCGGCATTGCCCCGTTGGATGGCAATGCCAATCCGTTGTGCAAAAAAGAAGCCAGCCCTTTGGTCATGCGAAGCATCGACCAGTCGCTTTGCTATTTCTTTGTAGAGCGACCGTACGCTCGGACCCCACGAACCCAGCGTCTCGACGTTTTTACACGTCGACACAGTTGAGGACAGGCTGGGGATAAGCTCCCCCATAGCTCCTCCGAGATTCCACGGAGCCGGTGGAGGCGGTTATGTCGGACTCGAACCGACTAAAACGCACGCCGTCTTGGGTCCTTGGTTGCCGGAGGTGAGATTGCCAAAAGCATATCTCTCGCACCCCGGCAGACCCAGGACCATCTCTATCGAGATGGCCCCCTTCGGGTTGTGGGGACCACAGTGTCCCCATCTAGCCCCGGTTACGGGGAGGCGCATTTTGCGCCGCCATCGCGGCCTGCTTCTGCTAGGGTGACAGGCGGCTCCACCGGTCACCCCCAGGCCAGCGCTCATGGAGGACGGAGGTCGTTCTGTGACCTCCGACGTCCGGTTCGGAGGTCGAAGGTTGGTGAATAAAAAATCGGTTATGATTGTAAAAAAATTGATTAATAATTAATCGTTTATTCGTAATAAAATTGATAAATATATTAATTCATGCATTAAAAAAATCGTTTCTTTTGCATAATCGATAATTTTTTCACATCCCTTATCTTTCGTTTCATTTCTTTCTATAATAGTGTTTCGTTTTATTTTGTTATTTCTTAGTTCCTTTTTTTAAAATTTTCCAGTAAAGGAAAATGATGTTAGTGTTCATTGTAGAATGAAAATTAAGCTATTAAGTGATGTCTAGAATTAGAGGAATAGAAGTTAAAGTTCAAAAGGAAGTGTTACAGACACGTAAATATGGCCTCAACGAAATCCTTAAAAAGAGGAATGAGGACCATTCTGCTAACTCGAAAGATGATGCTGAAAGTAAGTAAAAATGACTACGTGAATTTTTTAAGTAAATGTATCCTACAAGAGTACAAAACCAATTACACAACATTTGTAGGTTAGGTTGTTATTGTCACTGACACCTGATGATCACTGCCACGAAGTATTTACAATTAGCAAATTATTAAACCATATAGCCATATAGCCATATAGCAGTATAGAATTTGACTTTAAGATTTCTAAATATTGAACTTATCTCCTTTTAGAGCACCAAATAAAGGAGCTATTACATAAACTACCTAGATTGGACAAAATATTTGATGTTCACCGCAAGATCGGCGAAGGTACCTTCAGTTCAGTGTACCTGGGCTCCTTGCGACAGCATGCCTCGCTGCCAGACGCTGAGAAACGATGGTTTGCCATCAAACACCTGGTGCCTACTGCACACCCAGCTAGGATAGAGCATGAACTTCGCTGTTTACAGGATATGGGGTTGGTATACACATTTTGACCACCATGAAAAAGTTTTAATGTTGCTATTTATTTATCCCATGCCAAAATACTTTTCCTAATAACTTGTAGTTTCTTACAATCATGATTACACTTTGGACATTAGCAATGAAAAGAGTTATCAGAGGTCTAAAAATAGATAAAATTGCAGGTAGGTATAACATGTATGTGTTACTGACAGATTCGAAAGTGAAGGAATGATAGAGGGTAGAGTAAAGGGAGGGCAGGAACGGTGTCACCAAAGATACAACGCCAATGCCAAGTGCAGAAGTGCAACTCTCTCAAGTGGTACATCCACACTTGCACCAGATTTCTCACATGCCCTGGCTGTACTGTATTGTATTATAACTATATAGTACTAGCTCCAGCATGGAATTCTGATACCCTTCATTGCTAACAGTAGCGTGATGATATATAACCATTGGTATGATGTATGTTGGTAACTGGTAATGTAGCGTTCTAATGCCGAAAGAATGTCTGAAATTGGTTCAGTAGTATTTGAGTTAATCATTACATGCAAAATTAGAAACCTTCACTCTTTATAATATTAGTAATTAGATTTAGTCACTATTCCTCCAGCCAGTAGGCAGACTTCAATATGGGTGGGTGCGCAAAAAACAATTGCTCTATGAATTTACACATATGCCTCAGATTAATATAAGTTGGATTAGTTACTAGCTAACAAGTGTCCATTTTGAAAGTTGTACAACTGATAGTTGCATGTATCCGGTCTCTATATCTTGTGTGTTCTATTTTTTAGAAATGTATCGAGCCTATTCTTGAACCGATTGGCTGTTTGTGCTGAAACAATGTCTTCGGTGGTTCTTTGGGTGATTTATCGGGGAAGGAATTGTTGTGTAGTAAGAATTTCAACATAATTATGTTGTGCCTATTGTTGCAGAGGCAAGGACCATGTGATTGGAGTGGAGCTGTGCCTTCGTAATTTAGATACCATCGTATTTATTATGCCTTATATACCTCATAAGAAATTTTCAGTAAGTGTCAACATATTTATATCCACAAATTCACATTCCATTTTCTTGTATACTACTCTAAAAATATATTATTAATTATATTGATACATAATGCAATACACTATGAAGAATTGTAGTTTGAATAATTTAATATCTAACTGTCTATAGTGCTTAGTGCCAATTCAATAATACCATCTCATTAAGTTGCAAAATTTTCCGTCCAAATCATAAGTTCACACAATCAAGAGGAGTATCAACTCGCACTAGGCACTTAGTGGGCGGCGTGTAGTGGAAACTCGTGTCCTTTGCCAGGAGTACGTGGGCGAGATGGACGCGGAGGAGCTGCGCCAGTACATGCGCGCGCTGCTCATCGCGCTGCGCCACGTGCACTCCTTCGGCGTCATCCACCGCGACGTCAAGCCCAGCAACTTCCTCTACGACCGCGACAACAGAAGGTACTGTCTGTTCCAAATGACCGATCGTTCATCAACTCGCCAATTTGGAAGTCGATGGCGCGTGCGAGTTGGCCGCTTTTGAATTTATATATTTTTTGTTGTCAACTCGAGGGTTAATAAGTAACCACTGCGTGATGGCATGCGACATTGAGGAGCCGAGGTCGCCGTTTCTTGACATAGTTGTCAGGTCTCTTTTGGTGTTTATAGGTACCTACTGGTGGACTTCGGTCTCGCGCAACGCATCTGCCCCGCGCCGGAGGAGCCGCCCGCCGAGCGCGCGCCGCCGCCCGCTCATTCCAACGGTGTTCGGAAGCGGACCAGGGAGGAGGTACATTTTTCTTCATACAATTTTGCTGCTATCGGCCATTCACGAATATAGAATAATACTACATACTAGCATTTCCATAATTTTGAATTATTTACATAATATTCTATTTGAATCGCTTACAGGAGGAGATAGCGTCGAACGCCAAGCGCCTGGCGCTGGACCTGAGCCCGGGGCGACCCGGCACGGTCCCGCCCCCCGCCGCCTCGCCCCGCCGCGCCGCCCTGGCCGGCGCCGCCCGCACCCCCATGCGCGAGGTGCCCCCCGCGCCGGTGGGCGGCGCCGCGGCGGGGGCGGGCGCGGCGCGCTGCGCGTGCGGCGGCGTGGCGGGGGTGTGCTCCGTGTGCAGCGCGCGCCCAGCGCCACGCGCGCCCCGCGCCGGCACGCAGGGCTTCCGCCCGCCCGAGGTAACTGTCGCTGTCACTGTGCTTACCCGCCACCACACACGTCACTGTCCCTGTGCTTACCCGCCACCACACACGTCACTGTCACTGTGCTTACCCGCCACCACACACGTCACTGTCACTGTGCTTACCCGCCACCACACACGTCACTGTCACTGTGCTTACCCGCCACCACACACGTCACTGTCACTGCTTACCCGCCACCACACACGTCACTGTCACTGTACTTACCCGCCACCACACACGTCACTGTCACTGTGCTTACCCGCCACCACACACGTCACTGTCACTGTACTTACCCGCCACCACACACGTCACTGTCACTGTGCTTACCCGCCACCACACACGTCACTGTCACTGCTTACCTGCCATCACACACGTCACTGTCACTGTGCTTACCCGCCACCACACACGTCACTGTCACTTTGCTTACCTGCCATCACACACGTCACTGTCACTGTGCTTACCCGCCACCACACACGTCACTGTCACTGTGCTTAACCGCCACCACACACGTCACTGTCACTGTGCTTACCCGCCACCACACACGTCACTGTCACTGTGCTTACCCGCCACCACACACGTCACTGTCACTGTGCTTACCCGCCACCACACACGTCACTGTCACTGTGCTTACCTGCCTCCACACACGTCACTGTCACTGTGCTTAACTGCCACCCATAGACATAGTAAATATAAAGACGTGAAGCTACTACGAAATTCATTCATAAAATCATATTAGGAAAACGCCAATTCTCCATCTTGCTTTCCAACGTAGTGGGGATGTAGTAGCACCTGATTGGTCAAATAAAATTGCTAGTGATGCGGTGATAGAATTTTAATTATCGATATTTTCCCAAATATTTAAAGAACGAAGACCACTTTCCATACATAGTGAATGACTTTTGAAATGCCGTTGACTTTTTATTATTCTATCGCCTAATGGTACTGGTATTACTGATGAATAGATACTAAAACATTTTTTACAAAAAAAAAAAAACAAAAATATTAAATAAAAATTCGAAATTTTTTTTTTTGTCCAAATCGATTTTATTTTAAGACTGTAAAGAATCTTTGTAGATTCTACGTCCTTCTGGGCGAATTATTCGAAACTCCGGCTATCACAAGGAAAGTCTGACAGAAAGCCCTAAGCACACTGAAACCTGAGAATACAGATAATCGGCATCCACTTCAGCTAATCACTTAATTTTTTCTTTCAAATGTATAAATTTTTAGTCTGTGCCCTTTTTATATCGATAAGTAGTTATCGAAAGTTTACTGGATTCCCTACTAGGCCGCCATACTGCTTTCCATTCATTCATAAAATCCAAGTTTAGGAAGGCAGTTTTTTTTCGTTGGTATGGCACCTCTTGATATACTCTAAGCTGCCACCACACACGTCACTGTCACTGTGCTTACCTGCCACCACACGTCACTGTCACTGTGCTTACCCGCCACCACACACGTCACTGTTACTGTGCTTACCTGCCACCACACGTCACTGTCACTGTGCTTACCCGTCACCACACACGTCACTGTGCTTACCACACATAGAGCACACGTAGAGAGGTGTTGTAATTAGATTGTCCTATAAAAGAACGCGTAACACATGGCAGAAATAAGAGTCCGGTGAGAGGAAGTCAAATCCAGCCCGCTTCTTTTTTCTGTTGCTAAATGATATGACTACTCATTAGATGCCACCAAATGTAACAGTGACGTGCTTAGATACGAAGTACCGCACCGCCATCTGGCATAGGCTGCAATAAAATGTTAGCAAACAGCCGTGTGTTGACCCGTGGCCAGGTGCTGCTGAAGTACCCGCACCAGACGACGGCGGTGGACGTGTGGGCGGCGGGCGTGGTGCTGGCCAGCGCGCTGACGGCGCGGTACCCGTTCTTCCGCGCGGGCGACGACGTGGCGGCGCTGGCAGAGCTCGCGGATTTGGTCGGCACCGCGCCGCTGCAGCGCACCGCCGAGGCTCTCGGTACGTACCACCACTGCGTCGGCGGGGCCGCCGAGTTGCTCGGTACGTAACACTACGCATATCATATACCTTTAAATGAGTAATTCTTGTATATATATAGGTAATTGGAATCTCGGAATCGGCTCCAACGATTTTTATGAAATTTAGTTTACAGGGGTTTCAGGAGCGAGGCGATAAATCGATCTAGGTAGGATTCATATTTAGAAAATGTATAAAAAAAAAGATACCGAGCAAACCAGATATTTTTCATATACGAACATAAACATATTTGAATCGTGACTTTTCCAATCTCAATCACAGTAAAAGTTAGCTTACTAATTGTTCCAAATTTGCATTAAGAATTTCCCCGGGCCTTAAGCTGTCCAGAAAACCGGAACAGTAAAATATTGAACTATTAATATTATTCTCGAATTAATGGAAGTTTAAAACAATAAGGGTAATTTGTGTGTGTGTGTGTCAGGTCGGCGCGTGGTGACGTCACTGTCGCGGCGCGGGCTGTGCCTGCGCAAGTTGGCGGCGCGCCTGCGCGGGGCGCCCCCTCCCCCCTCGGCGGCGTGCGCGCGCTGCCGCCCGCCCGCGGCGCACTGCCTGTGCCGGGACGACACTAGGAAGGTACGACTGTGTGTGTGTGTGTGGTGACGTCACTGTCGCGGGGCGCCCCCTCCCCCTTCGGCGGCGTGCGCGCGCTGCCGCCCGCCCGCGGCGCACTGCCTGTGCCGGGACGACACTAGGAAGGTACGAGTGTGTGTGTGTGTGTGGTGACGTCACTGTCGCGGGGCGCCCCCTCCCCCCTCGGCGGCGTGCGCGCGCTGCCGCCCGCCCGCGGCGCACTGCCTGTGCCGGGACGACACTAGGAAGGTACGAGTGTGTGTGTGTGTGTGGTGACGTCACTGTCGCGGGGCGCCCCCTCCCCCCTCGGCGGCGTGCGCGCGCTGCCGCCCGCCCGCGGCGCACTGCCTGTGCCGGGACGACACTAGGAAGGTACGAGTGTGTGTGTGTGTGTGGTGACGTCACTGTCGCGGGGCGCCCCCTCCCCCCTCGGCGGCGTGCGCGCGCTGCCGCCCGCCCGCGGCGCACTGCCTGTGCCGGGACGACACTAGGAAGGTACGAGTGTGTGTGTGTGTGTGGTGACGTCACTGTCGCGGGGCGCCCCCTCCCCCCTCGGCGGCGTGCGCGCGCTGCCGCCCGCCCGCGGCGCACTGCCTGTGCCGGGACGACACTAGGAAGGTACGACTGTGTGTGTGTGTGTGTGTGGTGACGTCACTGTCGCGGGGCGCCCCCTCCCCCCTCGGCGGCGTGCGCGCGCTGCCGCCCGCCCGCGGCGCACTGCCTGTGCCGGGACGACACTAGGAAGGTACGAGTGTGTGTGTGTGTGTGGTGACGTCACTGTCGCGGGGCGCCCCCTCCCCCCTCGGCGGCGTGCGCGCGCTGCCGCCCGCCCGCGGCGCACTGCCTGTGCCGGGACGACACTAGGAAGGTACGACTGTGTGTGTGTGTGTGGTGACGTCACTGTCGCGGGGCGCCCCCTCCCCCTTCGGCGGCGTGCGCGCGCTGCCGCCCGCCCGCGGCGCACTGCCTGTGCCGGGACGACACTAGGAAGGTACGAGTGTGTGTGTGTGTGTGGTGACGTCACTGTCGCGGGGCGCCCCCTCCCCCTTCGGCGGCGTGCGCGCGCTGCCGCCCGCCCGCGGCGCACTGCCTGTGCCGGGACGACACTAGGAAGGTACGAGTGTGTGTGTGTGTGTGTGTGGTGACGTCACTGTCGCGGGGCGCCCCCTCCCCCTTCGGCGGCGTGCGCGCGCTGCCGCCCGCCCGCGGCGCACTGCCTGTGCCGGGACGACACTAGGAAGGTTCGAGTGTGTGTGTGTGTGTGGTGACGTCACTGTCGCGGGGCGCCCCCTCCCCCTTCGGCGGCGTGCGCGCGCTGCCGCCCGCCCGCGGCGCACTGCCTGTGCCGGGACGACACTAGGAAGGTACGAGTGTGTGTGTGTGTGTGGTGACGTCACTGTCGCGGGGCGCCCCCTCCCCCTTCGGCGGCGTGCGCGCGCTGCCGCCCGCCCGCGGCGCACTGCCTGTGCCGGGACGACACTAGGAAGGTACGAGTGTGTGTGTGTGTGTGTGGTGACGTCACTGTCGCGGGGCGCCCCCTCCCCCCTCGGCGGCGTGCGCGCGCTGCCGCCCGCCCGCGGCGCACTGCCTGTGCCGGGAAGGTACGAGTGTGTGTGTGTGTGTGTGGTGACATCACTGTCGCGGGGCGCCCCCTCCCCCCTCGGCGGCGTGCGCGCGCTGCCGCCCGCCCGCGGCGCACTGCCTGTGCCGGGACGACACTAGGAAGGTACGAGTGTGTGTGTGTGTGTGTGGTGACGTCACTGTCGCGGGGCGCCCCCTCCCCCCTCGGCGGCGTGCGCGCGCTGCCGCCCGCCCGCGGCGCACTGCCTGTGCCGGGAAGGTACGAGTGTGTGTGTGTGTGTGTGGTGACATCACTGTCGCGGGGCGCCCCCTCCCCCTTCGGCGGCGTGCGCGCGCTGCCGCCCGCCCGCGGCGCACTGCCTGTGCCGGGACGACACTAGGAAGGTACGAGTGTGTGTGTGTGTGGTGACGTCACTGTCGCGGGGCGCCCCCTCCCCCTTCGGCGGCGTGCGCGCGCTGCCGCCCGCCCGCGGCGCACTGCCTGTGCCGGGACGACACTAGGAAGGTACGAGTGTGTGTGTGTGTGTGTGGTGACGTCACTGTCGCGGGGCGCCCCCTCCCCCTTCGGCGGCGTGCGCGCGCTGCCGCCCGCCCGCGGCGCACTGCCTGTGCCGGGACGACACTAGGAAGGTACGAGTGTGTGTGTGTGTGTGTGGTGACGTCACTGTCGCGGGGCGCCCCCTCCCCCTTCGGCGGCGTGCGCGCGCTGCCGCCCGCCCGCGGCGCACTGCCTGTGCCGGGACGACACTAGGAAGGTACGAGTGTGTGTGTGTGTGTGTGGTGACGTCACTGTCGCGGGGCGCCCCCTGCTCCCTCGGCGGCGTGCGCACACACTATAGAAACTATCACTCACTGCTGAACAAGATTATAAAAACTATTAGTTGAAAAAACGTCGATTCCTCGTTTCCCTAGACTATAATATATGTGGTGTAGCTCATGGTTGTCGTCAGGCGGAGGAGTTCTCTGCGGGGCTGGTGGTGGCGGGGTTCCCGGACGCGGCGTTCGGGCTGGCGGCGCGCCTGCTGGAGCCCGACCCGCGCGCGCGCGTGTCCGCCGCCGCCGCGCTGCAGCACCCCTTCCTCGCGCCGCCCGCGCCGCCCGCGCCGCCCGCCGCGCCTGTAGGCTCGCTTACGGAAAAATAACTTGATAGTCGGTGGAAACCAACCTGTATGTACCTTTACGTAACTATGTCTAGTAAAAAAGGCCGGCCGCTGCTGCTCAGTGGGAACTGACCATAAACGATTTGGGAGCATATCATTCGTAGACTTAATTAAGTGGAACTGAATATTTTAGGAACTGTTGTGGTGGTCCTCGCGACCTGCGAGCTCGGGTGGTGTGATTGCCTGTTCGATATTAGTATTATATTATGTTAAAACGGTCTACAAAAACTGTTACTAAACTAGGCCACAAATTTGTCTTAAAAATTCCAGAAAGCTATCTTACGAATCGCTATTTTTTGTGTTGTACAACAAATTAAAAGCAATAATAGTTGGCAACAAAATCTTAGTCGCGGCCGGCAACCCGGCTAAAATTTATAACTTTGTGTATACAAATCAAACTTGATTATTTCTCTAAAACCAATAAACACCAGGTAATGCAAAAAACTGAAAAACCATGTCTCAAAAAAATGAATATTCCTGTAGTAATAATTTTTTCCTTCCAAAATCTATTTGATGCTCATGGCTAAGAGAGAGAGGATAGCCGCAGATTGTGAAAATACTCGTAGATTTAGCGATGCATTCAAAATACAATTTAATAGCACAGCGATTAGGTATGCACTAAAGATAATAACAGTATTTTGTACGGCCGCTTTTCCTTTCAAATTACGCCCAATATTGCTGCCACTATTTAATAAAATTCCTAATGAATATGTATGTTAATGAATATTTACGTGGAAAATGTCAACATCGAAACGAAACTTGATTCCAATAGTTTTCTTTATCGACTAAATAACGGACGGATTACGTCCGATTCATCGTCCAACGTCGTTTGAGCCACAAAACTCAGTTGGTAGTTATTGGGCGTTGAGTGCTGTCCCAGATATTGACTTTCCAATTTGAACTGCCAAGAAATTAACTTAAAAAAAGTGCTTCGTCGACTACATGTGTTCAATATTGTGATACTGTAAGAGTTGCGAGTATCGCGTTATTGTTATAATAATACCGCCTCGATGCTTTACGTCGAGAGCCGTGTCGGCTGTGAGCCAGCGCGGGATGGCAATAATATGTTTAGGAATTAACCTATTCCATTACATATACACCTTTATATTATATAACTATTATAATTAAGACAATACCAATAAAGTATCTAGTTTATATACGCAGGATTGCATATCACTAATTAAGTTTTTTATGTGTGAGAGTGTGGATTGCACTCTGAAGATGCTTTTCTATTCAGGTGCATTGCGACTATTCTACAAGTTATAGATAAATTTTCTAGTTGTTAGATCTAATAACCTAAGCCAACTAACTAGCCAACAATGTAATATTATTGTAAACTGTGCTTGTCGATACGTTAATTTTGTTATAAGTTAGCAAGTCAAAAGGTGGAAAGGTAACTTTAGTTAAATGTCATTATCGTTTAAAAGTCAGGTCGTAATTTAAACATACCTATTAGATTGTATATATCATAGACCTAATTTGCTTAACTATAGATACACGGCTGAATATTGACTGCAAACTTTATATTTAAGTGACTAACCGATGGTCGAGTGCCTTATTCTGTTGTATGCTAACTCTTTATAACAAGGGTAAAAATTCGGCATCTTACAACACTAAATGATGGGCCACCGTCGATGAGAGCATTCTCTGAAGCAGAAATGTTACCAGGCGCTGGGTTTATAGGTTCTAAAAAGTTTTTTTTTGTTACTAACGACTTGGATTATAGTACTGCCGTTATCACCTGAGCCGAATACTCATATTGTTACAGATCTGTATTTTTATCTGTCTCGCAACAGGTCACACAACGGCCCTCTTCAAACGTCATTATAAGGACGGACGACTCGGATGCCAATGGCATTACTTTAGTGTTTAGGAGTTCTGGGGTTAGAGCCGTGCTAGCATTTCTGGCAAGAATGGGCTTGCTCGACCGGGGAAGTATGACCCATACGGCTTGAGAGCGCCGTGACCTCCCTTTCCCCAGTTTTCTACTACCCACCTTTTTATAGGTGGCAACACCCAAAATATTACGTTTAGTGTTGCAAGTGATCAAAGGATAATAACAGCTTACAAACAGGTGTGGTGCAGCCAAATTAACGAACGTTCCTTGGTTGTTAAGCTGTAAATAATGAAAAATGTAAAAGAATGAAGTGGCCTTCCTCAGAAGCGAGTGGTCGTACCCGCCACTCGCGCGTTACCGGGTTGATATAAGTTAATATTATTGTTGATTAGTTGTAATGGGGATCTCAGAGTTAACTTTAAGTTACATGTATGAAGTACAAAGTAGTGTAATGGTGTGTTGCCGAGCGCACGCATGTTGCTATTTATTAATATTTATACTTAGTCGTGTGCCTTCCGGTGGATGCACTGTGTTCAGAAGAGTTTTGTTATGTTACCTCATTGTAAACAACCTTTATATTGATTACATGCTAAGATTCAATAAAATGTATTGACTTTTATTCACGACTAGCCTTTGCCCGCGGCTCCGCCCGCTTGGATGTCTGTTATCGCGACCAGGGGCTAGTTCTTTCGCAAGGTCCAATATATAATCCATAACGAAGTGCCCGCTTGACGTCAAAGGGTCGCCCCCATTAAGTGGGACCGAAAATCTTAGTTGGCAAAATGTGGGTGTTAATACACCTCTGCCTATCCCTTCTAGGAATTAACAAACGTGAGTGACAATACATGACAATTTTATTGCCCCTCAGCCCGTTTTATGATTTTCAGTATTTTTAAGGTTCAGATAATATGGAATTAAATACAGATTTGGTTTAAAAAATACATTATTTTATTATAAAATTGTTATTTCATAAGCAGTCTTCTTGTCTGAAATACAAAGTTCGATTGCTACTGATTACACATCAACCTGATCACTGATCAGTGCTCAATGGTCAGCCACAGGAGCAACACAACTCTCACAAGCAGTGTGGAGTGCAACCTCCACCTGGTTCCCACAGGAAATAAACTATTATACTTACTGCTAAGTAACATGTCATAAACTCAATGAAATCACAAATTAATATGATTAGTTTACAACACAATTATTGCATGACATGTCAGTTTAGTGTATGTCAATGTAGCAGCAGCTCTCGGCTAACTTACGCAGGTCGCACTCATAGCCCATTGAACTACACACAAACACTGCATATAGTAGGTCCGCAAAGGAATTAAGTGACCATATAATCAGAGTTCATCACTTGCACATATCATTAAATTAAACTAAAATGATCTGTAGACTCATAGCATTGAACTGCCAAGGACTTATATTTACTATTGTAATTAATTTTTCCAAAAATTAGGGTTCCGTTGTAGTCTTGTGGAGAAGTTCTGATACCAAGTCTGTAATGTGTTCAGGGGTATGTACAACACACCTGGCGTGGGTGTCATCTGATCTTGCGTCACGGAGTATGAGGCCACAAAGTTTACCAAATTTTCTAACATTTTCTGAGCAAATGTTATGTAGTTGTTCTGTTGCTGAGCCTAAAACAAATAAATAAAAAATAAGCACTTTCAATGCTGCTAACTTGCGCACCGCTGAACAGGCAGTGTTGTCAGTGTCATGAATGATCATAAGTGGTCATAAGATGGGCAGTGTGCTTATTTTGCTACAGTTATAACTAGTATTAATGTTGTTACTTACAACTGAGGAGGCAAGTAGTTGAATATTTGTGTCTGGTTCAATGGCTATGCCCAGCTGTGCATTGTGGCATATCTGTTGCTGGCCAAATGCACTTATGAACTTAGTTTCATCTGCAAAACCATCAAGTATTTATATTCACTATACAAATAATAGAAAACAACAAAAATAAACACCATGCTGATAACAGTCCGCAGTAAATAACTTACTTGATAATTCATGTAGCTTTTTCAAGTTCCCTATTTTAAATATAGCTGAAGGTTTGGTGTTAGATATATGCCCTAGAAGCTGCCAGTTGGGCGGCGCGCTGGGGTCCGGCCAGCTCCAGTACACCATGCCGGCCGTACCCGCCGGCAGCGGCGCCAGGCCCGTTAAAAACACCACCAGGTGATTAATATTGTCTGCCTCCGTGATGGTGGTGAGAAACTGTGTCTCTGATAGCGGAGCGAAGTCAGTCTGCACCTATAAAATTCAAGAAAATGCTATAGATGTATGTGCCATTAAAACATGAAGTATCTCACTAATCGCTCTTTCTACTTACTAATCGACCCGATACAATAACTCCAAATACATTTGACATGGTTCTTCTTTGTCACATTAACAATTACAACTAGTAAATCATTAAACACAACACATTAATAACCATAACAAAATTCTACTGTATTCTAGAAACATTCTCTTCAATACATTTTTAATCTATATTGCGGACAGACAGATGAGATGCGCTTCTCAAATGTCAAATTTGAGATATGCGTTTAGTTTTTACCATAGAGTAATAATATTCAAGTCTGATGCAATGATATATCATTGGTCTGAATCAGACCAATGATATATCATTGCATCAGACCGTCTGATGTATATTCACAGAACAGAAGAAATCGTTATTCGTTATTTATTGGCCCGTCTCATCGAGCACTTCACCATGATTTCACCCTGGTTTTGTTTCAGTTGTTAAACTTTTTCAACTACGCCATAGATATTCGTATGACAACCGGGACAGACGGCTTAACGAGTTCTCAGACCAATGCAAGTAGTAATGCATATTCATCATACAAATATTTGCATTGAGCGAGAATCGAACCCACTTTCTCTGGGGTGCTGGTTGGGTAACCTCCACGATGGCCTTCCCGTTTCTTCCCCCTTTGGACCGCGGTCCTGGGGAGCGGAAGCGGGAGGGCTGGTGCACCCTGGACAACGGCTAACAGACTCCCACCTTGGGAGTTCTGTTGGCCGTTGACGAATAACCCATCGGCGGACCCCAATGTGGTGGGGTCGAGGGATGACGGGCCTGTAAGGCCCGTGGTCGTCGGCGTCTCTCCCAGTATCCCTCTGTTTTCAGAGGGGACAGGGGAGAGACGTTCAGACAACCGAGGCGGGAGTGGCCCTGTTAGGGGCCGCTCGTGGGCCCTCCACATGTCCCTCTGTTTGCAGAGAGCGTAGTGGAGGGCGCGCTCTAGGGCGGACGGGTTCTCCACCTATAGCTTCGTCCTGAGGTGGGGGACATGGTCTGATGCAGACCACCGTGCGGCCAAGCCGTAAGCCTGACCCAGGTCAGGAACGGTGGTTCCTAGTGGGCTGCGAGGAAGACAACCTCTATAAAAAATTACCCCCAGGGGCGGACGGACTCGGTCTGGTGCAGACCCCGTTCGGCCCGGCCGTAATCCTGAACTGACAGGACCGGTGGATTTTCGGATCCACGAGGAGTAAACCTCTATAAAAAATCCCCAATCCCAAGCTCTGACGCCTGGCGATGGGATGAGTGGCTGGAGGGAGTCCAGTCCCAAGGGCGTCAACGTCGGAGGACGTAAACCTCAAACAAAACATGCAATGGACGATCATAGGAAAAAATCTACCCAGGAGGGTCCCAGCCTAGCTGGGGAGTCCCTCCCGTTGCCAGTCGGCAACGGCAGTCCCTATCCGTATTCTGGGGGGGACACCCATTGCCTGAGCCCGGCGCCGAGCTCTAAATCCGGCCCCAACAAAAACAGTAGCGCGGAGGACGCGCTACCCATGGACGATGTGGCGTCCGTATCACCGGCGGCAGTGACGTCAGAGGAATCTGGCGTCACCACTAAGGAAGACAGGCAGGCGCTGCCTGGGCTACAGACTAGGTCTGCAGCCAAAAAGCGTGGCAAGGGGGGGAAAAAGGTTCCCCTGCCGCGGGTGGCCGAGCTGGATGAGGACAGCGGCACTAGCAGCAGCAGTGAGGAGGAAAGGGAGCACAAGGTGCAGGCCACGGGCCGCGAAAGGGCGAGGAGGAACGGTGGGGAGGCCGCTCCCCCTCCTCGGGACTCCTCCCCGTGGGTTGGATCCAACCCGGGGAGTGAGGTGCCATTGGTGTCGGCCCACTACCGGAGGACCATGACCCTCGGCCTTCGGCTCGGCCGGATGATGGCGGGGCAGGTAGAGTCTCCGACTCCCGAGCAGGCTGCAATGCTCGGGGTCGTGCAGCAGATCGTTGCCGCCAGCAAGGGCCTGGCCGAGCAGGTGGCCGAGCAGGCGAGGAGGGCGGACGAGGCCCAACAACAAGAGGTCGAGTCCCAGCGCCGGCTCGAGAGGGTCACAGCAGAGCTGGAGGCCCTCAAAAAGAGGGTCGAGCACCTGACCGAGTTGCCGGGAGTGGTGACTCGGTCAATGTGGAAGGCGCAGCTGGAGCGCTCAGCGCACTCAGCGCTCACGGGCCGACCGGTGCAGCCGGAGCGGCCAGCGCAAGCTGCGCAACCGCCGCGGCCAGCGCAAGCTGCGCAGCAGCCGCCGCGGCCAGCGCAAACTGCGCAGCCGCCGACTCGACCGGCAGAGCCGGCGTCGTTGGCCGAATTTATGGCGGCCATACGTGCCGAGATGATCGCGCAGGAGGAGCGCACCAACCGGCGGCTCGAGGCGGTCCTTGACATCGCCCGCCGTCCTCCCCTCGCGACGCCGGCTGGGTACGCCGCCGCAGTGAGGGGGGGCCCTGCCTCCCCGGTGGCGGTGACGGCTCGCCGCCCCCCTCTAGGTCCTGCGGGTCCCACTCAGGGTGCCCAGGGCAAGGGCAAGGGCAAGGGGAAGAAGTCCCCAGCCCTGGCCTCAGCCCCGCCCCCGGCCTGGGCTTCAGCCCCGGCCCGGGCTCTGGCTCCAGCAAAATCCTCGAGCCCCCCGTTAGGGGCCTGGGAGGTAGCGGGAGCCAGTAAACAGAGACGGAATGCTGCCAAAAAGGCAGCCAAAGTGGCCAGAAGGGCCAAGGCTGCCGCGATGGCAACAGCGCCGAGGAGGCTCCGCGTCCCTCGATCGACGGCCGTCGTCATCACACTGACGGCGGAGGCGTCGGAGAGGGGTGTGGAGTACGCCCAGGTGGTGAGGCAGGCAAGGGCCTGCATCGACCTGGGAGCCCTTGAGATCCCGGATCTGGTGTGCAAGCCCACGCGCACCGGATCTCGGATCTTCGAGGTCCCCGGCGCTACCAGCGGCCCTAAAGCTGACGCCCTGGCGGCTAGGCTTAGGGAGACGCTGGACGCGGCTGACGTCCGGGTGTCCAGGCCCAACAAGTGCGCAGAAGTGCGCATATCGGGTTTGGACGACTCCATCACGGCCGAGGAGCTTAGGCTCGCCGTGGTGGAGGCCGGAGGCTGTCCTCAGGACACAGTAAAGGTCGGAGCTATACGCTTCGGCCGGCGTGGACTGGGGGCAGCAGTTGTCGGCTGCCCCATCGCGGCAGCCCAAAAGGTTGCCGATGGGCGGAGCCTCCTCATCGGGGGCTTCCAGAAGGTGCAGGTGCGGCTCCTGCAGGCCCGACCGGCACGGTGCTTCCGGTGCCTGTCGGTAGGCCACGTAGGGGTGCAGTGCACGGCGGAGGTAACAGTCGGTGACCGTTGCTTCCGCTGTGGCCAACTCGGTCATAAGGCCGGTAGTTGCGAAGCTCCGTTGCACTGCTTCAGGTGTGCAGCGGAGGGCAAGCCGGCCGACCATAGGGTTGGTGCCAAAGCCTGCACCGCGGGGAGGCCGAAGCCGGGAGGCAGGCGCTCCGTCTCTGGTTCGCGGCAGGGCGCGGAGATGGGGGTTCCATAATGGATCCTCAGCTCCGCGTCCTGCAGGCAAATGCAAACCACTGTGTCGATGCTCAGGCACTTCTGCTCCAGAGCATCGCACAGTGGGGCATTAATGTCGCCGCTGTCGCCGAGCCGTACATTCACCGGTTTCTCGGGCCTGCCTGGGAAACCGACCTGGACGGATCGGTGGCACTGGTGCACAACGCCGCTGCCGGCAGTCCTCCCCTTGTTGTCGTGACAAGGGGGAATGGCTGCGTAGCGGCACTTGTGGGGGGAATAGCGGTCGTGGCAGTCTACTTCTCGCCGAGCCGAGTCATAGATGAGTACCAGCAGTGGCTGAATCATCTGACCGTCGTCGTCAATACCTGTTACCCTCACCCGGTTCTGGTGCTCGGGGACTTTAACGCCTGGTCTATGAACTGGGGTTCCCGGCGCACGAATCCGAGGGGCAGGGCAGTGGAGAGCTGGGCTGATATTCTCAGCCTAGTTCTCCTGAATCGCGGGGCCGTCGCCACGTGCGTGAAGAGCTGGGGCGACTCAATTGTTGACCTTTCGTTCGCGTGCGCCCCGCTCTCAGGCCGTGTGCAGGGCTGGCGTGTCCTTGAGGAGGTGGGGACAGCGTCGGATCACCGATACATTCGGTTCGACGTCTCCCCTCCTGCGGGCGCCGCGCCGTTTACACCGGCCCCACGCGAGCCACGTTGGGTGCTTAAGCGAATGGATCGGGAGGTCCTCCTGGAGGCCGCCATCGTACAGGCCTGGGCCTCTGCGCCGGACAGGCCTGTTGACATAGACGATGAGGCGGCGTGGTTCCGGGAGGCCATGACGCGTATTTGCGACGCGGCTATGCCTAGGGCTCCGCCCTATAATCCGAGGCGTCAGGTCTACTGGTGGTCGGCGGACATCGCGAGGCTCCGACAGGCCTCCGTGATCGCTTTCCGCCGGTGGACCAGACTCCGAAGGAGGCGTAGCCGCCCTGCAGATACGGAGCCCCGAGAGGCGGAGCTTCATGCGGGGTACAGGGAGGTCAGAAAGGCCCTCCGAGTGGCTATAAAGCAAGCAAAGGCAGCAGCTCATAAAGAGCTGCTGGAGACGCTGGAGCGGGACCCATGGGGGCGGCCTTACCTTATGGTAAGGGGCAAGTTGCGCCCCCGGGCCCCGCCATTGACCCGGTGTCTCCAGCCGGAGCTGCTCGGAGGAGTCGTTGGCTCCCTGTTCCCAGCGCGGGCGGTGGAACATATTCCACCGCAGATGACTCCGCCACCTAGGTCGCCTATGGCGCCCAGCGTGGATGACGACGACGTGCCCGAGGTCACTTGGGTAGAGCTAGAGCTGGCGGTGTTAAGGCTTAAGGCCAAGAACACCGCCCCGGGACCAGACGGCATTCCAGGCCGAGCGTGGGTCCTAGCTCTAGGCGAAGAAGACGCTCTCGAGCCCCGACTGAGAGGGTTTCTCAGCGCATGTTTGGAGCGAGGCCAGTTTCCGAAGATGTGGAAGACGGGGAAACTGGTCCTCATCCGAAAGGCGGGGCGCCCGGCGGACTCACCGTCTGCCTACAGGCCGATAGTGTTGCTCGACGAGGTGTGCAAGCTCTTTGAAAGAGTGATTGCAAAGCGCCTCGTCGAGCACCTATCCAGAGTAGGGCCTGACCTGGCGGATGGCCAATATGGCTTCCGCCGGAGGCGCTCCACCGTGGATGCCATCATGCGCGTGGGGACTCTGGTGAAGGACGCCGTCGCTCGGGGCGAGGTGGTGCTGGCGGTGTCACTGGACATCGCCAACGCGTTTAACACCCTGCCCTGGAGCTGCATTAGGGAGGCGCTCGTGTATCACGAGGTGCCTCTCTACCTTCGCCGCATAGTCGGGGCGTATCTGTCGGAGAGAGCAGTCGTCTACCCAAGTGCGACCGGGCTCGGTCGGCGAGAGATGTCGTGCGGTGTTCCGCAGGGATCGGTCCTGGGACCGCTACTGTGGAACATCGGTTACGACTGGGTGCTTCGCGGTGAGCTCGTGGACGGTGCCGCCGTCACGTGTTATGCGGACGACACGCTGGTGACGGCGTGCGGGGCTACATACCGCGAAGCGACCCTGAAGGCCACGACCGCGGTTGCCCAAGTCGTGGAACGGATTCGGCGGCTGGGTCTCGAGGTGGCTCTGCATAAAACCGAGGCCATGTTCTTTCATGGGCCTCGGCGCGTGCCACCGGAGGATTCCAGCCTCATAGTGGGAGACATTTCCATCGGCATCAAGGCCCAGATGAAATATCTGGGGCTCGTACTCGATGGCCGGTGGAACTTCGGGGAGCATCTCCGAAGACTGGCCCCCAAATTGAAGGACACAGCTGCCGCTTTGGGGCGGCTGCTGCCCAACATGAGGGGGCCGGATGACTCCTGCAGGAGACTCTACGCGGGAGTCGTGCGGTCCATGGCCCTATATGGGTGCCCAATATGGGCGGACACCCTGACGGTCCACAATGCGCGTCTGCTGCGTGGACCGCAGCGTGCAATGGCCAGCAGGGCCATTAGGGGGTACCGCACGATATCCTTCGAGGCGGCGAGTCTCCTTGCCGGATCCCTACCGTGGAACCTGGATGCGAGAGCCCTTTCGATGCTATATCGGTATCGTAAGGAGGCGCGGGAGCAGGGACGGGAACCCGAGCCCGAAGAAATTCGGGCCGTGAGGTCTCAGCTCCACAGGGACATGGTAGCGGAATGGGAGCTACGACTTGGGCGACCAAGCGCAGGGCACGCCGTAATAGCGGCGGTAAGACCCATCATGGAGGAGTGGCTAGAGAGGCCACACGGCAGCCTCTCGTACCGGCTGACGCAGGTGATTACCGGACACGGGTGTTTCGGGAGTTACCTGTGTCGGATCCGGAAGGAGCCAACGTCCGAGTGCCATCACTGTGATGCGAGCGAGGACACAGAGCTGCACACGCTGACCGAGTGCCCGGCGTGGGACACGCCGAGGCGGGTCCTAGTGGCGGCTCTAGGGGTGGGAGTCCTCACACTCGTCACATTGCTCACAGCGATGGTACGATGCGCAAACGCTTGGGGTGCGGCCGCCTCCTTCTGCGAGCAAGTAATGCTCGAGAAGGAGGCGGCCGGTCGGGTCCGGACCAGACTCCGGGCCCGGGAAGCCCGTGCAGAGCGAAGGCGAACCGGACGTCGGAGGTCGCAGAACGACCTCCGTCCTCCATGAGCGCTGGCCTGGGGGTGACCGGTGGAGCCGCCTGTCACCCTAGCAGAAGCAGGCCGCGGTGGCGGCGCAAAGTGCGCCTCCCTGTAACCGGGGCTAGATGGGGACATTTTGGTCCCCACAACCCGAAGGGGGCCATCTCGAAAGAGATGGTCCTGGGTCTGCCGGGGTGCGAGAGATATGCTCTTGGCAATCTCACCTCCGGCAGCCAAGGACCCAAGACGGCGTGCGTTTTAGTCGGTTCGAGTCCGACATAACCGCCTCCACCGGCTCCGTGGAGGTGGTATCCGTGGGGATTTTTCGCACGATAAAAAAAAAAAAAAAAAAAAAAAAAAAAAAAAAAAAAAAAACCCACTTTCTCTGTGCTACTTGGCTGCCGCGTTCGGTAGTGAACGCCACACCACTAATGTCAATTACCTGAGAAAATACAAGAGTGTACGGGGTCAGGTTCAATCGCTTTGCATTATGAGGAGTGCTCTTCGATGTATGCCGGAGATCGCCTAATGACCGGCGGCTGGCGAGAGTAGGGCTACCATCACCGTAATAGAAGCAAGCCTTAGGTCGACGTGATCCACGCAGCGTCTTTCCAAAACATAGCCATAGATATATTTTATTTCCCACTATAGGTGTGCAGACAAGCACGCGGCCCACATGATGGCAAGTGGCTTATGGATGTACCTATGTAACACCAGGGGCACTACACTCGTACTACTGACCCTGAAGAAACCCATATTGTAATTGAGAGTAAAATATTCTAGGATATTCTATATGTATAACGCCATCTAGATCTAAAGCTTGTGTTATGGGTTCTACATTGTGATGCGAATTTTTGTGTATATTATACATAAACACCCCAACCAATACAAATAGACAAAGGCATGAAGTACACATGTTTGCACTGAGCGAGAATCGAACCCACGGCAGACAAGGTCTACCGCTACGTCCACAGAGTACCTACACGTGTGCGGGCACGAGCAGAGCAACGGCAACAGCGACAAGGGGCGACGCGGCATTATAATCATCACATTCAATGCATACTAATACCTATAATAATATAAATGCGAAAGTAGCTCTGCCTGTATGTTACACTTTCACGCCTAAACCACTAAACCGATTTTGATGAAATTTGGTATAGGGGTAGATTAGACCATGGGAAAGGACATTCACACGGGCGGAGCCGCGGGCAAAAACTAGTTTCCTATAAATTAGCTTTACACATTTGCTGTAGGATCAATACAAGAGATCAAATGTAACAAATTATATACCATTGTCCCGTCTGTCTGACTGACTGACTCATTAACGCAAACTGTGGGAGGTACAAACTTGAAATTTTGGCAGGTCCTGCATTTTATGGTTACAGTATTAATCTTTAACTTTTCGAAGAAATTTTAATGAAATTTTTGCTATGCTAACTTTTAAGTTCGAAAAACATCGGAAAATTTCATTTTTTCCGATGTTTTTCGAATTTTAGAAATTTTATTTTTGAAATTATTAGAAATTTCACTACTGTAATGTGGCGGAAGTTTGTAAGTATGGATGGATGAATGTTCGTTACTCTTTCTTGTAAAAGCTACAAATTGGATTTCAATAAAATTTGGCATAGAATTAGCTGGCACCCTGGATCCACACACAGACTATGTTTGGCCGCGATAACCAACATCTACGCCGGCGGAGCTGCGGACAAAAGCTAGTTATTTAATATTTTTAAAGACTAGAAGTGGGTGGACCTAGTCTCTGTTTTACATAGTCCAATCTATCGCTACCCGCCATAGCTCGTTTCGTGCGCACGCGAGACATCGCTGCCTGGTCAGATCACGTGATCACTCCTTGCCGCGTCGCCCCTTGTCGCTGTCGCTATAGTGGGTATTACACCTTCCTGAATTCAGAATCCTAAATTCAGGAAGCTTTTTAGGAAAAGAAATTCAGTCACCGAAGCTCGCGATTACACGTTCACTAATTTAGGATCCTAAATCATTTTTGAAGGACGAGCGGCAAGGGACGGACGCACAGTGGGCTGAAATTTCAAAGTTGGGTCTTAAGGGCTAAAATATGGATTTTCGGTATCTAGGCATATATTTGAAACGTTTTTATTCTGACATTTTTAAATTAAACATGTAGTTTCGTTGATATAGCCATTTCAACTTTGTATGAAAATACTCATATTTTTTAGAATAATAATCCATTATAATGGATTACAAAAATATACAAATGAACTGAAACGGTAATAACTTACACAAAACTGAATTTCTGAACTACATTACAATAGCAAAAAAACCACTTGACTGATTTTGACGGAGTAAATCTGTATCTAACATCTGTTTTGTCAGCTAAATCATACAAATAGATTTTAAAATACTTACATATTGGTGAGGCACAGGTATTAGCGAGGATCTAATTAAGCGGTTTGCAACCATTTTATGTGTAATTCATTGGGCTACCATATTGATACCGTGAAATTTCACGAATATGCTCAAGACACATTTGGAAAGCTACATTTGGATTCATATAGTTGGTACTATATGCCTTTCAGTGTTCACGAAGTTCTTATGCATGGTGCAGCTATAATTGAAAGTTTTGGTCTGATACCAATTGGACAGCTACCCGAAGAGGCTGCCGAAGCCAGAAATAAAGATTTCCGCAGGTACCGCCAACACCACTCTAGGAAATACTGCAGAAAAGCTACAAATCAACATATCTTGAACAATTTATTGACTAGCTCTGATCCCTTAATTTCAACAAAACGCCACAAACTCTACAGAAAACATAAAACTTTGACAAGAGAAGTACAAAGTTTATTAATGATTGAGCAGGTATTTGATGATGATTAACAGGAAAATTTCACCTTCGTGCACGCAGATACACTTGACAGTGATTAGCAGTTACATTAATTAATTAAAAGTTAAAGTGACTAGCAGTTATTGCGACTTTTTAAATCTATTTTATTGTAATACTTTTTTAATTTTTATTATTTATTTTTTACTTAATTGCTATTTTTTTTAAGCATAGTCATGACTAAGTGAATTAGGCCTAAAGGGGACACCACTACAAAAAAAAAAACGCGCCTAGTTCTTAACCTCTAGGGTGGTGTGGAATGGAGAACAAATAGTTACAATTGCGCCCAAATCGGGAAAAATCGAAGTCTGAGTATAGTCGTTAAAATAGAACATAAATACGTTCTATACATACGTGAAGTCAATTCTTTGAGAAAATTTGAGAATTCCGACATTTTCACATTTTTCTGTTTTGCTCCATACAAAAATAACTTTGAAATTTAATAACTCCGAAAATACGAAATTATCTGAAAGACCGCCATAGTAAAAGTTTCATATAATTGTTAGATCATACCAAAAAAAAATATAAGACATTAAAAAAAACTACTTTTTTTATATTTGCTAAGTCCACTACCGGCCAGTTTCGTTCCATCGTGGGACGTGTCGACTGTCGAGTGAATTGCGACAAAATGCCCTCAATACTATAAAAAAAAAAACAAAATATTGATATTGCCATAACCCTTGCGGTTAGCTTAACGACGAACGATTTTTTTCTTTCATAATCAATTTGAATAATTAGCATACTACATGCTGTAAAATTTCATTCAAACATTTGGGCGGAGTAATCAAAATTCAATGAATAAAATGAATGACAGATCATTCATTGGTTCCGATAGCATAGCTCGTAAGAGCGTCGGTAGATTGCTCCACCATCGCCTTAAAGACGGATACAGATTGGTTTGGGCGTGAGTCTTTTTTTTTTTTTTTTTTTTTTTTAACCGTGGGGGAAAATCCTTCATGGATGTTATGCCGGACTCCTACCGACTAAAAACCCCCACGGTAACGCCCAGAAGCCTATGGATGGGAGCCCCGGGTAAGCCCTCGGAAGGATGTCCCAGGACTCCCATCATACCTACGGCTACAATTGCGGCCTCGTCTTGTTCGGGTTTGGGTTTGGTCTTGTTCGCTTGGTTCGGGTGCTATCCCGCGTCTATGGGGGGGTTTTCGGGTGTTATCCCGCTTCTTAGGGGGGGGGGGGGGGGGGGGGCGTGCGTGAATCCCTCACGTCACGCTACCGTCATGGGCCTGCTTCTGTAAAGACGGTGAGCAGCCAACTCACCGTCCTCAGGCCCCCGGTCATGGAGGCCGATGGTCTTCGGCGAAGACACGTCGGCGGCGCCCATGCCGCCGACTGCGGAACTCGGGTGGGAGAGTTTTCTCCCGCTCTCGCCCCGCCGCCTCTTTCACGAGCATGACCTGCTCACAGAAAGAGGCGGCGCAGTCCCACTTACTCCCGCTGGAGACCATGGCTCGCACCATGGTTGCAATCTAGCCACATTACTGGCCGTCAGGTTCTCTGCCCATACGGGGGCCCCGTATAGGGCCATACTTCGCACGATCCCCAGCTACAGACCAAACTTCGGAAGTGATGTCCGAAGTTCCACCGGCCATCGAACACGAGCCCCAAATAATTCATCGAGGGCTCGATGCCGATGCTGACGCCCCCTACCTGTAGGCTGGATCCCGCAGGTGGCCCCATCCGAGGTCCGTGGAAGGACAGAGCCTCGGACTTGTGAAGGGCGACCTCGAGACCCAGCCGCCTCTTTCTGTGAGCAGGTCATGCTCGTGAAAGAGGCGGCGGGGCGAGAGCGGGAGAAAACTCTCCCACCCGAGTTCCGCAGTCGGCGGCTTGGGCACCGCCGACGTGTCTTCGCCGAAGACCATCGGCCTCCATGACCGGGGGCCTGAGGACGGTGAGTTGGCTGCTCACCGTCTTTACAGAAGCAGGCCCATGACGGCAGCGTGACGTGAGGGATTCACGCATGCCCCCCCCCCCCTCCCCCCCCCCCAAGAAGCGGGATAACACCCGAAAACCCCCCCATAGACGCGGGATAGCACCCGAACCACCCCCGAGACGAGGCCGCAATTGTAGCCGTAGGTCTGATGGGAGTCCTGGGACATCCTTCCGAGGGCTTACCCGGGGCTCCCATCCATGGGCGTGAGTCTGGTAGCTAGGTGGTCAAAGCATTCTCCCTGTAAAAGAAGGATCGCGGGTTCAAATCCCGCCTGGACCGATCATATAATTTTTCCTTGACTGATTTGAATAATCAGCATACTAGATGATGTAAAATTTCATTTATTTCGTCGGTACATACGCAATATTATATTGGGAGGGAAAGACAATCGTGCGCTCTCGACGGCAGGCGCGCGGCGACTGAGCGTCGATGTAATATCTGAAAAAAAAAAATTAGAAAAGAAAAAAATGAAACCTGAATTTAGGAAATTCTGAATTTAGAACAGTGTAATTGCATTTAGGAAGCAAAGCTTCCTAATTAGGAAGCTATTTAGGAAAAAGGGGTATTACATCTTCCTAAATTCAGAAACCTGAATTTAAGAAATTCTGAATTTAGAACAGCGTTATTGCATTTAGGAAGCAAAGCTTCCTACTTAGGAAACTAATTAGGAAAAGAATGGTTTCTGACGTCCTAAATGGCTAAATCGGATGAGTGTAATTACGTTTCCTAAATTCAGGATGCTCAGTCGCCGCTCGCCTGCCGTCAAGAGCGCACGTTTGTCTTTCCCTCCCAAGAGATCCGGTTCTTAGCATTCCATGGATTCACCGTGCGGTCGCCGGGTCCATGGCGTGGTACAGAGAGGAACACTGTGACGGCGCCTGGGACTTGCGACCCAGGTGTAGGTTTAGGGTGGCCACCTTGTGATGCATCAGCGCTCACCTCCACCGTCAGTCGTGTTCCCCCCTCTACCTATCCAAATTTGGTAAGATCCTATCAACGCCGTTTTAGATATTCGTTTGAGTAAAGAGCTTACTGAAGCTCTTGGCAATCCGAGGTCTTTAAATAAGTTATACAGGGATTTAGCTGGAATTCCCCTTGCTCCTACTTCCACGGCGTAGAGTTTAACCACATAGCCATTTTTGGTTAACTCGTTGGTCAGGTTAAAGTATTTGTTTATTTTTATAGCGTGGTCTTTAGGTATGTTAGTTTCCCACGGTACTGTGAGTTCTACTAGTACTGCACCCTTTTGCTGTTTTGAAAATAGGAATATATCGGGTCTGGATGACGAGGCACAAACATCCTCCGGTATTTTATAGTGTTTCTCATACGAATCTGCGAGTAATGTCCAATCAGCGGCTGCTATCAAAATTGAGTAGGTACGGCTTTTGATTTGTCTTTTTTGAGCAGCCTTCCGTTACAAACGCGACGTCATTTCTTTGGTTTGTGGTTAAACCCTTTTTCGCTCTAGCTACCGCCAAACTTACCGCCTCACGTACGATTTCTAATACCTTATCATGTCGGCGCGAGTAATGACCCCGGTCTAATAGCGTCCTACAACCCACCAGTAGGTGCCTAGCAGTACCGATTGCTTCACCACATGAGTTACATGTTTTATCTGTGGCTTTTCCCCATCTGACAAGATTGCTTTGGTCGGGGAGGGTCAACTGGAATGCATTGAGATAGAATTTAAGGAGAGCCGGTGACCAGTCGTATATTAAGGTACGCCATTTTAAGGCTATGGGAATACAAAATTCACCTAGTGTTAACCATTCGTTTTGTATTTCTAGGTTTATTTCGTGCACTTTGTAGGTATTATTTTCATCTACTTGAAGAAAAGATTTTGTTGTCTTTGTCTGACTGCCTCCTAGTATTACCCAAACCTACCCTACCAGTCTGCGAGCCTATTATGAATTTTTTATGGAATTGGAGGCGCGACGAAATAAATGAAATTTTACATCATCTAGTATGCTAATTATTCAAATCGATCAATCGGTCGATCGGTCCAGGCGGGATTTGAACCCGCGATCCTTCTTTTACAGGGAGAATGCTTTTACCACCTAGCTACCAGACTCACGCCCAAATCAATCTGTATCCGTCTTTAAGGCGATGGTGGAGCAATCTACCGACGCTCTTACGAGCTATGCTATCGGAACCAATGAATGATCTGTCATTCATTTTATTCATTGAATTTTGATTACTCCGCCCAAATGTTTGAATGAAATTTTACAGCATGTAGTATGCTAATTATTCAAATTGATTATGAAAGAAAAAAATCGTTCGTCGTTAAGCTAACCGCAAGGGTTATGGCAATATCAATTTTTTTTTTATAGTATTGAGGGCATTTTGTCGCAATTCACTCGACAGTCGACACGTCCGTTCCTTGCCGCTCGTCCTTCAAAAATTATTTAGGATCCTAAATTAGTGAACGTGTAATCGCGAGCTTCGGTGACTGAATTTCTTTTCCTAAAAAGCTTCCTGAATTTAGGATTCTGAATTCAGGAAGGTGTAATACCCACTTCTGTCGTGCCCACACACTAAGTACCTATAATTATACCTACACGAGTATGTGGTAGATACCTACTGCTCCTGTATTGACGTACCATCACCTGGACCGTGTGCTTATTTGCCACATGAGTAGTATAAAAAAAACCATTAAAACAGCTAGTATTGACAATAAAGGAAGAATAAATAAAAACAATACATTATATTGTTCATAAATTTATTGGAATTGAAAGATCAAACCTATAAACATATACAAAGATATACAAACAAATACATAACAAAAATATACAAACAACAAACAGGAACTAGCACCTGATGGGATGAATACCTCTAGTATCATAAATATAACAACAATATTCATTAAATAAATCCAACATGGAATGGACTGCGACACCAAGCATAAATGCAATCACTTGTTAGAGAGCGGGCAAAGCTGTATATATCAACAAATAGATAAATCACTGGCAGTTAGTATGATAAGAACAGTAAATACAATGATATGGGACAGTGGCGGGGGCCGCCGGCGGCGCGCGACGCCTCCGCCAGTAATTTATATCTACAAACACGCGTCATATCACATTTTACTACGAACAGTACTTGTCCTCAGGTAGTAATACAATCATGTAAGTCGAGACGAAACATTTTATAACATCTATTAAAGCCTAATTATTTTGCGATAATTCACCTAGTCTAGTCACTAAATTATACAATTAATATGTAAGTAGTTATTATTATTGTACTGATAGAATCCATTTTTTTTAATGTCAACTTTAATCTCTCATGTAGGGGTAATCAATGTCACGTAAGGGTACAAAGGTCTCCTTGATGGACTGGGGAGTGGTCCACCGCATCACATAGGTGGGTCCGCCCGCCTTGTCATTGGTGCCAGACATGCGGCCACCACCGAATGGTTGTTGACCTACCACAGATCCAGTAGACTTGTCGTTGATGTAGAAGTTACCAGCTGTTGCCTTCAGCTCATCTAAAGCTCGCACGAGGAAGGACTGGTCTTTAGCAAATACTGCACCTGTGAGAGCATACTTGGTTGATGGACCTACAAGCTTCAGAGTTTTGTCCAAGTCCTGATCTTCATATACATACATAGTTAGCACTGGGCCAAAAATTTCATCTACCATACATTTGTCTAAGGGATCAGTTGTCTCAATGATGGTCGGCTGAACAAAGTAACCTTTGCTATCATCGAAGGAACCTCCTCCAAGTATTTTACATTTAGGGTTTTGCATAGCATTCTTTATGTAGCTTGTAATTCTTGTGTAGGCAGCTTTATCAATGACTGCCCCTGAAAACACTTTAAAGTCACTGACATCACCAAATGTTAACTTATTACGTTCCTCTAGTAATCCATTCTTGATTGACTCAGACAGAGACCGTGGAACATATATTCTTGAACAGGCTGAACATTTCTGTCCACAATATTCAAAGGCTGAACGAATCGTACCTGTAACAACTGACTGCACATCAGCGGATGGGTGTATGAAATGGTAATTCTTACCTCCACATTCCCCAATCAGCCTAGGATAATTGTGGTATTTATCAAGATTTTTACCAACTGCATTCCACAGCCAGTTAAATGTAGCTACTGACCCTGTGAAATTTAGACCGGCCAGGTAGGGAGAAGATGTAATAGTCTTTCCTAGAGTTGGTCCGTCGGCAGGCACAAAGTTTACTACTCCATCAGGTAGCCCAGCTTCTCGCATTATGTTGAATATTACCCAGTTAGATAGAACAGCTGTGTCTGATGGTTTCCACACTACACCATTGCCCATGAGGGCCGGTGTGTAAGCCAAGTTTCCCCCTATAGCAGTGAAGTTAAACGGACTGATTGCTGCAATAAAGCCATCAATGCCACGAAACCTCATAGAATTTCTAGTTACTGATGCATTTTCAGAAATAGGTTGGTATTTAGCATTTTCTTTGAGAAAATATGCATTGAATCTAAAGAAATCAATGAGTTCTGCAGAAGAGTCAATTTCAGCTTGTATAACAGATTTGGACTGTCCTAGCATAGTGGCAGCATTGAGTTTCTGCCTGTATGGGCCTGCCATCAAGTCTACAGCCCTGTCCCAGATGCGGAGGCGCTCCTCCAAGGGCGTGCGGTCCCAACGCGTTTGCGCGTCCACAGATACCTTTATAGCTTTCTGAATAGTTTTTTCACTTGCATAATAAAACTTGGCTATTTTCTTTGAGTGATCATGCGGCATAACTTGGTAGCGCGGCTCGCCCTCCTCGATGGTTTCGCCACCGATGACGATAGGCACATTCTCGGTGACGCCAGCGGCTTTCTTCAATTCCTCTGTGAGCGCGGAACGCTCAGAGCTACCTTTACGATATGCGAGGATTGGCTCGTTCTGGACGCCGAAGTCCTGGAAGGACGGCAGCTTCACTACACTCGACAGCGAACGCTCCAGCGCGCGTCCTCCATGGGTCGACAACGTTCGTACGTTCAGCATTCTTATATAAAATACTACCTGTTTTTTATTACTTAGTTGTCATATATCTTATACAAATACAATACAATTGGTCTACAACGCGCACTTTTTACTTTTACAGTTTACTGTGGTCGGCGCTGTCAAGTCAAGCTATGTCAACCTTATTACGTAAATCTTGCCGTTCACAAAATGCACTGCGACTAGAGAAAAAGAGGACCGATACGGAGCGTAACTAATAATTACTAACGTTCAACGTTATTATTAGTTTTAAAACCCCGACCTTCACCACTTCATCACATTGTTATACCTAGATCTAGGTACCTACCGTGTTATTGCCGAAAACCGAAACGAAATAATGTAATTATTGATTTTAACATATTTTGAGCATAAGCTATAATCCTACTAAATGAAAAAGCCATAGAGTCGTGGCGAAATGCACTACCGCAAGACCGCAACACAACACTACCGGCAACAACCGGCACTACCGGGTAGGCGTAACGTAAATTACTCTATTCTTAGGTGAATTACATTACTATACAATCCTTTGAATTTTGCGTACAGAGAGGAAGGAATTTTGACAATAAAATTGGCCATTTTAGCTCTTTTAGCTCTTTTTGACCTTGTATATTGTACTACCAATATTTTTTTATGCTTATTAAGTAGTTTATTACTGTTTATTTGCATTGATTCTAGTCAGTATCCGATGCCGGATCCGGATTCCGGAATGTTGGGGGTCACACTAACGGGAAACGGGAAATGCCGTTGATCACCATCATAATTATGTATGTTTAACATAGGTGTAGGCCCTGTGGGTGGCGTAGCCTGTAACACAGCACACTGACCTCTATACTGTGGCATCACTAACTAGTCTGTGTATAGCGGCGTCAGTCGTGTAGCCATAGCCACCGATTAACGTGATAATTTGACAACGGTATTCACATTGCCGTTTGACGTTAGGCGCTAGCCTCTCAAGTTCAAGTAGCGGTGGAGGTAAAGAGATTATTGCGATAGGCGGCCATTGTGCAATGTGATCGCGACAGAGTCGCATGTACCTATTTGTCTTCGTTAAATACCTACGCAGTACGCAGGTGCTTAATACGGTTATGGAGTGGAGTAATGAGAAAGTAATTACTTTTCTCGAGATTCTGCAAACAGAACCATGTTTGTGGGATCCGAGACTCAAAAGTTTCAAGAATCGACGATTGCAAAATGATGCTTGGCGACGAATAATGGAATTATTACCTTTTAAAACAACTATCGAACAAATGAAAAAGAAGAAGGAAAGTCTAATGGGTTATTATAGAACCCACTTACATAAATATAGAAAGTCCTTGGACTCCGACTCCGAAGCTTACAAAACTAATTGGTTTGCATACGAGAGGATGGACAGTTTCCTACGTGAGGTATATGACAGTAATTCCACAGTAAATACAGCGGTAAGTTAAATAGCCAGCATTTTTTTTGGTAAATTTGACTTCACCTGGCCTTATGGTAAGTTAAAGGCGAAGTCTCGGAAAGAGGGTCACCATTACAAACACGTTAATATTACCAAGTCAAGTAGATTTGTATTCAGTTTTTAGGATTCTATTAGGAACTGTTATCGATATTTGTCTTGAGTATTTTTCGTATTAGCGGACGCCGTCTTCAGATGCGACCGGGTCTAAGGCAAGGGTAATGATGATGATGATTTTTTGTTAATTTTTGTTACGGCGTGTGTGTGGCGGTGTTTCGGTGTTTATATATATGTGCATATATTTAATCTTCTTTCAGATAAACGAAGATAACGAGGTTCAAGACGGAAGCGAGGGAAAACATGATGGTAGTGAGAATAGCTCTCATTTGTCTTCAGAAATAGAAAAAGTTTTACCAAATATACACGAGGAAAATAGAGCTCGTCCACGAGAAAAGAAATGTCGAGATAGTGGCAGAAAGAGACTACTGAGAGAAGGGTCACCTCCAGAATTGAGAGAAGCACAATGTCACATGGACGAAGCTTTTGTTTACACGCAGGAGAAGGAAGATGATGAATGCGAGATATTCGGCCGACTGATCGCAAGTAAACTACAAAAAATTAGAAATCTAAACACGCGCGATATTTTAATGAATGATATTCACAATTTAGTATTTCGCGCATGTATGGCAGATCGACGTGAGCATCGGTCTCAATTGTCCACATTCCAGTCTCCACACGATCCATTGCACAGTTCGTCACAAAGTCCACCCTCATACCAGGCACTTCCAAATTCTACGGCATCCCAGCCTCCACGCTATGAAGTAAACAGTCCATCACCTCGAGGTCAGTTCTCACTGTGCTCAGTTCAGTCTTCTCAGGAGAATTTTTCAGAATTAGTAGCAGCGCGTGCCTCGCCGATAGTCATAACGGTTTCCGATAAAATAAAGATTGAAGAATGATGTTAGCATGTTGAACATATTTTTTGCGGGTTTATAAAAATACCTTCGACTTCCATACGAAGCTTTCGTTTTTCCATCGTCCCATCAATGGACCGTCCCATGGAACTACGGAAAAAAAGGAGCGTATGCTACCTACATGGCATTAACGGGTTACTTCCAGTGATTCGATCGGAACTCCCATTGGTAAGAGGACCGGGAACTTGTGATTTGCTCCGAATGGAAGAGCCAGAATATGGTTTACCCACCTTTGCTTTTCTTCACTTAGCTTCTTTCGCCGAAGTACAGGCGCTAAAAACAGGAGTGATGTGAAAAGCTGAAATGAAACTTGCGGTTTGTACTTACTTATAGAAACTGTAGATTGTGTAAGCCATTGTGCTTACATGCGAAAAATTTAGTGTTCGCGAAATCTAATGTACTGATATTATAGTACTTATTAATTATTATTTTTTCTACCCTAATCTCACGTTTTGATTCACTGAACCCTCGAGAAGCTACATCGCCTCACTCCTAAGTGACACTATCTTTCACCCAGTATTATGTCGCAGACTTTGTTCGGCGATAAGCCTAAAGCGGGGACCGGGCTGTAAGTTTATGCTGAATGTTGGTTAGTATCTACTGTTGGTTGAATGCTGAAGGTCGGAACAGCTGCGGCTATCAAACTAATATACGCTCGGTGTAAATAAAAGGTGTGTAGTGGTTGTTTCTATATAGTTTATTGCAATTCAGGATCAATACATTAGGGGTATAAACTAAAGTAGCACGCAGCGCGTTGACTAAGGGCCGCGGGGGCCGCCGCGCGCCATTTGTACCGATTCAAGCGCGTCCTAGGGACGAGCCTCACTGTCGCCTGGGGCCGGCCGGGGCGGCGAGGGCCGGGGGGTACTCGTCCACTCGTCCACTCGTCCACTCGCCGCCTCGCGCTCGGTTTACTCTATAACGCAAAATATTGCGGCACCTAAAACATAAGCTACTACTCTAATACTAACAATAAATGTCATAATATGCGTAAAGTACGATACAACTAGGCATTGGCAAGTGGCGGCGGGCGCGTGACGTCACGCTCGCCCGCCGCCGAACGAACAATAGAATAATTATGACACTCTTACAGCGTGCCCCACAACACTTATATAACTGAGTCCCTCACTCGGTGGGCCGGAGTCACCGCTCGCCGTGACCCACAGTACATATATACACGATGGAGACTACTTTCTATGGCTACTCGGATCACTAGGGTCATCGTCTTATTTGATAGTTTTTAGAAATTAAATAAAAGATAGAATAACTTGAAATTAAATATAGTTTGATTGTAAAGATGACCCCATCCGTATCGAGGCACGCACCGAGCTTGTCGTGACTTGACTACTTCATATATATATGTACTGTTTGTCGAAACCCCCTTCCACCGAACACAAATAATTACAAATGTGTACATACGAAGAGTGCAGCGCACACCGCCACTAGCAGGATAATAATATTAAATACAAATACATCGTCATAGGAAATATAGATAAAACTGTATTCTCGTGTCTTAGCCAATGTTTTAGAGTTACAGTAAAAATATACGTCTTTATTTTTAGTCAACAATTTCTCGAAATTACATCATCACATCACAATTCAATAAAAAAACTTGTAAATTCTGTACAAAAGTCGATAATAGTTACAAAGATTTAGGAATGACATGGAATGAGTATAATACGATCACAATATAGTTCATAGCGCTAGTGTCGCGCTCGTCTACGTCTATGGTGCACCATAGACCATCAACAATTATTTTCTAAACCTTATTTTTTCTTAGATAGATTTAAATGCTTCAAAATATCTCAAATGTCGCCGCTACAGCTAATCAGTCGAGCGGCCCACGACTACGACGCGGCTCCGACACGTAATTGACTCATCCAGTCTGTCGCAGTACCTCTCTGAACCATAAGTACGTAAGTTACCGACTACACTGGGCACGACGTCGTGCCGCCACTTCATAACTCCACTAAAACGTTTTCTTTGAGCGTGATACCACCTCCTCTTGGTGCTTGCTTGGCGTGTCAGCGACCTGCGGGAAGGAAAGCACGCTATTAGACATAATGTGTGATACAAATTAAAAGGTTTAGTGTCAGTGAATAAAAGTTAGTTATGTTGTTGTAAATAAATCGTTGAAATGAACGTGTGTGAACTGTGAAGCGAAATTGAGCCCAATCTACGAGTTCGGAAGCCGAAGTCCGGAACGTGTGGAAACGTCATATTAAGATACAACGTTGTTCGTGTTACTAAATCCTAAGGCCGGGGACTCCACCAAAGCGTGATTTGGCCCGGCCTAATTTGTGTTAACTTTCGTATGGCGTTGTTCCGAAAAAGCATTTGGGGTAGACATATTGTGTGTTTTGTTGTAATTGGTTTCTCAAATCTTATTTGAGTGGAATCTCGTGAGGTAACAGGAAGGTGGTTACAATGATTGCTGTTCGTTTGACTAGCACATTTCGTGACACGTATTTTGTACATAAATCGTGAGACAAAGTGAGTATATTACGTAGGTGGGTAGATACGCGCGGTGCGTCACAACCACCCATTTCGATGTACGTAGCTTTTGAATAAATCAGTGCACAGTAAGCCAGCGATTGTTTTGCTTGTCCCTCTCACCCGCATATCTAACAGATGCGCGTGCGGCTTGTTTTGTAATAATCTATGCTTGGTGAATTTTGAGTTTGTCTACTACATTAACACCCTGTGTTATCTTTAAAAGACCCAAGAATGGTGTACTGCGCGTATAGAGGCGTATTCAAGGGCGAAGATATGCGTCCCTTGTAATATTGCGGGTATAGTTCGATTCACATAATCTTGGACCTATTTTTTTTTTATGAAGAATATTAGAACCGAAGTTACTAATATTTCCTCTAACCCTTCCAACTAAGCTAAATTGCTTGTGCTAGGAGTGAGTTCACGTCAGGTCAGGATCGAACCCGGGACCTCTCGATCGTAAGGTCGACTCCTTTTTTTTTTTATCGTGCGAAAAATTCCCACGGATACCACCCCCACGGAGCCGGTGAAGGCGGTTATGTCGGACTCGAACCGACTAAAACTCACGCCGTCTTGGGTCTTTGGTTGCCGGAGGTGAGATTGCCAAAAGCATATCTCTCGCACCCCGGCAGACCCAGGACCATCTCCTTCGAGATGGCCCCCTTCGGGTTGTGGGGACCACTGTGTCCCCATCTTGCCCCGGTTACGGGGAGGCGCATTTTGCGCCGCCGCCGCGGCCTGCTTCTGCTAGGGTGACAGGCGGCTCTACCGGTCACCCCCAGGCCAGCGCTCATGGAGGACGGAGGTCGTTCTGCGACCTCCGACGTCCGGATCGCCTTCGCTCTGCACGGGCTTCCCGGGCCCGGAGTCTGGTCCGGACCCGCCCGGCCGCCTCCTTCTCGAGCATTACTTGCTCGCAGAAGGAGGCGGCCGCACCCCAAGCGTTTGCGCATCGTACCATCGCTGTGAGCAATGTGACGAGTGTGAGGACTCCCACCCCTAGAGCCGCCACTAGGACCCGCCTCGGCGTGTCCCACGCCGGGCACTCGGTCAGCGTGTGCAGCTCCGTGTCCTCGCTCGCATCACAGTGATGGCACTCGGACGTTGGCTCCTTCCGGATCCGACACAGGTAACTCCCGAAACACCCATGTCCGGTAATCACCTGCGTCAGCCGGTACGAGAGGCTGCCGTGTGGCCTCTCTAGCCACTCCTCCATGATGGGTCTTACCGCCGCTATTACGGCGTGCCCTGCGCTTGGTCGCCCAAGTCGTAGCTCCCATTCCGCTACCATGTCCCTGTGTAGCTGAGACCTCACGGCCCGAATTTGTTTGGGCTCGAGTTCCCGTCCCCGTTCCCGCGCCTCTTTTCGATACCGATATAGCATCGAAAGGGCTCTCGCATCCAGGTTCCACGGTAGGGATCCGGCAAGGAGACTCGCCGCCTCCAGGGATATCGTGCGGTACCTCCTAATGGCCCTGCTGGCCATTGCACGCTGCGGTCCACGCAGCAGACGCGCATTGTGGACCGTCAGGGTGTCCGCCCATATTGGGCACCCATATAGGGCCATGGACCGCACTACTCCCGCAGGAGTCATCAGGCCCCCTGATGTTGGGCAGCAGCCGCCCCAAAGCGGCAGCTGTGTCCTTCAATTTGGGGGCCAGTCTTCGGAGATGCTCCTCGAAGTTCCATCGGCCGTCTAGCACGAACCCCAGATATTTGATCTGGGGCTTGATACCGATGGAAATGTCTCCCACTATGAGGCTGGAATTCTCTGGTGGCACGCACCGAGGCCCATGAAAGAACATGGCCTCGGTTTTATGCAGAGCCACCTCGAGACTCAGCCGCCGAATCCGCTCCACGACTTGGGCAACCGCGGTCGTGGCCTTCAGGGTCGCTTCGCGGTATGTAGCCCCGCACGCCGTCACCAGCGTGTCGTCCGCATAACACGTGACGGCGGCACCGTCCGCGAGCTCACCGCGAAGCACCCAGTTGTAACCGATGTTCTACAGTAGCGGTCCCAGGACCGATCCCTGCGGAACACCGCACGACATCTCTCGCCGACCGAGCCCGGTCGCACTTGGGTAAACGACTGAAGGTCGACTCCTTAACCACTAAGCTACCGAATGTGCTCTATACGTGCAGTAGGTACACGATTCTTGAGTGTATTTTCTGGAGTGCTACGGCGGTGGACGCGCTCAAATTCACCAGGCATAGATTATTACAGACCAATCCACGCGTTTTAGGGCAGACCAATCCACCCGGTTGTTGCTATACGCAGTACGCACGCGACTAGAACAGCAGGTCGGTGGTGAGCGTGCGCGCCTCGCTCCACGAGCGCGCCACGTCGGCGCCGCACGGGCGCGCGTCGCCCTCGCCGCTATACACAATACGCAGTACGCACGCGACTAGAACAGCAGGTCGGTGGTGAGCGTGCGCGCCTCGCTCCACGAGCGCGCCACGTCGGCGCCGCACGGGCGCGCGTCGCCCTCGCCGCTATACACAATACGCAGTACGCACGCGACTAGAACAGCAGGTCGGTGGTGAGCGTGCGCGCCTCGCTCCACGAGCGCGCCACGTCGGCGCCGCACGGGCGCGCGTCGCCCTCGCCGCTATACACAATACGCAGTACGCACGCGACTAGAACAGCAGGTCGGTGGTGAGCGTGCGCGCCTCGCTCCACGAGCGCGCCACGTCGGCGCCGCACGGGCGCGCGTCGCCCTCGCCGCTATACACAATACGCAGTACGCACGCGACTAGAACAGCAGGTCGGTGGTGAGCGTGCGCGCCTCGCTCCACGAGCGCGCCACGTCGGCGCCGCACGGGCGCGCGTCGCCCTCGCCGCTATACACAATACGCAGTACGCACGCGACTAGAACAGCAGGTCGGTGGTGAGCGTGCGCGCCTCGCTCCACGAGCGCGCCACGTCGGCGCCGCACGGGCGCGCGTCGCCCTCGCCGCTCGCCTCCGCCACGGCCGCCGCCTCCGCCTCCGCCTCCGCCGCTGTAAGGAGCACATCGATATGTACTGTAACGGTACACACTTACTTTTATTCTTAACTTAGACCATTGACTGCATAAACTAAGCTTTATTAAGAAAATCCGTCGTAAGAAACGGTGTGAATAATGCCAATATTGTTCTATAAACTATCAATGTGTGCACATTATGGAATGTATGTATGCGTAAAATTACACATTTTTAGGCCGTTTTGAATTGACACTTGCTGTTTAAAAGTCTTGTTTTCTAGAATGGCACTCAGCCTAAATCTCGATTTATCCGAGGACAGATTTGAATAGGAAATATATCAAATTAATCAATCTATCTATACAATCTATCCTCAGATAATTAGCGATTTAGGTTGATTATTATTCTAAAATACGATAGATGGAAGAATAGAGATGGTAAGAATTTACAACCAGTACACGAAATACAATACGTGGTAGAGAGATGAACGAGAAAGTGACAGTACTCACTTGCGTTCTTCCTGGTGTCGTCCGCTGCGTGGCGCGTGACGCCCAGCTGGAAGGCGTCGGCCGCCGTCTTGTGCGGCGTGTAGCGCGACAGCGACGCCGACGCTGCGGGGGGGGGGGGGGGGGGGGGGTTACTACTCGCTAACTCGCTAGCACTACGCCACACTCGCACTAGCGGGGCCCCGGGGGCATGTACCACACGAGTGTTTCAACTATCATAGTCACCATTGCAGTTTTCGGGATACTTTTTTTTTCTTTAAGACAACTCCCACACTAGCGAGCATCCCCTGTATCGCGGGAGACTTAACATACAACTAACGGACACAATACACCCAGACTCAGGACAACTATTTGTGGATCGAACCCATAACATCGTGTGCACAGCCGGCGCATACTACGCCCACTGAGCCACGGAAGCAGTCAATATCAGATACTAAAATAAATAAATATCCTGAAAACTCTAACAGTGAATATGAGATTGGGCTAGATATGATAAGCACCTAACACTGAACATATAATAATGTAATGTAATTGTAAGGTCTGCGATCATTTGGTGGTGTGCTCACCGTAAGTATATGAAATAATTTCGATGGCAACGCACTAACGTGTAATTTGAAACTTTTATTTTGAAATTACACGACTATTCACCGGTGAGGTTGAACGTATACAAAAATATTGAGCACAGAATACTCTCTCTTCTATTCTGATATCTATCCCTCTCTCAATGTGCGCCACCATGAACACAACTCTGCTCAATAAACTAAATACCTTTCATTTTTAGCATAATCGAAGGTTGACACTATAAGTGTCTAACGAAATATAGCATACTCCACACACTCACTCGCACTGTAGATACAAGAACACAATCGGGCAGTTAGGTAGGACGAGGAATCCTACTGGGTCGATGGAAAATGATGATGATTGGATGTTTTCAATATTTATCTCTCTCTCAAATTTTCTTTTCCAAAAACCAAAATAATTACTTTTCGATTCTCACAATTATATCGCTATTATTTATGATGAATTATTCAATTATATTTCAATCAATCAATATCAATCAGCCCACCGCAGTTCTCTGCTTGTTGAAATAGGCCTCTCCCAATGTCCAATTATATTTACTGTCACTATATTTCTACGAAACTCAAATTCCATTCAATGCCATGCTTAGTATCCGTAATAGCACGCTTTATCGTTAGACAGTAATCTACTAAGTATTTATTAATCTTATCGGTACATTTGTTATGTCATGTCTGTACAAAATGTAAAGATGGTAAAATTTCTAAATATTTGTAAGCGATGCCAGCGTATAACATGAACAAGTTGTAACGCACATTAGTCTAGCGTCTCGAATTATCGCTAATTGTATTTAATCGTTTTTATATATCTAATCAAATCCAATGTGTTTTCAGCGTCGAAAACATTAAAATAGAATATGTACGTACATAGTAAAAATAATCTTTCATTTTGTAACAATAGATAAGTATAGTTACTATGATTTTGTAGTAGAGTACTTATTTGGCGCTGACTCCTACGCGATGAGTTTCATCTACAAGTTAGCTTGTCTCAAAAATATAATGACGAATCGCGAGGGTTAGCTGGCTGAGGTATTGGTTCTAAGCGAGGACGATACGTAGAGTACCTATCAGCTATGCATGTAGTATGTGCTAGCTAGTGAAATAAATACAACTACATAATATTTAGATCAAAAATGTATGCAATGTTGTCGAATGCCACACTCCTATAAATAGTTTGGTCGTTAAACTAAAGCCACGACTGGACATCAACAACAACATATAATATTTTTATAGCACTAAACACACCAAAACAACGATGAGAAGTGGTGACATATGGACGTGTGCCAAATACCAAGGCGTTACACTCGTGCCGCCGACCCTGTATGAACCTTCTAATGCCCTTATCGAAAAACACCATATATTTAGTAAGTTGGAAAACGGAAAACCCTTAGCACTTTGTTTCTATTATATTCTATTTCAGTCCATTATCTATATAGCGTTGTATGTTATTTCACTAATACTAGCTACGCGAGCACGACGCTGATGCTCCGTCGACAGACTTGCATTGTTTTATATGGAAGCAGCAAGCAAGCGTACACCAAACATATAATGACGAATACGCGCTTATGAAGCTACGTCTCCGTGGACAGTAGGCCTAACAGGTTACAATAGCATTGGTACAGAGCTAGCGGGGTGTAGCTAAGGTAGTGTCTACATCTACACGAATGTCTCGTCGGGCACGAGCGGCAGCGGCGCGGGTCGCAGGCGGCGGGCGCGGGGCGCGGGCGGGGGGCGCGGCGGCGCCCGGCGGAGCAGCGCGCGCCGCACGCGCCGGGGGAACACTGACGTCACCAGTACACTATTAACTGTGGCTCCTAGCTCCAGAGCTTTTACTCATTGAGAGGAGTCAATACTAAGAGGTTTGGCAGCGTTTACGTTGACTTAGTAGTCATACGTCCATGTTCCGTTCTTTGTATAGCTAAGTATATAGCTTAACTTTTGCCCGCGAGATTGTCCGCGTTAAGTTCGGAATAGAAAGGTTTAAGACACACTGCTTCTGTTCCCGCGACCCAGATAAAGTTTCTTTAAATTTCCCCTTCTGTGAGCGTACAAATCATGCAAATGTACCAAGGTCACAGAAATACTGACCCCGTGACCGCGACCCACAGCAACCTATACCCGGAATAAAATAATATCCGATTTTACTCAACCGATTGCAATCAAACAAACGTAAGATTTTAAGCCTGATCAAGACCTTTCTTACAAATCCGTTCAGTAGTTTTTGCGTCCATCGCGAACAAACATTTACAAATATCTTGGACCAAAAATATGCTCAAAATGTGCTCAAGAAACTTGTAATGAGCTCATTACAAGTTTCTTGGATGTATATTGACGATAGCACGGGGTGCTTACTGTGTTGGACGAGATCTATCTATTACTATATGAAAACCTGAGACGATTGAAATGAAGCCTTCAGTCTCAATGGAATACTCGAGACTCACGGAAAGGACCATTAATATATTTTTAAAACTACTACTATTCCTAGAAAGGTAGGATCTGGTTCTGGTGGTTGTGTAATGACCAGGATTGGAAGACGAGATTTTTGGATTGTAAAACCAACACTTTTGTCCTGTGACTCCTGTTATCGTTGAAAATGACTTTCTTCGTATAATAAGATCAAAGTTTAACCTTGTAAACAAAGTCAACAAGATAACAATACTAGTGACTGACAGTGCATAAATCGACCGACTTGTGAGAGTCAAGACGTGTTGTGTAGCGGGCGGCGGGTTAAGTGTCAACAGCCCACAACTGTCACGATTAGATTACAGCCAATTGACGAGTGATTTATTTACTAACACGGGAACACGGGAATTAATCATTATTATTAACCCCAATTGACGCTCCCAGACGATTCCACTCGACGCAAATGTAAATCAAACCTAATCAAGTAAGCGATTTTATTTACCGTTTGTTACTGAGACCTTCCTTTGTCAAGCCAGGGTAGATACTACCCTGCCTAATGCTACCGGCCTGGTACTTTAGGCTTGCTAACTTGGTAAAGCCGAGGTGAAAAGTAAGGTTCCACAATGGTATGAATGAATTTTAAGCATGTTAGATGCTGATTATCATACATACTATTTAAATTGAAATGTAGAGCAAGAATTCAGGATAACATTCAGGATATGTCCGGGTAACTTAGTTGATGAATATTCCCTGTAGTCACTTGTTCATAACAAGCGGATCTTAAGAGAATAATCATCTCAAGGTAGAGAAGGTAGCGGAGTACTTGAGCTGTTATCTTCTCTGAGTGATTCAGATAGATACAGCAACGGGCACAGATACGGAGGCGAGTCAATGACGAGAAGCACTTCAAGCGCTGAGGGATCGCAACACATTCACACGCTACTGTTGTAAGGTCGTGTGCACAGACGCGCGGAGCGGGGAGCTCACTCGATCTAATATTATAAAAAGAAGGACTGAATTTTGTGACTTCGATCCATTAAACACATTTAATGGAAAATTGTTTGACAATTTGAAAGCAACACTATTTCTTCAAGACAATCACCTAACTAAATCTTAGTTTTTGTCCGTTTTATAATATGCATTGTCCTGTGAATCAAACAATCAGTGTTTGGTCACCGATACACGGTGCTAGTGAAAACATCGCGATTTCGCTTTTATTCCCAATTTTGTTTATAAACACTGGCGTTACGTTACGTAGCGACTTAGTGCGCTTTCTAAAACTAGAGTAAAGAGTCTTATCGACAAAATCTTCTTAATTGAGATATACCTATCTGTATGGTTCTAGCAATCTGACCGGTTAATAACCTTCACCATGGAAGATATCTCAAATAACTTAGCGTGGTTTATTTAGATCTGGGAAACTAAGATTATGTCTGATACTTTTTTCATTTATAAGTTGGTATAAAACGGCCCCACTTGTTGGTCAGCGGTTACCGTAGCCTATGCACGCTTGTTACATCACAGATAATTCAGTAACTGGGGTGATGCCTCCTACAAGGGAAAGGCCGACAGGAGAATAGGAAGAAGAAGGTGCTATAGACATAAAAATCACGTAAAGATGATCGAGTGAGAAGGTGACACGCTCGGTCGAGTTTCATATTGCTAAACAGCACCTTCCAGTGGTCCGTGTTATAGATGATCCTACTCTAGGTATATTTTTGTGGGTGAGTTTTGTAAGTCATTCATCATCATTCTCATTCCGATTACATCCAAGCCTTTCTTCCTCAGAAGCCAGCGTCTGCTTTTAAGGGAGCGACGGGTTGTCTTCTCAAACCAGAGCCTCCATACTTAATGGCTGTTGACGTTAGAAGTTGGCTTAGCTGGTAGGGTCTGCTATACTCTTTTCAAAAAGTTATCCATTGTCGACATGTAGGTGTGTGGTGTGAGTTACCTATATGCGTGTTGGCGGCGAGCGGCGCGTGCATGGGCGACTCGGCCAGCTGCTGGCAGGCGGCGGGCGCGGGGGAGGGCGCGGGGGAGGGCGCGGGGGAGGGCGCGGAGGCGGCGGGCGGCGGGCTGGCGGGCGAGTCCTCGCACAGCGATATCTCCGACGGGTACTCGAACGTGCGGGTCAGCGAGTCGTCGAATTGCAGCTTCAACTGGAATACACGTTACACATTGTCAATAAAACACTCGTACTGCTCCGTAGCACGGCACCCTTGACTCTCTTGGACCGATAGAATTAGTCCTTTCGGTTGTACCTATGAGAAATTTGTCTGTGAGGAGATGCGAAGGACGTGAGTCTTTCCAGCCATGTTCAAACCGCTGGGAAGAGAGTCCGTGCATTTGCAAAACTCTTCATTATTAGAACATATTTTTTAAAACTACCTGAGAACCATATTTTTGGTAGTATGTTTAGTCGAGGTCAGCTCAATGTGAAAGATCTACTGACGTGCCCACTTTCATTCTACGGGAAATTCCACTCTAAAATTAGTTTCCTTAAAAAGCAATAAAATTTAAAAAATGCGAACTATTTAAAAGAAGTAAATAAGAACAAACACGTGATAAACCGCGACGTAATGTAGGCAGTAGGCACATTAACATAACAAAGCAAAAACCAACATCGATACTAAATTGTTCAACCATTTATTTGCCACAGCGTGCGCGCGGATTTTGAGACAGATAACATCACTTATTATAAACGTATTAATCATATTAGGACTTACGGAATAATTACCATAATTTGTTACATTTACGTTACGTATGCGTAAGTAGGTAAGTATTACGTTTTCCAACGGACTTCTTTTAGCACGGAATTCGTGGGAAATGTCAACATTTTCCATTATATCGTTGCCATTCCCATTATTCGGAACAAAATTACGATTCTAGTTGGAAATTAGCATTGAGCATAAAGAAAACCTTATTGAAGTAATTTAAACATCTTTTGCGCGACACACATTCCATTAACTCTTTAAATGTTAAGTAATAAATTATTTGTAAGTATCTTATTTATTATCTCATTAAATATAATATCCGTATCCGTATCAGTCAGTGCTATTCGGGCATTTAGTACACGATACGTGCCGGCAAACTTCTTGGACAATCGTTAGGAAGTTCACGCAATAGCACTATACCTAAGTACTATAGTCAAGCTCTCTCTCTCTCTCTCAACAACCTGAGTACCAGTGAAGAAAGTATAGTAGATCCACATACTTTTTGGACAGCTACTGAAGCTGAAAGCCAGCGGACAAAAGCTATCGCGAGGTAGTTGAACTTCACTAGTGCTGATTTTTATGTAGAGGTCGCGGACCTGCCTGACTTGGAAATCGCTACCTACAAAAAATTATGACAATTCTGCGAATGTTTTGTTGTGAATCACACGCCAAGGAATGCGGTCTGGCGTGCGGTGTCACTGTGCAGTACCCTGCAGTACCGTGGTGTTACCGTGTGCACCGGCCAGCGCGCCACGGGCCGCCGGGCACGCGGGCGTGACCCGCGAGACGTGCTCTCTTGTGACTACACAGTGCACGGTTCCGTAGGTTACACTAGGTAACTGACACAGATTATGTTGATTTTAGAGATAGGAGACATATAAAGGCACAATTACATGATGGAACATACCTATAATTTTGCACAGTAAGCAACGTTTCTATAGCAACGAATGTTAACACGTGATGATTATAATTATTGGTGAGGTCGATCCTAAGGTTAAGAAATCCAAGATATTTACTAACTAGCTACTCTAGCTGTAACTATGTGAGCTCACTGTATGGGATTCCGCAAATAAACAGTACTTTGTAGGTAGTTTTCGCTTATGGAATTCCACAGCACTATATTGAACTGAATATAATAATGAAACGTGATCGATTTATACTTATAAGAAATGTTCAGTCGTGGAACCGCTATCGATAAGACAACATGCGTCGCTATCATCTCCAAGATTCCGTACCAGGTGCACCATATACCAGCAGTGAGCCCGGGGACGGACTCGGGCAGACTGATCAACTGATTCAACTGATCCAACCCTCTCCCTCCCGCGAATGGGACGTAGTGCGCATAACCCTTCCAGATCAACAGGTGCTGGTCTGCGGTGCCATCCACACACGGTGGAATCCATACCATCTCGAACTAAACGGTTTGAGGGCTCTTTCCTCTGCCACACGATAAAGAGCTGGAATGCGCTGCCCGCATACATGTTTCCCTTCTCTTACAGTCCCGGGTGCTTCAAGCGGGCGTGAAAAGGCATCTATCAAGGACGTCAAGTTAGGGACCGCCATTTTACGTCCAATGGCACCGAGAATGGTGGTCTGTATCTGCTGGACTGTTCGTCAGCTTTATTGCCATCTAGCGGAGTGCAGTCAATTGACAGACCAAATATAAGAAAAAATATACTCTTGTGTTTTTGATTCCTAATCACTTTTGCTGCAACTTGATTCCCAAATGAAGGAGAAACATGTTGGACGACGCCATACACGGAGGCATGTCTGATGGCTGGCGTATAGCGTGGTTGCGTCAAGTGTAAGTGCGGCGTGTCCGAACCGGTATTAATTGATCCGTTCGCGATAATGACAGCCACACAACCACGGATGCGTTCACACGATCTGGCCAAGCCAGAACTGGCTCGATGACGTTCAAATTCTATTCTAATTGTCTCCGTTCTCGTATTTATCTTACTTGGGCAACTATTGTTTCGGCAAATAAAAATTACTCCGATTAGCAATGGACGTTATGCGGCTTTACTTGGATGAATTCAAGTAGGTACCTACCCAATGTTGTTGTGCAATAGTTATTTGTAAATTGTATTTTTGATAGAATTTTATACACATACAGAACGCAGACGGACGTACATGTACGAGATCTATGTATGGATATAATTTGTTAGAATGTGTCCGTATAGACTCAATAAATAAACTCGTTCGATGGTGCTCCAAGCTATGGGCTATTCGACAAGTTTGGAAAGGTTTGGAAAGTAGTCCGTAAATTTACCGCACTGAGTGTGTTTCTTTACTTAAAATAATAGTCACTACGATAAGAAGAAGGATTATAGCTTGTGTATGAATCTTTTTGGCAGTATATTTCAAAAAGTTGCAGTAGGATATTTGGAATGTCGATGAAGGGCAACATAATCTTATAGGTACCTACTTAATTGTTAAATGTTAACAGATTTCCTTACGCATATCCTGTTAAACTTGAAGTTAAAGTAAGGTTAGGAACAGCAGGTCCCCATTAACAGACCTACAGTTTCATGCTCCACTTACAAGGATCTGGGACTGTAGGAAAAATGTCATAGGTACCTTTGATATGCGATCCTTGTTGGGTTTCCCGAGCATGGAGGACTTGCCGTTGATGAGCACGTTGTCATTGATGAACTTCACAGCGCAGGGCGAGGGCGGGCCGCCGTCCGTCTCCGTCTCCGAGTCGGAGTCACACCGCGCCAGCGCCTCGGGCCGCAGCACCACCACGCCGGGCTCGCCAGGCTATAGGACAAACAAATACATGGCTTATTCACATGTGCTATTTGTAATATAATTGAATGCCTAAATCTATTAAAACCAGCTAGAGTTTTATCGCGATGGGTTGAGGAGAACAAGAGATATGACCATTCGCGATAGCCGATGTCTATACGGGTAGAGCCGCGGGTATCAGCTAGTGCCTAATACAGGAAATAGAACCATCAGTAGGTACCGTGCTTAATTCCAACCTATGAAAAGAGTTAAAGCAGATAGTTTAAATTGAGTGGCGCGCTCCCATTAGCGAAGGTATGTGTGTAATTAACCAGTTTACAGTTAGCTGGTACATTTAACTCAACTAATTAACAAGTGATTTGACGAGTAATTGTGGCCGCGCCACTCGCCACGCGCTGACAAATTATATTTATATTTTATACCCACTATTCACTTAGTGCTGTTTAATTTATTAATTGCAATGTTTTACATGTTTTTAGCAAAACGACTAACTATGTACGCATACATACACTGTATGTGTTGTTAAACTCAGTTCCGTTATAGTAGTGACAGCCGCAATTAATTTTTATTTTACTAAAAAACATTTCTGTTTTCATATTAATTATTTCTCGTATCTACACGCTTGACGGGCTTCCTCTATCGTAATTATTCCTTTGTATCTAGCCCACCGGTTTCTAATGTTGCAAAACATCGCTAATCTGTTATGTTTTGAGGTCGACCTCAAATGACCTATCCACTTAAGTATATTCATCTTGTTTACTTCAATGGTGATCGGGCAGAAGTCATTCGTGTCCGAATTAACTGATCAAGCTTTTATAACTCTCGTTTGTCTTTCAAGCAACCATTCTTGTACGTCTGCATTCCTCTGGCTAGATGAGTGAATGTCCAGGGAGGTTATTTAGAGATATTGCCTCCAAGGTTAGTTAAGTCACTGCATGTCTAATTTGAAGCACTTTTCACAGGTACCTATCGTGTAATTCCGTCAGATTGCAGAGTCGTCGATTCGCAACGCATATTAGCCGAGATCCGCGGCTTATGGTGGAACGGAGGAGTATTATCGCACTTGTGTGTTACGTAATGGGGTTCAGACAAAGCATCGGAAGCGAAGCAGTAATATAGCTTTCAAAGAGATTTAATTACAATAGCGCGGACTGTAGCGCGCATACATTACGCGATGGTGAGCGAATATAATCATATACCAAACGAGGGCTGCTCTTCCGGCTGGGTTACCTAATTTCCATCCACATGTATTCGATATTACTTATCACTGGTTCACATAAAAACGAATATGGTAACTGGTCAGTAGGAAATGAAAGCGCTTAAAAAATACTGTAGATACGTAATATCCCTAAAGAGATGTAATTAATCGAGAATGATGGGGAATGATTTTCATCGTAGTTTACATACTTCGTCAAGCAAGAGTGTGATGAACTTAAGACAAGTGGAAAGATTTATTACGGGTCAACAATAGGTTTTAGTGGCTCTGATTTTCGATAAGGCATAAGGCAATTAAACGGCTAGGTAAAGAAAGAGAGAACTATAACCATCAAAGATGAGGAACACACAATTGCACCGGACAGGGCCGTGCGGTCTGTTCACATTCCAACTAGGTATGTAAAAATAAAAAAGCAATCATCCGTTTAAAATTTACATTGTCTTGATGAAGCTAATCGGCGTTTTATACAGTTTAATACATTCCATTTCCATCCCAAGGATTACTTCGATCCTAACGTTTTGAATTCAATGTTCAGTCCGGTATAATCTCTATATTGTAGATTCCTGTCTAGACATCCATATATGTCTAGACAACAAGCGGACCAGTTTCCATCACCGGAATGCAGTAGGGAAAACATTTCTTTTTTACAATACTCGGAAAGAATGTTCCATAACAAGTCGTGGGAGTCGAGAGCGGTGACTGTCGGAATCTGGTGCGGCGTCCGCTGACCGTGACGGGGCAGCGGCCGCAGGCGGCGATCCGAGTCCGCGGCGGGTTCAAGGAAAGCACGCACCTGGCTGGCGGCCGCCGCGCTATGACCGACTACGGACAAGGAACCAGCTTTTTGTTACAAGCCGTCCTCCGTTCCTTGCGAGTTTAAAGTGAGTGTATTATACTGTATCGCTCGATGGAGGATGATAGTTAAATTGTTTAGTTTAGGTGAACGAATCAGTTTTGACAGAGTTACAAAACAGGTGGCAGTCAGGATTGACCACGCAGAACATACACCTAGATAGACCGAATAGATCGTAGGTCAGAATTACTCGAAGCGGGAGAAATTACAATGAATTTGATTTGTATTCGAAAGGAAGTCCGTGAGGTGTGTACGGGCATAATTCAATGGCGACCTTTTGGCACGCATGGAGAACAGCGTGAGTCTATACAATGGGTATATTGAACGCGCCAATTACTTAGCCTTTATTACTAATATTAAAACTTAGTTAAATGAAAAAAAGAAAGGTATTGTAGGTACTAATGTCTGTCGTAGGAAACTTAATAAAGCTTATCATAGTGGTGTGGTGTGGTAGATGTTAGGCGTACGGAATACGTACGCCTAACATCTATCAATTATAAAACATCCACTATTATGGAAGAACGGTGGAAAAATACAGCAAGACAGAAAATCAGTATAGCTAGCTAGACTTAGAACACGGACAGTAGTTAATATCAATTCTATTCAATTATTACAGAAGAGTAGAGTAGAGCACTAAATATACCATTTATTATAATTATTATCACTGCGTTTCCTGTTGATTGTAAGCCACAAATAGGTACCTAATTGAATTACGATATTATTGTTTATGTGATCCCATTAGCAGGGACTTTACAGGAAAATATATCTAGTGGATTCCACTTTGCACCGATCACAGAGCGTTTATTGTCCGTGTATGGAAAAATGTCTTAATAAGGAGTTAGTAGTTAGCAATTTCAACAATCCCAACCTTTAAATGTCAATTAATAACCAATCGTAATCTTTGCAGCATTGTGGTCCACTGACTATAGCTGCAGGGGACATTTTCTTGAGCTTTGTAGAACAAGCCTCCCATTTATATCATCAATAGCAGATAACGTCAGTTTATGGTCAGTGCCCTGTACCCGCGCCTGTGAGCTGTGAGTAAGAACCGCGTACAAAGACCAGTCTTTCATCGAGTTTGCTTAACAAGCACGTTCGCCGGGCAGCTGTCCACTGCTTGTCACTACTTCTAAAATTGTTTTCTTTTCTAGGTAGCAAAGAAGGAATCTGTGAGCGCTTGCATAACTTAATGACTAATTTAATCGTGGTACATAAAAGTGATAAAAATCCCCGTATTGTATGAATCTGCGCAGTTGCGATAAGAACAAACTGGTATCCGCTTGATGCAGTCCCTGTGTCAGACCCATAGGGAACAAAGGCAGAATGTAGGTATTGAATATGTTATGAGGCAACATCAAAACCGCAAATTATTACGAGGAAAGTAACATAAACTTACATCAGAGCTATGTATAAATACATACATAATGCGACGCCTATCTCTCTTGTTTATTCAACACGATCGCCTCCTGCATTGGCTTTTTCTAAAATGTCCACTTCTACAATTCGAATTACATACGTGCAGTCTATTAATTAGGGCCAATCAAGCGCTATCAGACCTCAAATAACAGTAACAGTTATGTACCACATAGACCACCAAGTACAACTAGGAAGACAAACAAAGGAGAATGTGGTGTTCAAAATGAACATTTTCGTGCCTGTATGGAAGTCATTGAGTACCTTGCCGAAACCACAAGATGTCTTTAACATCAGAAATTCAGTCATTCGTTCATCAGAAATCAGAAATTCATGAAACATGGCTATAGGCCAACTTTGCTGGTAGCCCCATCCTCCCTTCCCTGCCAGCAACGCCTACAAGACTTCAGTGAACTTGACTACTGAAACTTAATTATTGCGCATTAGATACAGCGCTTTATAACTTGTTCCAATTACAATAATATAACTATTTGTTTATAATGAATAATATAATAATCCTAATATAAAATAAAGCACAGCGAGGATACCCGTTCTAATTATTATATTTATCGCGGTGGGCTGTTTCTTTGTGGTTGTTATGTTGGCTGCCTACTCATGACTAATGTTTATACTTTTGTAACTTGAATATGATTTAGGTTACAAGACAATAATCTTACTGAATGTTTTATGACAACAGAATTATCGTATTTTGTCCTCGTGGGAGGCGGCTTATTGCCGATACAGTAATGGCACATCCAACCTCTATTTCATCTATGGTTATATTTTAGGTCACGATTAACACATGTATGTTTACATTTCATTTAGAGCTTCAATACCTCAAACATAAATGGAATTTTTGAAATGTATGTTAGTCAGTATGAGAACTCTTATAGCGCGATGCAGAACTAGTAGTTGCGAATTGTTTCGGCTTGTTTTGCTAGATGGCGCTGGAAATATTTAGGCGTTACCATATAAGTGACAATGATACAAACATGAAATAATGCAACTCGGTAACAATAATAAGACAGAGACCTAATTTCCCGGACGACATACTTAGGTAATATTTCGCGAAGGCTGTAGTTATAGTAAATGTAAGTAGTTGTTATATCTTCACAATGAATGAAGCTAAGACACCAAGACACTAACACAATTCAATTAGCCACAACTATGTTATTGAAGCATCATGAATAGAAACGTCGTAAGATGACCAAGCTGTGACTGGACATTGTTGGGAACTGTAAACATTTCGGTGTTACTTTAAGTATGTCATTGTTAGACAATGGAAACACTCTGATATCACACATTGTGTAAGTACCTTGATCAGAAAAATCGGCCCTTCGTCTTCCAACATTGGTACACGGTGTTCCACTAGCACATAACAAAACTAGATGCCTGTGTCCTGGCTGACGTCACAGTTGACGTGCGGGCAAATAGTATTTTGCCGTCAGTAGCGAAGTCCGACGCGCACCACAGTGGCGTCAGTGTGTCACGATACATTATCTAAATTGTGGATTATTGAGCGCGATTACGAGCTTAGCAATGAGAATTTTTATTGGGCCGATATCATGTAATCTATGTTTTATTTTTCGTGAATTTATAAATTGTTGTAACTATTTTTCTTAAGCGGTACGCAGCAATATAATAAAAAAAAACACTTTATATACAATCCTTCCTTATATCCCTTACCCCTAATATTTTTTCACTGAGCACCTATTATTGTATAGGGGTAGTGGATATTCAGATTCTTCCTCATCGTTTGCATTGTAAATTGTTTTAACCAGCCTTGAGTCTTCACAGGGAGGTTATGGGAATCTATGTAGTACCTAATTCAGTTAAGATAATGATATGATAAGCAACTGTCTCTTTGTACAAGGTAATTCAGCAATTGGCAATGGTTGTTGACATCGAGTTCAGTGAGTAGTGGGTGTCTAGACCAAATCATTTCGAAATATCACGTATTCTGAGCCGCTTAACATGTTTCAGCCTCGACAAGAATGTTAGACATGTCGCAATATGTATTTAACTACAGCCAACTTATTTGGTCTGTCTGGGCATGCCATCGACCCTCCGGCTCCGTACGTCGCAATGTCCAGTCGAAAGACATACAACTGAAACCTGTTAGATTTTCTTCGAACTGCCTCATTAGTTCCGTCATCCGTGGCATAAGTATGTTTGCGTGCGTACGTGAAGTATTCGTCTTTCATTCCCGGGTACGACAAGGTTTATTTGAGTTTAGGTAATTTTCAGTACCTACATAAAATGCGGAAAAAAATTCAAGTTAATAGGCTTGTTCGGCTTGTTCCCTATTGCATGCCGAAATGTGGGTATTTGTAAAGTTACCTATACTACACTTCTGCTTATCGCCACGGGGTTGTAAAGGAGTGAATACTAACCGTCTATAAGTTACTAATCGTAGACGCGGGCCAATTTGTGAGTTGTAATGTAAGAACCAGCCTATGAAAAGATGCCGATAAAGTTTGTGTATAATCTACTGATTTATAATCTTATATTGGACAGTTCAATAAACGAGGTTAGCATTTTAAAAATAATATCAATAATTATCACATTCTTAATCTCCACATAATAATTGTGAAATCCGTGAATGGATAAAGCTGACATTTCGACAGTGCTATGAAGGCGGGTTGTATTCAGTTAAAGCCTCTGCACTCTTATAAAAAGGCTGGAAGTTCTATCATGCATTCTCGTGCTAATATTGGTGCGGACAGAGGTGGGTGACCTGCGCCTGCGCATGGCGCTTGCCGGTGCATTTCGTGAAGTCGCCGGCGAGCGCCCGTCCGGCGGCGGTGCTGGTACGTGTCCCGTCCACGTCCTCGATAATGCTTTAATTAGACGTTTTTACTTTCAACCGGCTGATACACCATTTTCTTTGCAACATATTGGTACTACTTATTTTCCTGTTCAACTATTATTTTACAACAATGCTACACAGGTTGGTCTTTTGCAATTCCCGTTAGATGCTTTTTCACGCCTGGCTTGAAGTATCTGAATTCTTGAAAGACGTTGGTTGGTAAGTTCTCAGCTATGGTTCGTGTTATTCTCTACAAGGGGTATCACTCAATGCAATATCTGCTATTGAAAGCGTTATTTTATGGTAACAGCTTGCCCTTCAGTAGGTCGTGTGCTGGACAAGCGCCTTTGTTCCTAATATACAAAAAAACTGCTACTGAATGCCACACAGCTTATCAATACCGGAGTTGACTGTCGAGGCTGTTGACCGGGATATAGATAGTGAGGACCGTCATTAACTGCAATAAACTTGTAAAAGTGTGTATCAAACAATGCTGTCTGCTCGGGTCGAGCACTTGGCCAATTAATGCGGGGTCAGACAAACAGCGATGATTTGCTTAAATGCGTCGTCCGACACAGTTTGGTTAGTATACGACGAATTTTTAGTGAGTCATGCAGTTTCGCGTATTGAGTACCGGGCTATGGATAAATGTATGTGTGTAGGAATGTCTGGGGCTCCGGGCTCCCCTGTCCGGCGGCCGCATTATCGACCGGTGACTGTCTGGAGGGGACATTCGCACTGCGTTTATTTTCATTAGGGCTATAATAACAATGAGGGCTTCCTCGCAAACATCCTGATTAAATTCTCGTAAGTTGCCTCGGGGTGCAGCTACTGTTTTAACTTGAATTTAGCATATACTCAACATCAAAAGTTTTTTGTGATGATATATTAAGAAGTTGGTAATTTGGAACTTTTGGGCAACTTTTAGAAAATGGTCTTAACTTTGGGCTGTCTTAAGAATTTCATCATTGATAATGTTTGAGTGAGGGCAGGAATTACAAACCTTGACATTTTCGTCAAAATACGTATACTTAGGTTGAACTTCTGATTCATTTGCTGGAACGTTTCATTGTTTACAAGTTATAAGTATCATATAGTCCGACTAACAATCTATGCGAACGTAATCAAACTCTTAACATCTTCCCTTTTTGTGGGACTCATGGATCTTTGTTCAGTGCAGCACACTACTAATGCACTTGATAAACGTTGGAAAGGTATGGTGGTTAAAAACTATTTTAGCATATTACAGTCAGAGCGGCATATAAAGTCTGTAGATATTTATTTAAAAAACATCTAAGCAAAGTCCAAGATCATGCAACTATGAACTAACCCTGAATACAATGTTGTTAGTTTTATAGCTAGTAGTATTCAGCATTCGATAAGCAGTGAATTTTATAATGAGCAGGTGTAGTAATGACCAAACGTCACTGATAACGACCTGCTCGAGACTCGAGAGCAGTCTGATAACAGCGTTACGTGCGGAGGCGAGTGGAAGTATGCGCGGTCACGTGGCACCGTGGCTGGAATTCAACTTAGAATGATCGGTGGAAGGTCGAGCACGTGGCCACAGTCCGTCTGTCTCACCAGCAGCCTTAAGTCGAGTCATAGGTGGAAATTGTGTTTTGGCAAAGAATGTCAAGTCCTTGCAAAAAAAAAGAGGTGCACTTGTACAGAGGAAGCATCCAGCCCTCCATAGTATTGTTCTGAGTAGGGAAGAAGAGGGTTATATACGGGTGGCTAAACGTACCGTTCTGTGACATAGACTGTATGTATCTAAAGTGGTTGCATCTGTTGCCATGAATACCGATCTACGATCGATAATGGAGCCTTGGTGTACAGTTTATTGGCAATAAACGTTTCTTTTCGCCAGTTTTTCACTTTATCGTTCCGTGTATGGAGTCGTCCTAAGGTTTTAGGACCTAAGCGAACTTGTACCTGTCGATTGACGAACAAGACTCAGGGGGCCTAGACAACATGCCATCGTTCCGGGACGATTCCACTACGACATTCGCTACCGCTCTGACGATAACGAACCTCAATTGGTAGACAATGTTAATCACATTTCGTGTTCTTTTAAGCGATTCGTAGGGTCGACTTTGTCTATGATCTTTCGTTTTTATGTGGACGATTCCTACGGTCTGTCGATCATCACTGTCAAGAGTGACAAATGTCAAGTCTTATTTCGAAGCGGGAGGCTCAAAATCTATAAATTTAAAGTTTTTTAAAATTAGTTATAGAGCTTTGGAAGTGAGATTAAGTAAGTGTTATTCTATTAATATTACAAATATGAAAGTTTGTGAATATGTGTTATACCTAAATAAACATATCCCATAGGAAGAATTTAATCTTTCCTTCATTTTCAGAAATTCTATTGGAGTTTATGGAAAGGTGCAGTAATCAGAGAAATATACAATATTACTTGAAATAAAGGGCATCTAAAGGTAGACCCGCTATGGCAAGACTTGGCAACCACCTGGAATTCGGTTGGTAGTGATGTTAATAAGCCGCCACAAAGTGGAAAAAGGTATGTACCATACTGAAACTAGGCCACATACAACTTGTTTTGATGTATCCTATTATGTATCCATACTTAATATTATAAATGCGAAAGTAACTCTGTCTGTCTGTCTGTCTTTCTCTCTGTCTGTCTGTATGTTACGCTTTCACGCCTCATCCACTGAACCGATTTTGATGATATTTGGTATAGGGGTAGATTAGACCATGAGAAAGGACATAGGCTATGTTTGGTCGCGATAACCGACATCCACGCGGGCGGAGCCGCGGGCAAAGGCTAGTTAACTTATAATGTAGGCTTGTTTATGAATGCTTCTAAGAATAATCACAATGTTATTTAAAATTTTCAGTATAATATTGTACAGTTCCATATATTTATCATTTTAAGGTGTGACTGGAAGTCGAAGACAATAAAAAAGCTTTGACCATACGTCAGCATGCTGGTGGCACTGGTGGTGGGCCTCACAGCAGTAGGTAATACTCTAACAAGACTCGAGACGAGGGTGCTGGCACTAATGGGCACGCTAGCCGTAGCGGGCCACCCCGACATCCAGGAACAGGGATTTAATGTGAGTTGTTTTATTATTTTCCATTTATAATTTACATACTAATTATTTGCACGGTGTAATAATGATTATGATGATAGAAGATTCTACCGTGAAGTGATTTTTTCAGTCAAACTAAAATATTTGAAATATGGACAGAATATAACATAACATAAACTCACGCATGTATCCATACTAATATTATAAATGCGAAAGTAACTCTGTCTGTCTGTCTGTATGTTACGCTTTCACGCCTAAACCACTGAACCGATTTTGATGAAATTTGGCATAGGGGTAGATTAGACCTTGAGGAAGGACATAGGCTATGTTTGGTCGCGATAACCGACATCCACGCGGGCGGAGCCGCGGGCAAAAGCTAGTGTAAAATAAAAACTTAAATATCACTTATTGATTTCAATAAAGCCACTACGAGTATAACAAAAACCAATACTTATTGCTATTTTTGTTTGCAGACATAATAACGACAGAACCACAGCGTCTGCCATCAGTGCCATCACCAACACCTTCGCCAACACCAATGCCATCAATTTTATATCGCCCGTCCACTAGTCAACAACCGATAGCAGTACTACCTCCACCACGACTGACCACACCTGTGACTACTCCAGCTGGGCGAGAAAAAAAAAGGCCACTTATGTCCCCAGTTTCCATGCCGCAGCGCAGGCCTCGGGGTGCGCGGCGAAGACAGACACAAGCAACTCCTTTCGAACGGGCAACAAGCGAGTTTGTGACCGTCGAGCAACGTCGGATCTGATTTTGTGTATGGTTATTTGTAAAATAAATCGTGTTTTTCACTTTAATTAATGTTTTTTTATTTCGCAACATAGTATAACATTGCTAAACGAGTATGCAAATGAAATGGATAACATAAAATTATATTATATACTTGAATTAAAGCCTGCTAATCAAATAATCGAGCATTGCTCTTCCTTGAATTAGCTCATTCTGGTTTCCATCGGAGGGTGCAGGTTCTGAGTAATAATCTGCATTATTATCATTCACAGCCACAGCTTGGATATCGCTTATGGCTGGTAATGCAGCCTTAATAGCAATGTTGTGCAATACACAGCATGCAAGCGTTATCCTGCTATAGACTGTTCGGGATGATAATGCAGTACTCTGTGTTTCAATAGGCATCTCCAACGTCAGCCAAGCCAAAGCATCGCTCTATGATGTTACGAGCCTGCACATGGCTCGATGTATAGGTACATGGCTGCTTAAGACCCGGTTGCAGCATCTAATGTCGGGATCATCAGCCATGGCCGCTGTGGATACCCGGAGTCACCTGAAACAACCACTTAGCTTAGGATAAATATTGTACTGGCTTTCGCATTAATAATATTAGTATGAATATATCCTTGTAAGTACAAATAGGGTAATAGTATTGAGCCTAACAAGTTTAAAAAAAAATTTAATGTCTTGTCTTACCCAGTAACCAGACACATTCTCCACTCACACAGACTCCTCATGTATGGCTCGACCTTGCTTGTGGGCCATATATACCTATAGGAATCATGGGTGGCTCCGCCAAACTTAGAGTTAACAATAAGGATTTCAAATTTGTGGTTGCAAATCTGTAAATTAAAGAAATATAATTCATTTGCAGGACAATATAAACTTGAATAAGAAGGAAATCTACACATTTTCCCCGTGATGGAGTTTTGATTAAGGGCCTCAACCACTTGTTTAATGCACCGACTCGTAGTTCTTTGCGTCATGTGCTACGTAACACCCACGATCCTTTGGTACGAGCCGGTGGCAAAAAAACTAAGGGCACATAGCACCTGAAATAAGATAATTAAGTATAAAGCAAAACAATAAAACTTAACAAGTGATATTGTACAATTCTTCACTGTCTTACCTTTATTTCCAAGGTTTCTCCCGAGATCCCCTTAATGCACTAAAAACTCTTAACTCTCTGCACAAAGGTCTGTAAACGTTAGTCGAAAATGCTTTATAAATAATGTTTCCGGCATCTTATCAACTTTTTCCAAGTCCCGCCGGGAAATATATCGTCTTTGGCGTCTCTGCCAAACATTTTCATTATGCGCTGCCCATAGTAAGCGCAGCATATGCGTTTTCAATGTAATTATAAAGTTAATAATGATTAGAATTTCAATACTCAAAATAACTGAATAAAAAAACATTACCCTCCTTCTTTCGGCAGTCGGGTAGTGACGGTCTCGTATTTCGGCACTCACACTTACCTACTTGCTACACATATGACACACATCGACATTATATAGCGCTTGCGACAGGGGTCGGGCTTTCGCTGCGGTAGCCATCGAGAAATTCGAAAACGAGCGATAGGACCAGTCAAAATGTGTGACTTGGCTACGCATTTTAATTGAAATAGCAACCAAAAAGTATAGATAACGACGATCGAATGATGTTTCGAATCATGGAATCGTGTGATTAAAACATTGTCTAGCAAATTTGTGTTCGTTATCTGCGGATCACGTGACAGGTCGAAAGCCAATGTCACTTCCATACATTTGTCAACTTTCGACTGACGAAGTAGATAATAGAATGTAACATTGTCTAGGCCCCCAGACGCAGGCTCTTCTCTCGGACTTCGAGGGCCAGAAATCGTTCTCGTATAAGCCAAGCAGAGCCCAATAATAATACTCTACCTGGTATAGGTACACAGCGTTGGTACTCGCTACCGCTATACCAGGCAGTAGTTGTACACAAGTGCAGAGTATATGACACTGTGCCTACAAGTACAGCGGCACGTCCTCGAGCGTGAGCCACCTGCGGATCGATATCACAGTCTCCACACCACACAAGCCTCAAACCGCTGGAACATGATCTGACATTATGTAATTTCGCGTGAGACATGTTTGCGCTCCCGTTGGGACACCTGTACACACACCGGCTGAGTCAATTCAGCGACGTGCCAGTTTACTTATTAGAAATGCAAAGGTTCGGAATATTTGTTTGCATTGACAAACACACTGACATACATAATTATGTGTAAAGTTACTTGAATATTTAGGACATGTAAAACTGTCGTTATTAATTATTTGATTATAATAAAGTTGAAACCCGGGCGGTTGAAAAATGTTTCTATTTAGTGATAGGAAGACGTAGTGTAATTATTTATCGCACGCAGCGAATCAAATCTGCCAATACGCTTGAGCAGCAAGTGTGTAGGTCGGTCTAGATTTAGTGGCGACGCGTGCGCCTGCCGAGCGCAGCGTCTCATGGCGGCCGGTAATTACCATGAAGCCTTGCTAGTCGTCCGTCGACGGACGGGAGAAAGTAAACTATTCACTACAATCTATGATCTAACGTTGACAAAATATCTTCGAATAAAATTACTAGGTTCCTATTATCATACTTTTACGAGTGCGCTAATTCATTCTCAAGTTTCCAGTACCACGGTTTCGCACGGGTGCTATTTGATGCGTCTTTTTGTTAACGGAGAAACATACACGTACAAGTTACATTATCTCAGACTGTATAGTGATACATCATCCTTATACAGTCGAATAAGTAATGTTGTTTTATTTACTCAATAACATTAGCAATAAACGCCAGTCATTCAATCAGCTGTAATGTACACAATATTATTTCTTACACAAAGTCAATGTGCCGATCATGGTTATAAGCTTGCTAATGATATGACGGTGGAATTTTTGCGATAGTGTTGTCAGTTCGATCCTCGCCAGGGATCAAAATGCTTTTTTGTAAGTTTAAAATCTGAATATAAAGTGAATTCCCACTCACATAATCTGATCTGAACTGATCAAGCCCCATGCAAGGTACATTATGCATTGAATCCCAAATTTATGTCTAAAACACAGATTGGTTTCAAAACAAAAGGTCCCCTGAGTGGAGACCTCGCCTTGGACACGGCAGTTACACCGCATAACAGCGGGAGCCATATTTCGGTATCGCGACGCGATATCGTCCAACTGCAGGAAGTCATTTGCTCGTAAAGGACATTCGAGTACCTTGCCAACTTAATACATTTCGTTTACAGGTATAGGTTTATAATTACACCTATATAATGGCATGTCGTCGGCTAAACAAAACGTTTATAAAGATATCAGCTAACGTTTAAATCAAACCGCTCCAATAATATTGTTTAAATGTTATTTCATGGAATTTAAGAGGGTAGGTTGACAATCCAATCCTGCTTTAACTGTTTACTGTTAGTACACCTCTGCTTAACCCTTCAGGTATGAGTACAGTAAGTCTATTAGCAGCCGCACCCTCACTATGATTGGCGTGGGACGAACGCTGACGTGAAGCCGTTGCAGCGTCACGTCGCGCTCGATCAATATTGTCGTACCCGCACGTGCTAATTAGACACCTCCGATCGGCTGAGCACACTCGTCGCACTGACTCGTCTACACAACTCGTTACCATGCAGAAGGGCTCGTGAAGGGGACAGACTTCACAGAGGCTTGTTTACAATTGTTCATTTATAGCAGGGTGGGATTTTTAATATCTGGGAAAATATCGTCTCGTAACAAAAATGCAGTAGGGTTGAGTGGTTCAGGTGGTAGGTTGGCTACTAGCAATTGTTGCGCCTAGTATAGCTTGTATTCGGTCGGCACCATACTGGTACCATAAGCACAAACCTAGTCCATAGGGCCAATGAACGAGCCAGCATAACTATTTGCCGAGAAAAATAATATTTGATAAAATAAAATTGTATGCACTAAATGTAAATTGATTTGGTGGAATCAGTTGCACAACCGTTAGTACTTTAGATGGCCATTCGGCATTAAAATTAAAAACTATCTGCGGAACATGTTTCAGACCGAAACTCAAGAAATAAGACCATCTAATGGTATCGCGTTATCCACGCACGAAGTCGCCATCGTCACGCGACGCTCGCAAATTGTCACCGGGACTAGAATTAGTCGGTCAAACATCAGCGAGGTCGAAGTAATAACTAAATTAGGACAATTTCCATACTTTACCGTTGTGTTCACAAATTGACGCCACGGTTAGCAGGTTTGGTAAGGTCCAATACCACACGAAATAATTAGCCAACAGTTTTCTGAGAAGTTTCTTTAAAAAACATCGAAGCCTACGTATCGTAAACTTCCGACATCATCAAAGTATTATTCTAACATAATATGCGACATTAAAAATGTAATGCACGCATTTGCGTAAAACTATGACTGAGGAATGAGTGAGCGCGGAGGCGTGATTTGCATACACTACAACAAGTGAACTGATATACCAATAATACATTGCCTGTACAAGGCATCGAATTTGAGACAAACGTAGCAGCCGTATCAGGAATTTCGAGACCGTTAGCCGCGGAGACGGAGTTCTTTAACTGCATCTGAGCAACAGGAAAAAACTAACGTCGGAACATGTGGAGGAACAGTTTGGTGTACCGTTGCAGTGAAGGATGCGGCGTCAGCGCGCGGCGCGCCAGCTAGAGAGCTCGCTGACACGCGCAACCAGAGCGTGACGCGTGATAACCGCGCCACTGTTTTTGTGCCATTATACCATTTCCGACACCGCACCACCGCGCTGAGAACATCGCCGGTCGTTCACGAGATGAGAGATCTCCATTTTTATTTGTACTATTAAGGTACCCGGTGCATCTGTACACTTGCAACACTAAAAGTGGCATTTGTCAGTTTCCAAATTCTATAGGGTAGGGAAATATTAGAAGTGGAAAGACCTCTCGCTGAAACTTTATAGAACGCCGAAAACAGTTAATCAATAGTAGGTGGTATACGTTATGGCAGTAAATAAGTACGTTCTGTAGTGCTCTTATACTGTAGGACGGGTAATTGCTGTGGGACACTTGCTAATACAAACTTGGGCTACTTTGCCCATTACTTGTATAGAGACTATAAAGGGCTGGAATGCTTAAAGCGATCATTGGAATACAATCGGTGAAATCCTAAAGGGGAGCGTTTTCTAAAGCAATAACAATAATGCTGCTAGTGAAATTAGGACGAGTGCCTCAGGCCCGCGCTATCTACGGCAACATAACGCATATCAATCAGGAAAGCGAAGAGCAGGCACACGATGGACTTGATTCTTTATCATTATGATGTAACGAATGGCTACTATAGTTACATCATAATGAATATATAACAATCTAGCCCGAAGCCTCTTCATTTAATTTAACTGAGTTATTTGCCGAAACTATTTGGTCCACACTTTTCCTATGGTTCCTGTAGTAATGAAAACACATTTTGTACTTATGTTCTTCAAGTCAAGGGTAAATGTACTAACATTAATTTCACTAAGCTGAAAAGGTTTAAGTACTTTTTGGTCTTATTCCTATATCCGTAGTGTAAATGAGTTGGATAGCCTTGACTTTCACACGTCGAGAACGTCAATAAGAGTCTAGATAAAGCTTCTGGGTACTTTTTATATCTTCGATACAAGGTCTCAGGTTCCGGTGAGTATGATCAATTCTAATGTACTAAGTAGCAGTTACTACACTTAAAAGAGTTATATTATTTGAACATATTGTTTGTGCAATTAAAAGTACTTTCTTGTACATTGATAACTTAGTCTGCCCAATAGGCAGTCCATATTCTATAGAGATTTAGATAACTTTGGTGAAAAGAACCTTTCTTTTTGCTATGAATTCTTCATTGAAGCTTGGCGTTATACCAGTCGCTTTTAAGAATACCGGTTTATAATTACATCTTTGATTGGTGAAATCTATGTGAGGGGATTGAGACTCATTTAATTTTATTCGCTATTTTTATCATCCATCCGTTCACAAATGACGTTGATGTCGTGACGTTATTTGTTAGTCATTTTATACTTATTGACAGTTTCCTGACACAAGATTTCAGTGTTGAAAGCACGACCTTGTGGCTCTGGTAATAACGCGTATGTTTATCACTGATACGATATCAGTAAGTATAACTTTATCGTTTCATTTACTGCTGACTGATCGCCACTACCTCATTACACATTCCAAATATTTAAATCCGCTAAGCCATAAATTGATTACAACGGATTAATAAAACATTTAATCTGAAGGTCTAGCTGCATATTTGTTGACTTGTTTTCTTGAAAAATTAGGTAGCAGTTGGCGGTATTGGTCAGTGAGCTATGAACGTTTACAACACCAGGAGTGTCACTTGCACATTGTCAATCCTATAAAATGCCTTTTAAGCCTTTTGCTGAACATTCATGGACGAACCCTGGTAGGGAGATAAATCATCAATTGCAGAACAGATTCTGGTGATGTGCCTAGCAGAGAGTAATTAGATCGCCCTGTATTATAGAAGATCAAAAAATATAGCTAGCGTGATACATTTCTATTTAAGCAGTTTATGCTTGAAGCTACAATAAAAACAAGACATCCGAGAAAGAGGTCAAAGATAATGTATTTAAAATGAGTGCATGCGAGTTGGAATGCAAATAGTAGTACAGTGCACAGCTTCATCGTGTCAGGTAGAGGTAGCTCTGGAATAGTTCATACGTGTGATTACGGGTAATGAAAGGTGCGCGTGGAGCCGCCATCTACGTCGCAACATACTCGATAATAACATGTTGTGCCATGAGAAGCGGACTGGGAATCGAGCTGATTTGTTCATCGGCCCATTCATTGCTTTTTTAAGGTAGTGAAGAAGCATAAATATGTCCCATTTGATGGTTAGCAGTAACATTGGCTTACTCAAAAGATAGTATTTCTAAAAAAAGTGGGGATTTAGCACAAAAATCCTGAGATTCGATTTGGGATAAAGTAAAAGCTAAGAAAGTTAGTGGATATATATTACAGAATCAGAAACTATTCTAAAAAGAAAAAGAACCACTACCGCCTATCATTGTACCAGCATAATCAATCAACAGATTATACATGGAAAGAAAAAATATGGATTGTGCAAAACGACAATAAATCCTGTATAAAAAAAAACGAAAAAAAATTGGACTTCTCAAGACACGTAGAAGGTATTATCAAGAGGTAATAGTAGATGAAGGGTACTCTAAAAGTGTAAATAACGGTGAACGTGAAACGTGACGTCTGGCGTAGTATAACAGAGCGACCAGTTCCGCAAGCATGGTGACCTCTGACCAGACGACATGGCGAGTGGCTCCACTAGCGTCATACTAGTATTATTATGATGATTTCACTCTCATCGAAAACGTGTGTGATATCTATATCCGGGTTCCGTCGTAGTACTAGTATTATTCAGTGGTTCCGTGAGATAGGTGTTCAACGACTTGTTTTTATTTACATAATCATAAGTTTTTAATGAATTTGCTTCGATTTCGTTATGATTTATCCGCGAAGGAATAAATAGAGGTGCACTATATATCATCATCATCATCAGAAACTCACGCCTATATTCCCCGAAGGGGTAGGCAGAGGTGCTAGCACCCACATTTCGCCAGTTTATGTTTAGGTCCCAATGCATTATATACATATATTTTATTCCATTACAACCACATAACATAACGTCAACGTTTTTGGTGTAACGGGTCTGTTGCGGTTTCTCGTGAACGCTTCAAGACAACGTGATATTACCGAGGAGCCGCCCAGCCATATGAAAGAATATTATAGTCCCACGACCACACGCAAATAACACTAAATTATCCGAAGAAGAGTTCAATATTTGACCAATAACTTAAACCTTCAGAAATCATTAATCAGTTCATACAAACTAGCAATCTCAAAAGTAATAAACGAACTAGTTGCGCGCGGTCTTTTATATTTCGGACATCTGGACATAAGATCTTGAAATTATCCACGTTACAAATTCTTCGATATATTTTGCAACACCGCGTTGGTATTTGTGAATCTAGATAAGTATGCACTTTGTCGACCGGCAGTGATTGCGCAAACCATTAATATGCTGACATAAAACTGTATGTACATATTTGTTTACCTGTAACCGGTGCTAAATGTTCTAAACAAGCAAATTGAACCTGACTACAGTAACACGACCTCTTTAGAACTTTTCAACACCTTTACATACAATAACACAAATATGAGCGAGGTTTAGGAAAATTCCCGTTTACCTACCATCCAGAGTCGTTTAACGCGGTACAAAGTTGGACTTGACGATGTTATTCACAAAAGCGGAATCGTAACTTTTTCCAAGTCAAGAATTCCAAGCGTATGTTCTATTGCTGCCGCTGGTATGATGGTGTCTGTTTGATAAGATGCGCCTGCATTCGATCATCGAGTCGCTTGTCTTGGTCAGGGGCAACCTTAAAACGTGAATAGGCGGATGCTTAAATTGTGGATTAACCTACTTGCTATGGTTTAGGTAAAATGGTGTACGTCGAGGTTTTGATAACAAACTGGACAGTAGTATCCGGGTTTCGCTAGTGACGTAACAAATAGATCTGGTGCAGTAGACACGGCGAACAAGTTCTTGTGGAGAATCATGGCGGAGTGATTTGGCAGTTATCGTGCGTGTGATCGAACTAGTCGTGCGAGTCCGAGGCAGATGGCGCAGCATCAACTTACGTAAACAAACAAAAAGTGTGAAACCGGTCTCGACCACGAGTTGCGCCCTCTTCGCCCGACGGTGTACCAAGTGCATGCGTGTGCACAAGTGCGCTGTTTCATCATTACGTTGCTCACTTCACGCCATGGGAACTGGGAAGTGACGCTTTTTTGAAAACCTATTGTAGCTATAGACAGTTCCGGAAACTTTTTGCTTACCCCGTAGAAAGTTCCATTAGTAGTAATTAGTATACCTGAATAATATAATTAGTTACTACACTTCCGAGAGTTTACGTCAGGGCGATTGCGCCATGACAAGTTGCAGTTTTTACTCAAAAACATGATGGCAATCAATTTTTCCAGGCGATGCCGGTTGAATTACACTAACTATGATTTGAGCTAACCTAAGGTACCTACGTTATGAAAGTCGGCATAATATTACGAAAAATAGGAAAAACTTCGGGTTAGTCTCGAATATTACGGAGAGCTGCATGCTCCAGCTATGCCCTACCATTAATTATCTCTGACAGGTTTCAGACCAAATGAGTTTTAGTAAGTCGAAAAGGTACATTAGTCTTAGTCGATTGTATCGAAAATAATGTAGTGTCGTGTATCCGATAACGCATAAGACAAAACGTCCAGATAAGACCAGTCAAGTTAACGTAGAATTTCAAAGGAAACGGATTTATTTCCTAGATTCGATTCCCGGTAAGATACGTTAGGCATTTCTCAGTAGCAGCATGGAATCTAGATAAAGTGTCCAGATGACAGTACGCTTCCTTTTACGCCAGCAACGATTGGCGAAATGTGGAGTTAAGTTGCCTGCCTCTTCGAGAGTATACTCGCTGTAGTCGGAAAAGGCTCAATTGAACGATTTAAACATTCGTAGCTGTTAATATATACAATTATTATTCAGCAATACCGGAACTGACTGATGTCACGCTCAACATCGTCTTAGATGAAATTGTTCATGTTTTACGATTGAATTCGATATCTAAGTCAAATCTGGCGCGCAAGTACAACATCAACACAGAATTAGCAAATGTATGTAGATCGGCAGTGTGTGGCTACTGGGCAGGAATTAGCACTCGAATGCTAAGTTGTCCCGTTATGCACTAGACGGTGAGAACACATAGCCCCCTTTGTTGACCGGGGTGAGGGGTCAATTCCTACCGAAAAACCATTGTTTCTTCGCGAACTCAGGAATGGAAATCGCAATCTGACGAACACTGTCCACGTGCGAAAAAGTTGTATTTTTAATATTTCTTACTATTGATAGATAACTTGTGGATAGCGACTAAATTTGCTTTGCATAGAGCTTTTCTCGGGGACGCGCCATTTGTAGGTATTTATTACTTAAGAGTTATTTAAGATTTATGACCGAACTGATTTCGCAGCTAATTTGTAATTATAATAATATCGGAATGGCCATCTAAAGCGCCAAAGGCAGTCGATTGCGAAATACGAACGCTGACAATGCGCACTCAATTTGATTCAATAACTTTATAGAAAGGAGTGCTTAGTTCCAATATTACCTACTTTGTGATATGATCTAATATTTTTTATGCAAGGTGGAAGAGTTTGACCTTAGCTGGAGGGAAAGTATGTACACTGAATACTGAAGATGTCACTTATCCTTTATTTTTTAAAGAAATAAAACTGGATTCAAAGATTTTCGAAAACTCGCTTGCCACATCCGGTAATCAAACCGACTAAAACCCGTCAAATAGCATCATATATTTGTATAGCATCAAGTGATAGTATCACTCGTAAGGATCAAATCTCTCTAACAAACATATAGTATTGTATCTACATTTTTACACAATACACCTATCTCATTAAAAGAATCAAAAGGAAAGCTGTTGGTGACGCGTCGCCTATCATCCCGAACAACGGTGCTCTTTGATACGTCTACCATCATTAAGTCCAACAAACGCGCTAAGTGTTCGGATCGTCCACGGTGCTGTGCTTTCTGTGTCGAAGTAAGACATCATCATCTGCTCAATTTAGGTCGACGGAACTAGGCTCTTGGCGCTCCATTGATGCCTACGAGCTACGTGTTAACTTTTATTAATGACACTAATCGGTGAGTTGTAACTCGAAAGTCACGTACCTATGCGAGTAACTTTCTTTCTTTCGTATACAAGTACATAGTTCACATATATCCTTAATACTACTGAACATCTAAATTAAGAATCATAATTCATAGCAGATCTAAACCAGTTCAGTTCTGTCTATTACATACTTAAATATGCTTCCTAAATGACCCTGAAATACGCTGAGTCTTCTGACGGTACCTTCAGGGACATATGTGCGCAGATACACCTGTATCATAAATAACTAATGTATTGTAAGTGCTACACTATCACTTGTTACGTGTTGATAAAAAGTATACGAGGAAAACTAGTGGATATTAACAATGGTGACACTACAGCTGAATCATGTTATGACTTATGGAACTGGGCTCTGTAAACAACATACGTGCGACCAGCGACCTGGGTTCGTTTGAAAAACGCCTTCGACACTTGTTCGGCGATTACCGGAAAGTTGGAGGTATTGCGGGGTATTGATCATCGTTAGGTTACATTCCTATTGCGTGACGCACGACGACACACAGGTCAATCAACTTGTTTTTAAAGTGCTAGGGTAATAAATAAGTGCACAGCTCACGGCAAGGTCAACGGTTACCTTGACTTATACGCTATTGCAAATCCAGAGGTTATTTACGTGTTACCACCATGTGGCAAGTTTGAAAAGAAGAGGATTGAGAGAAAGAAATGGATGTAGGACCTCTAGCCGTTATATACAAAGTAGGTAGTCTCATATCCACTATAAGTACACCTACTTATAGTGGATATGAGAGAGGATAGTACTTCTCCGGTCAGAAGGAAAAAGAAGACGATCTTCGAACGAAGGAAGACCATACAAGACGCCTGGCCTGGCAGTAGGTCGTATCGCGTATGGTTTTGATTATTAGTATACTTAGTCAAGAATCTCTGAAGAGAAAAAACAGGCTGGATTGATTTAGTTGTGTATTGTAAAGTTAATGTTTACATACACACAGAGCAAATAAATAATTGTATCAGAAACATAGTAGTTCCGATGTAAACCTACTCAAATGTTTAGACGGCGCGGCGCGGGTCGACTCACTTCACACGGACAATATTTGATCCACAAACAATCTTTGTGAACACTCGTAATACAATGGCACACATCAAAAGCCACTTGCAAATATTGTTCAAATGTAATCTTATTTTATAATAATTTGAAGAGTTCACAACTGTTACAAGGTGAGGATGAGATAAATCCTACGATAAGATTACTGCACATCTCAACATTTCTTTGAAGTCAAGGTCCTATTGGTGCTGATAGTTCAAAATTGTGTGTTTCACAAGAAAAAAATATTTGATTACGCAAACTTATTGCTCCACCGTGTACAGGGGCCGATTACACGCCAATGGTACACACACCCTAGCGTGGCAGATTTATTAAAAAATAGGTGCGAAGAGTTTAAAGTATTAGAAAACGATTATTTACATTTTATTATTTAATTTATTTTTATAGCTCACTGCAAACTCATTATTAGTTGATATAGGAAGATGCACATGAAGAGCAATATGGCCTGAAAGAGTGACGGGGGTTGAAAAAGATAGCTGAGGTTTGGACACGTCGAATGAACAAGTACTGATGCAGTTGACTGATGTCAGTTGGCAATGATCTCGAAATTCTAGATGAGCAGATTAGAAATTCTAGAACGAAGTCTGCAAACCACACCGTCACATTCACTCCCAGTTACGAGAGAGTAAAATTACACCTCTGACTACCTCTTCAGGAATATAGGAGCATCAGTATAAAGTTCAAAGGAATAGGAAAGTCTGCCTAGATAGTAATAGCTGTGGTAATAGTCGCAGCAAATATTATACGAGTGTAGCTACAACAGTTGGTCGAGCACGCAGGAATGCGAGCCTGCGGTATTTCAATAAGATGCGTGTACTCGAATAGCCCGTCCTGGCGCTGCGGCCTGGGGACAAAACGAGCACGACGCGATGGGCCGGTCGCCACCTGTGCCGCGTTTAACGACCGGAGCTGCGCGCGCGCAACACGCTGTACTATGTAGTAGTATGTAGTACTACTACTGTGTAGGATATGTATAGTATGATTTTTAATTCGAGTCAGTAAAATGACATTTCCAGTGTTGCAGATTTTCTGTCTCAAATAAATAGTGATGTGGTTGAATCGAGTTTTACAATTAAAAGTTAGTCAAGATTATATTCTTTTTATAAAGTCACGTCAATTTGACTTCACATCGCCTGATAATAAGCTAAAAGCTAAGTCTCGGAAAGAGGGTCACCATCGGAAACATGTACAGTGTTAACAGTGGTGGCACTCAGCTTGACGGCCTCATTAGATGCCTTTTCACGCCCCGCCTAAAGGACCCGGGACTGTAGCAAGAAGGAAACACGTGAGATGGCAGGGAGTTCCAGGTCTTAATGGTGCGGCATAGGAATGAGTCACTGAAACGCTTGGTTCGAGCTGGTATACTCTGCACCGTATATGGATCTCGTGGTTATAAAAAAATAACCACGAAGGCTCCGCTTAGCCTTCTAATCTAAAACTATCGATGTCGAGGCGCGCAGTGTTCTCTCATATTTATAATAATGCCTAATTTATCTCTTGGTCCATAACATTACATCGCATCAACAGCTTCCGTGGTGGCGAGGCGGTAGTGAATGCGACTGCTACGCAGGAGGCGCGGGTTCGATCCCCGCCTAGTTTCAATAGTTATAATATGTATGAATATGGCTATTTGGTTTGGTCTGAGTGTTTCTATGTATAATATATGTATTTATTTACGAAAAAAATATCTAAGTATGTTTATCCGCATTCTAGATTCCATAACACAAGCTAGTTAAGCTATGCTTACCATGGGTCTAGAGAGCGTTGTGTAGAATCTTGTGTTGTGGAATGTCATTAGTATTATTACATACTAGCTTTTGAAACGTTCATTCCCAGCTTTTATAATAAGATGGTAAGATCCATATTTCTCCAATAATATTGGAGACATATGGATCATATACATACCTATTAGGTACATATTTTTTACAATAAAAAACGCTTTCATAAAATAATAAAATAAAGTATGACTAAAATGTCATAGTCTATTGATTGTCGAACATCACTATTGTAGCGGGTCACCCTTTTTTGTATCACTGACAGTTGCACTTGTCATTTTACTGACTCGAATTAAAAATCATAGTATAAGTACCATGTTACAGGGATCTACTGCTCATTTAGGATGCTGCTACCTTTATACCATTAACTTAAACATTAGCTACGAAAATATGCGTTATCTAGAGCTGCAGAGTTGTTCACACGTTCTTGATTTCTTGCTCAAATAAATGGTACCTACTTGGTAAAGGCTTACTAAATAACCTAAAATCTGTAAATGTTTGCTGTGATCGATTCATACCGTGAGAATAATTTGCGCTATAGCTACCCGAGGTCCCAGCCTGGCCCCAGACGCAGCTTACTTGGTCATATCACGGTAGGGGACCGTTACGGGGGCAAGAGTTGTTCCGTGTGCTGACTTTAGCTAGCTTATTATCTGCAATGAACTCTCGTTGCTAAAAGGTAGTTCTTAGGCGGTGGCTACGGTTTACTAAATGGAGAACCTATACCAACTGCTGTCCGACTTGTAAACAGTTCTCTAGCCTTGGTGATAAACGCCTTATACGGTATTCTGCATGCGCACGCGACCACGTAAAATGTATTTATATGCAAATGTAGTTCCATTGGAAAGCAATAATGTTACGTGTTGTTACGAGACAGGTCGTAAATGCACTACCTAAGCATAGCCTTGTGAGCACGTGCAGTGAAGTCATTGTCGGCGCAGATCAGCTCCAAACTTCCGACAAATTGCTGGATTACCTACATTTTGAGTATCAATACTGTCTTACGCAGAGTTAACTTCTGATATTACTGTTAAGTAGCAACTCGCTATATGGTTTTATCGACGAGTGCAAGAGGGAAGGGCCACCGACAGCACTGTCTCGTTAACATTCCTCACGAAGTGCGGAGGCGCTCGGGCGCAGGGCACTTTCGAGTGGATACAATCTAGACGAAATCGAGAGTGGCATTCGATTCGGGCATCGATCGGACGCGCTCTAAGTTCGCCGGTTTCACCCGAGCGACGAGCGGCGGCGTCCAACGCACGGCGCGGGTGGTCCTACGCGGCCTCCCCGCACCTCCTATCATAAATACTTTCACCGTTTGTAGAAAATATTTGGTATTAGCATATCGAGTGTTACGCGATCGGCGACCTTTCCGCCGACGGCGACGCGGGAGCTCCGCCGTCCGCGGCTTTTCTACTGATCCGTGAAATGGCTCAGCCGGAGCGTGCGATACCTGCGCGGCAATAGGCATTACTTCACTCGCTGTTGATGACAGATTGAATGCGGTCAAATGTGAAATTGCTTATTCTTCACGAATTCCTCATCCGGCAAATCGATGTCCCGGTGTTTCGACCGTCCACAGACATTTTGTATTCATTTCAAAGAGTGCAGATTTAAGCAATCAGTATATTTTTAAAACTACTGGGTAAACAAGAATTAATATCGCGTCACTATGCTAGATGATCAAATTTCATTAGGCAGGTAAGAAAAAGAATAATGAGTTTGAGCACTGAATCAGTAGATAAACACGGAATACACTTCTTCGATACAATTGTCGGTTACAAAATATTAAATATTAGTATTTAATAACTATCGCAGGAAACGCTGTAAACATCTATACTATTATGCTACGTATCAGTGGCGAGGGGGCTCTACAAAGAGAATCATGGAAGAATTTATAATTCAAGAATTGCATACGAAATTGCTATAAGGTGGAAGACTTTTTTGCTACTGGCTTTCCTTTTCAAAATGTTCACCCTTCACTACTGCTACGTATATACAACAATATAAGTGACTCACCTTGATCCTGTTCTTGCGGCTGCCGCGGAGGATGATGCCATCGTTTTCGATGTAGTCGGGCACTTCCTTGCGGTTGGAGAAGTTGAACACCACCGACGTGCAGGCGGGCGGCGCGCGCGCGCGGGCCCCCGCCGGCCGCGCCCACGGGGCGGGCTGGGCCGCACGCTCCACCGGCGCCCTCTCGCCCGAGCCGCTCCAGGCGCGCTCGATGCCCGCCGCGCCGATGCGAGAGAAGGCCCCCTTATTCTCGGGGGTCCTCTCTAGACCGGCGTGCCCGTTAACCAGCGGTGCGGTAACCGTATTCGACTTCAATTTCGTCTTTGGGCTGGGACTGCGCTCGATGATCAGAGGTTGCGGTGGACTGTGCGGGGGCGTAGCGGGGCGAGGGGCGTCCGGGGGCGTGCGTGGTATAGGCTCCACCAGAGCGGCCGGCGGCGGCTCCTTGCGTTCGATGCGGCTCGGTGGCGGTGGGTCGTTTTCGATCGGCGGCGGGGACGACGGCGGCGCCGGCGAGGCTAGCCTGTCGGGAGTCTTCTCATCGCTTTCCTCGACAGATGTTTCCACGACGTTCTCCGCGGTGCGCGCCGGCATGGGTCTGATAACGCCGATGCGCCGCGCACGCCCTATCAGCACAGGGTTAGTGGCCGCCAGCGGGGGCAGGTGTGAGGCCGCGCAGGGCGCCTCGAACACGTAGCGCACCGTGGAGCCGGCCCGGGCGATGCCATCCAGCGCGGCGCGCGACACGGGCCGAGCGCCGCCCGCCGCGGCCCGAGCGCCGGTGCCCGGACCGTCTTGTGCCGATTCATCCTGAACCGTCGGCGGGGTCGCCGGTGGGGGCACTGACGGAATCGGGGGCGGGGGCACTAACGGGGCCGGGGGAGGGGACCCTGCCAGGGTCGAGGGTGGGGGCACTACCGGGGTCGGGGTCGGGGACACTAACGGGGTCGGGGGCGGGACCACCGACGGGGTCCCCTGCGGAAGCACGTGCACGGGCACGACCGTGGCCGCGACCCCCGATATGGACGCGGACGCGGATGCGGATACGGGAGTTGGACCGAGCACCGGGCTGGGTGCGGCGAACTCGGATGTAGGTACGAGGGACGGGCTGGGCGTCCGCGGGCTCAGCGGCGGGCCGTCGGCGGGGTCGCGCGGCTCGGGGGTGGACGTGCGCGGGCCCTCCAGGCCGCGCAGTACGGCGGACACGCGGGCGGCGGGCGCCGCGCGCCGGGTGGGCGCGCTCTCGAACTTGCGAAGTGTCGACCGGACGACGTCCGGCGGGGGCCGCTCGGTCTCCCGGAGCAGGGGGGTTGGCCGCCGGGGGGTGCGCGCCGACCTCGCCGGGAACGGCGGCGGCCGGGGCGGCTGGGGCGGCGGCAGCGGCGGCGAGGAGGATATCGCGCGCGAATCCTCGCGGCTGTCGAGCCGACTGAGCGCGTCCACGGAACGTGCGCGTTTCACCGACTCGCGGCGCTGGGCGGGGGCGAGCGGGGCCGGCGGGGCGGCCATAGACTGAGGACGCGGAGGCCGCGGGTGTGTCGTAGGGCGGGCGCAGGGCGCGGGCGGCGGCCGCTCGTCCAGCAGGTGCTCCAGGGAGGCCGCGCGCCGCAGCACCGAGGGCCGGCGGCGCGGCGCGTCGCGAAGGGCCAGGCTCAAGTAGCGCGACTGCAGCCGCTTCACGATGCCAGGCCCGTAGCGCAGCTCCTCGTCGTCGTCGGCGGGCGCCGGCGGCGGCGGCGCGGGCGGAGCGGCTGCCGTACGCGAGCGCGCCGCTCGGCGCTGCAGCACCTCGCGCTTCCATTGCGGCAGCGCACCGTTGGACATGCCTGCCGACACACCGACCTGGTCAGGACCGCGGCACTCACGCACTTTGGGGCCTTGATCATCTGACTGTATGTAGGGGGGGTTACTTTAGATATAAATTGTGATGGTATCCTAGATCGCACACACGTCATCTCTTGGGATGAAACAACCGTACATTGCAAGAACTTTCATATACGTCACACGCACATTTAGCATGCTGTCAATTTATCACTTTTCTACCAATTAGAAAAGTGACAAATTTGCAACCTGCTAAATGTGAAATTTGTTGTAAGTAATGTTTGAAGTAGCTAGCTTAGAAGGATAGCATGGCATACTTTTTACTACAAAAGTTACTTACACGTTATCCCCCTAGGGAGGCAAGAAAGTTAGGCCGGGCTGTATGTGAAATACCTACACGATCCACCAGAATTTTACGCGCAGCGCCCCTCACCAACTACAATGGGTAAGCAGAACAGCAAATAGAAGAATGCTAAAAGGAAAAGAAATGGATGTCCTCCATAGCTCAGTGGTGGTACAAAGATCCATCACCTTCTCTTCTAAAGAGTATTGAAGCAGTTACATAACCAGCTGGTGTCGTGCCTCCTAGCGCGCTATTAACATGCCAGTGATTGAACGCAAAAGAAAGTAATTTAGCGAACAGTGGGCCGGCCCCGGCCCCGGCGGCGGTTACCTAATATACTAATGTATTACTTCATTAATCACATTCATCTGTTGGTGGAATGTAATTTCTATATTTATTGGTTGTGCGGCGCGGTTTCACCTGCCATACGGTATCACACTTAACACGTGCGTATGTCATGCGATCACTTTTTGTGCTCCTATAACATTGTGGCCTACACTAGCTACATTCATGTATTAGTACCGACATGGGAGAGTACGGACGATGGGAATAGAAAGGCAGGGAGGTGGGGGAAGATATTTTAATCGCGCCGTCCCTGGTTCGAACCCTAGTCGTCACACTACCCATCCCAATAACAAGACTTACTGTAAGGATTTATGAGAGTACTAGAATGGCAATTCCAATGACTTGTAACTCTAGGTAGCCTTTAAAAAAATAAAGACAATTCCCGTCACGCGTATTGCTGTCGCTCTTGATAGAGAGTGCCTACCATTCTCTTCCTTATAACGTGTTGGTAAGAGTATGCCGCAGGGCAGTCTGCGCTTTACTACTAGTTAGCAGCACCAACAAAAATGTATTCAGAAACTATTATAGGTATGTATACTTGATAACTAACTTTATAATTTGCTTTTGTTTCATTTTATTACCAGTTTTTTGCTGCAATGTGCGAAACCAAATACTACATACTGAAGACTAATGAGTAGTAAAGGAATAAAAAATGTACTTGTGAGCGAATAATAACCAGTTTACGAATTGGGAAAAAATATAGAAATGAAGGAAGTCTCGGGCATTCTCACAAACACACAGACAGGCATCCGAGATACAGCCGATATAGAGGATGTGCTGGTACTTCCCATGCCATGGGAAGCACGTGAAACTGACAGTCCCAGTAGCCAAACGAAACATCTGTGGCATCCATTCCGTTCCATTACGGGGAGTTGGAGCCCTAAAAAGTCCGTCAAGGTTTAAATAAAGAACTTCGACTTCGATTTAGTGGGTTGTGGAAGTTAGATGGTAGTAATTTCACGGAGAATATCGTAGTTCGGCCGTTTCGTGGACTAAATAAAAAGGCACGTCAGACTGCAACTAACTATTTGCCATACCAGAAAACTGCCGCCGATTCAACCCAGTCCTAGTGTTGATAAAATGTATAAAATTAATGTTTAATGAATGTCATGCCGACATTACAAGATAATTAATTACACAAACAAGTCCCACTATTAACGAGCTCAATTACTGCAGTTCAAATGCTAGATACAGAACATTAATTTTATGAATGACAACATGAGCACTATGAGCAGTTGGCATCATAATTCATAATGTTTATAGGTCAAAATCTGTGTTAGTTCTTGCTATCTCAGACAGTGGGAACTATACATTTGTAAGTGGTTTACATGCTTTTATAATTATGATTGGATAAATCACGACTAGAGAGGTATTACCATCCATATGACACTTCTGCTGTGGCAAACACTTATAGGCCATGGTCAATGCTTTCCATCAGCAGGGCCATTCCACAATATTCCACAACCATACAGTGTTAGTTCTTTGTGTTAGTTTTAAAAAAATATCTTTGCTAATTAATTAATTAAGTTAGCTAATACTTAGTTCTTTTTTCATTTGCCTATATAGAAGTAGGCAGAGGGATGTTAAGTTATCTGCATATTAGTCATTGCTATATACTAAGAAATTTTGAAATGGAATGTAAAGTTGGCATATTGTTTTTAATTTCCTGTGGAAACTAATGGGAAGAAGTAAGTTATCAATACAATAGCCAGTGGGAACTTGTGAATGTTTCAAATTACCTGATATGACAAGAGCAAAGATGTTTCTTCTGTACATATTGTTATGTGGTCTTGAGTGTGCGTTAACAATGATGGCTATACACAAAAATCATACTGTTTTGGTTTCCACTGTCATTTCTCACAGATTACAATGAGCTGTTATGGGTATGTGACAATGAATTACAAACAATATGATACTTACATTTGCTACATTTAACTGGAGGTCTAAACATTATTCAATGATTTTTGAAACATTGACTTAGTTTTGTTTTTATGAGATTTGTTTTGATATAAAACAAAACTAAGTCTTATTTTTATGAGAAGGGAACAAATAGGTACTTATGGGTTAAATTATGAACCAGTTGCATACATTCATAATTTAACCAGTGTCACTTGTGCAATACTGCCATCACAACCTGATTCCTACTATCTTCCTTGTGGGTCACATGGTGCATGGCCAATTAGATCAAAATAAGAGGTTTCCCGCCAGCATCCTTTTTGAAAAATTCCCTTTGCCACTGGAGTACAGGGTAAGGAAATAGGAAAAGGATGAGGAGATTGGGAAACCAGATAAAATGTTAATTTCTACTAATCAATGTCTATGTTGAATGATCATTACTAGTTATCAATGCAATTTCATAACTTTATCAGGAGATAGACTGAAAGCTGACCTATAGAAATATTAATTACATACCTTCCAAGGATAGTGATTGAAGTGATAAGATGTTAAGAAAAAGGATTTAGATATTTATTGTGTTATTTAAAATTTATTACAGTTTAAAAAGTATATGTAGAAGATGAATTTCAGCTGACTTGATTTTAGTAAATGTCAAAGCAGTAGATTATTTTGTTAATCACATATTATTTGTAGGTACAAACAATTAAGCACTCAAGTAAGCAACTGATATAGTACATTAACTAGAGGAGTATTCTCATCCCGCAAATCAGTCAAGAGATACGATGACAACAAAGCGAGACTCACCAAAGTCCTGGGAGGACTCCAGCATGGTTTCCACCATCATCTTGTGGGGGCCGCACCAATCTTAAGCAACTGAATATAATGCAAACAAAAATCACATTAAGCCTTCTTGTGGGGCTAGTGCAAAATAAAAAATAAAATTAAATAACTTTGAATGTGATCCTATTGATACAAGGTGACACATACAGTACACGCCTTAGCCTACAGAAATACAAATAATTCTCAAATCATTGTTAACAATAAGTAGCTCAGGGTAGCTATTACCAGTAACCTTCTATTGTGTATTATATGACTGCTGTTATAAGATTATGTCAAACTTGAACTACTCTTAGTACAAACCTATACAATGACTAGTTCTTGTAACAGATGGGCCCTAGTATAGTATGGGGTCTGGTATCAAAGTGGTATCAAGGTGCAGCTGAGGCCAACTTATAACATTCAGTGATTTGTTGATAAGAGCGTGCGGCGCGACGAGAGCACGGCGCGCGTCGTTGACCCCGCGGGTAACTAGCGTCTCGTCTAACTGTAGTTATTGCTCGTTACATCAGCTTAGCGTTCAATCCTAATAAGCTAGCAGTTTACGAAGATACTAGGGCACCGGTGACAACCCTCATACCCGAGACGAAGCAGCAACTGTAGCAGCGCTACTAATGGGGCCCCGGTTCTATCTATTACTTCGAATTTGACGAACATACCTGCTACAAATCCATCGGTTAAAAGAACACAACTAGATCCAGCAAATTACTCGTAACTTTTTCACTGCGGTGACACTGACCGCAAGAAATCCTCGGAATTGTAATAATTTTGTCAGTTACGCGCATGCACTGAATATTTTCCGAGTGCAGCCCGGGTCACCCACGAAGATCAGTCAATCACTAGTAACGATTATTACAGACACACTGAACACTTGCACTTGGAGTATTGATTCACTTTCTACTTTGGTCAGTTATTTAACATGGAAGAGGTAATAAGATAAGTAAACAATAATATAAAATATTTCCGAAACAGCCACTTTACACATCCGTTGACAGAAAATTGATTCACTTCACTGAATTGACCGAATGAGATTTTGGGATACATGACATGAATGAATGATGAATGACAGATGACAAAAACAACTTATATGAATGGATATGGAATGGAAGGAAGAACGAAAAAGAGAGGGGTTCTTGAACGAAATATTTTTGTTTCTGCATTGTTTCATATATTTTTAAATGGCTAACATACATAATGAAAAGTAAGATTTTTTTTTTAGAAATACTTATGATTAGCCAACTCACGCAAATTAACTTGGCTGAAAAGAGTTCTCTCTGTTCCGTGTTTTCTATTCTGTGGTTCCGTGGCTGAAAATATACCAACCATAGACAATAGTGAGAAAGAATATAAATTAATGCAATGGATAGTATTTACATAATATATCGATAAAAAATAAAATAAAATGTAAATAAATAATTAAAAATGCCCAAGGGGTAATTTTCTAAAAGCTTTCTAACCTTCTATTATAACACTGTTATATTTATTACTGATATTATGAACACTCTTTATGTATATGTGAACACTGCTCTGCTACTGCTACTGCCATCTAGTGTACAATACAATTACTTGTTACAAGAGCCATCTATCGACTATCATAATAATATTTTCACTCTTGACATAGTTTAATAGTTCCGAGTAAACAAACATAGATGGCAGTATATTCATTTTGTGCCTTGGTCTCTGTCTACGCTTGGTATCCTCCGATGCCAGTTTGGAGATACGTTAACTTTTATATTTTAGTGACAGTAAAATATACACATACTATACCTTCCTCTGTCGAAGGACCGGTGGCCGTTGGAGCAGACGAGTCCTACGGTGGCGACCGCTTGAAGGCAAACGGAAGATAGGACGCCGCCTAGCCAGATGGACTGACGACCTGAAAAAGGTGGTTGGGATGGACAGGCGGAGGATCGGGTGAAATGGCGTACATTGGGAGAGGCCTATGTCCAGCAGTGGACTGCGGTGGGCTAATCGATTGATAATCTTCCGGGGATGAAGGCATGCAATTATATTTATGTGGATGTTTGTATATCTAAACCTGTACTCTTGCAATTATAGACATTAAAGACGTGTATCCCTTATGTACCTACGTTGTACGAATCGTGAGCTGACACTGAACAATAAAGATTATCGTTGAATGTGTCGAAGTCCCACGTCATGTTACATTGAGTAGTTCCTTATCCGTGCTGCACAGGGGCCCAAGTTGGTTCCGTAGTTGTTGTGAATGGATATTGGGTTAACCATACGAGTTGGTATTTATCCCAAGTCGCACAGCACATCTCGACAAACTTTATCGAAGTGTGCTATTTTACTAAGTAGGTATGTACTATCAAAGTATTCATTGTCAAACTTACCTACTACATTATGTATGATAGACCAAATTTTGCTGGCATTTTTTGGCAGGTAAGTAGGTATATAAATAAGTACTTATTAAAAATATACGAAAGGCTATAAACGCCCGACTGTAGCGGGTTGCAGCGGGTTCGATTCCCTAGTGCCTGTAATTTCTGTTGAGAGTCAGATGTTTGAGCTTAGAGATTAGCGACTGCCATCTGATCTCCATAACCCAAAGGCAGGAAGCATTGCAGTTAGACAAGTTGTTAGACTTTTTTAGGGCTCCAACTACCCGTAATGGGCTCCAACTGCCAAACTGCTAAACTTACTGCTAAAAATTAGGTATTGTATATATTTTTTTATACCACTTAGGTGGCAGACAAGTACACGACCCACCTGATGGAAAGTGGTTACCGCGGCCTATGGACGTATGCAACGCCAAGGGCGTTACACTCGTGCTGCCTACCCTGAAGAAACCTTCTAAAGCCCCTCTTGAAGAACCCCATATTGTAGTCGCTTGGGAAAACCACGGCAGAGAGTTCATTCCACAGCTTGAGCGTGCGTGAGATGAAGTTCCTTTCATACCGCACGGTGTGCACTCTTTTCGGATGCAATGTATGGGGATGAATTCCCTGCCTATGGTGAGCGGTGCGATGATAGAATGTAGCTGTGGGCATCATGTCAAATAATTCATCTGAGCACAAACCATTATATAGGCGGCAGAAAACATACAGTGAGGCAAAGTCCCTCCTGAGGCTGAGAGGTTCCACATCGCCTGCGAGTATGTGACTGTCGACGAGCCTCAACGTAGTCTTTGCACCGAGTCGTAAGGGTTCAGCTGGCGTCCGGCAAAAAGATGACAGCAGTACTCCATGTGGGGTCGAACCTGCGCCTTATAAAGAAGGAGTCGCTGCCCCGCAGTGAAGTACTGCTTCGCCCTGTTGAGATCTCCAAGTTTCTTTGATGCCAGCTTGACCTTGTCCTACGGTACTGGACGTCACTTGAAATGTCGACGCCTAGGATTCCGATACTCGGGGCAATGGTAACTATGGTAAGCCGTGTGCCCAGGAATTGCGGCGCTACAATAAATGGAGTTTTCTTAGCGGTGAGTACACATACTTGTGTCTTGGTGGGGTTGAACTGGACCAGGTTTAGTCGACCCCAATCGGATACTCCCGAGAGAGTAGTCTCGATTTCAGACACAAGTTGTTCGCGAGTCCCCTCCACCTCGGACTGGGGGATGTTTGCACGGCCCGTGTAACATGCGTCTCCAGTACTATATATATATGCATTTATTGATCGGATATTTTGGCGGTTTCATTCCAGTGGCAGTTCGTTCGACTATGAACTTAAAAAAAGAAAAATATGTTAGGTACCTGCACAAGTTTTTAGAAAGAAACAGTAACAACCGCTATACTGTCAAGTAGAGATTTTGCAAAAGATCATTATTCGGTGAATAAGGATAAGTGAAAGTGTTCTTCTTGTTATCCTATACTGCCTAAGTAGCGAAGCCTCCAGCCTTCATAAGCAAGTAACTTGAGCTTGCCACCTCTACATCTCGTGCCTACATCAGTTTGTGATCGTTCTCAGGAAGCTCTTGGTGCCGGTAAAAAGAACGTTTTTTTTGTTACGTTTTCTAGGCTCAAATTAACTGCCATTTACACACGTATCTCGTTATTAATGGCAACCAATTTATATACTAATTAAAAGCTGTCTTTCAAATGTCTAAAAAATAAAAATAGTAAAGCATTTTTCTAATTTATAGATAGCGAGAATTGGCCTCAGCCGGCTGGACATTATTCCAAATTACCTGATATTGGCCGGTTCTGGTTAGAAGGTTTATGTAATTACTTTTTGGATAGCTTTTGCTTAATCGATTGATAGTAAACTGCTCTGATTTGAGTAATTATTTGATATTTATACGTGTTTTATGTGCGCTAATGGTGCGCCCCGCGGCCCCGGGCGCGGTGCGGCGGGCGGCCCGGTGACTCGGAAGCTCGTAAAACTTTACAGCCAGTCGATATCGGGATGCTCAACCGTTTTTGTTTGGAACAGTAAAATTGAATGTTGTACAATAAGTTCACCAACGTGGCTCTAGACTTGATTTTGACTCGTTCAGTTCATGAATCCTGATTACCTACCAATACCTACTCGTAATATTGAGTATCGAAGGTGTTATTATAATTAATAACCTGCCCTGCCTTATGGTGTAAACCCGCAGGGGAAAAAGGGAGAGATCTAATGCCATTTCATCTCCAATGTCATAAATATAATTACCGTGACCGTACTTTGACTAACTTTTGTATATATATACTAATCAACATGATCCCATTCCGTTCTCTAGAGAGCTCATGAGGAATTCAGCTACATTAAACTTTCCCGACTTTTAATACTAATTTAGATAGGTATTTCGTTTTAATTTGAATGTACAATTATTTACCATTAAGATTTGAATCAATTATTAAGTCATAATGTTGGTCTGTTTGTTTGCAGATAAGTGTGCGTTATGTTTGTAAATTTCACCTAAAATAATTATATATTCAAATAAGTTTTAATGAAAAACCTGTTGATTCAAGCGTCTACGGGTTTGAGTAGGTATGTATTTACCTACTTAGTTGGCAGGTAGGCACGGACACTCTCGTGTTTGTGAGTTATTAAAATTAATATTCAACACTGAGAGTATAAAATAAATAAGGTCGTGTGTACCGTGCTGTTTGGTTTTCAGACCTAAATTCATTATTTAACATGTAAGATTGTTTTACCGCCATCACCAAAATTAATCAAAAACTATTCACAACAAAAAGGTTCCTCAAATTGGTTTAGTAGTTAAGTGATTAGGAGAATATGTTCTAGTACTTTTGTGTAAAGTGAAACACCGCTGGTTCGCTAATCATTTATATTTAAGTGTGTTTCGTCACAGATGTGGTGGTTAGTAGGTGCTACACTTCAACAAACTAATTATGCAATGAGTAGGTAACCCTATAGAGATGGATTTAGGTAGGTACCACATAGGCTGCTTAGCCCGGTTCCTATAGTTTAAGGCTATAGGATCAGTGTTGTAAAATTTAACAACTCGGGTTCATATAAATAACGATATTCCACTGATAAGTAAACACACAGAATATTTGCGCACATACCTTATATTGGCAGTGTTAGGTTTCGCCGAACGTGTGCGCCATTACCATACGATCCGCCGCGTATTATTGCCAAAGTGCGTCGAATTGGGCACAACGTGCGGCGGTATTATGATCAGCTTACTTTATTTGTTAAGCGATATCGGTTCCCCGATCAGGCACGTGACGTCACTGTACGGGTAGGGTCGAACCCGAACCACATCCCGCGTAGAAATATGTTAATGCGAAAGTGTCGCCCCAGATTGCTATGACATTGCCATTAAAAAAAGAAAAAGGATCCCTCTGAAATGTGGTGAGAATGTCGGACGGGATTTCACTCAACTGGCTGTAGATATAAGTTATACATTCCTACATATATCTGGTCTCTGCCTAACCCATATGCCGAAGACTTTCTTCTAAAAAGTAGGACTCTAAAGTTTTTCCAGCGATTTGGATTTTCTTACTAAGTTCACATTAATATAATAGTTATCGAAAATTCAGGGCGCCTCGAAAATTCGATTGTGCCATATCTCATCTTTGGCTCCAGTGACACGCAGCTCAACAAATATACCCGTAAGTCCATGTGATACAGTAAATAAGGAGCTAATATTGTTAATAGACGGAAAGTTGTGTGTCGAAAGTGTGGCTCTCGAGAGTCTCGAGCGACTGAGTGCTCGTATTTTGTGCAGAGGCGAGTAGTTGCGGTGTGCCGCAATTCTCGCCGACCGCCCGTGGGATCCGTTTAATAAATGCCGACATAATCCGAGCAGAGAGGAGTAGGGCAACAACAATCTGTTTCACAATAACATATTTAGGTGCTCTCTCCTCCGAGGTGGCGCCGCGCTGAATTGATGGCGGGATTTGTTGTACCTTATGTTACATTGTTATATCCCCTTCGGCCAGTTTAGGTAACTGCGTACACGCTGTATTATAGAAGTATTTTTGAAATAATGTTTTAAGCTATTTACGGAGGTACCAAAATTAAAATACCAAAAACTGCTCTTTTTCTGCATAAGTTTTTCATCAATACTAGGTACAGTAATAATTTTAACTTCGATTTAAATGAATAATTAAAAAATAAGGATGCCAATACGAAGGTTTGCATAGCATTCTCACTGATAAAACGATAATTCAGAAGTTTATGTACGTATTTAACTGCCGACTGTACAGCCCGGCTGAGTTTAAATATTAGCGCCGGAATGTGTTCCACTTGTGTCACACTTGTATTTGAAAAGTGTTAATGCCACGGGCCAGGCTGAGCTGTTCCCTTGTGTGTACGGCATAGTTCCACTGTGTTAGGTCGGTAGGTCAGCCATCTTGTTTATTTTATAGAAACCTAAGTAGAAGGATGACACAGTGGTTAAATTCTACTTAGACTGATGTACAATCGTCATGAGTTCGATCGATGTTCACTTAGCATAAATGTTATTGTAATCTACAAATGTCTTGATGATGCGAAGTTATTATGTTGCCTTGATCGTAATTGCCTCTATGATCCTAGAGTGAGCCCGTCCCCACATTATTCTACTGTGTTGTACCTACAGTTTGAAAATAAAAGTTATACTTATATAGTTTTAAACCTCTATGTATTTATTCAACAAATAATGTATCAGTACCTACAGATTGTACCATTTTTTTTTTATTTAATTTTTGGTAAAGTAGGATTTTTAATCTCAGTCAGTAAAATGACAAGTGCAGCTGTCACTGATACAAAAAAGGGTGACCCGCTACAATAGTGATATGTTCGACAATCAATAGATTTAGACATTTCAGTCATACTTTATTTTATGATGAATGAAAGCATTTTTTTATTGTAATTATGTAATAGGTATGTATTAAATAATATTATTGGAGAAATATGGACCTTACCAGCATATTAAAATTACATTATTATAGCTGGGACAAAAATTTAAAAGGATTCAAGTAGTTTTATACGTTTTCATTCACTACGGTTGCTATTGATTCCGACTCCAATTCTGAATCTCTGTTATTCAGAATCGAAATCAGTTACATCTCGTCGCTCACATGACTAACTGTCCTATCTCATTTTTGCCCGTTTCTCAAAACAAGCGTTTTTCATTTAGAAGATTTCAAACTTCGATTTTATTTTAATTATACTGACTCAATCAAAATTAATTTGAATACATATATATAGAGTTAATCTTGTACTTTCATCGTACGTATTCAGTTTTTACTTGTTTTTGATGTATATATTTATTTTCATTTTTCAAAACAGATAGGAGACTTTGTGAAAACGTTGTTTTTCAATATTTATTACATTTTTATAGATACGACCCTATGATTTACACTAGGTATGAAAAATTAAACACTCAAATGATCATTTAACTAAAGTTTTATTAGAAAATTATAAATGTTTAAGGGTATCACGACATTACTTATGTATTATAATCACAGATCTTGGAATATCTAACGTTTTCAACTTTAACTTAAAATACGTAATAAAAGCCTACATACATTTATAGTCCCATTACTAATCACAACAAATTTCTTAAGCTAAAAATCACAGGCAATTGCAGTGGAATGTTTATCTTTAAATCTAAATATTTTAATTATGTAAAGTAGGAGTACCAAAAAAGGTATCTATTAAATAAATGAGTAGCTTAAACATTTGACAATTATTATTAACTAATCAGTCTCACTTTGAGATTATAATAAGAAAGTGAAGTACTTAATATAATCAAATCACAACTTCACATAATTAAGTATGACTTTGGTAAGTATTTAGCACTATCAATATGTACTTACTTGCTTACTCATAAAATCTAATTAGAATTTACATCAACAAAATTTTAATAACAAAAAGTCTCACTTTAAGATCATAATAAGTATTTGAGTATTATTATAGCCTATAATTATTATCGTAATTAAATTACAACTTCAAGCAACTTATTGAATGAAATTTCCGCCATATTCCTCCAATCAACATTTTCATTCTTGTCATCTTTTCGGATAGAAAGGAGGCGCAAATCTTGTGACAATTTCTTGAAATTCAAAAAGTCGTGATAGTTCAAAGCTGCAACTTTGTAAGGCTGTCGTCTTCGAGCCAATTTTATAATAGGGATCAATTGGGAGGGTAAGAAAATGTCACCACTTTTTTTTATTGCATAATCTATGGCACTGTGAGCAGAGTCGCCTTCATTTTGACCGTGGCAAGGAACAGAGATGCTTAAAATGATGTCCTCAATGGAATCAAAATTGTTTACCATGTACAGAAGAGCAGATGCTACTACAGAATTTTTGTTTTGGTCACTGCAGCCATCTGCAAACAAATAAACTTTCTTAATACCATCTTCATCGCATTTTTTCAGGAACAAATATAGAGCAGTAGCAATTTCTGAAACACCTCTTTTACTTTGGTCTTCGTGCCACGTATAACAATAGCAGTCATGTGAAACCACATCATAAATCGTAAAATTGTATACTGATAATCTTCGCTTATAAAACACAGCACTTTCACTGCTAATGGGTAAACTTATGACTTGCTGCATGTCAAATGTAGCACAAACTGTAGACGATGAATTTTTTTGAGCTTCTTCTTTACGTTCTGAATGTTTATTGCGGAATGACTGCTTTTGTTCTATATGGGTAGCGTACTTGTCCTGTAAATTGCGTTTGACTTCTTCACTTCCTTGACGGTATGTAGAGCAGATACTGCATTGATCTTTCTTGGGCCGATGGAAGGACAAATTTTTAGATTTAAATATTTTCCTGTAGAGGGAAATGCTAGGTTTTGGTTCATCATTTAGCTCTTCAACTAGCATGCAGTGCATTTTTCTTATGCTCAGTTCTGAATTCAAATATTCGCGCGTAGTGTTTGCACGGCAATAATGTGACTCAACCCCGGGAAAACGTTGTAGTGCTCTTCAACAATTGTTTTAACACGATCATCTTTTTCAATATTAGTCAGTTTGCGTCCCCCACGCATATCCTTCTCCAATGTTCCAAAGTTTGATAATTTTTTAAGACTGTTTTAACAATAGACCCAATAGCCAGAGTATTCAAAAAAAGTTCTACATACTTTTTTCTTATCGCCCCCGTCGTCATTTAAATAGTAATATATAGTGTATTGTCTTCTAGATTCAGGACCTGCTGTTTTTTGTTTGGTATTTACTTGTTCAACGTGTCGTGCAATGAATTCTCTTTGTGATGTTAGGTTTCCTAAAGCCCAATAAGACTCAAATATTTTCTGACGATGATCTTCATTAAAAATGTGACAGTAGCGATTGAATCTCATACAATTATGCATGTTACAGGACGGTCCTAATTATCGTTCAGGTATAACCTTTTTTAATACTTGTGTAGTATATTCCTTTCCTAAATCTTTATTTGTTTTAGTAATTTTTCTCTTGTCACACGTCGTCTTTCTTCTATCCATTTCTCTTGGTGAGCCTTCAATTACAAAATCTTCTGGTATGGGCCTTTGCAAAGTAAAACTAGAATCATGGCCAGATGGTAAAATATGATGTGGCTGTTTATGATTGTCACAGTTAGAATCGTATTGAAAATGGTGCCAACATAACAAAATTAAACACCTTACACATGCGCTAAACACTTCCTCATGACATCCATTTACTTCACAACAATTTTTAACATCATGTTCTTCTTCAAAGTTTGGAATAGGAATCGTATGTGCGTCATTATTTGCACTTGTTTTTTCATTAGCACGTTCCTCATCTATATTCTATCTATATTCTATCGCAATGTCAACAGCGTTAGCTAATATGCTTTCAGAGCAATCTGTTTTATCACTTGACGTAGAATGTGGCCTGGAATTGACATTTTGTTGAACTGTTGACTCGTCTGCCATGTTCATTATTATTGTGTCGTCAGTGGCGTTTCCTATATTATCGGCGCAAACTGTTACATCACTTGAAATAGAAGCCCTGCTAATGGTCATTGCACTTTGTTCAATGAATGTTTCGTCAATATCCATTGTGACTGTTTTGAGTCTGTTGTTTGGCACATTCTGAATACTCACGGGGGTAATCTGGACTTCTTCAAGATTATCTTCGTCATAACGGGTAAAATCACTCAAATTCCATAGTTTTCGTACTTTCTTAGGTTCAGGATTATAATCTGCGTCATTAGAATCATCTGAATCATAAAATGGGTCGTCATCCTTCGATATCATTTTGGTCGATGCGATATTTGCTAGTATTTCATCAGAAGAAGACGCTGCGTCATTGTCTGTGTACAGTTTCTATACTGAAAAATTGTGTTCGGTCATTATAATGACTCCATAATACCATTTTCGTTTAAATAACATTTTGACTGGAGCTCCAATACGCATTTTGTCACCCTTTCGCATACATTTTAGTTCTTTCGTTGACACGCAATTTTCAGTCCCATCTCGCCACCTAACGATTACATCCATTTTCGGTTATTAATTTAGGTATTTTTATTATTAAGCCGCGGCGCGGGCGGCGCGGCTGTAATGGCGTGATTATAACACGACAATATAATGCATAGGTTTCAACAAAATCGTATCTTAGTTACTTTTCTTAGTCTTAGTTATTTTGTGAAATCCACTAAAAATCCTATCTGACTTAGGACATAAATATTTTAACAAAATGACAGCTTTGATTTTGACTAAAAACCCTAAACGAGTTACAACACTTAGTGATATTTTTTTCCGAATTATTTTTAGATACGAAAGCTAGATAAATGTCAAATCTTGAGAATTAAAGATCACACAGATACGGGAGTTAGAGGAAATCATAGAGGACGACTACACGATGTTAGTAATAGTTCTAACTGAAATCGTCAAAAAAATGAGATAGGACAGTTAGTCATGCGAGCGACGATCTATGATGACTGAATCCACACATTCATCTACGAGTACGACGTGGTCGAGGTGACACATTTTGTCTTTAGCTTTTGGCATTGGCATGGCATGGTTGATGCACTGTCTCCAATTTTCAAGAGTCACTTCGTTCAGGCCTTCTTCAAATATTTGTTTACCTCTTTTATCTTAAAAGTTTAATTATTCCTGGCGACGTACCTCTTTGCTTGAGCGCTCGCTTTGACTGCAGTCTTCCGATGACGCAAAGTCATATAGGCGGCTCAACAGACAAATTTCCAAATCTCTGCGACACGATATACGTCTCTTTAACACTAAACATATTAAAGAGAATCGAGTGGAACAATGGCTTCAAAGTGTTCGCAAGAAATTTGTCTATTGGGCAAAGCCAGTTGACTAAACTGAAGAGAGAAGATGGCAAGTATAGCATCGACCAAGGATGAGGTTTTGAAGGAGATCGAAAGGTTCTATGGACAGTTATACACTTCGGTAACTAATCCTGTTGGCAGCATGGCGACCGATCCAAGAGCCAAGTTGACCCGACACTTCACCCAGGATATCCCGGACATCAGCCTGTACGAGATTAGAATGGCCCTGAATCAGCACAAGAACAACAAGGCGCCGGGTGACGACGGAATCACTACAGAGCTTCTGAAAGCGGGTGGAATACCGGTACTTAAAGGCCTTCAGAAGCTCTTTAACACTGTCGTCCTCGAGGGCATAACGCCAGAAGCGTGGAACAGAGGCGTGGTGGTGCTGTTCTTTAAGAAAGGTGACAATACCTTACTGAGGAACTACAGACCCATCTCGCTTCTGAGCCATGCTTACAAGCTGTTTTCAAGGGTCATTACGAACCGTCTCGAGCGCAGGCTTGATGACTTCCAGCCTTCCGAACAAGCCGGTTTCCGAAGAGGCTACAGTACCATAGACCACATTCATACGCTACGGTATATTATACAGAAGACCGAAGAGTATAATTTGCCACTTTGATTAGCGTTTGTGGACTATGAGAAAGCTTTTGATTCGGTCGAGACATGGGCTGTGCTTGAGTCTCTCCAGCGGTGCCGTATTGACTATCGGTTCATCGAAGTGGTGAAGTGTTTGTATAATAACGCCACTATATCGGTCCGAGTACAGGAACGGAGTTCGAGGGCGATCCCTTTGAAAAGAGGCGTAAGACAGGGAGACGTGATATCTCCGAAACTGTTTACGGCCACTTTGAAGAACGCCTTCGAGCTCCTGGAATGGAAAGGATTCGGCATCAATATTAATGCCGAATACATCACTCACCTCTGGTTTGCAGACAATATTGTAGTCATGGCAGAATCGATGGAAGACCTCAACACGATGCTCGAAGGCCTCAACCGAGTTTCTCAACAGGTCGGTCTTAAAATGAACATGGACCAGACAAAGGTAATGTGTAATGCCCATGTTGTACCCACCCCAATATCTATTGAGAGCTCGGTTCTTGAAGTTGTTGACTCGTACGTTTACCTAGGACAAGTAGTCCAGTTAGGTAGGTCCAACTTCAAGAAAGAGGTCAGTCGCCGAATCCAACTCGGCTAGACAGCTTTCGAAAAATTGCGTAATGTCTTCTCGTCCAACATACCTCAGTGCCTAAAGTCGAAAGTTTTCGACCAGTGTGTTTACCAGTGATGACCTATGGCACTGAAACGTGGTTCCTCACTGTTGACCTTATGAGTAAGCTATAGAGAGGGCTATGCTCGGAGTCTTTCTGCGAGATCGATTCAGAAATGAGGAGATCCGTAGAAGAACCAAGGTTACCCACATAGCCCAGCGGATTAGAAACTTGAAATGGCAGTGGGCAGGGCACATAGCACGGAGGACTGATGACCGATGGAGTTGAAAAGTTCTCGAGTGGAGGCCACGTGTCGGCAAGCACAGCGTAGGACGTCCAACCCCAAGCTGGACTGACGATCTCATTAAGGCCGCGGGAATGCGCTGGATGCGAGCCGCTTCCGACCGGTCTTATTGGAGATCTATAGGGGCCTATGTCCAGTAGTGGACTTCCTATGGCTGAAATGATGATGACGATGATGATGATGATGAATATTGCAGTTTAACGCGGAGTCTCGCTGAAAAAATGAATGTTCAGACGGGACTCGAACCCGCAATCTTCCCCTTACAAGGCAAACGCTTTGACTACTCAGCCACCGAGCACCCGACTTAGACATTCGAAATTTTCAGCCATAACCATCTCGTGGTGATGGTAGGAGTCAAGAATGATTGTAACATCATTCATTGTTTCCGATAATTCGTAAGAATGTCGGTAGGTGGTTTTATGTAATATTTAATTACTTACCATGTATGTTTTCTGTTTAATTACCGTAAATTATATATTTATATATATATGTATAAACGCAGTTTGATATTGAATAAAAAAATATAATCTCAACTAACTTTTAATTGTAAAACTCGATTCAACCACATCACTATTTATTTGAGACAAAAAACGTTCGCTCCGTCCCACTTCGACCACATCTCAAATCGTCTACTTCCCAAAATGTCCACATCTCAAGTCGTCCATTTCCCAAGTTGACCACATCTCAAATCGTCCACTTCCCAAATTGACAACATCTCAAACTGTCCACATCTCAAATTGACCACTTCTCAAAAATGACCACATTTTTTATAAAACGCTAAAGTCCTGTCAACGAAGCTGTTTATGGAGTGGGAGGGTGGGGGGAGCGGTACTGAGTAGCCATACATATTGAACTCGGTACTAAGGATTCAGGCGCTCACGTTTTTTAATATATGGCGGGGGAGGGGGGGGGGGGGGGGGAGGGGGGCAGTGGGGGGCTGTACTGAGTAGCCATACACATTAAACTCGGTATTAAGGATTCAGGGCTGTCTCACGTTTTTAATATATGGCGGGAGGAGGGGAGGGGGGGGGGGGAAGATAGCAGACATGAATTTTCCAACAAAGTCAATATGGGTATCGTTTTCGGGGTTTTAGCTGATCACGAATATAACACCCATTTAGCGATCCAAGATGGCGGACATGAATTTTCCAACAAAGTCAATATGGGTGGCGTTTTCGGGGTTTTAGGGGATGCTGATCACGAATATATCACCCATTTTGCGATCCAAGATGGCGGACATGAATTTTCCAACAAAGTCAATATGGGTATCGTTTTCGGGGTTTTAGGGGATGCTGATCACGAATATATCACCCATTTAGCGATCCGAGATGGCGGGACATGAATTTTCCAACAAAGTCAATATGGGTATCGTTTTCGGGGTTTTAGGGGATGCTGATCACGAATATATCACCCATTTAGCGATCCGAGATGGCGGACATGAATTTTCCAACAAAGTCAATATGGGTATCGTTTTCGGGGTTTTAGGGGATGCTGATCACGAATATATCACCCATTTAGCGATCCAAGATGGCGGACATGAATTTTCCAACAAAGTCAATATGGGTATCGCTTTCGGGGTTTTTGGGGTCGCTGATTACGAATATATCATCCGTTCAGCGATCCAAAATGGCGGACTCGTAATTTTCCCTAAAATCGATATGGTTATCGCTTTCAGGTTTTTTGGGGTCGCTGATTACGAATATATCATCCATTTAGCGATCCAAGATGGCAGACACGATTTTTTTACTAAAATCGATATGGGGATCGCTTTCAGGGTTTTTGGGGTCGCTAATTACAAATATATCATCTATTTAGCAATCCAAGATGGCACATTAGTTCACCGCGTTTGATGTTTGCGGAAATGCCGCCTTTTGCAGTTTTGTCAGGGTTGTCACTTCAGTTTTTATTTAAAATTTATTTTTCTGTAATATTTTATTTATAACCAATAATACATTTTGATCTCTTTGTTCTGTTAAGGCACATCAACTCGCACTAATATAATTACTAGCTGATGCCCGCGGCTCCGCTCGCATGAGTAGCATGGATGTCGGCTATTGCGACTTTTGGTTATATTTCCAGTTCTACTCAACCAATTATGATCAAGCAAACGTAATATTCTAAGTCTGAGTTTTTCGATTTCGATTTGAATATTGATTCGGGTTCGGATTCAGATTCGGATTCGAATTCGAGTTCGAATTTCGATGAAATTTTCCGCTAATCGCCGGGATCGCTAAATTGATAATATATTCGTAATTAGCGACCCGAAAAACCCTGAACACGATACCCATATCGATTTTAGTGAAAAATTTCAAGTCCGCCATCTTGGATCGCCAAACAGATAATATATTCGCAATCAGCGACCCCAAAAACCCTGAAAACGATACCCATATCGATTTTAGTGAAAATTTCTAGTCCGCCATCTTGGATCGCTAAATGGATGATATATTCGTAATCAGCGACCCCAAAAACCCTGAAAGCGATACCCATATCGATTTTAGTGAATATGTCGAGTCCGCCATCTTGGATCGCGAAATGGATGATATAATCACGAACAGCGCCCCCAAAAACCCAGAAAGCGATACCCATATCGATTTTAGTGAAAATTTCTAGTCCGCCATCTTGGATCGCTAAATGGATGATATATTCGCAATCGGCGACCCCTAAAATCCTGAAAACGATACCCATATCAATTTTTGAGAAAATTTCGTGTCCACCATGTTGGATCGCAAAATGGGTAATAAATTCGTGATCAGCATCCCCTAAAACCCCGAAGACGATACCCATATTGACTTTGTTGGAAAATTCATGTCCGCCATCTTGGATCGCAAAATAGGTGATATATTCGTGATCAGCATCCCCTAAAACCCCGAAAACGATACCTATATTGACTTTGTTGGAAAATTCATGTCCGCCATCTTGGATCGCAAAATGGGTGATATATTCGTGATCAGCATCCCCTAAAACCCCGAAAATGATACCCATATTGACTTTGTTGGAAAATTCATGTCTGCCATCGCTTTCACGCCTACCACTGAACCGATTTTGATGAAATTTGGTATAGGGGTAGATTAGACCATGAGAAAAGGACATAGGCTATGTTTGGTCGCGGTAACCGACATGCACGCGAGTGGAGCCGCGGGCAGAAGCTAGTAAATAATAATGATCATAAAATTCCTACTTGCGATAAATTAGTGCAATTTGTAAATTGTGATATTTATTCCGAACGTAACCCTATTCCTAACCCTAACCCTGACCCGATATCTCGTTCCTATCAAAACCTGAATTGCGCATATTTCTGTTACTTTTAATAGTCGAAGTGCGGTAATTCCAACTTCTGTAGGTTAGGTTAGGTTAGAACTGTGACCACAACGCACGAGCTGAGCAAGCGAAGCGAGCGTGCCGCGGCAGTGGCCGGCGATGTGCCAGATCTGCGCAATTCGGGTTATGATAGGAACGAGACGTCGGGTCAGGTTAGGAAGAGGGTTACGTTTGGAACAAATTTTCAAGTTTCTAACCTAACCCGCGACCGGGTCATGTTTTCGGGTCAGGTTCGGAATAAACGCTGTTCTGTTAAACCCGATCATTCGCTTAAAAAATAATAGTGCTTCTACTCGCAAACCGCAACCCGATGGCGCGCCACGATATCAAACCTACGTCGGTACAGTCGGCAGCGCGGCCACAGGTGCACTACCCGTTTATAAATGTATCTGTACCAATGTGGTGCATCAACATTTATTTAAATGTGCGGATTTTATGAAGATGGAGCCGATCGATCGATATCAGGTGGTCAAGGATATTAAGGCTAGGCTTAAATTGTCTTAGTGTCAAACAGAGAGGTTCGGTTTGCCAGTCGGATGCTGGTTGTCGAGTCTGTAAATCTGTAAACATCACACTTTATGACAATTTAATCGGGAATCGAACCGTGCATCACGAGAGCGCGCGGTTGCTCATTCGTCCATTGAGCTGAGGCGCGAAGGATAGCTGTGTAGCACGCCTGCAGCCGCCGCCGGCCTCCGCGGCCGCTGACGTAGCACTTTGTTCCACGTCCGTAGCCGCTTCGCCCCGACACGCCCGCGCCTCTGCCTCGCAAGCTTCTCCGCGCACGTAGACATGCCGCAATGTACCGCGTCTACTACCGTTCTCCTCGCTACTGCTAAAGTTGTAGCGTGCGATGATCGCGGTAATAGACCACTCATACGAGTTTTATTAGACTCTGCCTCTCAAAGTGACTTCATTACAGCTCGCGAATGTTGTGAACGTTTGGGGTATGAGCAGAGTAATATTCGGTGCACTAAAGTGAGGGCTTTCGGTGACTCGGAAAAGGCAGTTAACGGCTCGGTTCCATTTGAAATTTCGTCGCGATTTAATTCAAATATTAAGTTTGACATAGCGCTTTGGTAGTGAACCGAATAACTAATAACTTACCTACCGCGCTTGTAAACAAATCCGCCCTGCCACAGTTCAATAGAATACAGTTGGCAGATGCTACTTTCGCTACTCCCAGTCAAATTGACGTTTTGCTAAGGACTTTGCTAAGGAAATTGAAAACTTAAAAATCAAGCGCCGTGTTCGCCGGCCTTCAACAAATTGAGACCGTTTCTACACAACGGGCTTATTTTAGTGGGCGGTCGCCTGGTCAATTCAGACCTAAGGTTTGCTCAGCGATACCCAATAATTCTGCCTCAAAAGGACCAAATAATTAATTTGATCATGACATTATTATCATAAAAGCACATGCATGCAGGACCTGAACTGCTCATGTCTTTGTTAAGACAAAATTATTGGATCCTGGCTGCCCGTAATACTTGTTTCCGCATGCGTCCGCGGTCGACTTATCCCCTTATGGCCGATCTACCCGATTGTCGTACGAAACAGGTAGTTAAAGCCTTTACTCATACGGGTTGTGTTTATGCGGGTCTCATAGCTTATACACCTATCCGTCGCCGCGGGGTTACAAGTTTAAAGGCTTATATATGTTTATTTACTTGTCTCACAACTCGCGCCGTGCATATAGAGGTCGCGACGGACCTTAGTACGCCTAGTTTCTTAGCTGCGCTAAAAAGATTTTTGTCTCGTCGCGGAGCCGTGCAGTGGCTCCATTCGGATAACGGAACCAATTTAGTAGAATTCTTACTTACGCGACTTGTATAAATTTTTGAACAATGACTTCCACCCTCATCTCGAAGATGAGTTGAGAGAAAGTCGAATTAAATGGAAATTCAATTGCCCAGCCTCTGGACACTTCGGTGGCTGTTGGGAGAATATGGTTAAGGTTATTAAAACTCACCTAATTAAGGTAATAGGGCAACAACTTCTTTCATACGACGAGTTGATTACCGTACTTACTCAGATTGAATGTTTATGAAATTCGCGTCCGCTTACTGTGCTGAGTTCTGACCCGTCGGAACCCACCGCTTTGACCCCTAGACATTTTCTATACACTGCACCATTGTATTCTCTACCGGGGGCGGCTGGAATTACTTCCACCGATGTTGGTCTGACTCATAGACACGCGCTTCTAGATATCATGGTTCAGTCCTAGGTGGAGGATAGATAGGAATAGATTGAGTACTTGCATAACCTGCAGACTAGGGAAAAATGGAACACGTATTCAGTACCCATTACACCTGGAACTATAGTCGTAGTTATCAATGATAATGCTTCCCCTCTGGCTTGGCTTTTGGCGGTAGTTGAAAGGGTTCACCCCGGTAAGGACGGCATTACGCGAGTGGTAACTGTCCGGACATCTAAGGGGACATATGCTCGTCCCGTAGAGCGTTTGTGTCCTTTGCCTACACAATAGTTATTAAAGATGTATCTACCTTATTCTCAGTTTAGTTTTAGTTAAATCTGAGGTACCTACTTCATCTTCTGCATTATTTTTTGTTTCGCTGAGTATCTCGACTCGGGCGCTTAAGCTAGAGCCCATTGGATATGATAAGCATTGAGCTTTCATTTTTTTTGTTATTTATTTTATGTATGTTTGAATGAATTTTTTATAGCATCTATTATGCTAACTGTTAAGTTCGAAAAACATTGGAAAAAATGAAATGCTCTAGTGAGACTCGAACTCACGAACTTTGTTTTTTTTTTTTTCGAATTTATGTATGTTTCTCGGGGGGGGGGGGGGGTAGTAATGGTAACGCCATTCTATATGAAAACCGAAGTAATTGATATTTACGATGCCAACCATTATCCTAACCAATCCCGAAATTTAATTGGTTCCTGCACGGTACGGCGGTACAAGTGGCGCCATATTGACGTTTCTGTGACGAGTGTGCTAAACGAACACTTCCCAAACCACCGCTGTGTTGAAAGGAGTCAAATCATTCTATTCCGCATTTTTACAAGACATAGGAGCATCGCCTTCTCCTGCTCTTTCGCATTCCCGCTGTTCAAAGTGGTGACGTGATATCGCGATTCGTGAGTGATACCAGAACTGTACAGACTTGTCGTGAGAGGAATGTCGGTGGTGGCACAGAATAGATAAGTGGTGGGCCTTTACCCGAGCGACTGTGAGCGCCATCCACGCGAGCGAGCAGTCACAGGTGAGTGCACGAACCATCCCAGTTCTAATCCGATACCTTGTAACTGGTGACATCGTGAATTTTGCTATCGAAGGGATTTAGGTATATCGCGCTACCATAAATAATTTAGTGTTATATATTATAATATATATAATAATAATCTCCTCCGACCGTTTTCGGTCATGGCGACCGCTGTCGACTCCTACGTTAAGTTTCGGCGTTCATGCGCCCTTATGTGGCTTACGTAGCCAATTTTTGCGGTGAATTTTCGCGCACAGTGCGAGCATGAAAGAACACCGTTGATATAATTGTAAGTTATGGCCGCTGGTGGTCGGGCTTTAAGTTCGTCACGCTTAGCGTCTAGCTCCAGTATGCGACGCTTCTCGAAATTGACAGTTTTTGTTTTGACCATATGTCGCCATTCTTGTCGCTGTGCTGCCAGATCCTCCCATTTCGAGGGCTCTATCTCGCATCTTTTTATATGTCTTTTCAGAACGTCTTTGTATCTGAGGAGTTGACCGCCCTGCTTTCGCTTGCCCTCCTTGAGCTCTGAGTAAAAGACGCGTTTCGCCACTTGATGCCCCGCCATCCGCGACACGTGTCCACACCACCGAAGTTGTCGCCGCATCAGGTAAGCTTCAATGCCACCAACATTGGCTCGTCGCAGCACTTCAGTGTTACGTACACGGTCAGACCAACTTATCTTCATGATACTTCTCAGACAATTCAGGTGGAATCGGTCTAGTGTACCAATATGGTGTCGGTACAAGCACCACGTCTCAGCGGAATAGAGTAGATTTGGCAGCACAATGGCCATGTATACGGACACTTTCGTTGTCAGTTTCAGATCATGAGAGCAGAAGACCTTGGAGTTGAGTTTGCCGAAAGCTGTCGCGGCAGCACTTATCCTACTGCTTATCTCTGAGTCCAAGTCGCACTTAGCTGTTACAGTGCTCCCCAGGTATCTAAACCTGTCAACCTGCTTCAGCACGTCGTCACCAATCTTTACGGATAGTGTCTCACGTCCATTAGTATCCAAGGATAGCACTTCCGTCTTTTTAACACTGATCTTAAGGCCATACTTGCAACAAGATTGGTGCAGGTCAGACATCAGCCTTTGCAGGCCCTCCGGGGATTCTGCCAAGAAGCAAAGATCGTCAGCGTACATAATTTCACTGATCATGTCGTATGACACTTTGGTATTTGCCTTAAATCTAGCGAGATTAAACAGTTTGCCGTCTGTGCGAAAGCGGATGCGTACACCTTCAAGAGAATTCTGTAAAACCTCCCTGACCACAACAGCGAAGTATAAAGCAAAGAGTGTGGGTGCGAGTACACAGCCTTGTTTTACCCCACAGGTGACGGGAAAGAAACTCGACTGTTCTCCTACCACTGTCACACAACACTCCATGTCATCATGCAGTAGTCTGAGAAGCTTTACAAATTTCTCTGTGCAACCCATTCTCTTAAGCACAAGCCATAGGGCTTCACGGGAACACTGTCAAAGGCCTTCTCGAGGTCAACGAAGCAAAGGTGCAACTTACGACCTTGTTCTCTACTTTTTTCCTGTAGTTGACGCACAGAGAATATGGCTTCACAGGTTCCCCGGTCAGGTCGGAAGCCAAACTGGGTCTCCGGCAGTAGTTGTTCAGAAAGTGTCCTAAGGCGGTTTAAAAGTATTCTGGCAAAGACTTTTCCCGGGACAGATAATAATGAAATAGTGTTATACATTCTACTTTTATGTACAATACAATACAACATTACAATAATTTATATTTAAAACATCATAAATATAATAAATATAAATATAATCATAAATATTTAGAACATCTGTGTCTGAACTAGATAAGTTAATAATATCTGTATTTCAGAAAACAGCCCATTTTAAAGTAGATTATTGGATTACCAAGTAAGACTACGTCAAGAGCGAAAATGAATCAGCAATATTAAATAATGAACAATATTATTATAAAATTAAAATAAGATAAATAAAATTCTTAAATAATTACAGTAAACATAATTTCCTATTATTATTTATCAACCAAATCATAGTTTAAGTAAAGAAAACCTGTACCTACATCCCACTTACTACGCTACGCTAGCTTGCAATAATTATATCATCTGTGGTAATAGTGAGATGTTAACACCGAGCTACACTCGGAATCTGTCCATCAAATCGAGGAGCTATCGTATTGCCAGCCGATACATATAAATCACGTTACTGACATTTAGACAACTCTGCGTGTGTATGATATGATTATTATGAATTAATGTTAAAGTTACGCCGACCTACCATTTAGCTTACCAGTTGCTTCAGGAGCCAGACGTCGTTAATGGTGCTCCATTGTCTGTGAATTTGTGCGACATTAGACCAAGGCAGCGTCCTAGCATTTTTTTCTTCAGCATTATGAGAGTTCTCAGTTGTTAAATTATGTCTAATTTATTCTAACTATACCTACCAGATGTTCGCTTCAATGACAAAGTTAAGAATATAACTTTACTTTGAACTGTTTCGTTAGCAGTCACTGTAAGTTCTCCAATAGAATTATTTATGGCGTTGAACTTTGTACGATAAGGGAAATGAACACACAACTTAATTGTCGCCAATCGTTTTAGGAGTTGGTATTCTGTTCTTTGACTTACACTTGTAGTAATTAACTCTCAGTTAGACTAAACACGTTAATGGCGGTGTAATCGCGTTAGCTTTGCTCTCTGCATAATTAAGTTGTCATGCCAACGCTCGAACTGGGCTAGTCAGTAATCTGATGATCATAGGTGCGTTGTGTATGTGCTTTATAGGGTTAATTGTTATAAACAACAGTCTCAACGTAGCGCCATGTCTCTCAGCGGAAGGGTTATTATGAGCATTTTGTAATACGCAAATCTATATTTTTTCAATTTCTGCCCAAGACGTGTAACTCGTTACAGGGACATTCTGTTAGTCGTGACTATCTAAAAGATATTCAATACAATGCTATAGTAGCACGAAAATGTGTTGAGATTTCTTTCCTGTGCTAGTACACCACAGTGCTGAATTACAACACTTCGCAAGCCTAACATTAAAACCGGGATCGAAGAGGCACCTGCTCTTGCTAAAGCTGTTCCGCTGCGCGTAAGATAAATAAATATATGTTCCACAACATTCTACACAACGCTATCTAGACCCATGGTAAGCTTTTATAGCTTGTGTTATGGTATCTAGAATGGGGATAAACATACTTAGATACTTTTTTTTGTAAATACATACATATTATACATAGAAACACCCAGACCAATGCAAATAGCCATATTCATGCATACAAATATTTGCACTGAGCGGGAATCGAACCCGCGCCTCCTGCGTAGCAGTCGCGTTCACTACCGCCACGCCACAGAGGCTGTAGTGTGTAAGAGGCGGGTAGTGTGCTTGTTTGACATTTCTCCAAACTTTTCTTTAAACTAATTCCTTTTCTATGTTTTGTTTATTATTGATTTATGTGTCAGATGAACAAAAGCACAAAAAATATATTTAACTGGATGAGGGTTGACGTTAATTATGTTCGTTTGTAGACAAGAGAGCTTTTGTTGCAAAATTTCGCGCTAATTTGATTTTCAAATGAGTTTTAATAAAACACCTGCTTCATTTTCGCTCATAAAATTTGTTATACCTAGCCAGTGTTCATTTTGTTACACAAGTATTAATATTCGTCACAGAAGAGTACGTGAGTAATGAAGTTCATAAGTAGTACGCTTAAAGCATTAAGCTTGTAATATATTGCTACATATTTTTTTAATCTAGTGATTGCGAGAACTTAACAATAAACAGTTTAATAACTTACTTATGTGCTTTGTGTTATAATTCCCTCGTACTTACAACTTATTACATGATATAAACCAATCTATATATATAAAAATGAACCCCTATTTCCCTTGGTCCCGAGATGGCGCCTGAACGGCTGAACCGATTTCGCTAATTCTTTTTTGTTGTGTTCGTTATTGTTAGGAGAAGGTTCTTATGAAAGAAAAATGAAGAAAATTGCGCGGAAAATTAGAAAATTTAAGATTACATAACCACCATATAGCTGATCCGATATACGCCATGTCTAAATTTTGAATTTGAAATACGTATTGGACAAAACTGTGTTTATTATTCTAATACTGCTGTATGATATTCTTCTATGTTATCTGACGTTTGATATAGAATTGACATAATGCGTGCAAATATCGTCAGAGGGTGATTAGTAGACATTCTTCTGAATTAACAAAGTGCCCGTTGCTTGGACCGCGAAAATATTTATGGTGGCTATTTTCTTATTTCGGTGGAAAAATTGATGGTTTATGGTAGTATGAACGCCCTTGAGCGTAGAGGTATATGGTTGTATGGGTCCCATAGGTATATAGGCTCCGTAGGTGTAGGTATGGGCCGCGGTGACCTATTAGTGTCGGGAGCTCCGTGGGCGTATGGGGCCCGAATCGAAATGCTTTCCGTTCTCAAAATAATTAGGAGAATTTGATACAGCTAATTGATTCTAATTTCTTAGGCGAAACGCAGTTTGCCGGGAGAGTTAGTAAGAAATAAAAAATGGTCATTCTGATCTGCGACTCCGCCTTAAAACACTAACAGGAACTAATGCACACATGCACATTCGTCGAGCATACTTACCATTAGGCGATCCACTTATCAACTGTCACTGATAAGCCGAGCTCTAAAGCTGCGATCCACAACAGTCAGCCGGATGCTGATATGCAGCTATCAAACCACGCCTGAGCGAGCACCGGCTACCTAGCACGATGGCTCGAGCCGATCCGCATTAATGTACAGGTTCGGTGTAGGTATCTGTTGTAGGCACATAGATCTCAAACAGAAAGGACTTAGTTAGGTAGTTAGACCTAAGAGAGGATGAGATATGGAGGTGTTGAAATTCCTCAGATTAGGTTACAACTTGAACTAAAAACTCGTTTCAGGGAGCTGTGACACCCCGAATGTGTTAATCTTTCTATCAAATGTTATTCATTTAAGACGATCCGTTCTTTCCTATGTTCACTCATGAACATAGCTGACGAAATATTATCGTAATATTCTTCGGTACATTGAGTTGTTGTATGAGTTTCGTAGACGTAGGTATTATTGCTTGGTCGCATATGTAAACTTGACAAGTTAACTTTCTCAAAACGGTTTCAAAGTAAGGAAAATCAAACAAAGGCCTTTGTTTGTTTGAGCAGACTTCATTTAATCACGTGTAGTTCTGACCACAGTATAGATATAGTCGAACTATAGCTTCAAACTTCGTTAATAATGTATCTGTGGCGACATCTGACTGCCCCTTTTGTAAACTCAACTAAACTTAACGAAATTCAATTTGTCTGAGCGTGGGTTACATTAAAATGCGATTTCACAGTGACGAGTCCCCCTGGTGCGCTGTGGGGACACAATCCGATCTTTTGTTTCAGTTAAGCTCTTTTATCTCCGATCTATGTATGCAGCGGCCACCAGCTGCAGTGCTGTATACATCGATGTCGCAATAGACTCGTGCCACAAGTACGATATCGACACCACTTGCACAACGTGAATACTAAACAACGTTATCAAGGTGCATCGAGCGCAGGGGGAATTAATTTGTGCGGGCTATTGTGCGCAGTTGCGTATATCAGGCTGGTTTTCATTTATATATTTCTGAAGACGCGCGCTGTGCCAACCCTTTACTATACCCCTCAGTGCCCACTGTTTTTATTACATGCGAAATTCCCGTATATACCCCCCTGCTGGAGCTGGTGTCCGGCAGTCATGTCGGACTCGAACTAACTAAATTGCACGCCGTCTGTGGCTCGTAGTGTAAAGCAGCCTAAGGGCCCCTGATCTAACATGTCTACGCTATACCTACGAGTTTTCTTGCAAATTCTTTTGTTCAGCCTCTGTCGTAAATTCCCCGGAGCTGTATTTATTACCCATATAAAAGTTAAGTAGATAGTACGAAATTATTACCTCTAAAATCTGAGCCAAGTGATGGTAATGCGTTCATTCATAAGGTAATCTTTTTTTGAAAGAATATTAGCAACTAAAAATAATAATATTCTCATTAACTCCTCCAGAAAAGCTAAATTGTTCGTATTAGGAATAGACTCGCAATGGTCAGTGTGGCCGAATCTGGGAGCATAAGGCAGCCTCTATTTCGGAAGGTTTCAAAGCAAATGTGTTAACCAGTTATTAGAAAAAAGTCTGGAAAAGTTATTTGATTTATAAAGCGTAGCACTTGTTAAGAATTTATTATTTATTTAGCAAAAGCCTGGCTAAGGGAGGCGGAGCCGCAGGCTGGCTTAATACCGTCGTGTAGAGGTAGGCGCCGAGAAGTCGCGCTGCGCCATAATCTGGGCGGACCGCCATCATTGCCGCCCCAGGTTTCTTTGTAATAAATTTGTTATTAATCCGGGTAAAACCATAATAATTCATTTTGCATAAATGTTTTTAGGTATAGTCAGTATCAAATATTAATTCTTTACTACATTTTTTAGCTTAGTGCCTAACTAAGCTAAAAAATGTAGTATAGAATTATTCAACGAATTGTATTAACATATTATACTCAGCGATAATGTAGCATTCTAATGGCAATTTTTTGCAATCGGTGCAAAGTTTATCGATTACTATCTAACAAACACGTCACACTAACAACACCTTCTAAAGTTGAGCCCGATTCACTATTATCTATTCTGTGCCGTTACAATACTTTGCTCAATTTAGATTTAAACAAAACAATTTAATGTCTCAACATTTATGTGATTCTCAAAGCACAAGGTTAATCTTATTCCATTTTCTGTTTGGGTATCATGAAAGGTTTTATGGGCAAAGCGCTCGGAAAGTTGAAATGTGTTTTTCAACTTTTGATGCTGTCTGTACATTAGTTAAGCCGATTTGATGTTTGTGAGTTACTTACTGCCGAGTTGAGTTGTGGCGTATCGTATTCGCTGAGTCTTAGCTAATATGAAAAAGAAAAAGTTTGATTGTATTTTATGCGTCCGTAGCTCTCACCCGGCTGCGGTAAAATTTTAGCAATTTATGTTATACTGGCTCTAGCGCCCAGGTTCTAGGCATTACTTAAAATTATTGAACCGTGTAAGTGATGTTGTATTCGGGTTCCAGAATACTTTTACGAAATTTACCAACACGAAGCCATGAGGGCTCAGCTAGTTGTCATCCTCTGAGCCTATTTGGGGTCGGCTTCCCAGTTCCAACTGCAGAGTGGATCAATATAATATAAAGCTCACAAGTTGTATAATCTCCCCGCTGACGAAGCGCTTACTGCCACTTCACAGGAGACCTGGGCTACAGGCGGATAGTGCACTTGACAAAGCTCCTAAGAAGGCACTACACGTACCGTCAGCAAAATAATCACATATTCTGTGCAATACGATAACAAAATAATGTGATAAGACGGAACTGGGCAAAATTTTCACCGGTAAGTAGTAGCCGTAGAGCAGGTAAACTTATATTACGTTGACATACAAACCATTTAATAATAATTATGAATATATGACATTAAAATGTATTGAGCACTATGAGCAATATTTTGTTATGAGCAGTATGACCTAATCTTGTGAGCGATATCTACTAACCATAATTTTAAGTCCTGATATTAACCATAACGACATTTAATTTTAATTTGTACGCCATGTATGTGGTAGGACATAGAGCACCTATATATTAGCTTAAGATCTCTGTAATCCACAATTTAATAAAAAAAAAAAATAACTTTACTTGATTCGTCTCACGGGTTTTGTCTCACACAAAGAAACCTTTTTTCGGCCTTGATTTTATTCTTGTTTCGTCTCGAAAATAATATTCTTGATATCATGCCATGCTTTCTTTTAGTGTTTAAAGGTCACCATCGAACGAGTATGGATGCTTATATACATAATAAAAGACAAAATAGCCTGTAGGCGGTCAGCGGTCAGCTCAAGTCTAAATAAATAAACAGATTTAATCATGTGGGACCAGTTCCCCTAAACGAGGTTTAAATAAATAATGAATTATGTATACTAGCTTTTTTGTTGTTAACTTGGAATGGAAAGGTATTGAGGTGGTAATTAAATTGAAAGGCCATGGTCACCTTACAAGGAAGCAATATACCTATCTAACCTAAGCTATGATATCAAAACCTCCTGGCTTCACCGGGGAATAAATTCATGAAAAATAATCTTTCGTAAAAACCCGACTGCAGCAAGTCGTGTTAATCGGTTCAGAAATTTTAAATTACCCCAACCAAAAAACATTAAAAAGAAACATTTTATGTTTATAACTTAGATAGATAGCGTACAGATCTTGCTATAGCGATATATAACTCTATAATCCATTGTTGCCTGAAATGCATCCAACATTTTGTGTTAGGAATTTACGGAGATGAGGATGACACACGTGCAATTCCACAAGTACCACAACCATGAACATCAAAGCCTGCACTCTCTCTGAAGTTTGGAAGGTATTTCGAAGTTTGTATTTATATTTAGTTGCCGACTGTACCGTCAGTGGCCAGCTTTATTCGACATATTTGAGACGGAGTATATTCCACGAGAGTATTCTACTGACGTAAGGTTTGTATTTGAACTGAAGCCGGCGTTAACTCCTGACAGAATCGTAGCTTCTAGAGAGGATAAGTAATCCGTGTACAGAGCGTCCAGGTGTCGTCGAGCCGAGGTGCAGATTAACTTGTACTTACTAGGTACACATTTGTTAAGTCAGCCGTGAACCGGATTCTTTATAGAAATCCAGAGGAGTGAGAAGCGTTGAATGCACTACTAAAGCCATGGGCCACTTATCAACTCGGGAATATTGTGCATGGTTTTGAGTTTAGTCGGTAGGCGGTAAGTAGAAACATGCATACAAACATACAAGATACGCACGAAAATCATAACCCTTCTTGGCAGCTTGACAGTTTTGTTATAAAGTGCTTCAATCTATCAAACCGAGATCTATATTGAATCGGGCATATAAATCACGGTGCGACATATTTTATACGTATTTACTTACGTGATTTATAATTTTTTATCAAAGTTATGAAGTCTGACAGCTTAAAAAAATATTTATGATCCACACGTCGCTAATAGTTTTCATTTGTCTGTCATTTTTCAAGCTGTTGTATTAAAGACGGCAACAATTTATCAAAGTACTTTAAATTGATTTTAAAAAAAAAACAACTGATGGGTATTTTCTATTTTATAATTCGTCTATGTGTACCTTTATACGGTCTATTCGTTGGTTGTGCATTCCTTTCAGCTGATATTCATTTTTTTTTCTTGGGTTCAAAGATTGTTCAAATGAAGTGTCAGTAATTCAATAATAAGCCCATCAAACAATCGGCTGAACTTATTGGCTGTTCAGGCTTAGAAGTGCCTGATATAATTTAATCGGCAACAATCTACGGTGCACAACAGGCAGTGACGGAAAAAACGTCACATGATCATTGCGCTTTGTGGTTCAGATGACGAAGCATCTCAATTTAATTTTTTGTATATTTTATCTAATTTATCGAGTAAACGTGTACAATTAATTACGAGTCTGATTTACCACAACCTTCTTAACACGGCGTAATCAAATGGTGACCCCGACGTGATCTTTGTTTCGACGAGCAAGACCTATCGACAAAGTCAGTCAACGAAGATTTGGGATTATACATCGTTATCAGACGGACTCATCCTGAAGGATTTCGCCAGTATCCAGCTGCAGCCATCATTCCGAGGGAAGTGCGTTAATGATCCTTTCTTTAAATTATATATATAATAAATCTTTCTTTAAATATTTTAGGTAATCTGTGGAGTAGGTACTTATTTATATTTTACACTTAGTCAACCAAATCGATATTTTAATAGGTAGTTGCATTAACACCCAAGAAATCACGTAGGAACGGGAACTATTTTTCTGATAACCTCAGTATGTTCAGGTTAAGTTTCTCAGACGGTTAATTTTATTAATTATACAACAACCGTACAACCACAGTAGAACGAATCGTATTCGTTAGACTGTGGTATAACTATTAATTATCAAGTATAATTATTAATTAAACCGTGTCTAATTAATACAAACGCTAGTTTGACGTGTGGCAGTGCTGTCACTTTATCTGTGATTGCCACACGTTACCACATGACGCGCGCTCTAATTGCCGCACAGTGCACAGACATCACACGGGCCATCGCACACACAGTGGCACGACAGGTGTTACCAATCATATTCAGTCTATTCTAAGTGAGTGAGTGGTCCGTAGACCGCAAGTTGTCACTCATTGATTATGTGTCCCAATTGACATTCGTGTCTCTGAGACATTAATTTTGTGTAGAGTTGATGATGTAAGGTTTCAAGCTCATATTTTTGTACGCAGTTTCGATAGCAAAAGTGCATGTAGGTATATCTTTGGGCAGATTTTCAATTTACCACCTAATCGGGCCCATTTACTAAGATCTACTAAGCCTAGCCCATGTAACTTTAAATGAATGTGTTTAATACTGCTGTGTATGAATATCAGCAGGCAAGTGTCGAAGACATTAAGAGCAACACAAGCGAGACCACCAGCCCCCTCCCAGGCGCGGTTATGGAAACAAATGCGCTCATAACACAATTAAAGTGCGTGCGCGTGTAATGGCGCTAAATGTGCGCTTAGCCGCTTAATTTGTTTCACTTTATGAGTTCACAAACCATCGTGGTGTGTGTTTACAAGCTCAGTAATATTGCTTAGCGAGCACAAAAAAACATTACGAATTTGCTATTTTACATTAGAGAGTAAGGAGCACGCGGTGCATGCCACGCGCCAGTTTAGTTTTTTGAGGTCATTAAAATCTATCTATTGTTATATCTATCTATCTATCTATTAACTATCAATGCAATGTAAATCATTACATTGCATTGATAGTTGATGTATCTTAGGGAGTCCAGTTAATAGGGACTAAGCGTACCAAAAAACCACTGAAAAGTGAAAAGTATCTGAATTGCATATGGCCAAAATCGTTGACGACTCCAAGATGTGTAACTCATGCAAGCCCTGTTTCCCGTACTCGCCCGAACTGTGCTACAATTTCCAAACCCTGTTGCTATCTTGTAGTAGGTACCAATCGCGTGCTTAGTTACAATGTTCGTGTCTCTCCAGTGGGAGCCAGTGGGCCGGTGGCTCGTAAAGTTACACACTCGGGCGCGTGAGGACCGAGGCTGGCTGTGGGCCGGCGCGGCCCGGGGCGCCGTCGATAAACAATACGCGCCATCATTCATCCGCACCGTCTGGGGAGATGCTAGCCGATAAATAACATTGTTGTAACTTAGACGAACAGAAACAGATAATAAATTCTATCGGCGCAAATTATGTGGGGTTGGAGTAGAAAATATCCTTATATTTTAGTTATACTTGCGTGCTGTAACTGTTGCCTACGGACGCTTGCAACATTTTTATGGCCTTACAAAGTTTAAAATTGTTACTTTCCTTTAAAATATTCACAGTAAAAGGCAGGGTGTATGCAAATTATCGATCTGTACTGAATGTTAAAGGAAACTGTTTAGTCTTGTTGAATACATTACGGCGGGCGAAGTGTCGACAGGCGGCAATTACGAACAGTCTGCACAGCTTCCCACACCTCGCCTGCTCCTGTGCTCCTACCTATACCTCGGGAAACATATCTTAGGGGAATTTTACAGTATTAAGTATACTAACTATACAAATCGAATACATAGGAAAAAATGAAACTTCTCAGGCAGGACTCGAACCAGCGATTTTTCACGGGTCATGCCTTGACCAACTCGGCTACCGAGACACGTTTGATGTGATTCAAATTTCCCCTCCTATTTGTTTATCCGACTTTAAGTGGACGATGGAGTCATCTACGAATACGATATTCTTACGAACCATCGGTTATACGAAATATCGCGGGTCCCGCCCGAGAAGTTGAATTTTTCCCTATGTATTCGACACATATCTTGAGTCTATCGCGAGACAAACAAGGCCCTAACGCGCTGGCTCGTTTTGTGATAATCTATGCTTGGTGAATTTGAACTCCAACTCCGTAGCACCCCATGCTATCCTTAAAAGACACTCAAGTAATTTTGAGACTTTTGGATTAATGCACATTCTAAGTCCAAGATATATGTCCCGAGGTTTACCTGCCTGCCGCCGATTATCTGGTAGACAGCGCGATTAATATTGTAGTGGCTCCAGCACCACAGATTGATCTCCGTCTTGTGGGTAGATTCACATCGAATTTTATAAGTCACTCTACACATGCGGTTTATTTACATCGGTTGAGTAACTTAGAGAAGCCATGGGTGCCGTCTATTTGGTAGAAACTTGATACTCCGAAACCTATTGGGATAACTCACTTCGCAGAAACTTCTTTAATCGATCATTTATTAGGCATTAAAAATATTTGACATAAATATTTTTAGGCATAATGTGCTTATGACCGAATTTAGAATGGCATACATTTAAGATAGTAGAATTTTATTTGGCATAATTACCTTTGGCATAGTTAAAATTTTGTATAACTTCATTTAGCATAACGTTCATTTAGAGTACAGATTATTTGGCATAATTTGACTAGGCATACTATAAAGAGCATAGAATTTCAATTAGAATAATATAGATTGGGTTACTTTCTTCTTTAAAAATGGGTAGGTTACGTTAGATTAGAACTGTGACCAGAATAAATAGTTGTTTACACCCCGACACAGAGTACCCCGACTCGGATAGGTTAGGTTAGGTTAGAACTGTGACCCCAACAGCGCGAGCCGAGCGAGCGAAGCGAGCGTGCCGCGGTAGCGGCCGGCGAAGCGCCAGAATAGATTTTTTTTTTTTTTTTTTTTTTTTTATCGTGCGATAAATCCCCACGGATACCACCTCCACAGAGCCGGTGGAGGTGATTATGTCGGACTCGAACCGACTAAAACGCACGCCATCTTGGGTCCTTGGTTGCCGGAGGTGAGATTGCCAAAAGCATATCTCTCGCACCCCGACAGACCCAGGACCATCTCTTTCGAGATGGCCCCCTTCGGGTTGTGGGGACCAAAATGTCCCCATCTAGCCCCGGTTACGGGGAGGCGCACTTTGCGCCGCCGCCGCGGCCTGCTTCTGCTAGGGTGACAGGCGGCTCCACCAGTCACCCCCAGGCCAGCGCTCATGGAGGACGGAGGTCGTTCTGCGACCTCCGACGTCCGGTTCGCCTTCGCTCTGCACGGGCTTCCCGGGCCCGGAGTCTGGTCCGGACCCGACCGGCCGCCTCCTTCTCGAGCATTACTTGCTCGCAGAAGGAGGCGGCCGCACCCCAAGCGTTTGCGCATCGTACCATCGCTGTGAGCAATGTGACGAGTGTGAGGACTCCCACCCCTAGAGCCGCCACTAGGACCCGCCTCGGCGTGTCCCACGCCGGGCACTCGGTCAGCGTGTGCAGCTCTGTGTCCTCGCTCGCATCACAGTGATGGCACTCGGACGTTGGCTCCTTCCGGATCCGACACAGGTAACTCCCGAAACACCCGTGTCCGGTAATCACCTGCGTCAGCCGGTACGAGAGGCTGCCGTGTGGCCTCTCTAGCCATTCCTCCATGATGGGTCTTACCGCCGCTATAACGGCGTGCCCTGCGCTTGGTCGCCCAAGTCGTAGCTCCCATTCCGCTACCATGTCCCTGTGGAGCTGAGACCTCACGGCCCGAATTTCTTCGGGCTCGGGTTCCCGTCCCTGCTCCCGCGCCTCCTTACGATACCGATATAGCATCGAAAAGCGCCAGAATAGATAGTTGTTTACACCCCGACACAGAGTACTCCGACTCGGATAGGTTAGGTTATGCGAAATGATGGTTCTACTTTTAAATAGTTATGGATAAGAAATATGTACCAAAAGATGAATCTGGTTTTGAACTTTCTGCGATGTGATGGTTATACATTGTGATTATTATGGATACAAAAATTATGCGTACAGATGATTCTGCCTTACAAAATTATGGGTTTCAATGTATGCAAAATGAGTTTATGCCAAACGATATTCTGCGAAAAGAGGTTTATGCTATTAGTTGTTATGCAATATAAAATTATTACTTAAAAAGTTCTACTATATGAGGTGTACCCAGAAGCCATCTCTATTTGTAACCGAATCTAGCGATTGAATAATTAAACTTTCTCTTCATTTTTTCATTCATCATCATTCATACGAGTGAAGAGGGATGAGCAGAACGTTTCATTAACTATGTTTCGGGTCCCTCGTACCACGTAGTAGGGGACTGATTGTTTACTTGATATAGTGTTGCTGCTTATAAATTCGCGCATAAAAAAAATTTAAAAAAAAAAGACAGTTTGTCGGGTTGGGAGGACAGTCGACGACATCCCTACCTTTTAAACAGTTTTTTAGAAAGATAAAGAAATGGGATTGTGCGACAGTAATACTTACGAGGTTAATGTTTCTTTGCTCCATCGGATAAAACACTCGGTAGCTAACACTGGCCTATTGGATCAAGGGCCTCTTGTGGAAGTTGAGTCCATGGTCACCCCCCCTGAGATTCCCGAGTAAATAAATAACACAATGTTTTTCATTTCACATGCAAGTATAATCTTAACAATTACATAGATCTTAGGTAAAGATTGCTGGAAGGGCCTTAAAAATAAAGAGTTCGGATTGAGAGTCCACGAGGAAGAAAACACGCCACACGAGGTGGTATCGAATCACGAACGTAACGCACACTTATTCACTCCAATATTTGCGCCCAAAATAAAACGCAAAACGCACTTGCATGGATGCTATCGCCATCGCCAGGATCAAGTGGTGGGAGGCTTATTGGCTTCACCTCCTTGCGCAGGAGTTGACACGCATTGGAGCAGTCAGCAGTCATAGGCGAAGGAACCCCTAAATAGCAGCCGCCTGAGCCGCTAGCCTGCGGGCAACCCCATCCACCATCGCTCCAACCATGATGCCGCCCAAAATAAGGCTGACATCTTCTCTAGACCAATGATTCCTCTATTGCTGTGGAGGGCACTTCTCTCGTACCACCGACCACAGCATCTGATGAGAAAGGATCGCTCGCAGCAATGCCAAGGGAACAAATATGGAGACTGTGCTTTCACGTAATTATAATTACTTCATCCATTTGTCTATGCGCCCATCTTGCCGGTCCGTTACCAAGTATTAATACTTAATATTAAATATTAATAACTATGAGTGAATATAAAAATAAATAAATTTAGTAGTATACGGTACTACAGTAAGTAGGTAGTTACGACTAGATAATATGGTGGTTTCCAGCACTAATCTCAAATTGCGATTGTCATCGGGTTTTCACATCGATTCACAATTGGAGTTACAGACTAAAAATAGACATCGATCTAATAAAGGAAGGGAAAAAGATTTCTCGAAAAAAGCTGCCAGTTCTCGGTGATCAAATTTATACGGGACCCTTTAGAGACGATTCAGCATCGATTACAAAGAAATTACGCCAATCGGCACACGGATCTCGAAGTCGGAACGGAATATCTTCATTTCATTGGATTTCGTGGCAGGTCTGAGGGATAGAATGTTTTGTATTCGATACTCAACATGTCTATAAAAATCAATACTTGTATATTTACAGCCAGATTTTCAATGTAATAGGCATTCTTCTCGCCTATGCCAAAAACTCTACCAAAAAATTCATCACCCCCAGTGCTGAGAACATGAACTTTTAATGGTTTAGTCTCAAAACGATCAAATTATACATTTCTCTTGCGTGTGTATACACACTAACAACGACTATCCTTTGTTCGAATCAGTTAGAAACTAGAGTGCTGAGAACAGTGAAATAATTAAGGCACTGTTAAAATATAAAATAAGTAAATGTATGCACTCTCGTAAGCGTTTACGCTACATATCTACCAGAGTATTACATAAGCATAAGGTTACGACTGATCGTTATTAGAATAAATCCCTATTTGTGACGAAATTGCCCATTTCCCCAGCGTCATCAACGTTCAATACGACTGGCTGTTTGTCTTGTTAATACACTCGTAGATCACGCTGCAAGTACCTGGGACAACTAACTCTGCCAGGCCTACCATTAATGTGTACTACAATATTTATTAGTGAACTAATATGGCGGTTAATTGTACATCTTTGTATCAGAATTACCACACAAAATAAACTATTGTTGACGTCTTTTAAACACTTGCAAGTTTCGAAACTTGCTCTTGTCTGAGCATAATAATGTGACTATAATAACACGGTTCGCTTGCCTGACTTGTTTTTAAATAATCTTGTTAATATAAGACCTAAGAATATGAGTAACAAGAACGAAGCTCCTTAAGTTTCGAGTATAGCTTATTATGTTCTGAATAACCACGAAGGACGTAGCTACTTAATATTTTCTTCATCTCGAACCACACATCACAATGAATACAGTAACTCCGCAGAGGTAGACATGGGTATAATTAAAAGGATCAGGCTCTTCACTCAAAATGGATTATACTCGTACAACTTGTCTCGGCTCAGACGGCATTATGGATTAAAAATAATGACCAAATATTAAAGCAACTCCCCAAAAACTTGTATTTTTATCAATTGTATTATTCACTTTTTATAGATATGCACCATCGATTGCTAATGGTCCATAACATAGCTCCTTTACAATAAAATTCCCGTAACTATTATGAACTTATAAACCCTAAGCAAATTGAAAGTCGTTGTTAAAAAACTATATATAAGAAGTGGCCATACGATTGACGATTATTTGAATGATGACAAAGAGAAATGGGACTGATTGCTTACTCTGCACTCGGACCACGTATGACGGGGCTCGTAAAGTTAGCCGATTATTATTTGGTGCCTAGACTCGCGCTTTATCAAAATGTATTAGGTACGGGTGGCTCGGGATCATTTAGTAGCCTTTTGGGCTTTAATGTGAGTATATGTGTTTCATAGCAAAGACAAAGTACCATTGTTTCACGATTCAGTCACGTACAACCCTTGCCCACTTTATTGTTCTCTTTATTTGAATTTTCTTTATAAAGTGGATACCACACTGGTGGAGAGAAATTAATAATAGCCCTACAATTTTTTTATTGCAATTTTTGTGCAAGAGGTTATAAATGAATATTGTAATTTACTGGCATGGTTTTTATGGTTATCTGATAGCAATAAACTGTTGTAATTATCTAAATGAATTGATAGCGTTATGTTCTTGCTCCAGACGAAATACGCAATTCAATTTAATAAAATTCTAAGTAACATTAAAAGAAAATTGCTACATTTGCTAGGGGAGCGGGCACCAACAAATTGGATGAGCAACAACGACTTTCGTTAATTTTAAAAGAATTCAGTCTAGGTTCATACTCCGTTGGGTGCCATTACTCACGGCACGATATGAATTTATTTAGAGCCCCATACCTAACATGCATATTAAAAAGATTATTAACAACAGTTTTAATCCAATATGAATTTTAAAAATATGTATAAAAGTAATAGAAAGAAAACGTTTTCTTAGTAAAAGTTAACACAAGTCACAAAATATTATGCCTTTCAGCATTTATCATACAGTTAATCTTATTTATATGTACTTAGTTCGGTGGCATTATTTTTAAGAAGCTTATCAAGAGTTCGAGTTTTATACGGTGAAAGAATAGCATTCCAATGATACCTAGTAAAATTTAGGAGGATAATTTGTAAGTACTAAAAAGTAAAGAAATTAAAAAATGCTTAATTGTTTTTTTTACTTGAAATACTTTTATTTTCGGTTCGCTGTAGACAAACTACAGTCTTCTACAGCCTACAGACGAAAAAAATAATGAAATTCTCGCGGTCGTTGTGGGTTGTGTTTGTGCTTAAAATATTTGACCTCAGACCAACTCACGCAACATATACGAAATACATTACCTAATGGCAACAAGTCTGCCTTTATTCTTTAATTTTAAGTGGTTGATTATGGCTCGGACAGTACAGAACATTCAAAGTTGTTAGAAACAATGAAACAGGAGTCCGTGAGCTATTCCAACAAGCGTCTCCCGGGCCTCTCCACCTGACGGGGGTGGTACCTGTGCCTGTACTTTCTGAAACTTGTGTGAGTTTATGCAAATCTGTCAAGTTTCAATGGTCAATATTAGCGTTACCAATGTTACGTTAATAAGCACAGAACTATCCAGTCAGTTGTGATTACTACAATTGCTACTCCAAGTTTTTGTATGCGGGGCGCGTCTGATCGTTCCTCGGCGCGCGGCTCCACGGATTACCTCGGCGAGATCAGTGCACTCCATCCTTGTTACTGTAAGCCTCTCGTTTGCTTTAACTGCACTTTGAGACCCTAGTTCAGCGATAGATTAAGGCTAGATGGTAGGGAGTATGGTCGTCCTCGCGTGTACAATGTCACAATTTCACAAAGGATTGATTATTATTCCTGTGGGTAGTGAACAAAGAAGTTCTCATCTTAAGAATGTCGCGAACTTTTCATACGTAATGTTCCCAACTACGCACATTAGGGGCGCTGCTCCTAATTCAGACCTACAGAAGTTAGTCAGCATGTATGTTATATTGGGTATGAATGGGAATAAAGAATGAATTACTGAACAACTGGCGTGTTTACTGACACTGCGAGCACGCTCTGCGTCACACGCGTGTCGCGAGCGTGATGATACATTGCTAAAGTATTTGCGAATAACTTTGCGTTCAATTAAATGCGATATTTTGTGACAATATAATTTGTAACCTGACCTAAATGCGTTATTATTCTTACATAAAGAAGATGTGACAATTGGGCTATATATTCCATCGTCCCTATAATATCTTGGTGCTTTATTGCGCGATATGATTTCACTAAGTGTCTGAGTGCCCTCTTATCGCGAGTAAACCGAGATGTTTGTTCGTCTGTGCGCGCGGGAGTTGATAAATGGCTTGACATTAAAATCGTACTCACTACAGGGGGCGCACTGAAGCAGGTGACGGATGCATAACATAATTATATAATACTTTCAGACGATGTAGCTACCGAAACTGTGCCGAAGATCTGTCACTCTGAAGCGACTGTAAAATCACCCCATCTATTAATTGGCCTTATATCGACAATTCAGTACAATGTACATAATAAGATACCTAGGTAAAATAATTAATAGGCTTTGGTTCTGGGGTAGACCGACACAATAGTTCTCTAGTCGTCATAAGGCTCTATATACCTTCAAAGTTTCGTCTGCTTTCAACATTGGGTTGTGGTGGTCTGATGGCAGTCGCTTCACGGAAAATATCACCAAACCCCAGCTGAAGCGACTGGGATTAACGCAAAAATGATGAAGAATTAGCTCTCGAAATAGCGAAAGATGTAGGTAATTTGTAAGTTGTCTAGTAGGTGCCAACGTAGGGTGTCATATACTTACCTGTGTTGCGTAACTTGTACGCATTAAATTTAGATTTATTACTTTGTCCAAAGTTTGGGGTTTCACACCAGCGAACTAGGATTTAAGTTACTTAAGGGTGACTAAACACCCTCGCCATGTTTTGGTCATTAATGGGACCTTCAGTAAGGTACTATCTCGAGAATAACTTGTACCTACTCGTGTAACTCAACGTTGAAGTACTTACCTATCTATACGCCATGTTGAATGGATTGGGAGAGAATGATGGGCGGCAATAAAACCAGTCAGAACGGATAACATGAGTGATGTTATTGAGTGAATGTACGCGAGCGATCGTCGACGGAATCTCAAGACAGGCTTGGGGCGCACGTCGAAGTTCTCGTTGAGATCTGCCATCGAGAGGTGTTCCCACGACAATTTCTAGTTAAGGGATTGAATTACCTATGAGTGTGTCTAATAAAACTAACAAATAAAAGAATTTACACGAAATTGTACACAATGCTATCTAGACCCAAAATAAATTTAGTTTCAAGTAACTTAAGTTACAGATTCTACAATACGAATACCTACATTCAGCTTCTTTTGTGAATACAGACATACATTAATGCAAATAGGCATACAAATATTTGCTCTGAACGGGAATCAAATTGTACCCGCAACCTTCAACGTTACAAACGGACGCTTTATCGCTTTGCAATAGAGGTGACGAAAGAAGATAATTTAATGGCGTAGTAATATAGTGATAACAATCAAAAAAAGTTCTGTAATTACAATAAAAAAATATAAAAAAATACCCAGTCGTAAAAAACACTTCGTAGAAATTATTTTAAAAAACCAGCTGACTCAAGAAACAAACTGTAAAGCAAGAATAAAAATTGTTGTAATTATTCACAAGACTCGTAATCTAATTCAGACGAAGTTTGAGGTGACGAGAGCTAATTGCGCCGACTGTACCCTTTGTTTACATCGCGGGTCATTTGTTCCACCGAGACTCCTAATTAGAGCCCGGGCTAAGAATGTAGTGAAGATGTAAGGTGGTGACCCATTGGGGACAGCTTGCTCTATGTGGCGTGGCGCTAGTAACTCGTACTACGCCGAACGCGCGGTTTCGATTCCCGATTCGATTTAGTGCAAATATTGAAGAATATGTGCAGATCTATTGGTGCATATCTATTGGTGCATATCTTTTGGTGCCTACAATAGTGTTCACCTCGCGACACGACTGCGGGAAGTGCAAAACAAAGCGGACGACACGAATGAGAACATAATTGTACGCATTGTTCCCGGCACAGGAAGCGCCGGGACGCTGTATTTGTTCCCGACTCACCACCGGGAACCACGGAGCCGGAGAGGGGTAGGGGGGCACTCCGCCGACGATATCACACGCACGTGATGCGACTACCAAATGCCGAGATAAACGTTTAAAAATACACTCATACGGTCGGCAAATACGTCACGCGGCATTTGTTGCAATAGAGTGGCTCACATTGTGTGGTGACGTTACCGGTTGATGACGTGCCACCTTTCAAGTGCCGCACTGAAGCGTGTCCGATGAGATAGCTTACAATAACCGGGCTTGTGTTACCACCGACGACGTGGTTATTTATTAAGTATTATATTGTACAACTAACCAAGCCAATAATGAACTCTGGTCAACACTACGAATCTCACTAGCGCATGACCACCTGCAAGAGGGAAGAGTGAGTGACCGAGGGAGGCTGGTAACATCTAGCTAATAATTCTATTATACAGTGCTCCTCTATCACCTGTACAATATTTCAACAAAACTTGACATAGCCAGGTAACATATTGTAAGAGCAATCTCCTAGTAAGTCGTACAATAACTTTCTCCAATTTACCATGTGAGTACAGCGTCATACGTCACGTCCTGTACCGCCCGCCTCACGGCGGCTTTCCCTTCATATTTCACAATCTAAGTCCTAACGTTTTTGTATATTGTCCCTACCCCACTACACGGCCGACATTACTCGCGCAGGATTACAGTTGTGACATATCGGGACCTTCACAATAACATTGCCCATTGCGTCTCACGTTTAGAATACATCTTCGGTTTACTTAACGATGGACTTAAGTGATCCTATCCAATCGATCAACGACGTCAATATCCACGCACCCACACATACGAGACTGTCCACTCGACGACAGCAGGCTGCTACATTCATAATTCATAGCCTCTCTCTCGTGAAGTGTTCCACGTCCACGGGTACATTTCTGACCACTCATTTAAAAATAACTGAAATTATGAAGAGAGTAAATTTATTCCCGCCACAAAAAGCGTCCGCGTGGAGTTGCCCTTTTGTGGCGCGCGGCCCTCGTCGGGGGCGGCGGACACAAATCAAATATGAGTATAATTGTTTTTCAAGGTGACACGCCGTGATAGCCGCGGAGAGCGGCGTGACGTAACGGCACGCACAGAGGAGCTGCCCGTCATCAAACTTTAAACTCTTCTACTCTCGTTCGCCACTGAATACCTCAATTAGTTTAAATGAATTTGCTGGTAGGTATTTTCTCTAATATTATTTCACTCGTACCAATTTTATTAATATTTGTAAGACTTACAAGTAATGCTATCGATGTCTAATAATATAGGATCCCTTCGAAATACTTGAGTAGTTTATAGTGAACAAAATCTGTAAGTGGTTATATTAAATTCCCTGTGAGAGCTAACCCAATTTACTTTGATTTACTGAAAAGTTGTCGCCTAGACACGCCAGCTAGTCACTTCTTTATCTGAGTGGAGTAAATAAAATTAGACAGCTCTTCAGGGACGAATAGCTGTAAGTGAAATAAATACGTCTAACTCGAAAACACAATCGTATTAGAGCACTAGACGATATCTGCGTTTGAAACGAACCCGTCGTAAATTACACAAAACTGGGTAAATCAAATCACAGAACGCTTAGCGCCTGAGAGAGAAAAACTGTAAACAAAGGGTATTAAATCAACCGCCGAGAGCGCGCCGCCTCGCTCTAACTCGGCGCGGGCACAAGTAGATGGCTCGTTCACCGCAGGACTACGGCGAATTAATTCGGGCACAATACTAACAGTATCGTACCGCGATGTTTCTCTTCGCTTCGCAGTTTTTTATGACTTCTTATTTTTCTTCGCATGAAACGAATCTCGTCGAATGTGAGTGACGGTTTACGGCTTCCTTAACACAAGTGTGGTAGTGCGTTAGCAAAAGTTAAGTTTTATTGTAGGTACTAAAGTACTGCACAAGCGTGTAATTGGCAGTCACACGTAAAGAAAAAGTGAGGCCAACCCTCCTTACTCCAGTATGATACTTATAATAATTTAGTAAATCTGAGACATATTGAGTGATAGAAGCGCTATCTAGACCAAAAACTATTAAGCAGAGCTTTTATTATAGGTTCTAGAACCCGGATCGAACCATCGACATTTGTCGTAGCGAGTGCGTAGCAGTTGCGTAGCGAATGCGAAGCAAACAAACACTCTACGGCCCCGCGCTACGCCACAGGATGTTTCACGCAGAAGATTGAGCGGCATAAAAATGCCGCGCATATCAGTGACACCACTTGTACGTCAAATCTGAGGATTGATCACTGCTCGCGCTCGCTCAAGACTGTTATGCGATTTATTACACGGGTAGTACAAGCCATAGGAAGGATGTGAACAGGAATAAAAATATCGTATGATCAAGAGATGTACTCACTGAAATTATGTTGAGACGAAGATATAATCCGTTTAGATTGCAAACCACACTTTGTCGTGTGTCATTTATTAGTTGCCTTCTTCAGCCACATACGTGTGAAGGCTTATTCGTCGTAACACATAATTTTGGCATACGACCCAGTAGTACGAAGCGGACAATATACTTGCATGAAAGCAGCACGTACATTGTCCATTCATTTGACAAAATACTCGGATGAATACAGCCTAGCCGTATAACAAACAACATATAACAAAATATGGGCTCGCCCTAACATTTGATTTCTTTTTTAAATATTCCGTCTACCTGTTACGATTCCTCATACCTTATAGTACCTCTACCTACCTAACACAGATGAGTCAGCACAAAGCCGAAATCCGAACCCAATACGTTCTCTTTCCGAGCCGAGATCTTATTTCACAAGTATCGCTTTTATTACACCTTTTTATTGGTGGTTGTTTGCGGAAATTATTGGTTGTTTCTGTATGTTTCAGAAATTCCGAAGCTACTATTTCATGATCGATCATTTATATTTGATGTTTAGAACAAGTCGTAAAATGTTGACAGTAATGTCTCCTTTGACTCATTATACAAGGAATAATAAAATAGCTGCCAATAAAGGCTTATAAAATCGTGATGGGTGTCGTCGTTGTGGCAGAGTGTATTGATAATAGAACGTTTAATTGGATTGTCCTATTTTATTACCAGATTATGGCACATAACCTGTAAGGTTATTTCCTACATATACTCGTACTACGTCTATAAAGCCTATCGGCCGAATTGCGCGGGGTGAGCAGCACAGTTGAGGACAAGAGTGACATATCGCCAAATAATATTTGAGGATATTTACATAAATGTCTGAACTGCTCATGTAATTTGAGTTACACAATCTGATTGTCCTCTACTTATTATGAAAATATTAAAGTATTATCCCATATTAGAATTACTTACGCTATGACAACCACTGAGGCGAGTAGATATGGTCGCCGGAGTGCTAGGTATCATTATGCGTTTGATCCTACTCAGTGCCAGTGACTCAATAGATTAGTTGCAAGAAGGCACTTTTACTCTTAGCATGTGTGTATGATGCAGAGCATGGTCGCCGCGTCAGCAAAAATATTATTTTTCTAGAATTCGTTTTTGTTCCGATTTGTACGCAATGTTACATATACCTAGTTTGATTAACTTTCTGCAGACCTACATTGAGAGCAGGGCCCCTTATGTATGCAGTTAGAAACATTATACATAAAAAGTTAGTGACATTCTTAGACGGAAACTTTTTTATAAACTATCCACTAAAATATAAAATCAATCCTTCGTGACGTATCACACATGCGACTCCCTATCTACTAGCCCTAATCTGTCGCTGAGCTAGGATCACTTAAAGTGCAGTTAAAGCAAACGAGGGGATTACAGTAACAAGGATGGAGTGCACTGATCTCGCTGGGATAATCCGTGGAGCCGGGCGCCGCATACAAACGCGTCCACTTCGCCGCTAGCCGCGGAACACTGGAACGCACTTACTGCCCTCGTTTTGCTCACAGCATCGCCGATTAGGCCGCTACCACAGAGTCCATTTCAATCGGCGCCGGAACACGTCAGCCACGTCTGCGCCGTATTTCCTCCTCCGTCTGTCAAGGCTGAAATTACAGTCGCCTCAAGAGACTCGGCTGAACTAAGAAATTTCTTGTGAGCACGTTATATCAGCAAAAACTTGGAGTGGCAACACAACTAACTGAATAGTTCTGTGCTTATTAACGTAACATTGGTAACGCTAATATTGATCTGGGGTCGAACTTGACAGATTTGCATAAACACACACAAGTTGGGCGATTGTTTGATTGAACAGCTCACGGTACTGTTTCATTGCTTCCGACGACTAAGTTTCAACGTTCAGTGGGTTGGAAGCTTTTAGGATGTCGTCATTTAGGTATGATTTCCTCGTGGTGTTAAAGTATTTTTATACTAGCCTTTGCCCGCGGCTGGATGTCGGTTATCGCGACCAAACATAGCCTATGTCTTTTCTCATGGTCTAAGCTACCCCTATACCAAATTTTATCAAAATCGGTTCAGTGGTTTAGGCGTGAAAGCGTAACACACAGACAGACAGACAGAGTTACTTTCGCATTTATAATATTAGTATGGATTTGGGACACTTTTTCACTATTATATTCTGTCGGAAGGCATATATTTCACAAAGATACCTATTATTAAAATATCAAAATGTGGAACAACCCTTCGAAGCCGATATCACATATTTATGAAACGAAATCCAATATGAAGTTGTATCTCTTATCTAATATTATGGAATAAGAAAGGTTGATTTTCATTTTCCAGCGATATTATATAAAATTGACTGAACAGAAAACATAATGTAATAAAATCGTCTCTGTACGCAACTATCATAGCAACAGTATACAAGTTCGTGCCACTAGTTGTCTAAGATCGAACACAATAAGACCCGTCGACTCTCGAGCGATCAGTGAGCCGACAGCTTATTGGCAAATATAAATAACTCCGTCGTGAGGTATTTGTGTGCTCAGGTAGTCGCAAACCGCCACAAATTGAATTACCTCCTCCTCCCCCTCTCGATGACTAGTGGACGCGGAGTCTCTTATATCCCATGTAGTCCATGTTATATGTGTATGAGATTTTGTTTCGCTTGTAATCATTAACATATCTAAACTACGGTTCACACCGTAATAAATAAATAGCACAGTAATAACAATATAATGATGTTTTCTGAGCTCGTAAACACATACCGGGAGGGCAATGTCGCGCCGGTGGCGGTGTGTGGAACTCATAAATGTCAAACAAATTAAGCGGCTAAAGCGCGCGATATTTCATTGTACAACAGGTTTGTTCATTTCAATTACATTACGCGTTATTCCGTGGTTGTGGTGGTTTGCCTGCCGTGCCATTATATTCACGCGTTATAGAATTAAACGCATTCACATTTCATATCAAGCTACATTTGGTCTGAATTGTGTTGATATCATTTTACAATTAATTATATTGGATAGCTCCGGTAAAATTGAAATTGTATATGCAATTATTTAATTGATAGTGCTACGAGTATCAATTAAATAATTGCATAATTGAGTACTGGCTACTTTGTTGATATTTGTGAACTTTATTGCGATTCTCTGTCTTTTAAAGTGATTGTTTATTTACGATAGTAACAGTACCGATAACTTACTGTTGTAAATCGGTGACTTGAAATAATGATTGTTTTGATCAGAATAAAGCGATTGTTCCTGTATGAATGTTCAGTATCTTTTTTTATTTTATTTATTTTAGGTAGCTGAAACATCTAGGTCATTAGCGACCTCTGTATGTATACATTATATCAACTTATAATAACTAATTAGTTTAAGGTATTCTATAGATGCTTCTGTATTGTTTAAACAGTCTTTCAAGGATTTAGGAAGGTGAACATGCAATCTTTCTGTATTGTATAGGGATCGTTTTAATTATACTAGGTTTGGCCCTTGTAATATATTAAGGTTTCCGCTCCAAAGACCACAAACAATCGCTGTCCTTTGCATTGTCAATACGGTTGTGGAATCTATTAAATCGTTTCGACTGAATGTTATTACGATAGACTGTGGAATGTAGTGACTCATAAAATATGCCTAGAAAGTTTACGTGTAGGGACAGGAGTATACAAAGGTACGCTAGGATGTTGTGGGTAGAATCAAGACGGACAAAAGGAATTTATGATGGAAGGTAAAGGATTTGTGCGAAAAGGGTCACTGGCTAGAACGTTTTCGGAGCAATTACACCATAACCTTGAAAAGGCCAGACTACGCAGTGAAAATAGGCCCAACCAATTCAGCTGTTGAGATGAGTATGATATTATACTGTCTCTGCTTACCTCTTTATGAGTATAACGTCTAATAAGTGAAAATAAGTCCGATAGAATCGAAATAACGTTTAGCGCGAAGGAAGGTCAAGCTAAAACTAAAAGGAGGTACATCGACGTGTGACGAGGGCGGCGATCATTAAAATTCTGTTAGTTTCTCAACTTGTGCGATCTTATGCGACCTTTTAATTTCTGCAACCATTATGGTACCTACTTATCCTCTTATCTTGACATTATGTTACATCTACTAAAGTATGACGTAAAGTATTAATACCCGTCCATGGACGTTTAGGTACGCAACTTGCACCAACATTGGATAAAAAATTGCAACTTATATTACCAAGAAGAACATTTCGACAGACTAAGGTGAAAAAATGTAGATGATAAACAAAGAAGAAGGAAAGAAAACAAATTCATTATATACACTAAACGTAAAGCGTAAACTTAATATCTTTCTATTGGTACATTCCGTTACTAGGAGCTCCAAGGATTTATAACACAAAATAAAGAATAAAGTCACATTTACCAATGTCATTTCCCTTGTGGGTTTATAGAAGAAACAAATAGTTGTAGAACTTTACGGGATCCATTCATTAATTACGTGAGGTGAATTTAGCAACTTTTCATCCAACTCCTATCTGAATGAGATATCGTGGGATTGGGATTATAGTAATAGATACTTCGATAAATGCTGTCTTTAATAACACAGACTGAAAAATTACTGACAAATGAAAACTAAGGTATTAAGCGACGTGTGGATCATAAAACATTTTTAAATTGTTAGACTTGACAACTTTGAGAATATTAGAGCACGTACATATTAAATTTGTCAAAAAACTGCGCAGTGATTTGTCTCACTCTCGATTCAATATAGCTCCCGATTTGATAGATTGTAGCACTTTTTAAAAGCTACGCCCACTCAACCGGCACGATATTGCCGAGTCGACATGTCGCGGCTAGCCCCGTTGAGCATTCAACGTTTCTCACTCCACTGGATTTCTATAAAGAATCCGGTTCACGGCTGACTTGACACTTGCACCTAAGTCGAACACAAGTAAATCTGCAGCTCGACACGATGGCACCTGACGTTAAACACGGAATTATTTATCCCTCCGCCGCCGGGAGAGCGCCGCCGGCTTCATTTCAAACACAAATCTGACGTTAGTAGAGCACCTTTGTGGAACACACTCCATCGCTAATATTTTAGTTCGAGTTTAGCCGTTGCCGGTACAGTCGGCAACTAAATATGAACACAAACACAAGCTTCAAAATAGCAAGTCATCAGAGAGAGTGCAACGGCTTTGTAGCTTTTAAAGTAGAACTGGGTGTACACTAAGACATTCGTTCGTTGTTAAACACAACACATGATGATGCAGATTGAAATGAAACAGTCATCATTCTCCTGGTAATAAATTAAAGGCAGTACATCCACATACAACTAAAAACAGAAAATATTGAAAAAACATATTTTTTTTCGACGGATAATAAGTCTGCTTACCTGGCCTAGATATAACGGCTCTACTCCTCTCGAGCCCTACCTTGTGGAATAAGTCACAGAACTAGATATTTCTCAGAACCATATAGTCTTATGAATGAACGCATTTGGCTCACATTTTAGAGGTAATAATTTCTTGATATCTACTTAGTTTTTATATGGGCAATAAATACAGCCCGGGGAATTTATGACACAAGTTTGTGTTGGCTGAACAAAAGTATTAACCAGGAAACTTATATAAGAGTCAATGCACTCTCTTCTATGATAGTTTTAGTCTATGGAATGGGGTGCTGTAAATGTAACCATGTGTGTAGTGTGGATAATTATTGTGTCTTATTGATTCATTGTATGTACTACACAATATTTTCTTTTTGAATATGTTCAAATACTTCTAATAAAGAAGCGAAATGACATGATTTTATTAAATTTTCAGAATTGTTAGCTTGTTATAAAAACATACATAGAATCATATCACTTCGGACAATATTCTGATGTGCTTTAAATATTATTAGATAGATAACTGTAAAAGGTTTGAAGGCTCTTTCCTCTGCCGCACGGTAAAGAGCTGGAATGCTCTGCCCGCATACGTGTTTCGCTCCTCTTACAGTCCCGGGTTCTTCAAGCGGGGCGTGAAAAGGCATCTATCAAGGCCGTCAAGTTAGGGACCACCATTTTACGTAACGTTTACGCTATATCTTCTGGACTGCACCTCAGCTTTATTACCATCTGGCGGGGTGCAGTCAATTGACGGACCAAATTTAAAAAAGACAACTCTTTATTCTACACTAATAAATTTACGGTAGTACATTTTTGAATATTGAATGTAATTCAAATGTAATTAAATATAATTTGTGAAGTAAATTAACCCTTCTTGTCAGTCAGGTAATAAATACAAAATAATTATCATCAAATAAATTAAAAGTGAGAAACCTATCCCATAAATTCATATTTAATATCTTCGCAAATCTTCATCATTCTTGTTTTACGTTTCACTTTAAAAACTCCATTCACGCCATTTTGTACAATTCGTCTGACAACCATTCAGAACCTTATCCTTTGGCCCCTTTTTTCAGGAACCCTACAGCTGAAAATAAATTTCGTACATTATTTTATTCCACCACAGATTTGATTTACGTTACATTTATTCCTACTGAATTGTAATGGCACACATCACCTAACAGATTCGTTTAGCAGCCCAAGATTTATCCTAGAACAACAGCCATAACGTAACTTATCTAAACGCGGCCAAACATAAACATAACGAGGTCACACGTCTAGTTATTTGTCAAATGTTATGGAAGAAACCTCAGTTTTCTTGTACGAAAGGAACTACCTAACAATATCGCGATATACACAACACTAATTTATATCAAGCGCGTCCCTTTGGGAGCCTCTGGCTTCTGTCCATCTTCGACGGTATTACTCGAGGTCACTTCCTACCACAAGCTATCGGCGACCTTGCCAAATTTTCCCAAGTCGTTTACAAGGCGACACGGGCGCAATCAATTCGCTATGAATGCCTCTGTGGCTTCCTCGATGCTCGGTAAACTTACTTTATGAATACATGTAAGGAAACCTACAAGTTTGAAGTCGACAGTTATCAAATTGGAATTAGCAATGTGATTTCAGTATACCCTCGAGAGACAAGAGTGTAGTCATCAAATATGTAGGAGTCTTCATAAATATAGTTTAGTTCTTCAACACGCATTATAATCACATTCACAAATTGACATTTAGCGGCTTCGAGTTGTTACCACGTTTAAGTTTTAGTCAATCTAAATTAACTTAATTTGGAGGTGCCATGTATAACATTTGCCTGTGTTTGTAAAGTCATTAGCATGTTGTGGTGGCACTTTTCTATAATTTTTTACATCGTGGTCACCAACGCGTTGCCATTTGCAGAGGGGAACTGGCAAGCAGGAGCATGTTGCTGGTGTCGAGCTTTATTGAGAGGCCGCCACTTTATCGATGGGGCTTGTCCACCGTTATGAAGCCATATATGTTTTAACAATCTGAATGACCGTTTCTGGAAAAGATATTGTTGGACACCACATCACTTAAACCACTAGCAATCCATGTTGTAATATCTTACTCTCACAAGCACATCAGCTGCCTACTGACATGACTTACCCGCACAAATTAATTCCCCCTGCGTTCGATGCACCTTGATAACGTTGTTTGGTATTCACGTTGTGCAAGTTATGTCGATATCGTACTTGTGGCACGAATCGGTTGCGACATCTATGTATACAGTACTACAGCTAGTGGCCGCTGCACACATAAATCGGAGATAAAAGAGCTTAACTGAAACAAAAGATCAGATTGTGTCCCCACAGCGCACCAGGGGGACTCGTTACTGTGAAATCGCATTTTGATGTAAACTACGCTCAGGCAAATTGAATTTAGTCAAGTTTAGCTGAGTTTACAGAAGGGACAATCAGATGTCGCCACAGATACATTATCAACAAAGTTTGGAGCTATATTTAGTTAAATCTATTCTATGGTCCAAACTACACGACGTGATTGACTGAAGGGTCATATTTACTGCTCAGATAGTTGTTTAAACAAACTAAGACCCTTGTTTGATTTTCCTTGCTTTGAAACCGTTTTGAGAAAATTAACTTGTCAATATTTCATACTGTACACGTCGGTACATCAAGTATGTAATAAATAATATATGTTAACATATGAAACTAAGTTACTGATCCCAACCCGAAGTTCTATACGAACCCTATACGTCCTTATAATATAGTTAAAACGTGTGGTCTGGCTAATTCCTGCGGGACTTCAGAGACGTGAGTCTTCCCTGCCACATTTTGAAGCATTAACTACTTCAAGGTAATATGTCTATAACATTTTGGCGATTATTCCTGAAAACATAATTTATGATATAAAAAACGAAAGTTTAATAGTTAGTTTTTAAATATTTCAAATCACTATTCTTTATCTTGTCCCAATGTTAGTTATCATTAGAATGTTATAGAATTTTAAGCGCTTAGAATTGTTCATTTGGAATATTATCTGTTGCAAGTTGTTTACTGCTTTTATATGATTATATGTTTATAATAATAATAATAATAATGGCAACCCTACATCGCCTGCGTCAAAATATTTTTTCCGATTTCAATTTTAATTTTAATTTCAATTTTCGTATATAATATTTTAACTTCAATAAAGTGCAATAATAAATAGCAACATAAACTCACATAAATAGCCCGAAGATTTAAGTTTCAGTAGTGAATTATTAGAAAAATACAAAATACCACAATGCCGTCCCGAGGTGACAGCTGTCACCAAAAAAATCACAATTTCATAAATGATATTTACAAAGTTTGGAAAAAATGCTGACCCGGGCACAAGCCAATCGAAACAGGAGTGCACCAACAACATCTCCGGACTCGTCGCTAAGCTCCGCCGCGCAACCTCCAGCAGTGGAACCAGCGGCGTCGAGCTCCTCTTCGAGCGACGAGTTCTTCTCCCCGCCGACGTCGCCAACACCTGTACGTCGGCCGGGGAGAGGCCGGCCACCGACCTGCTTGGGACCCCGACGCCCTCCGGCTTCGAATAGGGCCCCCGCTACCGGTGGTGATGTGCACCGCATGCGATGGACTACTTCCATAAATGAAAACGTCATGCGGGCATATTTTGCGGCTACAGAGGGGGGAACTAACCTCAGTGCGTACCGTACTCGGATGCTTCCTCTGTTTCAGGCGCTTGAACCTTCCATCAACGTATCGGCACAACGACTATCGGACCAAGTGCGGGTCATTCAACGCAATCGTATGTTGAATGAAACCGTACTTGAGACTCTACGGCTAGAATGCTTGCGAAATATCTGTGTCACCCCCGCCCCGGCTCCTGCTCCTGCTTCTACAGTAGAAATAAATGACGATACTTGTGTTGCGCCGGATGACACACCTATTCCTGTAAGTATTCAGTACAATGAAGAGATTAAGGAGGCTTTGGAATGTGCGTTGCGGGAATATCGATCAATGCCCGTACATGTCAGGCCACGTCTCCCGCGGTTGCCCATACATAGACGTAATATAGCGCTGGTGAGTGCCCTTGATTCATTGTTACCTAGATATCTAGAAAATAGTGAAAACCTCGGTGACACCCACTCAATTCTGTATTGTACTGCTGTGGCGGCATGTCGTATGGCAGGTGCTAAATTTCCCAATAAAGATCCTGCCATACGACTTAAGTCTGCCATACCAGCATGGCAATGCAGAATTGAACGACGTGTGGCCGAGGCAAGGGTGCTCATCGGTAAACTAATCTGCTTCAGGTCGGGCAATACTCGCCCAAGAGTGATGCGCTATGTGACCCGAGCGTTTGCGGGAACTAATATTAGTCCCCAAGATTATACGTCTCGGGTCACAGAGCGTATTGACTTCCTGAAGCAGAAAGTCTATGCATGGGCAAACCGTATTCGGAGATATAAAAAACGAGTTGATCGATATACTGTCAACCGTATGTTCCAAAGAGACCAAAGGTGGGTATATAGAAGCTGGGAGCGAACAGAAGAAAGTGTGGATGACGTGCGACGGCCGGATGCTGAAGCCACAAATGCGTTCTGGCGCAGCATTTGGTCGGTGCCCGTTAACCACACTGAAGGCGATTGGATGCGTGAGGTCGAAAGAGCATGCGAAACCATTCCAGAAATGGAAAAAATGAACATTGATGCCATTGATGTAGATTGTGCGGTCCGTTCGCTGTCTAATTGGAAATCTCCGGGACCGGATGGACTGCACAATTTCTGGCTAAAATGGCTACGAAGTTCGCATGTTGTTTTGGCCTCACAATTTCAATCCGCTGTAGAATCTGGGACGCTACCAGCTTTTATGATGACAGGAGTTACTCACCTGCTCCATAAAACTGGTAGTACCCTGGAGCCCAATAATTATAGACCGATTACATGTCTCCCAACGGTCTATAAACTTCTTACATCCATCCTGAGAGCTAAGATTAACAATCATATAAACAATAATTCTATTATGTGTGCCTCTCAGAATGGATGTAGGAATGGGGCTCGAGGTACTAAGGAGCTCCTCCTGATTGATATGGCTATTAGCCAACAAGCTCGCCGCAATCATAAGGATCTGACAGCATGCTGGATAGATTACAAGAAAGCGTTTGACTCCGTGCCACATACATGGCTTTTGAGGGTGCTGGAGTTGTATAAAGTGAATACAACTCTATGTACCTTCTTAAGGTCATGTATGGGGCAATGGAGGACGGTTCTTTTCTATCCAGGGTGTCGCCAGGCTTTGGGTAGTGGCGAGCCGATAACAATAGAGCGGGGTATTTTTCAAGGGGACAGTCTGAGTCCCCTTTGGTTCTGCTTAGCCCTGAACCCACTTAGTACTTTACTAGTGAATTCAGGGTTAGGTTATAGGTTACGAAGAGAGGGTCAGATGGTATCCCACCTCTTTTACATGGATGATTTAAAGCTATTCGCCCACACCAACCCTCAATTAATAGCTTTACTGAAGGTAACTGAAACATTCAGTAATTCTATTAAAATGGCGTTTGGTGTGGACAAATGTGCAGTCATTCATGTAAAGCGAGGGCGGGTGGTGGAGTCGGAGGGTATACAACTCTCTGATTCCACTAACCTAAGATCACTCCTCGTAACTGAGACCTATAAATACTTGGGTATGTCACAGGCGTTATGCATCAATGAGGTCGACATGAAACAAATGTTACAGGAACGTTTCTTTGGCCGCCTGAAAAAGGTACTCAACAGTCTTTTGTCAGGTGGCAACAAGGTGCGTGCCTGTAACAGTTGGGTCATGCCACTCTTGATGTACTCTTTTGGCATACTCAAGTGGACTCAGACTGAACTCGATACCATCGATAGGAAAGTCCGGACTCAGTTGACTGCATTCCGAATGCACCACCCACGGTCGTCAGTCATGAGATTGTACATCCCGCGGAAATGTGGGGGTCGAGGTTTTTTAAATGCTAAGACCCTTCATAATCGCGAGGTGTGTAATCTCAGAGACTACTTTCTTACGTCGAACGTGGACATGCATCGTGATGTAGTCAACGTAGATACCGGACTCACCCCGCTCGGTTTGGCTAAAGAGAACTGGCGCAGGCCTACAATAGTTAGCACTGACAGCCGCAGGGAGGTATGGCAGAGTAAGGAGCTACATGGCAGGTTCTATCGGGCTCTACACAGGCCCGAAGTAGACCTACTGGCATCCGTGTCCTGGCTACGTTTCAGTGACCTTTTTGGGGAAACTGAAGGTTTTGTCTGTGCAATTGCAGACGAAGTTATCAAGACGAATAACTACCGGAAGTATATCATGAGGGATGGCACAATTGACATTTGTCGAGCGTGCCACCAGCCTGGTGAATCCCTCAGGCATATTACTTCCGGTTGTTCTCGTCTTGCTAACGGCGAGTACTTGCACAGACATAATCAAGTAGCCAGGATAATCCATCAGCGACTTGCTCTGAAATACAACCTTGTGGAAGTTGAGGTGCCGTACTATAAGTATGTTCCTGAGCCAGTTCTAGAAAATAGCCATATCACATTGTACTGGGATCGATCCATCATCACTGATAGGACTGTTGTAGCTAACAAGCCTGACATTGTGGTGATAGACCGATCCGAACGCCGGGCATTGATTGTTGATGTCACCATTCCTCATGACGAGAATCTCGTGAAAGCTGAGAAAGATAAACAAGTTAAATACTTGGACTTGGCCCACGAGGTTGTCGACATGTGGAATGTTGGCTCAGCAATCATTGTACCGATAGTCGTATCAGTCAACGGACTGATAGCAAAGAGCCTCGACCAACATCTGAAGAGGCTCGGGTTGGATGGTTGGGTCAAGGGCCAGATGCAGAAGGCAGTACTCCTTGATGCGGCGCGCATCGTGAGGAAGTTCCTTTCTCTAGAGCCCTAACCACCGGTAGCTTGGTCCCTGTACCCGATGCCGGTGGGGTACTATTTTTTATGTTTTTAAATAGATGTTTCATTTTTTTTATAAGTATGTATTTAAAAATATAATTAATAAGTAACTTAAATAAATAAAGAGGAATAATAATAATAAGAAAGTCCGGACTCAGTTGACTGCATTCCGAATGCACCACCCAAGGTCGTCAGTCATGAGATTGTACATCCCGCGGAAATGTGGAGGTCGAGGTTTTTTAAATGCTAAGACCCTTCATAATCGCGAGGTGTGCAATCTCAGAGACTACTTTCTAAAGTCGAACGTGGATATGCATCGTGATGTAGTCAACGTAGATACCGGGCTAACCCCGCTCGGTTTGGCTAAAGAGAACTGGCGCAGGCCTACAATAGTTGGCACTGACAGCCGCAGGGAGGTATGGCAGAGTAAGGAGCTACATGGCAGGTTCTATCGGGCCCTCCACAGGCCCGAAGTAGACCTACTGGCATCCGTATTCTGGCTACGTTTCAGTGACCTTTTTGGGGAAACTGAAGGTTTTGTCTGTGCAATTGCAGACGAAGTTATCAAGACGAATAACTACCGAAAGTATATCATGAGGGATGGCACAATTGACATTTGTCGAGCGTGTCACCAACCTGGTGAATCCCTCAGGCATATTACTTCCGGTTGTTCTCGTCTTGCTAACGGCGAGTACTTGCACAGACATAATCAAGTAGCCAGGATAATCCATCAGCGACTTGCTCTGAAATACAACCTTGTGGAAGTTGAGGTACCGTACTATAGGTATGTTCCTGAGCCAGTTCTAGAAAATAGTCATATCACATTGTACTGGGATCGATCTATCATCACTGATAGGACTGTTGTAGCTAACAAGCCTGACATTGTGGTGATAGACCGATCCGAACGCCGAGCATTGATTGTTGATGTCACCATTCCTCATGACGAGAATCTCGTGAAAGCTGAGAAAGATAAACAAGTTAAGTACTTGGACTTGGCTCACGAGGTTGTCGACATGTGGAATGTTGACTCAGCAATCATTGTACCGATAGTCGTATCAGTCAACGGACTGATAGCAAAGAGCCTCGACCAACATCTAAAGAGGCTCGGGTTGGATGGTTGGGTCAAGGGCCAGATGCAGAAGGCAGTACTCCTTGATACGGCGCGCATCGTGAGGAAGTTCCTCTCTCTGGAGCCCTAACCACCGGTAGCTTGGTCCCTGTACCCGATGCCGGTGGGATACTATTTTTTATATTTTTAAATATATGTTTTTTTTTTATATGTATTTAAAAATATAATTTATAAGTTTTTTAAAATGAATAAAGAGAATAATAATAATAATTGTCTTTATTGTACACCAAGGATATAACATTACAATAGGTACATAATAGCAATTCGGTAGGTACATACAATTGGCGGCCTTATCGCTCTGCGGCAATCTCTTCCAGGCAACCATAGGATGGAGAGAAAAAATAGGACAAAAATATTTCGGGCAGTTTGGTGTACATAGAATGTAATAATAAATAATCAAGAGATAACAGATATATATAGAACAGATAGACACAATAGCTACCTAAGTATAGGTAGATATACATAAATACATCAAACATACATACTATCAATATCATAGATATCATAACATTAATATACACATAAATACTAACATTTTACCATACCTAATATTATCAAGGAAAGTTATTTATTCCACTTCTGTCAGAGAGACTAGGTAGTGTTCTTTGACTTGTCTTTTGAATAAAGGCAAGGACTGAGCACGCCTAATAGTTACGGGCAGAGCATTCCACAACCGAGCCGCTTGAACCGAAAAGGATTTGTCGGCAAAGTTGGTGGAATGACTCGGCATTTTTAATCTCAGATTCTCCGATGATCTCAAAACCCTCGAGTGCGTGTTGTGCAGGAACTCAAAACGTTGTTTGAGGTATGAGGGAGTTACGGGATTAAATAAAATATTGTACAACACGGAAAGAATATGAGCATTCCGGCGAAGGCGTATAGGTAACCACTTGAGTTTTTTTCGAAATTCAGAAACATGATCATATTTGCGTAGTCCAAATATGAATCTTATACAAAGATTTTGGAGTCTCTTTTATATTATGGTTCTTAGTTCTAGAGCTGTGCTTATCATTGACATGGAGGCTAAGTGAGAAGGGTGACGGTAAGTCAGCCCGACGGTGACGGTATCTGTCCGTGTGAGTCGGTTCCTATGGACGCTCTACGCGACGCGTTGCGGCCGGTTGGATGATTAATAAAACGTTGAAAAGGGAGTAATCAACTATCTCTGGAGGGAATTTTCCGTGGAATAAAGTTGTTGGCATACGTTTAATACACAATTTTGAAATGAGTGAAATTTTCTGTTTTGTGCTTTCGAAACTAGTTTACGTTTTACGTTTACTCTTTTGCATGTGAAATATACTGTTGACCTTGTAAAATTGACACAATATATTAGTAATTTATTACTGCGGAACACATTTACTGTAGCTCGTACATTAGATGAGTGTCACCACTCTTTATTTGCAACACAATTTTTATCCTGAAAGAAAGTGAAAATGGTTTTTTGTCACAACTCCATTCAAACTCACCGTGAGTTCAAAACATATTTTTCTGTCTTTGCCTCTCTGTATCTCTCTATCTCATCTAACACTTAATGTAAACAAGTAAATCCCAAAAGCATTAATTATGCTAATTTATTAATTAGCAAGCACTAAATATTTTCATAAGGCTGAAGTAACCACGAGATTGATTAAATATGGAATATATAATTACATGAACACTTTACGGGGACATTCAAAATTTACCATACACAACGTAAACACATTTTATGTTATGCCACCCTTTTGTGTGTGATTCAGTAACAAACGTCCAAATATCTTCACAAACTTGCATATTTATAATATTAGTAGAATAAGATTAATTTATAAATCATGTGAGGACATACAAATGTATCAAAAAGTCATTGAGTACGTAAACGACTACGTATCAATCAAATACTTCCTCGATTTCATGGATAGGATTAACTGAAATATAGTTAACGAAAGGAAGCTGCATTATACACATACACTTTTAAAGGAGTGTTTTTTATCATTTATCTGCCTAACTTTATAGATTAACTATCCAACTAAAAGTTTATCAATAAGTGAAGTAAGTTCACATATTTCAGTCACTAATCTGCAACTCTGCTTGACACGGGCACCTAATTGTGACGGTACAGCGTCTAACCAAAGTTGTCCACAGGCACCATTTGTGACGGTACAGCGTCTAACCAAAGTTGAGTAAACTTAGTTTTCCTTGTATTCGACGTGAAACTATGCCGAATATGCCAGCCCCCGCCAGAAGATCAAAATAATTTAACACAGTCGATAGGTTGTGGAACCTTCTCCGTCCCAAATATGTACCTAAGTCTGGAGGACAGTACACTCGAGTACTAAACACAAACATAAACTTGTGAACGAGCGTCTCATAGAGAGTGCAGCACAAACACTTCGTCTTTGTCGCTGCACCGCGCCACTGTACTTAACCATTCGTAGGTTGTGACGTCACAAGACCTGCACGAATTTTACAACTAGCTATATTTTCAAGGAGCTTAAAGTTGTACAAGCAAAGTTTAAAAATTTAATATCAAACGAAACAACGGCTTTTATCTCATAAGACAGAGTTTGTGGTTTGAGTTTTGGCGATTTGAAGCTCTCAGATATTGGCAACTACTTATTACATAAGACTTAGAAATACTCAGTGACTCATTCCTATGCCGCACCACTAAGACCTGGAACTCCCTGTCAGCTCACGTGTTTCCTTCTTCCTACAGTCCCGGGTCCTTTAAGCGGGGCGTGAAAAGGCATCTAATGAGGCCGTCAAGCTGAGTGCCACCACTGTTAACATGGTAAATGTTTACGATGGTGACCCTCTTTCCGAGACTTTGCCTTTAGCTTAACATCAGGCGAGGTGAAGTCAAATTGACGTATCCAGTATAAAAAAAAAAACACATTGAGAACACTTGTACTTTTTCCACAGTATTTATTATATTGAACCTGACCGGTTTCGCCTTACGGCATTCTCAAAGGTTTACATTTAGCAATGGTTTTGTATGTTCTAATTGCTAAAAACTACGATATTTAACATTTTCACACAATAAATACTGTGGAAAAAGTACAAGTGTTCTCAATATGTGTAACAATGAATTCTACCAAGTGCCATCAACCAACAGTATAAATAGGACTTAGAAATAGTTTAGTGGATGAAAGTTAATGAAAGGCCGCGTAGCATTGCGAAAAAATGCCTATAGATAGGAAAAGTATACGAAATCACAAAGCTCAAGTGAGACTTTTAAAGTTAGCATAATAAATGCTATAAAAAAACCATTCAAATACCTGTACACTTTTATTATGAAACTGTAGGTAAAACTCCCTCAAAAGTTGATTAAGTTAAGAAATAAACTCCCCTAAAATAAAGAGACAAGTTTATTATGTATGGTTTTGAGTTACCTACACCTCAATACATACGGAGCACTTTGGGAATGATATGTGGCGGATCGTATGCTAATGGCGAGCGAACAGAAACTTATCGCCTCACGTGTGCGATGTGCCGATAAACGATATCTACGGAAACGTTCGCCTATTGGTTGCTTATTTGTAGAACACAGTTAAAATGCAAATGGGATAAGAATAACGTTTTTTTTTTTTTATATAGGACACGTCAATTTGACTTCACCTCGCCTGATGTTAAGCTAAAGGCAAAGTCTCGGAAAGAGGGTCACCATCGGAAACATGTACCATGTTAACAGTGGTGGCACTCAGCTTGACGGCCTCGTTAGATGCCTTTTCACGCCCCGCTTAAAGGACCCGGGCCTGTAGGAAGAAGGAAACACGTGAGCTGGCAGGGAGTTCCAGGTCTTAATGGTGCGGCATAGGAATGAGTCGCTGAAACGCTTGGTTCTAGCTGGTATACTCTGCACCGTATATGGATGGTATCTTAGCCCTGCACGTGTCGTCCTGTGTAGGAAAGGAGAGGGTGGGACTAATTGGAAGAGCTCGTCAGAACATTCACCATGGTAGAGACGGTAGAATACTGCCAAAGACGCAACATCTCTACGCATCTGCAAAGGCTTGAAGGTGTTCGTGACCTCAGGATTCCCAATAATGCGAACCGCACGTCGCTGCAACCTGTCGAGAGCATCTAGTAAGTACTTTGCGGAGCCGTCCCAGAGATGTGAGCATATACAATAAATAACATATTCTCAATAGAATTCTTCAGACTGACGTCACGCGACGGGAAAATGCTACAGTGGAGTTTGTTGTGCTGTTTCTCCTCAACTGGTGCCTAGGAAGCAGTGGTAAAGACGGCGCGCTAAAAAGAAAGCAGATTTTGAATTTGTCAAAAAGCGTTTATAGTTTAATGTTACACTATTTTGAATAAATGATTTGAGTTTTGAATTTAATTAAATTGAATTTGACAAATATGCCAGCACATGTAAATAAACTTCACTCGCACACATTTATATTTAGTACTGAGAGCGAACCTTCAAATATATTACGACCAACATAAAATAAAGTTGAGTTTTTCCTTAACTTTGATTAGAAACTGGACGAGCAGTCGTAGGTACTTTCACAGAAGACACGCACTCGCTACTTTGAACTTTTATACCCTTTGCTAACCCTTTAGAAGCGTATCAAATTACTACTTGTACTTTGCGACAATTCCAATACATTTCCCCGCCACCCACGCACGGCTTAGGCGAAACATCATAATATTTATACGCATAACATGCCTTCTATAGGTATACGCCAGAAATGTGACGAATCTTTGCGTGTACTTAACACGGCAAATATTATGTATTATTTAGATAACCCTCTATTGTCTAAAGGACACATATTTAGCATGTCTAACAGATTTTTTGATACATACTAGAGCTGCGTAAATTTCGATATACCCACGACACGACAAATACATGCCAGAGTGCCCCCGGGGGCTCTGCCCCACGCCCCTGCCATGATCAACGTATTCGAGACCACTTCGTATCACTTCCTATCGCCCCACGGGACCTTGCCAAGTTCTCCCAAGAGCTGTCCCTTGTTTGAAGGCAGTACGAGTGTGAATGTACCTCTTTTGGCTGCTCTGTATATTATAATGTAGGTAAACTCTTTGTTATTTTATGCAAGTTCGGGACTTCACGCGATAAAAACCTCCACTTACTTTCTGTCGACGTTTCGGGTGCGATGGTCACGGCACCCGTGGTCACGATTTGACTGGCCGGCGAGGGTCGCGCGGTATGCGCGGAACATTTTTTGTGCGTCTACCCTCCGTTACTTTCAGAATGAAAGTAAGGCTGGCGACACACCACACTCACTACGTCAGTTTTGGGCAGCTCAATGTTGTTGGGTTTTAGTGTTTTTATCACTGGATTCCACGTCCCGGATAGTTTGAATCCATCTTCTTTATTGAAATTTTTACACTTTTTAATAGGAAAGATGGATTCTGAACTTGCATAAAATAACAACGAGTTTACACCGCGATAGCTTAAAAATAACATAGGTAAACTCTGTTCTGAAATTGGAATAAGCGATGTGAATTCAGTGCTCAATTCTTGAGAGATTTTAAAATGTAAATAGTTCGATAGATTTTATTCAAACTACTACACACTATGCTGCTGTTATTCAGTGCCAAACTCATAAAGAAGTACATCGATCAAATGGCACTACGTTGGTACAAAAAATGTATAAGGTTTTCAATAAAATTTCACCACCGACACTATCGATTAATCTAACCTCACCGAACGTATAGGGTTCCGTTAACCGTAACACGATGAAGGGAAGGAAGGTTAATATACCTAGCTGTAAAATGTTATAAGAGTACCTACTTGCTCTCTCGCGTGGTACCAGACACTCCAATATGCCGCCATGGCGTCATGTTTGCGAAAGTTTCCTATTACGCGCGTCACCCTTATATTAATTACTTAATCTCCGGTAGACCGTTTAACTGGGAACGATTTTCTACGAGCTCTAAGTGTAATTCGATATCTATTACTCCATTTCAAGCCACGGAGAGGTTCCGAACGATAAAAATGGCGCCTAATATACTTCCCTTTAACGACAACAGATACCCGCAAAGGGTCACTTCTTTGGCCGTGTCTCAAGCCTCATTCAATTGTGTCGCCTAATCTCGTTGCGTTGCGTGACGTCGCCCGTCCCAGCCAGATTGTGAACGAGCACTCAGTTGTGCTCATCCCACACGACACACGTCTCGTACGATGTACTGAAGGATTTTTATGGCCGATTTCCTCTCGAACGGGATAAAATTGGATTTATATCCAACGAAATTCATCTAAGTACCTACGTACGAGCACAGCGAGCCTTTCTCTGGAGTCTATACGACAGATTTAGATTAATAGCGGCCGATTTGAGAGACTCCGGCATCATTCAACGTTGGAAATTGAACGAAACGATGTGAAACGAAGTACCAAATTACACTCTGATTACTACATTTTTATTGAGGAGCCATAAACCGGGAACATAATGTATGTGAACGGAGAGCCGAGCGTGTAACTGAACACGGTGGAGCCGCCCGGGGCAGGCGCGAGGCGCCCGCAAGCGCGGCCCGCGCCCGGCGCTCGTGAGTAGGTAGAGACACAGAGTACAGACACCGCATAAATCACTTGTCACCAACAAACTTGTACATCGCACTCACATAATACGTTTACCCTGCGAATAAAACTCGCACACGAACTCACTTGCCCTCGGCGGTTTCAGCGACACACAAAATGTCTACAAAGGGATTCGCTTCATAATCCACTAAGATTACCTACTCGTACATTTTGTGTTTCTTGCGATACGAAATTCTATAATTTTGTAATTTAAGTTGTTAAAGTTCCCGTTATTGTTTAATTGTTTTCAATCCATTTCTTGTCACTAATTAGTTCGCAATGAGTTCGCTTGTACTTGAAATGTTCTATTCAATCCGCATGCAGGCATAATATATGATACCTACATACGCCACATATCCCCTTATTCCAATCTTCATACATCCGAAAACGTAAAGATACTGAAGAACCACTGCATGTAGTGAAACCTCCCATTTTCGGAAAACTTTGTAATTCGGGATTGTATATTCGCTAGCGATATGTGTAATGTGTATCACTTACGGTAATTCGTGCGAGCGCTCGCTTCATGTCAAGCGTTCAAAGACCTCGAGTGATTCTGACGCGCCCTCTGCCGGCACAACACAATCATATATTATTATTACATTAACTTGCTATGCCATAAGTATAAACATTAGGTCAAGGGGAGGATTAACTCGTAATGTAAACATGAGCCCGAGTGAATCTTGAACGTGAACTGTCGCGACTGCATCAGGCTGGGGATAAGAATACATTGCAATAAGGACTCGTCAAACGTGTCATAAATGTTTTTAACTGCTGCTACTTGTGGTACTACCGTGTGGTTGTGATGGAATTGTCTCGACTGTCGTGAAGTTACATCAAAACCTTTGTTGTCGAATCCACCAGTGCCGGATGGTGTTCATACTCAATGTACCATACCATACATAAAAATATCGTAGGCAGTAGCACGCCCACAGGATGCATGCAACTATCCACAGGCAACATTTGGACTTAAACTGAAACACTTTTCGGTATACATCCCAACTACAAAACTTATCCATAGAACAAGCAAGGGTACTCCGACATAAAAACCAGTAGGCTTACTAAATAGCTCCAGAAAAAGCCCATTACTGTACACCCAGTTTAACTTCGGATACTTTTTTTAATTAAACGACTTGGAGCGGAGTCAGGCAGAATGACGTCATGAAAAGATCAAGTTTGGCAGCAAATTCACCGGAACTAATGGAGTATTTAGTGGCGGGCGAAAGTTGGAGAGCACAGTTTAGTGTTTGTGTAGCGAGAGGTTTGCGTCGGGAGGTCCTAATTATTAGTGACATACTACTCGATACAACACTTTTAAAACTTTAAACCTATGGAAAATAACTATAGGTGCGTTCGTGTACACGTGTGAAAAACAATAAACTTCCTCTGTGGCTCGTCACGTCACCGCGTCATCACGGCGCGTCATCTACCATAAAAACAATTATATTTGATTTGTGCCAGCCGCCCCCGACGCAGGCCGCGCGCCCTAAAAGGGCAACTCTCCGCGGACCCTCTTAGTGGCGGGAATGAATTTACTCTCTTCATAACTTCAGTTATTTTTTAAGTGAGTGGTCAGAAACGTACCCGTGGAGCACTTCACGGCAGGGAGGCCATGAATTATGAATGTAGCTGCCTGCTGGTTGTCGAGCGGACCGTCTGTATGGGTGCGTGGACATTGACGTCAGTCATTAAGACGAATAGACATGCGATCGATTAGATGGGATTAAGTTAGATTAGAAATTGATGATGTATTCTAAACGAGAGACGCAACGGCCAATGTTATTGTGAAGATTCCGATATGCCACAACGTTAAGGGTCCGTACCACTCCAGCTCGAATTCAAATTTTACCCCCGCGCGCCTCAACAACGCGCTCGCGCCGGTACTACTCGCGCGCAGATGCATCTATCTCACTCCCGCGATGACCCCGGGCCGGCCGACGCGAGGCTCGGCCGCCAAGTTCACGCGTTATCAATCGATAGGGTAAAGTAGCTAGTAATTTAGACATCAAGAAAGTTATGGCAATAAACAAACTTTTGAGAAAAGTGTGCATATTGTAATGATAATTTACATAAAACTTATAATATATTTATACTTATCCTATTAATATTATAAATGCGAAAGTTTGTGAGTATGTATCGCTGTATGTATGGATGTTTGTTACTCTTTCACGCAAAAACTGCTAAATGGATCTGGCTGAAATTTTATACAGGGGTAAATTAGAACCTGGAATAACACATAAGTTGCTTTTTATTCCGGGTTAAGGTTCCCATGGGTTGCAGGAACGGGAACAAAACTTCACGCGGGCGAAGCTACGGGCAGCAGCTTTTTTTTTTTTTTGGACCGTGGGGGAAATCCTTCATGGATGTTATGCCGGACTCTTACCGACTAAAACCCCCACGGTATCGCCCAGCAGCCTATAGTTGGGAGCCCCGGGTAAGCCCTCGGAAGGATGTCCCAGGGCTCCCAACAACCAACTCGTCTAGGGGGTGGTTCAGGTGCTATCCCGCGTCTATGGGGGGTTTTCGGGTATCATCCCGCTTCATAGGAGGGGGGAGGCGTGCGTGAGTCCGTCACGTCATGCTGCCGTCATGGGCCTGCTTCTGTAAGGACGATGAGCAGCCAACTCACCGTCCTCAGGCCCCCGGTCATGGAAGCCGATGGGCTTCGGCGAAGACACGTCGGCGGCGTCCAAGCCGCCGACTGCGGAACTCGGGTGGGAGAGTTCTCTCCCGCTCCCGCCCCGCCGCCTCCTTCACGAGCATGACCTGCTCGCAGAAAGAGGCGGCGCAGTCCCACTTACTCCCGCTGGAGACCATGGCTCCCACCATGGTCTCGAGCGAGAGAGTGTCCACGCCCAAACCCACCACGAGGACCTGGCGCTGTTGCGCCCACGCCGTGCACTCCACCAGCGTGTGGAGCGCTGTGTCATCGCTGCGGTCCCCGCAGTGCTGACAACCGGCCGTGGTTTCCCGGTGTCTTCGCCACAGATACCTACCGAAGCTACCGTGCCCGGTAAGCATCTGTGACAACCGGTAGGAGAGAGCACCATGTCTCCTCTCCAGCCACTCGTCCATGACCGGTCTGACGGCCGCGATTGTGGCGAATCCCCCCTTTGGTTGCTCAAGTCGCACCTTCCATGTCTCCACGGTTTCCCGGTGGAGCTGGGACCGCTGGGCCTCGATTTCTCGAGACGCAGGCCATTGGCCCCGCTCCAGCGCCTCCTTGCGCCATTTAAATAGAGACGCAAGGGCTCTCGCTTCCAGGTCCCATGGAGGGGTCCCGGCTAAGAGACATGCCACCTCACCTGAGATCGTGCGGTATCCCCTTATCACCCTGACGGCCATCGCCCTCTGTGGGCTCAGCAATCTAGCCACATTACTGGCCGTCAGGGTCTCCGCCCATACGGGGGCCCCGTATAGGGCCATACTTCGCACGATCCACAGGTACAGTCTCCTGCAGGGAGCGTTGGGTCCCCTAATGTTGGGCATCAGCCGTGCGAGTGCAGCTGACACCCCCCTCAGTTTTGGGACCAAACTTCGGAAGTGATGTCCGAAGTTCCACCGGCCATCGAGTACGAGCCCCAGATACTTCATCGAGGGCTCGATGCCGATGCTGACGCCCCCTACCTGTAGGCTGGATCCCGCAGGTGGCCCCATCCGAGGTCCGTGGAAGCACAGAGCCTCGGACTTGTGAAGGGTGACCTCGAGACCTAGCCGCCGTATCCGACCCACGACTTGAGCAACCCCTGCCGTGGCCTTTAGTGCTGCGTCTCGGTGCGTTGCTCCCCGCGCCGTAACGAGGGTGTCGTCGGCGTAACACGTTACGTTCACCCCCCTGAGCAACGGACCACGCAGCACCCAATCGTAACCGATGTTCCACAGGAGTGGCCCTAATACCGATCCCTGCGGAACACCGCACGACACATCCCGCCGACCCGGCCCTAGCCAACTCGGGTAAGTAATGGCCCTCTCGAAGAGATAGGCCCCGACAATTCGACGGAGGTAGGGAGGCACTCCATGGTAGATAAGCGCCTCCCTAACGCAGCTCCAGGGCAAGGTGTTGAAGGCGTTGGCGATGTCAAGAGACACCGCCACTATCACCTCACCCTGTGAGACTGCTTCCTCCGTCAGGCCTCTAATGCGCATGATCGCATCCACCTTGGAGTGCCCCTGACGGAAGCCAAACTGGCTATCCGCCAGATCAGGCCCCACGCGTGTGAGATGCCTGACGAGGCGTTGTGCAATAATGCGCTCAAAGAGCTTGCACACCTCGTCAAGCAACACGATCGGCCGGTACCCTGATGGAGAATTTGCCGGCCGCCCCGCCTTTCGGATCAAGACCAGTTTTCCTGTCTTCCAGACCTTGGGAAACTGGCCTTTTTCGAGGCATGCGCTAAAGAGCCCTAGAAGTCGAGGCCCAAGCTCCTCAAGAGCCAGGACCCACGCTCAGCCTGGAATGCCGTCGGGTCCAGGGGCGGTGTTTCTGCGGGATTTAAGCCGCAGTACAGCCGCCCCTAGCTCACCCTCCGTGACTACGGGCACGTGGTTCTCACTGCCTTCCGCGCTGGGCGCCTGAGACGGAGCCATGCGCGGAGAAATGTGTTCCTCCGCTCTTGATGGAAACAAGGAGTCCAGGACCACCTCCAGCTGCTCCGGCTGGAGACTCTGGGTCAGTGGGGGCGCCTTAGCGCGTAATTTGCCCCTTACCATAAGGTACGGGCGCCCCCACGGGTTGCGCTCCAGAGTCTCTATCAGCTCCTCGCGGCCCAACTTTTTGGACCGCTTGATGGCCGTATGGAGGGCCCTCTTGGCCTCCTTGTACCCACCGGGGAGGCTTGGGGTGTGAAAACCCCCGCTCTCCGTGCTCCATCTAAGGTGACACCAACGGTGGTCCAGCTGCTGGAGGTCATCGAGCGACGCCTCGGCGTCCGAGGACCGGGCATACCGCCCACCGCTGGCGGCACCCGTCGTCGCGTCTTGAGCGACGACGGCTGCACCCAGTGGTGCTCCTGGTCCCAAGCCAAGGCCTCCGCCCCTAAGAAGACGGCACCTAGGGGAGGTGGTGGAGAACGACGTGCCCGTAGTTACGGAGGGTGAGGAACATCGGCTACGATTGGATGCTGCGTGGTACGTTGCTCAGAGGGGTCAGCGTAACGTGTTCCGCCGATGACACCCTCGTTTTTTTTTATCGTGCGATAAATCCCCACGGAGCCGGTGGAGGTGGTTATGTCGAACTCGAACTAAAACGCACGCCGTCCCAAGTCCTTGGTTGCCGGAGGTGAGATTGCCAAAAGCATATCTCTCGCACCCCGGCAGACCCAGGAGGACCATTTCTTTCGAGATGGCCCCCTTCGAGTTGGGGGGACCACAGTGTCCCCATCTAGCCCCGGTTACGGAGAGGCGCACCTTGCGCCGCCGCCGCGGCCTGCTTCTGCTAGGGTGACAGGCGGCTCCACCGGTCACCCTAAGGCCAGCGCTCATAGAGGACGGAGGTCGTTCTGCGACCTCCGACGTCCGGTTCGCATGACACCATCATTACGGCGCGGGGAGCAGCGCACCGAGACGCAGCACTAAAGGCCACGCCAGGGGTTGCTCAAGTCGTGGGTTAAACACGGCGGCTGGGTCTCGAGGTCGCTCTTCACAAGTCCGAGGCTCGGTGCTTCCACGGACCTCGGATGGAGCCACCTGCGGGATCCAGCCTACAGATAGGGGGTGTCAGCATCGGCATCGAGCCCTCGATGAAGTATCTGGGGCTCGATGGCCGGTGGAACTTCGGACATCACTTCCGAAGTTTGGTCCCAAAACTGAGGGGGGCATCAGCCGCACTCGCGCGGCTGATGCCCAACATCAGGAGACCCAACGCTCCCTGCAGGAGACTGTACCTGGGGATCGTGCGAAGTATGGCCCTATACGGGGCCCCCGTATGGGCAGAGAATCTGACAGCCAGTAATGTGGCTAGATTGTTGAGCCCACAGAGGGCGATGACCCTTCAATAGAAACAGATGAATGGAAATTCATAATTACGTACTGTCTATAATAAATATAGGAATACGTATGGTAGTAGTACCTAACTACTGCTATATTTATATTATGATCATTCGGGTTGGTAGGTACTCATGTATTTACAGAAATATTCCGTTTATTCCGAAACTGACCCGAAAACTTGACCCGGTCGCGGGTTAGGTAGAAACTTTAAAAATTTGTTCCGAACGTAACCCTCTTCCTAACCTGACCCGACGGTCTCGTTCCTATCATAACCCGATCTGGCACTTCGCCGTCCGCTGCTGCGGCACGCTCGCTTCGACTTTCGGCTCTGAGTCGCCCAACCGCGTCGTTCGTCGCGTCGTCGCAGTGAGCGACCTGTAGTAGCCAGGACCTGCCTGAAAGACTTGGGCTGCTACTGCAAGATTATTTTTGTCGATACATAGGCAAGTATGCCTATTTCAATCCAAATTTTTGAAATAGGTAGGTTTTTACTGACCTATTTATTACTTTCTACTAATATAGTACCTATTGCAAATTGTTATGTACAGTATAAGCTACTTAGGTAGGTTGATTAGATACTTACTATAATAATAAATAAATAAATATTCCACAACATTCTACACAGCGCTATCTAGACCCATGGTAAGCTTAATTAGCTTGTGTTATGGAATCTAGAATGCGGATAAACATACTTAGATACTTTTTTGTATGTACATAAATATTATACATAGAAACACTCAGACCAATGCAAATAGCCATATTCATGCATACAAATATTTGCACTGAGCGGGGATCGAAACCGCGCCTCCTGCGTAGCAGTCTGTCGCGTTCACTAACACTATTTTTTTAATCGTGCGTAAAATCCCCACGGATACCACCATCACGGAATCATCATCAATACATACATATTATACATAGAAACACCCAGATCAATGCAAATAGCCATATTCATGCATACAAATATTTGCACTGAGCGGGAATCGAACCCGCGCCTCTTGCGTGGCAGTCGCGTGCACTACCACCACGCCACAGAGGCTGTCTACATAATACATCATTCATATGTTTTAATATTTTTTTACGCCAACATACACTTTTCCTCTTTCAGTTTACTTTATTACCCATTTCGCCTGTCAAAAGATAGATACTTGAATACTTTCGTATCGTCTATCGTAATCGTCTGCGCAGAGCGCGTGCGACACAAGTTCCCCGTATGATAGCCGAAGCAACACTGAGGAGGAGGCCGGGCGGCAGGGCGGTTCTAAGTTTAATGGTATCGCTTGAGTAAAAATTTAGATATTTGCTCGTTACGCAGAAACCAATGTATATTTGTAAAATTTGAAACACATAATGTCTCTTAACCACTAAACTGCAATTTATTGTGTAAGTTTAGTGATCCTATTTTGCGTAATTAATCCATAATATCGTTTTATTTGTACGGTTTAGAGGTAACTTTGCAATGGTTTTCTATCAAGAAAATTTTACGTAATCGTGTTTTTGCCACACATAAACATTAGTATATATCCTCAACTTTACCACAAATGAATTAAAAAGTCCATGCTTTAGAACTTTTGATATTATACACGTTTATGCTATGTCATTTGAGGTAGTACGGACTCTTAATCTTGCGCGAGTAAAGTCGGACGATACAATTGGGTAGATACAATATACAAAAAACTCGGGACTCAAATGGTGAAATATGAAGGGAAAGCTGCCGTGAGGCCGGCCGGTACAGTACGTGACGTATGACAGTGAATTCGTATGATAAATTGCAGAAAGTTGTTGTTTAAGACGGTACGACTTACTTTTAATAATTTATTTTATTTGCTTTTCAATAGATTGCTCGGTCAACTATCTACTTGAATATCTTTAATAGTAAAAGTGATGGAGGAGCTGTCCAGAGATTATTAATTAGTTGTTACAGCCCTCCCTTCTTTTGCCCTCTTACAGTAGCCAGGCACTAGACAGTAGTGACGTTCCTCGTGATGACAGCGTTGACAGTCACAGGACCACCAGATGGGCTGTGCCAGTTTAGATGTCTAATAAAGAGGTCATTAATTTACCACTTTCATTGTTACGCATACGGCGGACCGGTTATTGCAAGCTGTCTCATCATACGCATGAGTGCGGCACTTGACAGCCACGTCATCAATCTGTGACGTCACTGCATACTGTGAGTCGCTCACTTGTACGAAATGTAGTATTCATTGACCGTACCCCACACTCCCACCATGCCCACACTCTCACCGCTTGTTCCCGGCGGTGAGTCGGGAAGTCGGGCAAACGCACAGAGTCCCGGCGCTTCCTGTGCCGCCAACAATTCGTACAATTAGGTTCTCATTCGTGTCGTCCGCATTGTTTTGCACTTCCCGTAGTCGTGTCGCGAGGCGAACACTATTGTAATTTGTTTTATTCAATGTAAATGCAGATATTTAAGGTTGGCAAGTCTTTTTGATATAAAATTATTTAAGATTTGATATTACTAGTTTCTTTACTTACGTTGCTGTTGCTTTCATGAATGAATAAAAATTGTGAAAGCCAAATTTTATTCGGGTCGGCTCTCCTCATTACCAGCGGTGGATTGTCAATACGGAGGGTCTTCAAGTCACGGGTCACAGTGGAGAGTTGCATGCCTGCATGTACTTTCAACATTGAAGACTTTCGTGGATCCTGTGTTGAATGCCGGCATCGCGCAATAAAGGGTTCACCGCCTCACGGTAACATTCCTTAGCGGCAGTGGCGTGACGAAGTGTGTCGTGTAGGTAGCCACCGGAATTGCCAATTTGGCGCGGTGGTCCCGCGACACCGGACCGGCTTTAGCTTCATTGCCAGCATGTTCTTTTAGTAATAAACCAATCACACACTGAAATATATCATTTAGCTATCCATTGATCAAAAGGTAGCGAAAACGAATTTTGTTGAGTTGTTATACACCGTATATCCCTTCGGGGATACACAGCCGTGAGTTTTAAATTTACTTACAAGCGGCGAGTACACATATTTGTTAGAAGCTATGATAAATGGAAAAGTTTACTCGACTGATTGTTATTATTTCCAATACCAACTAGGAGGAAATAAAGCCTTATGGGAGTATCCCAGCGGTATCAATATTTGAAGGAATTTTTATAGCATTAAGTATGCTAACTATACAAATCGAATACATAGGGAAAAAGAATCTTCTCGGGCGGGACTCGAACCCGCAGTCTTTCCCTTACAGGGGGAATGCCTGACCAATTCGGCTACCGAGACACGCCCGATATGATTCAAATTTCCCACCTTATACGTCTTTGAGGCGACGTAGCGTCATCTACCGATTTTCTTACGAACTATCGGAATCAATGAATGATGTTACAATCATTTTTAAAAATTGATTTTTTGATAACTGCGCCCAAACAATTGAAGGAATTTTTATAGCATTAAGTATGCTAACTATACAAATCGAATACATAGGGAAAAAGAATCTTCTCGGGCGGGACTCGAACCCGCAGTCTTTCCCTTACAGGGGGAATGCCTGACCAATTCGGCTACCGAGACACGCCCGATATGATTCAAATTTCCCACCTTATACGTCTTTGAGGCGACGTAGCGTCATCTACCGATTTTCTTACGAACTATCGGAATCAATGAATGATGTTACAATCATTTTTAAACATTGATTTTTTGATAACTGCGCCCAAACAATTGAAGGAATTTTTATAGCATTAAGTATGCTAACTATACAAATCGAATACATAGGGAAAAAGAATCTTCTCGGGCGGGACTCGAACCCGCAGTCTTTCCCTTACAGGGGGAATGCCTGACCAATTCGGCTACCAATATATCCGTTCAGTCGTCTGCTATCGTAACTCGATGGAGGGTATCTCATCTTAGATACAAATCGCGTTCTAGAATTTTCCGCATGATCACAAGTCTCATATGAACGGAGACTCGGAGCGGTATGGATTTGTTTAACTTTTTATTCGTTTAACTATGATTATTAACTCTTAGGGAACTAGTTTATACTTAAGAATGAGAAATAAGTACTCTATTAACTACTTATACGAGATTCTCTTTAAAAAGTCTCTGTGTGTGGACTTGAGATTGAATTTTATGAATAAAACTGGAGTTTCTTTGCCAGAAACTTGCAAGGTTTCCAACATTAGAAATAAAAATTTAATGATGAATGAAATCAATCCCTGTTATAGATTTTTGGTTCTGGCACATACGACTAAAGATGCTCAGTTCATATAAAGCTTCTAAAATAACTTTACTAAATTATTGTTTTCTCAACGTGCTTTTCATATATTGTTTGAAACATTACCAAACTGACGTAGTTCCATTTGTCAACATTTACAATACAAGAGTTGTATTTATTTACAAAGGATATCGAGAGCTAAATTTCTCAGCTATATGATACAATCGGCTGGAGACGGCTATCTCAGCGCAGCTCTAAGCTAGTTGGATCTAATCTAAACGTATCTAAACGCCTTTGATCCCCTTCATTCGTTTCTGTTGAATTTCCTCTGCGGCACACGCACACTAAGCAAGACGCATTTTCCTCAAACTGATCCTGCCGAGATTTGGTATTACATAACCTCTTTACTAGCGAGATGATGTAGGCAGGCAGCTCTGTTGTGGCACGCATATTGTCCTTGTGAATTCTTGCCCCCGAGCCTGCACTCTCGACAGACACGAGCTCGAGTGGCGGCCAAATTCCTGAACAATTCCGCGCATACTTTAAATGAAAACGTTACACTCAGGCTCATGTTTACATCACGAGCTAATTACCGACGCTTTGCCTTCATTGTTCACACTCATGAACATTCCACAACAAGTAAATGTAATATATAATTGCGTCGTGCCGGCAGAGGGCGCGTCAGATTCACTAGAGGTCTTTAAACGCTTTATATGAAGCGAGCGCACACACGAATTACCGTAAGTGATACACATATCTCTGACGGGTTCTGTACACAATCCTGATTTGGGTTGGGAATAAAGTTTACCGACGGTGGGAAGTTCGCCGCATGCAGTGAGTGGTATAGTTATCTTATACCTTTAAATGAGCAATTCTTGTATATATAAAATTGGAACCTCCGAATCGGCTCCAACTATTTTCATGAAATTTAGAGGGGGATTCGGAGGCGATAAATCGATCTAGCTAGGATTCATTTCTAGAAAATTTATAAAAAATATATCAAACCAGATATTTTTATAAGACCAAGGAGGTGGGTGGAGTGTGGGGTATACTTATATTTAAAGTACAACACTAATTAATGGCAAGAAATCGAATGATAACGGATACTTTATTAAGGACTTAAATTACATAATTTCGTATTGCAAGAAACACAAAATGTACAAATACGATCTTTTCGGTTTTTTGATCCGTAGTTAAGTATCAATTGGTTAAATAACGTAACAAATGGTTAAATTTCTGATAAATTGGTTTTTTGATTCATAGGTCAACCTGTAGTTAAATAATATATGTAACTATTGGTCATAATAGTTAACCACAGCTCCATCGCGAGGTTAGCAAGATGGCGGCTAGTTAACTATTGGTTGCTACAGCTGTTTATGATCGGTCAAAAGATTCAAAAGCACCATCGACAAAAGTAACATATTGAGTGAGTTATTGACAGCCAATAATACATCTAATATGTTGACAGAAAAAAAATGACTTCCTAATAAAATCGGGTTTCTCTGTGTTCATTACAATGACAACATAGTTTTTTTTTTGTAACCATTTGTCACAATTACAATTAGCCAAATTGTGTTGAAAAAACGAAATCTTGTTTCAATAATTGGTTAATGCTTAACAAATGATCAACATAACAAAATGCTTAAACTACGAATCAAAAAACCGACCCTAGTAGATTATGAAGCGAATCGCTTTGTTAGAAATTTTGCGTGTCGTTGAAACCGCCAAGGGCAAGTGAGTACGTGCGCGAGTTTTATCCGAAGGGTAAATGTATTACGTGGGTGCGATGTAGAAGTTTGTTGGTGCCAAGTGATCTATGCGCCGCGTGACCAGCGTGGGCCGCCGTTCGTCGCAGACCAGCGTTCAGTGTCTCTCTGCTCTCATACCATATGTTCGCAGTTTTAGGGAACGTTCATATCTGACGGAACTTGCGTCGCGTATTATCGGTCGCGTAACGCAAGAACAGACATATGTATAGAAAAACACTTGACCGTTCACACTCAACCGATGTTACGTTAGTGCGTCGAGTGTGAACGGTCAAGTGTTTTTCTATACATTTGTCTGTTCTGGCGTTACGCGACCGAAAATACGCGACGCAAGTTCCGTCAGATATGAACCTTCCCTTATGGCTCCGATGATGATGATGTGATCAGAGTGTAATTTGGTTCTTCGTTTCACATCGTCTCGTTTGATTTCCAACGTTGAATGATGCCGGAGTCTCTCAAATGGGCCACTATTAATCTAAATCTTTCGTATAGACTCCAGTGAAAGGCTCGCTGTGCTTGTACGTAGGTCCTTAGATGAATTTCGTTAGATATAAATCCAATTTTATCCAGTTCGAGAGGAAATCGGCCATAAAAATCCTTCAGTAATGCATCGTCGGAGACGTGTGTCGTGTGGGATGAGCACAGAACTAGGTTGGATATTGCAATGCCAGTCAAGGCCATGAGTCGGTCCAACGAAGGTAGTCTTTGTTAGCCTAAAGCAACTTGGAGTGAGTTTAGATTCCTTGAAGCACAAAATAGAAGACGTGGAAATCTAGATAAAAACAATATTGTGCAGAAGTTAGCTGTGTTAATACTTTTTCAATGAACAAAGAACCGTCTTCGTGAAACATACTGAAAACCTTTCTTATCATATTATCTGATAAAAAGACTGCTACTTTTTATATAACCTTATCTTAGTTTTTCCTCCCATTTTTTAGCCCCGGCGCAAGAAATATGAGTGTTATAAGTTTCACGTGTAATCTGTATGTCTGACTGCGGTTGAACTGGTTTGATACGTTTTTCTACTGTTTGAACACTGATGGCATCGAGATAGTTTGCAGCTATAAACTTATGGAGATTTCAGTCTGTTCTTCAACTGGTGTCCTGCCGAAGCATATATTAATAAATTCCCAACTGACTATATTTATTCCTGAGGATGAATTTTTGGGGACCAGTGGGTTCGGACAATTGTTTATATAATTAGTGTGCATTCATTTTTTAACGATTGACATTGGCAGAATTGTCGACATGGACAGCGTTCGCCATATTAAGAAATAGAATAGAATTCATTTTTAATCGCATTGCCATTTATGATAAAAACATAAATATTTATTAATTATTGGCAATAAATGCCTTCAGTTAAACGGAAATAGCGATAACATAAACTGGAAGTAAAATAACATAACATATATTGCAAGAATTGTCGCCGCTTTGCGTTATCTCGGAGGCAGTCATAAAAGTTCACGAGCAAATAAGTTCCTCAGGTGATTTTACGAGTTCCGTGTGTCCCGCTATCGTCTCTTATCGGTTTGATTACCGGGAAACGCCGTAATCGTCTCACACGTATGTATTTGAGTTTACCGCAGTCTTTTTAGATTAATGACAGCAAAGACTGGTGTAAGTTACTGAACCCTGATGTCTGTACAAAGCTATTCACTTGTAAAGGGTTTTTGACCTGACATGCAGTCTTGAATTATTCAGTTGCATATCTCAGTCTCCTCAACATTGTAAAAATACGCGTGAAAGAATGAAATCATAACAATTTCATTTTGAGTTAAAATATGTACAGTTTTATCAAATTATATTATTATAATTTTGATATACAAATATTCATATTAGATTGGAAATACCCTAAGTTTCTTTTTATATGTTGAACACAAGTCGTTTGCACGCGTGTGATATAGGAGGTAGGTATTGCTCGATGTGCGACGTCACGTTCCATAATGTTTTTATAAGCGCCGAGGTGAGGCTTATTGCTTTAATGAAAGGCAAACACAAATAACATGTAATTTATTTTCGCTTTGTATCCATTATATGTGGCGAAATACGAAGATGAATCGAGCGCCGTTTCTATCGTCAGGAGAGAAGAGAAACAGACTATTAATACAATCATTCATCATAGTGTCGGCGCTAGAGCTGGCTTGTCTGTTTGGTAATTATATCAAATGCGTGTTATATATCGTTCACGGTTTCAGTATCATCGGGTGTGACGCAGTATCACAATTATATTACACCCATATGCTGTACCTACCTCAAGCAATTTGTCTACGACGTTGGCATAACCTTGTAATTAAACGCGAATTTTAACTGTAATTGATTTTGAGTTGGGAATATAACTGTCGCATATACATAGAAAATAAATATAGTTAGTTTTGCCTTCTTAGTTTTGCTTGTCAATCATAAGTATGTGTTATGTTGGCATGCTATGCCGTTTCTTCTCCACCAGCGCCTTGGAAGCGGTGGTAAACTTAGATTAAGTAGAATTAAAATTGATGTCAATAAGAAACAATTTTATTGTTCTATATTGAAAAATAAATGACTAAATGACTAAATGGGGTGCCGTCTATTTGGTAGAAACTTGATACTCCGAAACCTATTTGGGATAACTCACTTCGCAGAAACTTCTTTAATCGATCATTTATTAGGCATTAAAAATATTTGACATAAATATTTTTAGGCATAATGTGCTTATGACCGAATTTAGAATGGCATACATTTAAGATAGTAGAATTTTATTTGGCATAATTACCTTTGGCATAGTTAAAATTTTGTATAACTTCATTTAGCATAACGTTCATTTAGCGTACAGATTATTTGGCATAATTTGACTAGGCATACTAAGCTCCAGAATAGATAGTTGTTTACACCCCGACACAGAGTACCCCGACTCGGATAGGTTAGGTTAGGTTAGAACTGTGACCCCAACAGCGCGAGCCGAGCGAGCGAAGCGAGCGTGCCGCGGTAGCGGCCGGCGAAGCGCCAGAATAGATAGTTGTTAACACCCCGACACAGAGTACCCCGACTCGGATAGGTTAGAACTGTGACCTCTTATGCACGAGCCGAGCGAGCGAAGCGAGCGTGCCGCGGCAGCGGCCGGCGAGTGCCAGAAACGAGCATGCTCTCATAGGCAAGGATATAAAAACATTATGCGAAATGATGGTTCTACTTTTAAATAGTTATGTAGTTAGTTATACCAAAAGATGAATCTGGTTTTGAACTTTCTGCGATGTGATGGTTATACATTGTGATTACTATGGATACAAAAATTATGCGTACAGATGATTCTGACTTACAAAATTATGGGTTTCAATGTATGCAAAATGAGTTTATGCCAAACGATATTCTGCGAAAAGAGGTTTATGCTATTAGTTGTTATGCAATATAAAATTATTACTTAAAAAGTTCTACTATATGAGGTGTACCCGACTAAATGACATCTGCCAAATGTTCTAGGTAGCAGCATGGAGTTAGTAGAGAAATGTTTGCTAGTCGGTAATTATACTCGATTTGCATTACGAGAATAGGTTCTCTGCCTACACCATCGCGTGAGAGTATACAATAACCTGAATTAGTTTTATCTCAAATTAATTTAAGTTTAATAATGTTTAGTATAGTGCGGGCTAAACCCAAATAAATGGTCCGTCAACGTCGGCGCGTAATCACTGCACGTAAAGCGTTCTTTATGGTTATGGCGCCTCCTCCGGCGTCGCGACGCCTTCGCACACAATAATTAAATGCGTAAATCTAGTGCCCAGGTGTTCGCCACCGACCGGAGATAGTTTTCTGAACACCTCCACCGTATCGAACTAGTTAAAACGAGGTAAAATCTAACTTCAATTAATTATGGAATTTTTTAATTAATATTTCTTCAGTAGCATACAAAATATCAGTTTATTAGTAAATGGATTTTAGTTTAACATGTGGATAACACTGTAGGTTACATAATTACAACTAACTTAATCTTAAGACCTTGGATTAAGTACATTGTGTAACTGTTTGTTTTCCCGAATATATAAAAATTAATAAATAAAATAAATGGTTATAAGTGTCTCTCTTATAATAGGTACATAGGAAATGACGTGTTGGCTGAGCAGGAATTTAATAAAGTTATAATCAGCCGCAAATTGATGAACCGCACAAAATGATATATACTGCTACTTAAAGTCAATTAACGTGGTAATTATCTAACTCCTTAACCTCATGCTAATTTATTGATAAACTTAGATTCTTTGAAAAATAATAATAATAATAATAATAATTGTCTTTATTGTACACCAAGGATATAGCATTATAACAAGTAATAACAATTTGGTAGGTAAATACAATTGGCGGCCTTATCGCTCTGCGGCAATCTCTTCCAGGCAACCATAGGATGGAGAGAAAAAAATAGAGACAATGATTTCAGGGTAGTTTGGTGTACATAGATAATAAATAATCAAGTGATAACAAATAAAATAAACTCGATAAACGTACATGATATTAATTACAATCAATTACCATACAGTCCTAGGAACCTAAACTTAAAACTAATAGACGATTTACAAGTACTCCACTCCAAAAACGCTTATTAATTCTCCTAAGTACGTGAGTTGGGTCAAGAGAGCAGTCTGTGGCGGGCGCCGCGCTGGCGAGCCGCCGGGGGGCAGCTGCCTAGTGGCCGGCACATCCAAATGCCTCATTAGATAGTTATACTCCAATATGGCTCGCTATGTCCTCCGGTATTCATATATTCGATTATTCAATTTCATGCGCAGTGACTTTGTCGACGTTGCGTAATATAAACTTCCCCGCCACTGGACACTTGTTAGGTTTCCTTATATTGAGTGTGAAAGAAGTTTGCTTAGTAAATTTTATTTGGGTTGAATATAACACCCCAGATTTGTAGGTAGTAAAAAAATGTTTGGTTTTATTTATCAATACTAATTTTTTTACCAATAAAACGTTTTGGGTAGTAGTAGTAGTCTTCGAACTTTATTATAGCTTGCGACCATATTGAATAAAGTTATATTTACGTGTGACCAATATAAAAAGTTGTTACTAGTCATAAATCAAAGGCCAGTCAGTCCTCCAACTTCTATAAAAGAAAAATACATAAAATGACTTTATTGCCAAATATAATATTGGCGATGAGAATACATGGGTTGGGTTGAAAAGTCTTTATTTCGACCAAAATAATGCTATCCTTAGCTACGCCGTAGCGGCTGGCTACGAGCTACGGAATCGTCGTAGGCCGTAGCGGCGGCGCCTGTTCGGCCATTGCTGACATGACTTTATGCATATCGTGTACGAATCGTTTCTCCTCTCTTTACTGTGAGCTGATCTGATACTAATTGTCTTACAAAATATGGAACAGAAACTGTTTTTTTTAAGCTGCTTTCCACTCGTAGACCTAAACCAAATATAATATACTAGTTTTGCCCGTGGCTCCGCCCGCGTGGTTGTCAGTTATCGCGACCAAACATAGCCTATGTTCTTTCTCATGGTCTAATCTACTCCTACACCGAATTTCATTAAAATCGGTTCAGTGGTTTAGGCGTGCAAGCGTAACATACAAACAGACAGACAGACAGTGTTACTTTCGCATTTTATAATATTAGTATAGATTTAAACACTAAGATCACTACAAACAAATGAGTGGGAATGTCAATTAGTGATATATCATAGGGATTGGTTTAATATCGTAACACACGTAACATTAAATACTAGTCATAATATTATTCGCTGCGTGTACTTTAATTGTATTAGAAGTAATTAAGGTCAGTAAATTTTCAATGAACTCAATTTTTAATTACTTCAGGCACCTACAGGCGAAGTACTGTCGTTATCAAGAAAATCTTAATTGGGTAACTTTTAACCTTTTTAAAAAACACGTTTATTTGATTTTTGTAAGTGAGATTTATGAAATAAAATTTTTATAGCAGCGCTTGCGGATAAGACCTATTGAGTTATGTTCAGATATTTTTGAAGGCCAAATGTAAATGAAGTAAATGAGTTACAATACAAAGTAAGCAATAGCGAGTTCCCTAAGTGTCCCCGAGCCGGCAATAGGCACGATTTGCACGTAATCAGTGAGGCCTCGCCACTGAGGCGTGATGTTGACTCACTGTTCAACTCCGAATGATTGACATTTATCAAAAAGTTGAAAGAAAAATGTGGAACAATTGATTTAACCTTAATTAGAAATTAAGTTTCCTACCTATTGACACCCACCAGGGATGCACACGTTCATGGGGTTATAGTAACCACTACACCACACAGGTTTTTTGATTTTTTATAAAGGACACGTCAATTTGACTTCGCCCGTCGCCTCGCCTGATGGTAAGCTAAAGACCAAGTCTCGTAAAGAGGGTTATGGCAGACAGGAACGTGATATCTATAAGGAAATTAGAATGCACAAATAATAATGATATACGCTAAGAAATCACGTCCTCTGCCATAATACAAAATATGCAAGTCAGCGAGAAGATACTACGTGACCACAAGCATCGCTCCCACTCCACCAATTGTGGATAAATCATGTAAATAATAAATAAAAAATCAGTCCTAACGAGTAAACATCTTTTACTTACTCCGCAATAAGGGTCATCATAGTGAACATGTACCATGTGGCACACTCAACAATGGTGGCACTCAGCTTGACGGCCTCATTAGATGCCTTTTCACGCCCCGCTTAAAGGACCCGGGACTATAGGAAGAAGGAAACACGTGAGCTGGCAGGGAGCTCCAGGTCTTAATGGTGTGGCATTGGAATATAGATATTATGTGTTGGCACAAACTACGATATTTTACATTCAACAGAATTTTTAGTCCTCGTATATTATTCAATTCCCGAGTTACACATGTGTCTTCGTATCATCTATTTGTGATTTAATATAGTCCTAGCTATTTCCCAATTTCCAATTAGTTTCAAAACGAGTGAGTGATTGGCGTGGAATTAGGCGGTGAGTGTGGGCGAGTACTCACAGAGTCATTATAAATGACTCTGTGAGTACTCGCCCACTTGGTTTAACTAAACTAGTTCTATCAAAACTCCCATTAGGTAAGTGGCCTAAAATGTACATACAAGTATATAGATGAGAATAGTCCCGTACAATTTGCTATGAATGAGAATAATCAAATATATTGCCTGCGCCTTTTCTCACAGGCCTTGGGAACGTGGCTATACATTAAAATTAGCTTCAGAATCAGCGTTGTTTCCTGACCTGGATGAATTTAATATACATATTTGAATTACAATCTAAGACTCACGGGTTCGAGTCCCGTCCCGACAGTTGACTTTACCGATTGAAATCTATAAATATGCATATTAACATCACGTTCGGGTACTTTCGCCTCGAACAGATTTTTCAGCAGAAATAAAATATAATAAAGGAGAACATAACGATATTTCAAGTTAAAAGGTTGGCAGCCCGCCAGGCGATCACCTCATCTGGTGGGAGCATCCTCCCCGTGTCGGCGAACATCACGCCCCGCTCAGCTATAATCATATATTCAAATAAACTGAGGTAATTATGTCGGTCCAGCGGACAGAGTGCAAAGGAAACTAATTCAATAACCTAAACTTGAGCCTAAACTATATTATGTGTGAACTAATTCTTGATTATTTTGCCGTCGTACAGAGGGTTTAGTCTTAAAAGGTTTAAATCTTAAAATAACATGTACCTAGTTTCAAAAGGTTAGTCACTTTGCGTCTTATCAGCGCATTCTGGGACTTGTCGCGATGTCGTAGCCTAGCCGGGCCCTCCGACGGCACACATTACGTCCTATAGGATATGAGAATAGACCCTATAATTATGAAGGGGGTGGATGAAATTAATTATGTGCCATTGACCACAGGGGTGGTAAACGATACCTAATTAATGCCAAACACCACCCTGGTGGCAAGCCTAGGGTGGCAGATGGGAATAAACCATTATTTTGGCATCAATTTCACTGGCATTTCTGTGTGAGAATACGCGTAGTCAAGTTGCGGACAGTTTTTGAATTTGTCATGTTTCACCAGCTCAATCGAAAATGTAGCCTCTTACTCAGAAGCGACTTTAATTGAACATATACTGTAATTCTTTGATTCCATTTTAATATATGGAAATTCTTTAAACCAACAAACGACTAAACACACTTCCTGGAGCTACTAATGCTGTTAACCGTCAATAACCACTAACCACTAGGTTAAGCACTGACCATCAGGTTAATCAAGTGCTTATTGGTTACCTTAGCGATACAAAAACAGATCTATATTTTGTTCCAAGTTTGGTGTAAATTTCACAACAATTTATTTGTAAAAAAATCTTTTGGAGAATGATTTGCGAGTTGTCGGAGCTGTCGGGTTCAGATATAAATAATGTCTGTATTGTGTGGCGGCGCGGCGGATGCTGAGTCGCCCAATGGCTCCAGTAATTGATGGAGCCGAAGATCGCGACAGCGGAGTGGCTGCCGCTGTGATTATGATGGATGGTGGCGTGCGAGCCGCGCCGCGGCCGGCTCGCGCTTGTCGGCTCCTGTCGGGAACGTTAACACGTTTTGTTATCATTAGAGGATACAGTCAACGACAAACTTAGCTCAGACGATGTTAACTTATTATATTCAGTCAGTCAACTGACTACAACACAGTGGATGGTGAGAAACTAGGGTGTAGTCTAGATGGTACAGATAACAATATAATATATCAATGGGTACAGGCCTCATTCCAGATGCTGAGGGTCCTAAAATGGTGGTTTGACTTACCAATAGCTTGATGGTAGGACAGGTGCTTGAAGAACCCGGTACAATAAGAAGATGGAAACAATGAAAGCAGAGCATTACAGTTTTTTCCCGCATAATTTGCATTTTTTAAAAGAAAAAGAATACAAGTAACTTAATTAAATATTCCAGTTGTGAGTGGGTTCATGTCGGTAGTGTAATGGCCGGAGTTGAACTTGCAACCTCTTGATCGTAAGTCTGACGCCTTACCCAGAAGGACCTATTCACTTCAGCTGAGTTCAGCTTATAAAACACCACTTGCACAAGATACAACCCTTATTTGCTTCATCAGCACACATGTTGCCCAGAATCAAATAAAACGTTTTATTGTTATAATAACGGCCCATCTCGGGAGTAATGTGGCCCGGCGCGCCACCTGGCGGCTGCATGATTTATCGCGCTGCAGCCTGCCTCCACTCCCCTGACAGACTACTTGAACATAGTCCGGCGGGCCATTCTCTAAAGGTCTTCCTTGAATGAATCGCATATTTTTGTGTGATAGTAATCGTAAGTTGTATCGTGTGAAGCGCGGCAATCTGCGTCCGTCAGGGGTAGTAAACAAGCGGGAGGTACGGCCGGAGTGTAATGAATTAATTGCGGCCGCCGAGTGAACCCTATTGTATGCGATATTGGGCGACGACGTGCGGCGCGCGGGAGTCATGGGCCCAGTCCCGATAATGCCATTTTAATGTACGTCTCATTCGATTCTGTTAATTATTTAAGTCCCTTAAGTGTTAGCAATAAAAGTTGTCGTGATTGTTGGTAGTTCACGCAGTATTTTACACATTGAACTTTCTATGTTAATTATGTATTGACGAAAATTCTTAGTTAATCAAAGTTGAAGAGTTCTTTTTGCATGTAGTAAGATAAGATAAGATAAGAGTGTTTCGAATATGTAGTGTGTAGCACCTAACCAATTCGCTAACAAAAATACTGCAACTACTGAAATAATAATTCTAGTAATAACATCCATAAACGAGCATTATGATATCAAAAAGTCAACTTTGAGTAAAATTAAAACGTCATTGTTGGATTAGCACGCAACGGGACGCGATACACTGCAGGCTGTTATCGTGAACAACGGGCCGAGGCGGCGGCGCCGTTAGCCCGTACACGCTAGTACTATTATCTATTCTGTGCCCGTACTGTGGCGATTAACGTGCTCATCGACTAGCTACGACTTAGCTGGGTAGATGGATATATGCAAATGTGTACACTAATTGTTTATTAAGTGCCAAAAGTAATAAATAGTTTGTTGAAAATAACAACTTTTGCTAAATATGTTATTGCAAGAGAGAACGAAAATATAATTATCTGAACTTATGTATTTTCTACAAAGTGGTTGTGGCGCACGAAAATGATGATATAATGTAGTTTTCGTGAAAATATTCATCAGCTTTGTTATCCCACTAATCGGCTCAAAATTTAACACCACATCAGAATTCGTTGTGAATTTTTGTGATGATTTACACACAAACTAAGGCTCCTTCATCCCAACTTAATGGGATTAAAGAATATTATCATATCAATAAAAAATATTTAATTTGTCGGCTCTGTATTTGAAGAATACAGATTCAGATACATACTTAATATGTACAGCTAAATTAATAAGCACGACTCACAGTCCGCCAGATGGTAAGCAGTTGCTGATACCTAAAATGTTTGCAATATCCAACGTACTCACATGTTAACAAACGATTGTTAAAAGTATAATAATGCCCACAGAAGAGCACTACAACGTCAAAGGGGTGAAGCCAGCCTCGCTCGTTTGTAATTATTTAAACTACCTGCATTCTGTGAGGCTAGAAAGTTTAAACTATAATAATGGACCAGGAAGCTCTAACTTTAAACAACGAGGTTCGATTGAGTTATAGGTGCGCAGCTTCCGTCCCTCGCAGAGTTCACTCTGGCCAATCTCATCAGATTTAAAGTATACCTAACTTGTGCTCCTAGATACAGTGGCAACATACAGGTTTTATTTTGTTTTCTTTGCGCATATTTGTAAAAAACTATCAGAGCTTTAAAGAATACTGCGACACTTGAACTGTGCCAACGATAAAAGATTTCAGTGCTATTGTTTTTTTAATTGTAGTGCCATCAGCACAAACGGGTGTTGTTTGTCCATCACGCCACATTAAGGCTGCGCTGCATTATCCGGCGCAATCTCAGGCGGAGGCGACGCCACCCACCCATTACCGTTATGGCTCTGTGCCCCGGCGCCGCGTGTCGCTCGACACTTGCGACCACTGTTACCGACTCTCATTTAAAACAATCTATAGTGATAATAAACTTAGAATTGATTTGAATGAATTTTTTATAGCATTTATTATGCTAACTTTTAAGTTCGAAAAACACTGGAAAAAATGAAATGCTCAAGTGAGACTCGAACTCACGACCTTTCCTTTACAGGGGGACTGCTCTTCCAACTTTTTCGCATTTCATTTTTCCAATGTTTTTCGAACTTAGAATTGGTTTGTTTTCTTGAACCCCGCTATCGTCTGGAATGAAGTAAATTATATCCAATTTGAAAATCTCCATAGTCAAAATTGATCTAATTGTTGGTTCCTACAGTGTTTGTCTCTTTTTTTAATATTTGGTCCGTCAATAAACTGCAACCCGCTAGATGGTAATAAAGCTGAGATGCAGTCCAGAAGATATAGACCAACATTCTCGATGCTGTTGGACGTGAAATAGTGGTCCCTAACTTGACGGCCTTGATAGATGCCTTTTCACACCCCCACTTGAAGAACCCGGGGCTGTAAGAGGAGGGAAACACGTAAGCGGGCAGAGTATGCATCGCTCTTTATCGTGTGGCAGAGGAAGGAGCCCTGTACAAAAAAAGACATGATACACCTGATGATATCGTAGCATAAAATACTCGTAATAATATTAGGGATGTCCGTTGCGCGCTAAACAATGTAGTATACTTTTACTTTTGTGTAAAAGCCACCATAATTTTGTCAATGTTATTTACTCGATGGACGTTTAAAAAGCTTCACTTTAAGCGCGCGCATCTCGCGTCACTGTCACTCACGTCGTACGCCGCCTGACAGCGCTCACTTAGCGCGCACAGAGCTCGGAGCCGCATCGAGGGCATCAGCCGCATCGCATGACGCAACGTTCTGAAAGGTTGGCAAGCGTAGGAGTGGGGGGTCGGTGCTCCTCATACTAGTGACGAAAGTCTTACTATCGTTTTTCAAAAGTAATTATACTATGTGGAAGGCGTTAGTAGGCATCATACCTGCCTCCCTCTCGGTTGTGGTATTTCTTCTGGGAACTTCTTTGAGAAGGCAGTTGTAGGTTGTAACAGGTCGACAGCATAAGATTCAGAACCATGCAGGGAGCAGTGAGTTTGATCTTCTTCTTCAAGTCTTCTATCTTACTTAATTTTGATAATGAATGTAAGTTAACTGTAAGGTGTAAGGTCGTCGTCGGCATTGTTCTGTGTGAATGACTTCACACCCTGTAATAATGCTCGACAGGCTAGCTACATCTGACGGAAGTCTGTAAATTAATTTAAATGCATGACATGCACATTTTCAGTTGCTGCTACAAGGTACACTTGACGTAATTAGTTCATGAAAGGCAGTTTGTAATTACTAAATGTCATTAAGTTTAGTTGTTCAAATTATACGATTCTAATTATACCTACACGGCAACTAAGGCGACAACTTAATGAAGGCTCTAGAAAACAATATAATATTAGTCCTATACTAAACAATCAAAAATTTGGAAATGAAATCGCTTTCATAATTTAGTACAAAATCAGTTTCACTATAAAACTTTATAAGCCAGAGAGCCGCCGAGTGGAGTGGCGTGGAGCGCTCGGCGGTCGCGGCGGCGCTTCGAGAGCAGATTGTGTTAATTTGTTAATTATTTATGAAATGCTAAGACCACCGTCGGCCTCTCGTTATTATACAAACTTAATTGTCCATCTTGTATAATACTGGAGTATTTTGACCTATGCATAATTTATAGTATCATAATATAACACTGTTAGAAGTTTACGCGAATATCACTCATTTAATCCGTAAAGTGAAATTGCGATCAAAAATACGAGTATATTTATAAGGTTTCTGATTGCCAACATGGGACTGCCTTACTATATGGTAGGGATTAATTAGGTCGTAGCATTTATATAGGGGCTGATAAGGGTGGCTGGGACAGACTGGATGCGGAGGGCAGAGGATCGGAAACAATGGCACAAATTGGGAGAGACCTATGTCCTGGCTCCTACAATAGACTAATTAATTGCTTTATATAGAGCCCCGATCAGGATTAGCAGTGAGTTTACTCATCGAGAAAGAAAAAATTGAGACTAAATAAATATTCCACAACAAAATACAATTTGACTAACACGTTTAAGTGTGTTTCAATCTCATCTTACGCAAAGGCGCGACAAGCAAACACCATTAGCGCTCGCCGGCGGAACCTTCGCGAAAGCTTAACAAGGTAGGAGCCACTGAACTGTGAAGGTGAGGCGACGGGACAGCGCCTCTCCACGGAGGCGCGGGCCTCAGGGACCGAGGGTCAGCACTTACGCAACTCGAGCTTGCGTTATCTGCAATCTTCCTGAATGGTCCTACATGTTAGAGGACAATTAAAGTATATAAGCCTCTATAAGATATTATAGTTTGTGTTTATGTTTGTGTACGTTTCCGACGAGCGGTATCTGGGCCGGCTGAAATGATTGATTATGTGATTTTCTGTTAGAAATATCTCAGAATCAGCAATGGGGTCTTCTTGTTCCATGTTCTCCCACGTATCTTGGAATAGATCTTTCTAATTATCTTCGGTGTCAGATCCATCGTCTTCACCCATTTCTTTGATGATGGTTCCCATCCAGGTAGTAGGCGGGTTGTTCCATATAGCATGGGATCAAAAGCATGGCTGATGAAATGTAATTAACCTATTTTGTTTACTGTCGCGAATATAACTTTATGCAATGGTGGTCAAATTAAAGTGAATTTTTATGCTACAACATCATCATGTAAGTACCATAATTTGTTCTCAAACTAAGCTGATGCCTGTATTGGGAGTTTAGTCGAGTTGCGCAGGGGCCATGCCATTTTTCTCCGTATCGTTCGATATGTAGTTCCTGCCGAAGCAAGCACTAATGTGGGATTACTATACCTAGCCCCTTTCCGCCTCGGCGGAGGCATGGAGGTGTGAGTGAATACAAAGAAATTAATGTGATTGCTCCAGATCGGTTGCGAAGTCAAGCGAATGCCCTGAGTAATTTATTATAATTATATACCGTAGGGATGTAAAGGCTATAATCAGCTTCAGCACCGGCGCTCTTGTTTGTTAGGCTCGAGCGATAAATTGGCGCCTAACGAATAGGCGCGCCAATTACCAGCCAAATTTAATATTTTACTATTTGGCAACATATTCCGTCTTGTCGAAGTATCGCGTAATTATAAATCAGTAATTAACTTTAAATTTTATAATTAAAACGATAAATAAAGTGCCAGGCCGGGCTCGAACGCGGGCGTTACGGGCGTAATAAAGTCGCTAGATAACATTAATTAGGTTTATCGATGGCACTTCGATATCGCATTAAGTTAGATAATTAACTCGGTTGACGAAGTTCACCATAGCCGATTAGAGTATGTCATAAAAAAGCCGGCCAAGTGCGAGTCGGACTCACGCATCGAGGGTTCCGTAAGTTAAGCTACATAAACCACAATATATTTTGATAACGTTGACTTAGAAGTTTGATGTTTGCACAGCTTCAAGACGTTATAGACCTGAGTTTGTGGTATGAATTCAACTTGATACCTTCACATGTTCCTTAATAAAAAGGTCTTGACAGACAGACAGATGGACAACGAAGTGGACGAAGTGATATAAGAGTTCCGTTTTTTCCTCTTGAGGTGCGAAACCCTAAAACGACATAGTTTTCGGGTATTTTTTTATTCATATCGTCGTTACTAAATGCTATTAATAGTAAAAAAAGGTTCGACCACTGAAAAATACCGCTTTAAAAAGTATCAAACAAGAAAATATCAAGGATAGTCGTGGTCATATGCCACTTGTACATGCCTAGAATGTAGTAAGTGGCATACGACCACGGCTATTCTTTATATTTTCTTATTTTATACTTTTTAAAGCGTTATTTTTCATGGTCATCATGTTCTCTGTCTGAATGCGAATACCTCACCACTATCCAGTTATGTAAATGATGAAGTGTTTGTAACTAAGCTTTTAGGCCAAGGGCCAGTGCAGTGGAAGTTCTATTAACATTTGATTGTGAAGTTGTGTCCTCCCCGGGCCCCTCGGGACGGGCCCAACATGGGTCGTGTGTAGTACTGATACGACCCTCGCTAATGTACTCCAAAAGGGGTTAGTTGAATAATACTATAGCTGTGTCAAAATTATCGTGATTTTCTTTAAGCTTTAGATTTCTTACAAATGTGTTTCCGGGCAGAACCGGGCGCCAGGTCGCTTATGTATTATAAAATTAAATCAATTAAAAGTTAAAGGTGGCGGGAGTTGTGGAACAACCAACACGTCGACAGTTGATAATGTTTGTGATCTTTTAAATTTGTAGAAGTACTTTTTCTTCGTTTTTTTAAAAGAATATTAGAACCGAATTTACTAATATTCTCTCTAACCCCTCCAACTAAGCTACATTGCTTGTGCTAGGAGTGGCTCACGTCTGTAGTGTAATGGCCAGAATTCGAACCCGGGACCTCTCAATCGTAAGGCCAACTCCTTAACCACTAAACTACCGACACTTCTGCATGTTGTACTGTATGTGTATAGTGTTCACAATTATTTATCTCATCATAATAATGTTTTTACTCCCACAGTATCAAATTGTAGGTAACCAAATATTGAAATCCATACTAATATTATAAATGCGAAAGTATCTCTGTCTGTCTGTTTGTCTGTCTGTCTGGTCGCGATAACCGACATTCACGCGGGCGGAGCCGCAAGCAAAAGCTAGTGTTTAAATAAATAGTACTCGTAACACGGTATTATCTCGTTTTCCATAAATTCATTTGCACTAATATTGTTTGCCATAATCATCCCCGATCATAATATTTACTTGCACTATTATCATTTATACTAATAACATTTACCATAACTTTTTTTTTTTTTTTTTTCCTCTATGGCGTTCCCATTGATTCCGCCAACGACTCAGTTTTTATATACTGATCGAAATAACGCGTGAAAGTACAAGTGTAAAATTCTTCCATACAAACGGTCCATAACAACTCAACAGTCATAACTTTTATTTGCCATAAAATGACTTTCTATAATAACATATATCATAATAATTAGTTTCCATAAGTATCACATCTCATAATCGACTCTTGACATAATCAAAATTTGATATAAATATGAAAATAATACATAATATTGTTAGGTCGAAATTAATTATCGTTAACACCCCGACTCTGTGCAATCCGACTCGGATAGGTTAGGTTAGAAGGCATTATTGAAAATGAAAATTATAGAAAATACATTTATGGATTTAAATTATTATGACACTTGATCGATTATGACCAATGAAATTAGTGAAATTCATTTTATGTCATTTTACGATTAGTGCAACTGAAGCGTTATTTCTAATGAAATTATGGCAAATACCAGTATGGCATATGAAATTATGGCATTTTAAATTATGGCAAACATTAGTAAATCCTCGTAACACATATCAGCGCCTAACACAACGCTACAGGCGCTCCTCTACGAGCGACCCTCTACGAACTTGTCATTTTATGACGGCATTTCGACAGAATATCTCCTACGCCGTAGCATTGCGTAGCTTATTTTAATCTACGAGAGCGGCGCGCTCGGGGAGTCCTTACCAATTAAAGCTATTAAATTAGCACTTTGTGCGCGTCAGGTAACCGATCCCCTTACGTTTATGTGCTGCGAGGTAGTGCGAGCCGCACGCAATCTTGTGCCACAAATACTTTCCTTATGAATACATATATTTGGTGATTTTTAGTCTGCCATGAAGTCAAGTTCATCAAGTTATTGATAACAAAAAACCCGACTGATGCATAGCAGGTGGAACCCGTTTTCTATCGGGTTTATGATTGCTGCCCAACATGAGGGGGCCGGATGACTCCTGCAGGAGACTCTACGCGGGAGTCGTGCGGTCTATGGCCCTATATGGGTGCCCAATATGGGCGGACACCCTGACGGTCCACAATGCGCGTCTGCTGCGTGGGCCTCAGCGTGCAATGGCCAGCAGGGCCATTAGGGGGTACCGCACGATATCCTTCGAGGCGGTGAGTCTCCTTGCCGGATCCCTACCGTGGAACCTGGATGCGAGAGCCCTTTCGATGCTATATCGGTATCGAAAGGAGGCGCGGGAGCAGGGACGGGAACCCGAGCCTGATGAAATTCGGGCCGTGAGGTCTCAGCTCCACAGGGACATGGTAGCGGAATGGGAGCTACGACTTGGGCGACCAAGCGCAGGGCACGCCGTAATAGCGGCGGTAAGACCCATCATGGAGGAGTGGCTAGAGAGGCCACACGGCAGCCTCTCGTACCGGCTGACGCAGGTGATCACCGGACACGGGTGTTTCGGGAGTTACCTGTGTCGGATCCGGAGGGAGCCAACGTCCGAGTGCCATCACTGTGATGCGAGCGAGGACACAGAGCTGCACACGCTGACCGAGTGCCCGGCGTGGGACACGCCGAGGCGGGTCCTAGTGGCGGCTCTGGGGGTGGGAGTCCTCACACTCGCCACGTTGCTCACAGCGATGGTACGATGCGCGAACGCTTGGGGTGCGGCCGCCTCCTTCTGCGAGCAAGTAATGCTCGAGAAGGAGGCGGCCGGTCGGGTCCGGACCAGACTCCGGGCCCGGGAAGCCCGCGCAGAGCGAAGACGAACCGGACGTCGGAGGTCGCAGAACGACCTCCGTCCTCCATGAGCGCTGGCCTGGGGGTGACCGGTGGAGCCGCCTGTCACCCTAGCAGAAGCAGGCCGCGGCGGCGGCGCAAAATGCGCCTCCCCGTAACCGGGGCTAGATGGGGACACTGTGGTCCCCACAACCCGAAGGGGGCCATCTCGATAGAGATGGTCCTGGGTCTGCCGGGGTGCGAGAGATATGCTTTTGGCAATCTCACCTCCGGCAACCAAGGACCCAAGACGGCGTGCGTTTTAGTCGGTTCGAGTCCGACATAACCGCCTCCACCGGCTCCGTGGGGGTGGTATCCGTGGGGATTTTTCGCACGATAAAAAAAAAAAAAAAAAAAAATCGGGTTTATGATTTGCAAATGGGTACCGCCTGCTGTCAAACTTGTTTTGATCTTTTTAGCATTAGTCGGGATTGTTGTTTTTAATAATTTACTTTATTTCATACATTTTTACGCAGTCGAGTTTTTGTTTTTTTTTTAATTATCATTTTTATTTTATACTTCTTGCTTAGGTGTACCTAGTTATTAGACTGAATTCCCTATCAGCATTAGTACTATATTATAATTGAATGAATTTCTACCGTCTAAAAACCTATATGTGAGAATGGTTGTTATGCAACTTTAAATCGATATAGATCCTAAACGGTCTGTCGAATTGAAAAATGCTGAGCGAAAACTAAAAATGATTTTTAAATACCTATTCAACGATGCCCCGCTTGACATAGTTTGTTGACTTTAATTTTTTTCATTTACGTGATTCATGACGTCCAGTGCTATATTGAATTGTCACTAAAGACATGTCTTTAGTGACACTCACCGGATTAAGAGGAATCGTTTGTCATGAGAATAATAAAAATCGGCCCAGGCGTTTGTTCTCTATAGTGCTTCAAAGGAACATACATACATAGTCTGATAAACACATTACCACTGCTTCGCGCAGTCGGGTAAAAAGAAACAATCGTACGTACAATTATTACCTATGTTACTTTTTTTTTTGGATAGTTATTACCGCCAATCAAAGTTCCTTATGCTTATATGTCGTGTACATACAGAGTGTAACAATGTTGCCTGTGATATCGGAGTCGCAGACTTAGTGCCACTGTGCCTCATATAAGTGTTTTCTTAGTCGAGCGTGGCTATACGGCGTACGGCGACAGAAGTGACGCAAATAACAACATAAGCTGCTAACAGTGTCGCCGTACGGCGTACACGCCAAAACGTTCACAAATAAATAGACTTTTTCTCTTTTCAAGGTTTTTAAAATTTCGCACGTACCCGGATATAAATCAGGTCTCAATGGCGATAACATTGTGACGTACGATACCTTTTGTTTTCCACTTTTGTAAGAATAATATTTTGGAATTAAATTAAGCTTTTAGTGACACTGAAATAAGACATTATCATGATATTTGTATATCAGTGAGGTGCTCAACTATTTACGTAACTTATCAACGTCTATAAGAGGCGTTTACTGTTATAATAATTCTAGTATCAAAGAAAACTCAGAAAGACCAAAATTGATAACAGAAATAAAAAACACAGAATACATTAATTATGTTAGTTAGGTTTGATAATGATGTATGGCACAACGATTATAATTCTTTGTTATAGCGCTGCGACGATGATTGACTTATTAGACTACAGTGTTTTTTAGGACTGTTGTGTGACGTCACGCATCACACGGTGGAGGGCGATGGGCCGGGCAAAAACTTAGTGCTTCAAGACAAGGCCGCCGCCGCGCGGGCCGTGTCGTCTAACTGAGATTAATAAGGGGCGCCGCCGCCGCGCGCGCCTCCAAGAATTTGTTCATTTAACTGCTGTACATTTGTTTATCCGTGACAAACGAGAATACTTGCCAGCGGGTGGCACCGCGGAAATTACTTTTTAAAAGAATTAAACGAATTAATCCGCAGTAAGCTGATGAGAACCTGTGGTGTTTGTGTTGTATCAATACGTTAGGGTATCTTGAGTTTGTCCGTCCATGTGACGTCACATAGCCCATGACCAGTTAATAACTTAGGACGCTTATAATTTAGCGAACTAATATGGTTAGGTGACGGAATGTGGCAATAGGTGAACGTAAGTATATTATGACTTAACCATAATCGGGTAAAAATATATAAGTAATGATAATTGTGAGATATTATTGTTAATTTTATAAATATACTTATGAATACTCAAAAACACGAAACAATCTTGGAGTTCTTAAATATCTGAGTATATACCTATATTGATATTTGGCAAAATATGTAACTGAGCAAATAACGTGAAAACAATTGTTTACTGTTGAGTGTAAAATTGTTGGAACCTTTGTACAAGTTGGATAATTATCCGCCAGAGTTTGAGTCTCCATTACAGAGGGGATTGTTGTAGCAGTTGTTCGGACTCGAACGTCAATCACGCTTCAATGTCACAATGGAGCCGAGACTTAGGCATTCAATAAATATTTAAAGGATTATACGTCCTTGGAAACTTCCAATAATTCGTACAATTTGAGATTTTCAAGGACGTCACTAACTACCGACATGGACTGTTGAAAGATAATAGCTTTATGCCATAGTTGCTTTGTGTGACGTCACACTGTTCGGGATACGATCGGAAATGAGTTTGGAATCAAGAGATTTTTCTTATGAAGTCAAATTGTTTATTGTTAAGTTATACACTCAGATAGTCAATCACTCGGGAGCGCCTTATTTCGTAGAAAGAAATTTCATAGAATTTCATTTTACAGAAAATGTTTCATATAATATTTGGTTCTTATATTTTTATTTCGAATATTATTGTTTCAAAGACAATTTACCACAATGAATCACTTTTCACAGAAACACAATTTAATGTTTTTTTTTTCACATATTTTTGTTCAACATACTTATCAAACTGTAGAATTATTATTTAAGGAATCTTAAAAACAACCACTAACCACCATCTATTTCAAACAGTAAAATTTAGATACATTTTTTTCCCGATTGCTTGTAGTAATTTAATTAGATAATACCCCGACTCGGATAGGTTAGGTTAGAAGGCTAAGGCGAGGGCGAAGCGAAGCGGAGCTCTCGCCTTAGCCTTCGTGGTTATTTTTTTTAAACCACCCAGAAAATATCTTTGCGCAAATAAGTTTTATATGAAATAACCAATATAAAAAAGAAGAATATTTGATTTGTTATTCTATGAAATGATTATTCTAACATTAAAATTTATGTGAAACAAAAGTCAATGATTTAAAAATCTTTAAAGTAAGTATTATGTATATTGATTATTCTATGAAACGAAATTATGCGAAACATTTTCTGTAAAACGAAATTATATGAAACTTTTGTCTATAAAACAACGCACACCCCAATCACTCAGATAGTCAAAACTCAAGTGGCAATGGGCTGGCTACGTCTGTCGAAAGATCGATGGCCGTTGGAGCAGACGAGTCCTAGAGGGAGACCGCGAGAAGGCAAATGGACTAGTCTGGTCCTCTACTCTGGTGTTGAAAAAAGTGGCTGGGACAGACTGAATGCAAAAGGCGGAGGATCGGGTGAAAGTGCGCACATTGGGAGAGTTAATGTTAGGATGTCACTGTTCAAATGTTACTATTGGAAATGTTAGGTGAATCCACCCGGTCGCGATGGTAACGGTAAGGTACACTGAATAATTAAACTTTCTTGTCTAATTGAGTCGCGTCGCCAGCGGGCTCACGTCACGTGCTCGGTGTCAGCATTAAACCGAACACACATAAAGGGACTCACAGGGAGTTGCCACCATATTCTGTTTTCGCTGGAATCATTTCAAGTCTAGATTGTGAAGCGCGGTAGTTGCTCTTAAAAGAGAAGGAAACCTCGAAATGAAACTCTGTACCAACCGAACTCTGTCTGGCCCGCGGAGACACACAGTTGGGCAAGACTTTCCAACATTGTGGTGGTAGGTGGTAGAAATGATGAATAGATGGCACAAATTTGACACTTATTTCGACCGGGTTGGTACCACCGTGCACAAGTGCGAAAAACCCTCCATAGTAATCCAATCTCGGTTGGATTGCGTTCAGGGATCAGCAAGTGCATAGCCGGGCCGAGGTGATGGTAGTCGCAGCACTAGTGGGACCGGTGGGTTTTGGCGTAGTCTAGTGGGGTGTGACGCGGGGCGCCGCGCCGGGCAGGGAGACCCGTAGAAACGGTGGTGCCGCTGGCCGCCCGCGGCATAGTACAGGGGCCCAACTGGGACTAACCACCCTGGGAGGCTGCCCCACCAGGTCGCGCATAATCCCGATATGGCTCGTCGTGCCGGTTGGCGACCGGACGGGAGCCCGGCGACCATATTCGGGAGGGTACGGGGGCCCTTCCGTTCGGTGCGTCGGCTCTCGTCACGCCTCACATTCATAGATGAAACCAATCTCCCATGTTTTGTCACGCGGTGCTGCGGCGACAATCACCTCTTTTTCACGCCTTCCCTTACCCTTCACCTCATGGCAGCGCACAAAACAAAAATTGTTGAAACAGCGGCTAGGGACTCTCCCACAAAAACTCTATTTGAGGTGGAGTCCACGAACATCTGTGGGCTCCATAAGAACCTCAACGCCGTCCACCAACACCTGGAGACGGCGAAACCAGCTATGCTGTTTCTAACGGAGACACAAATACGCCGCCCTGACGACACGACCTACCTGCTTTACCCCGGCTATGTTATCGAGGAAAATTTCCGAGCAAAAGCCGGGGTGTGCGTGTTTGTTAGGGCGGATATTTGTTGTCGCCGTTTGCGCTGTCTAGAGGACCCATCCTTTTCCATCCTTTGGGTACACGTAGACCATGGCTCCACGAGTCAGGTCTATGTGTGCCTTTACCGTTCCCATACAGGAGATGCAGAGATAACTCGACTATTCGAATACCTGAGTCAGGCGGCAGATGATGCGCAGGAGCGGTTTCCGAACGCCGAATTGGTGTTTTTGGGGGATTTTAACGCCCACCACAAGATCTGGTTGGGCTCCGCCATAACAAACCATGCGGGAAGAGCCACTCACGCATTTGCCCTGGCGCATGACTTGACTCAATTGGTGCACAAGGTCACGAGGATACCAAGAGAGTCCGGCCTAGAGCCCTCTCTGCTTGACCTTCTGTTGACGAGTCACCCGGACCAGTACAGTGTCTCGGTGAGTGCTGCTTTAGGTAACTCCGACCACTGTCTGGTCCGCTCCACCGTGCCCATTGTAGCGCCCCCACGATCCGTGCAGGGGAAGAGGCGGCTATGGCACTACTCGTCAGCGGACTGGGATGGATTGCGCGACTATTATGTGTCCATCCCGTGGGTTGAACGCTGCTTTGAGGGTAAGAACCCATCTGAGAGCGCTACTGCCGTCGCCGGTGAGATCGGTCTAGGTATGGAATACTATATCCCATACACCGATGTCACCGGAGTCCGCGGAGCGCGTCCGTGGTTCGGGCGCGAGTGCGCGGAGGCTGTTGAGCATAAACAGTTTGCGTACCGCGCCTGGGTGCGGGCGCGCGCCACGCGCGATCCCAACGTCGGTCACTTCAAGGCGGCGTACAACAGAGCCACAAAGGTCTGCAAGAGGGCATGCGTCAGGGCGGATGCCCAGCGCATAGCGCGGCTGGGCCAAGAGCTAGTGGCGCATCCCACGGGTAGCCGTGGCTACTGGCAACTGGCCAAAGCCGTGCAAGCCAACTTCTGCCAGCCCTCGCTGCCCCCGCTGAGCAATCCTGATGGATCTCTGGCCCATGAGCCGCAAGAGAAAGTAAATTTGCTGGTCAATCTCTTCGCGGCCAACTCCCGAGTCGATGATTGTGGTATGCAACCACGGACAATGCCCACTGGTGACCACGCAATGCCTGATATACGTATCAGGCAACGCGATGTCCGTGCAGTACTGCAATCACTCGATGTCCGGAAAGCCAGTGGTCCTGATGGTATTCCAGCGGTTGTACTTAAAAAATGTGCAGCGGAGTTATCTCCTATGCTAACGCGGCTGTACCGACTGTCCTACAGTTCAGGTACAGTGCCTTCGGCTTGGAAGGAGGCGAATGTCCAGCCGATCCCCAAGAAGGGGGATCGCTCGGACCCAGCCAACTATCGACCCATAGCCGTCACCTCAGTGCTGTGTAAGGTGTTCGAGCACATAATTAACACACAGCTCATGCGCCACCTAGAGGATCACTCCTTGCTTAGTGACCGGCAATACGGTTTCAGACCGAAACGGTCAACGGGTGATCTTCTGGCGTACATGACCCACCTTTGGGGTGAGGCTATGGAGAAGCACGGTGAGTCACTGGCAATTAGTCTTGACATCGCCAAAGCTTTCGATAGGGTATGGCACAAATCGCTTCTTTCCAAGCTACCAGCCTTCGGCCTGCCTCCTAGACTGTGTAACTGGGTTGCAAGCTTCCTGCAGGGGCGCCGTATTAGCGTCCTTTGTGATGGACGAGCTTCGGAGTTCTTGCAGGTAAATGCTGGCGTGCCGCAGGGTTCCGTTTTATCTCCCACTCTCTTTCTTCTGCATATCAATGACATGCTCTGTAACGGAAACATTCACTGCTATGCAGACGACAGCACCTTACACGGGAGTTATCACGCACATCCTGCGGCCAAGCAGTCTGATATCGCGGAAAAAAGGCAGCTTCTTGTCACAGAGCTGGACCGGATCCTGGACCACATTTCTCAATGGGGCGCTAGGAACCTGGTCGAGTTCAATGCCAAGAAGACCCAGGCATGTGCGTTTACAGCTAAGGTATCTCCTTTCCTTTCCCTTCCCACTCTTCAGAGCACACCACTGCCACTGCAGGATCACCTCACTATCCTCGGTATGGATGTTCGCTGCAAACTGAATAACAAAAACTATATCGAGAGTATCATCAAATCAGCCTCACGTAAACTCGGAGTCCTGAACAGAGTGAGACGTTTTTTCACGCCGGAGCAGCGGTGTCTTCTATACAAGACCCAAATTCGTTCCTGCGTGGAATACTGCTCACATCTCTGGGACGGCTCCGCAAAGTACTTATTAGATGCTCTCGACAGGTTGCAGCGACGTGCGGTCCGCATTATTGGGGATCCTGAGGTCACGAACACCCTCGAGCCTTTGCAGATGCGTAGAGATGTTGCGTCTTTGGCAGTTTTCTACCGTCTCTACCATGGTGAATGTTCTGACGAGCTCTTCCAATTAGTCCCACCCTCCCCTTTCCTTCACAGGACGACACGTGCAGGGCTAAGATGTCATCCATTTACGGTGCAGAGTATACCTGCTAGAACCAAGCGTTTCAGTGATTCATTCCTATGCCGCACCACTAAGACCTGGAATTCCCTGCCAGCTCACGTGTTTCCTTCTTCCTACAGTCCCGGGTCCTTTAAGCGGGGCGTGAAAAGGCATCTAATGAGGCCGTCAAGCTGAGTGCCACCACTGTTAACATGGTAAATGTTTACGATGGTGACCCTCTTTCCGAGACTTTGCCTTTAGCTTAACATCAGGCGAGGTGAAGTCAAATTGACGTGTCCTATATAAAAAAAAAAAAAAAAACATTGGGCTATGTCCAGCAGTGGACTGCGATAGGCCAATTGCTTGATTGATCTAACGGCATCAAGAGAGGGTTCAAAGAGAAGTTGGCGTGGGTTCCCCATGACGTGCGTAAAGCAGTGGGTTCTCTGCGTACAAAACTGTAAAACTGAATTATTTTTTGATAAAATCTGTGAGAGTTGCGCCCGTTGTTGGCAACTTTAGGATCGTTTTCAGGTGGAGTAATTAAATTAGCAAAAGTTTGTAATCCGACGAGCGTGCCGGCCTCCGGGCTCCGGGCTCCGGACCCGTCCTCACATCCTGTAGTCGTTCTAACACCAGCTTCACAAATTTTACTCGCGGTACGCAGGATTACATTAAATAATTAGCTGTATCCATCGGTGTTACTCGGTGTTTATTTTTCGAACTTTTCTATTAATCTAGGATTAAATTGCAGTAAAATCAGTCCAGCAGTTTAATCACGAAATAGAAACAAAGACACTAAATCAGACAGACTCTGAGTAAATGTTCTGGTTTCTTTTCTCAATATAAATGGGCTTGACCAGAGAAGTAAGCCCCCCTTGGGCACACACCGCTCCTACCCTCATGATAAAAGCGGGACTGTATTATGTTTGCAAGTTTAGTTTTCACAGTCCCAAGTTTTTACCTCCAGGCTCAATTTAGTACGACAACAACTCAAGAACAATGATTACCTACTTGTGTACATTGTTAATCATAATCATACGCCCCTACAGTACCGCGCCGCCACACGCCACACGCCAAACGCGGCGCGCCCACAACTGCGCCGCCGGCTGTTTGCACACACCCGCTAATTAAACTGTTCCTAATTGTACTCACAACTCGTTGATTTATTTTTACACTTTGATCCGAGTTTTTCAGAAAGTTATATGGACATTTTAATGAAGGGAATTAACAGTTCTCGTTGTGTCACACGTATTCTTCTATGTGTGAAATCGTAGCTTCAAAACGAAATGGCCTTATTTCGGTGCTATTTTTTGTAAATATGTCCGAATAGAATCAGCCTCCGTGACGGAGCGGTAGTGAATGGAATTAAAATATTATTGGGTTTCCGTTAAAATTTCTTAGAAGCATGTAGTCTGGCAAAATCTTTTTGCGTGTGCTGTACACATAATGAAATAGCTACAGTACATGTACATACAGTGTACACTCTGTACAGTATTCATATCTTCCCTTTTGTGGCGCCGAATCGCGACACGAGATACGAGATATAATCAGGACAAAAAATCATTGAAGCATTTCATTGAATACAACCCTTATTTATTATGTAACAGGCGAGCGAAGGCGTCCTCTTGTCGTATTGTGGCTCCGTCGTGGACAATACGCATTCATTTTACATTCGTCGCTTGTATTTCCCGGGTGAATTTCAACAAGTCCATTAAAATCTTCATTTCCGTGGATATTTTTACCTTAAGTGGCGCTCGAATTGGCAAAGCATCAACAACATTTGGTAAACTTTTTGCGCGCGTTTGGAGAAACAACAAGCTTTCCAATAACACCAAGGTTCTTGTATATCAAACCTGCGTCCTGAGTACATTGCTGTACGCTTCAGAAACGTGGACTACGTACGCAAAACAAGAACGTAAATTGAACGCATTCCACATGCGCTGCTTGAGAACCATACTTGGCGTCACTTGGAAGGACAGAGTGACAAACGAGGAAGTCCTCAGAAAAACACGCTGCTTTAGTATTACTGCCTTGCTGAAGCAGCGGCGACTTCGTTGGCTAGGTCACGTTTACCGTATGAGTCCTGAGAGATTGCCACGCCAGATAATGCTGAGTGAGATTGCGGACGCTAAGAGACCTGTAGGGCGTCCAATGCTGAGATTTAAGGACGTCTGCAAACGAGATATGCGTAGTTTTGACATGAAGATAGATGGTTGGGAGGAGCGCGCCGAAGTGAGACAGGAGTGGCGTCAGAACATAAAGGCTGGCATGACTCGGCACGATGGTGATTTGTGCGAGACGCTGAGACAAAGAAGACTCCTCCGCCATCTGCCACCACCTGCGGACTCGTGTCACACCTGCCATAGATGCGGCAAGAAATGTCGCGCTCAAATTGGCCTATACAGGCACCTGCGCCAATGCGGGCGACCGTGATTGAGCAAGCACTGCAAAACAATCATCTTTTAAGATGTTGTGGCCAATGATGATGATGATGAAGTGTTATAATAAAAATACATCGCGTTAATTAAAGGTTTTGATACTATATGTATTCTTGCTTAATATCTAACAGATAACTAAAAAAACTAACGAGATATACAAGATTAAAAATTACATGCCACGGTGATGAAACATGCGTGTACGGCAATGAAACAAGCGTCCACGGCAATGAAAGCCAAATGTTCCATCATTTTGTAAGATTAACACGGAAACATCTTTTTATAATTGATTGTACAGTAAAAAACTAATCAAATCTATAAGAGTCATAATATCCAAAAAAAATGTACGTCAGGAAATCGTTAAGAAATTGTTTCGTCAAGAAATGTTAGGAAATGGTAATTTTAAGGGTAAGTACTCATTAATAACTACTGGTATATTTAAAAAAAAAAAACATTTTTAATTTACTTCTATATAAAGCAGCTCGAATTTCTCTCCTTTCTTTTAATCTTTCTTCTTTTTCTTTTTGTGATATTTTATCTGTCTTTTCCTTTTTCTTTCTATTTGCCTCGCGCCATTTCTTTCTTTGATATTTTTTTCTTCTTCTGATAAATTAGCTATTTTTTTTTGTCTGCGTTTTACTTGTTCAAGATGTTTCTTTCGCCTTTCTTCGAGTTTTTCAGGATTTTCTGCTTTTAAGCGTTCCATGTAGCGTTTCTGGCGTTCTGCACCAGTTAGCGGCATCTAGGATCTAGGATAGGCAATATAGTAGGGTAAAATAATCTTACTTTTGTATTTTTTTAAATATATTCAAATAAAAATACCTACCTATTGTAATATGATTTGAACTTGGCCTTAAAGAGTTACCAATTACTGACGTCAGGAAAGTGATGAAATTGTATCAGAAAATTGAGTCACCATAAACTTACTTTTCTCTTATTTCTGCAAATTATTGTATATAAGCACTTTCACTCATTTTTATCTCAAGACTATTGTATGCTAAAGGCTTGCAATGTAAAACATGTTTATAACTCACCTTTTTTTTCAGTGAAACACCGTCAGTAAGCAGGTTGTTTTTTTTTTGCCAGCGCACACTAACAATTACAAAAGATGACCACTGACACGACAACAAGATGGCAACAGATTTTTATAGTGTTTATTACAAGCGTCAGTGTTTCCCTAATCTATTTCCATAAAGCTACTAAATCTCCGTGAGTTGTAGATTAAAAATCTGCGTCATTAAGTCATGTCAGTAAATAGTAACCATTGGTTAGAACACATACTTTTTATACGTTTTTATAGATATTTACATAGTTTACTAAATATAAACCATGTAATTATGCCTCTGTTTATTTATTATTGGTATACTTTAGCTTAAAAACGTCAAATAGTAGCATATCATACGCCGAATTCCACTATTCATAGGGGACAGGGCAAGGAGGACATCATATTTTTTAATCAGTTTCGATATTTTCATTTCAAAAATATTAATTTCTTGTTCAGTTTGATGTAAAATACCTCTGTTTTTATTCACATTGATAAGTTTAAGACTAACTTACACTAAATAAATATCATTTGCTATTGTTCCTGCTAAAAACATCGCGTTATCTCCTTGTGACACTTCAGGACACCACTTTTATGAAAAATGTACAACTTTTTTGGATATGACTCATATAATCGTATTGCAGAAAGTTTTCGAATCCTGTAATGTCAGTATTCGGTGCTACCTTTATAACAGGTAATGATGTTTATAATGCCTAATCATACTATGGCGATGAAAACATGAGTCACGGAAATGAAACATCAGGCCACAGCAATGAAACTAAATCGTTTTACAATGCATGGCAATGATTTTTTTTTCATTGCCGTGTTTTTTTTTTCATTGCCATAGCAAATTTTGACCATGGAAACTACGGCAATGAAAGCACAGCAATGAAAAACAAGAGACCAAAATATAAAATAACAAAAAATCTAATAATTATTCGAAGTATTAATCACTTCACAAAAATAAACAAGAGAAATGGCGTTCTATTGAATGTTTAATCAAGAGGATAACTTATTAAAATAGAAAGTTATACCTATCCACGGCGATGAAAGAAAAAATGTCCAGTAACATAAAAATGGTAGACTTACATCTATGGCGCCAAAACGCAGGTACTTGTGTACGATCTTTCGCATCGAGCACTTAGGCGGCACCAATATGCAACGTTTAGCGCATTTATGGGAGGACGTAAGTCGTTAGATAAGACAATATTCTAAAATATGTTTAGAACACGGCGATGAAAGAAAGGTAGTTCTGGGACAAATGTATTTTTTTTAGCTATTCGTTGTATTGTTTAAATATTTGAATAAATGTATTTCGTAACAATACTTTAACTATTCACGTATCAAATAAAAATAGGTATTAATAAAAATAGCCAATAGGTTTTTATCAATGAGGTATCACGACACAAGAGGTGACGTGTGGACAAACACGGCAATGAAAGATTTCGGTGTATTTTGTTTTTTTTTAGAGTACCTATAATCCTATATAATAGATTATTTAGTGCCACACATAGATCACTATTTCACCTAACTAGCAAAAAATATTAGAGCATTATAACTATGATTTTTAGTACCGATTTCATCGATGCCGCGCAATTCTTGGTCCCGGGAAATTCACCCTCCCGCATTAATAAACTGGCTCGACTCCACACCGCTATTTCACTGAATATATCGATGTAGTAGTATTTTTGAAGAACTGAATTGTGCGCCGAGATGGGAGGTGGATTCACTTACCGCTGTCATATTTTTTGTTATTCACGTCTCAAAAAGACGCTTTTAAGTATTTTAGTATAAAAAACATTAGATTGCAATTCAAACACTTCGCAATATGCTGTCAGAATAAATGAAAATTAAAATCTTTAGATAAGATAAGATAAGATAAGATAATCATTTATTCGCTTAAACATGAGTATACACACATAGGCATGCAAGGTATTCGTTTCATTTATTGTTTCAGTCATGTTTAGCCGTTTACATATCGGCGTGCAAATGTATCGTAAATGAATTTATTAGTCACATGCAAAACATAATATATGAATGAAACTAATTTTAAAATATAGAAATAATATTTGATGTTCAACAATTTGTGAATTTAAAATAAAATTAAAATAAAATTTAAAATAAAATTAGGTATTGTTCAATGTCTATATAAATTAATGTCAAAAATAAAATAAAATGTCAGAAGGTAACATAATCAAAATATTAAGAAAAAATCACATAATGTCAAGAAATTCAGAGAATTCACAGAATTCTCAGACAATCACAATATCTCATTTAAAAAATCCTCAACACTATAATACGCCTTCTGCAGAAGGAAGTTTTTTAGGTGTAATTTGAATGCATTGCCATTCAGCTCCTTCCAATCTTTAGGCAACTTATTGTAAATTATAGGAGCCATACATATTATACTCTTGCGCATAAGAGCCTTTTTTGCCCTGTGCAAGCGAAGCCTACTATTATCACGCCTGTTTCGCGGAACTGCTGTATCCAAGGTCGGAAATAAACGAGGGTTGCATTTAACAAACATTGCAACTTCAAAAATGTACAGACAGGGTAATGTTAATATTTTATAGTCCTGAAAATAAGTTCTGCAGCTATCGGTAGTTTTTAACTTAAACATAGACCTAATGCATCTCTTTTGTGCCTTAAATGCTACGTCAGTATCTGTTGAGTTACCCCAGAAAATAACACCGTATCGTAGCAGAGGCGCAGCTAAGCCATGGTAGGCTATAATTATAGCATCCTGGTTAACAATGCTGGATAGTAAATGCAAAGCATAGGCAGAGCTACAAATTCGTTTACAGAGTTGCTCTATGTGTGATTTCCAGTTAATTTGTTTGTCAATTGTTAACCCAAGAAACTTAGTTGTACTAACATTTTCAATGATATTAGACTGATATTCTATGTCTATAATATGTGATGTTTTTCGTTGGTTGAAGTGCATGATTTTAGTTTTTCCTAAATTAATTCTTAAATTATTAATGTCTAACCCTTTGATTATATAAAGTCTAGATGGAGCCTCGTCCTTCTGTCAAAGGAAATAAAACGAGTCAACCTGTGCAAACATGTGTGCGTGCGGCCCGTGTTTTACACGTTGCATTCGTGCTTCTGTGTGCGTAAATATGATATCAGCTACAAGAAAAATTTCCCAAAAAAATCACCTAGGTATAATTAAATTGTCTTTTTTTTGACAGCCTCTGTAGCGTGACAGTAGTAAATGAGAATGGTATGCAAGGGGCACGGGTTCGATTCTCGCTTAGTGCATATATTTGTTTGTGTACATATGACTAATTTGCACAGGTCTGGGTACTTTCCACGCGATTCCTTTCGATTTGGATTTGGATTTGGATTTGGATTTGGATTTGGATTTGGATTTCGATTTCGATTTCGATTTCGAGTTCGATTTCGATTTCGATTTCGATTTCGATTTCGATTTCGATTTCGATTTCGATTTCGATTTCGATTTCGATTTCGATTTCGATTTCGAGTTCGAGTTCGAGTTCGATCTCGATCTCGATCTCGATCTCGATCTCGATCTCGATCTCGATCTCGATCTCGATTTCGATTTCGATTTCGATTTCGATACTCGCGGCCGCCTCTGAAAACCAGCGCGTCCGCCTGCACTACTACGCGGACAGCATTTACGCTGAGAGGCGATCATTATTATGCACAGTTGTGTTTATTTTATTTTATAGTTTCTTTATTGTCAAACTATCTTTGTGTGTATAATAAAAAATATTTTTTTTCTTTCTTTCTTTCTTTTTCTATTTCGGATTTCGGATTTCGGATTTCGGATTTCGGATTTCGGATTTCGGATTTCGGATTTCGGTATCGGATTTCGGATTTCGGATTTCGGATTTCGGATTTCGGATTTCGGATTTCGGATTTCGGATTTCGGATTTCGGACTTCGGACTTCGGACTTCGGACTTCGGACTTCGGACTTCGGACTTCGGACTTCGGACTTCGGACTTCGGACTTCGGACTTCGGACTTCGGACTTCGGACTTCGGACTTCGGACTTCGGACTTCGGACTTCGGACTTCGGACTTCGGACTTCGGACTTCGGACTTCGGACTTCGGATTTCGGATTTCGGATTCGGATTCGGATTCACTTGCATGTCAAAATCATAACCCTCCTTTGGCTTTGCCTTAGTCAGTAAATAATGTTCAAATCAATAAAAAGGAGGGACATTTTGGCTCCCCCAATCGGTATAAGGCTCCCCCAATCGAACCAAACCATGAATTTAAAAAACTGGCAGCACTTACAAATATGGCGCGTGATAAAAGACATATTGTTGTGATGAAAAAAAAAATAATTTAACTTGTATTTTGGTTACTTTAGTAATAAAAGGTAATGTGTGTAGTAGTATTTAGGCGTCCTTTTTAATTCCTGTACACTTTGATAGTGCTAGTCGCCATATTTCGACAGTATTTTTTAATGTTTTTCGCGGGTTTTACGTTGTGACACCGAGCCGACGCGAACGTCACTGAGCTGCGCGTAAGTACTATGAGATTGAAGAAGCTGATATTTTTTGAGACATTTGTACGCATTTGACACTCCATCTAGACATATAAATAATCAAAGGTCTAACCATTGAATTATAGATGTCAATGCATTGTGTATGTCAATTTTATATTTAGATAAGTCATTATTGTCATTAGAAATAGTCAATGTACTGTCATCTGCAAATAATGTCATATTATGTCGGTTAGATTTCGGTAAGTCATTTATATAAAGTGTAAAGAGTTTGGTCTTTAGATAAGTTCACAGAACGTTTTCGCAGAATATGTGAATTACGTTCCTCCGATAATCCGATAATCTTTTTTCTATCACTTAATCTATTTATTTATCCTTATAGATGTAGTGTTGATACGTCTTAGTATTATTGAGCCTGTAGTCCACTAAAAACGATTATGACAAACTGTTATAAACTCTTGCTGAACTATTGCACTAAGGTTCTACTTTTGGATCTAGACCACGCGCCGCCCTCAATGCATAGTTATTAATATACGCTATATGGCTTTCAGGTGAAATGTGTTGCCTAAATTTAACGCGGGCGAGCTGCAGGTCACGGGAAGAGTATAACATTTTTAGAGCGTTCTGAAACACTGAAAAGGCTGGCCATTCAAAATACAGTTTCAATGCGAGCAACGTGACCTCGGGCTCTTCACAAAACAGATTTTCGGAGTTTTTATTATTGTACAAACTGTTATTATTTTATCGAGGTTCAACCGGCTCAACTGTTATTTATGAAAATAAAATACGAACTCCGTACGATATTCTTACTTTGTACGATTCTTATTAATCAAAGCCCTTTGTTTTCATGTTCATGTTTCATGTCAACATGACTTTGTACCTATGCCAAAACTTGTGGATCAAGTTAAAAAAATAAGGCCGCATCACAGATGAACATAGTACCTACACTAAAACGAATGTGGCACATCTTTGTAGTGTGATAAAGGAAAGAGTTGTAGCGGACCCCGGGCCCCGAGGCTCTCATGCAATCGGAGCGCAACGCTGAGCTATGTCGTTGAAGGGAAAGGTGTGCTGCAGCAGGAGTAGTTCGCACAGTCACTCCAATGTCATAACAGCTAGCCTTTGTACAATAAATCATGTGTATAGAATATGATTATAAAAGTAGGTGATTTCTAAATTGTATTCTCATTTCAGAACCCTTTTCAAACTAAACAATGTGCGATCGAGATTGCGTGCGGCTTTAAATTAAATAAACATCGAATTTAGCAATATTTCAACACGTTCTCTACTTATAGAACGTAGTTTATATTTACTGAAACCGTTTTACGAGATTTAGCCGTCGCCCTTCACATAATACGTAAATACAATTTAAAAGGCAATTTAGATAGAAATAAATATCCCCGAGGAGCAAAGTCATTCTCTATACTATGTCGATACGTTATATAGATGTAGTCGAGACTTAGTGGTACATCTGACGAGACTCTAGCGATGACAGCGCAGATGTGTCCGGGCTTCATTACTGGTTCATTTATCAAAGTGATATCATTACTGACGAGGTAACTCGACCGCAGTCGCGACTCGCGCCCTCTGCCGCCCACGACTCCATTGTACGAGGTTATTGCCCAGAAGGCCTTTCAATAAAAAATAAAGAAATGAAAGAATATTCTTATAGTCCTTATCGTACTTATACAATTTCAAAAGCCTATCACGACATTCAAGGATATTATTAAGCCAAATAGATTATCGTGGCCTGTTCGTTCTATATCTATATCTTATATATCTTATATGTACGCAAGAATCTAGATCTCTTCAAAAAAAACTCTGACCAACTCAATTATAATACTAGAAACAAAAATAAAATTGCAGTGCCAAAACTCAGGCTTCATAAGGTTGGTAATTCGTTTGTAGGCAATTGGATAAAATTGTTTAATAAAATGCCTCAGGATCTGATAGACATGCCACTTAATAAAGTGAAAAATTGCTTAATAAAAAAAGGCTATTATAAATTAGACGATTACTCAAATGATAAAGATGCATGGTCATCCTAATCTCATCTCTTGCTCGCACTGTAAAAATTTGCTACAAATAAAACCATAATTTTTAATATTATTGAAAAAAAAAGAAGGACAATCGAGTTCACTGAGTTTCTTGCTGGTCTCTTCTCAGTAGAACCACCTACCGAACCAGCGAAAGAATCATTTTCCAATGATTTATTTTATTTATTTTTTCTGTGATTGACATTACTTGTAAAAATTCTGACGTTCATATGTGCTCTTTATGTGCCTAAACTGAATAAATGAAATTGATTCTTTGATTCTTTGTTCGAGATACTCGAAGTATTATTCACTACTACCACATAAGTCTATCAATCAATCAATTATCCTATCGCAGTCCACTGCTGGACATAGACCTCTCTCTACTGTTGTCACGCTGACCAGACGGGTTGGAACAGGGTTTTGTTCGAGTTTTTCTTCTCTCGCAGTGATATTAGCAGTGAGCTAGTCGCCTCTTTCTGAAGAGATGTGGTGGTGATACTTGCATACTTTCTCTGTTACCACACGGATATTCCGACAGTAGTCACCACGTCCCCAGTTTGTTATTACATACCTACGTATAGTGAGAGCCACATGAGTCGTATTACGTTAATGGAAACCAAATATAGATGTCATTTATTCTCGCTTTGTACATTTATGTGGCGTGAAGTCAGATGGTATCAAGCGACTCGTTCGTCAAAAAGCGCCATTGTGTACGTTATATTATGCTTATTGTTGTCTTGTGTTATAGCTGAATTGTATGGAGAATAATGCGTTCATTGAAATATTGTTATATATTTGTATTTGTTCTATCTGTCTGTGAGGAAGATAGGCGTGGGCATATGTGTATATACGGTCAGTAAAAAAAAAAACTTTGCGTATTGCTAAAGTCAAAAACTATACAAACTTAGTATAACCACAGATAACTTAAAACTAAAGCAGTATAACTTGGTAGAAACTTAAAAATAACAAAAGCATTATAAAAATAACTACTTAATCTACACAAAATGCTTGCTCACAATAGCATCATCATCATATTTCTCTTCTCACCTTGGAGTTCAGGATCCGCCATTTTTTCACACCACTCCCTAAAATTCAACCGGGCCTCTCAGCCTCATTATGTAAGTTTTATGTAGATTTTAACAAATTATAATTCAGTGTCTGTGACATTGAGTGTGAGCACTGGCGATTGTTAATTTATGAAGCACTTTTGCGTACAAACGAACGTAACAAAATTTTCGTCATTAGGACTAACACACGTGAGATAAAAGCTTCAGCTTCAGGCGAGCAGGTGGAAACTTAGCTCCGTATACTTTTTTGTTCAAAATAAAGTAAAATTTATGATATAATTACATCAAGCCGACCCTGACTAAGTTGGGAAAAAGGGTCTGAGCATGATGATATTCTCATAAGTTTTATAATTTGGACTAATTGAATACTTATGTGACCACCTTAATCTTCTATGCTACACGAGAGACGACTACCACTTAGCTATAGGCTTACTGGCGAGCTGTGTGTTTTTGTGGTATACCTTTGTTGTTTTATAAGGTCTTCAAAAACTTGCTACAATCAAAAAAAATCAAAAATCAATATCATGGATGATTATACTGATAATACCACCCTTAGAAACTCCGTTATTTTAGTTAAACATTTATATTCCTTACGAGTTCTATAGGCAGTTGCATTACTACAATTGAAGCGGAATTCAATGCCGCCCTCTTCCTAAGACTCTTTTATACACACATAAATTATTTCTAAGATATAAGGTGTCACGTTTACGACACATAATACGCGATATTTCGGAAAATAAAAGTTCATTTGAAGTAGCCTCTGAGGTTTCCGCGAGCTCTGACGAAGAAAATATTTACTTTCATTGGCTTCGTATTTGGAGTTCTGTTATTGACTTTTAATACAATATAAGATGTATAGTTAGTTTTCACTTGTGGCCAAAGGCTTCCATCCCGGGACTCTCGGTCTCGAAAATATTGTATTTCCGAGATTCGAGACTGCAACTTCCAGTACCGGTAAAAACGAGACTTTCGAGATTCCAATGAGATTTATCATTATTCAAAAATGTACGGAATCACCTGAGGAATCACCAATATTTTTTTTTTCACCCTGCTTATGTGGCAAGTGACAACTGGCATGGCAACTGGCAACACTCTAATATAAAAATTACGTTAAGTCTACAAATGATACTTTAAATGCAGTTGCAACAAACACTAATAGTGGTTCCAATGATATTACGCTTTCGGAACTCACAACAAAAGACCAGCTTGAATACGAATTAAGTAATTTGACAAACCCCAAAAATAAGGGTACTTCTGTCCACGACTTAAAAACAACTATGCATGTAGAAAGAGCATTATTTGAAAATGGTGGACATAGGGGGAAATTTATAAACCAGTGTTACAGTTACCTTATATCTATCCCTCCCACGAGCGTGGAAGCAGAGAGGGCCTTTTCCACTGCAGGTTATTTTTGTAACAAAATAAGGTCCTCTCTATCAGAAAATACATTGAATGCTCTTGTTTTTCTACGAGCCCACTTCACAAATGGGAAAATCTGATAATTTTTTTATATTCCTTTCATTTTGTTTATTTTCAGATAACTATAGCATTTTGAAAAATAAATGACCTTGTTGAAATATTTTGTATTCACTAACAAAATACCTAATCCCTACCTAGATTACCTACATAAGGGCACAGAAATAAATTTTTAAAAAGTCTCGAAACTCTCGTTTTTCCCGGGAATCCCGAGTCTCGATATTTTTGTCCCGGGACTCGAAAATATACCGAGACTGGAAGCACTTGGTCTACGAATAAGGGAATAATCTGGCGACCCCCGCTTCGAATCGTACCTGATGCAAAGGCTAGCCATTGCGATCCAGCGCGGAAATGCGGCCAGTGTTCTGGGCTCCTTTGCACCAGACACGACCCGAGGCGGGTTATTTACATGATAAAAGCTTTACTAGTTACTTGTCATTTATGTAACAATGTAAGTTATATGTACAATAAAGATTTAAGATTAGATTTTGGAAAAGAAGAAATAATGTATTCAGATTATTTTAAATGCAGTGGCCCGCTTGGGCTCCAATTAAATTTATGTGTTTTGCTCGCTGCAGTAGTAGGTGCACTGACAAATATGCACTAAAAAACTAAATGTGAACAATGTCATGAAGTCCAGACAGGAACCATTTCTTCTTCTTCATCTTTGCGTTAATCCCAGTCGCATGCGAAGCTTCTTCTTTGGAGTCTGGGGTCCACTGTACCAGTCTAACTGCGGATTTGGCTGAACTTCGATATTTTCCGTGAAGCGACTGCTATCTGACCTCCACAACCCAAAGGCGATATCGAAGCTTTGCCATTAAACCAGTCTTTTGATTGCTCCAATTATCCGTAACGACTGCCGTAGATGTTCGTACCTATGGCAGCCGGGACCGTCGGCACGATAAGGCACGACTAGAATTTTTGTACTGATCGGGAATCGAAACCGCGCCTCCTCTGTAGCGGCCGTGTTCACTACCGTTACGCATCGGAGGCTGTCAGGAACCATCATTTGGTGATTTATGTGTGTTTTAAGCTATTAATGTAAAACTAAATTCGTTATTACTCCAAAGTTCTGTACAACTAATAGTTTTAATAAAGTTATGTTAAATTTGAATACCTACAAGTTTGTTGTTCGCTACCGTCTCGTGGTTAATATCGTCCTAGCCTTCAACAAACACCTCTAACATTTTAAAATAATTTTACTACCTAGCTAAAGTAACTCTCTCGGTAATCGAACCTAAGATCTTGCCACCACACGCTTACAATAGTACTACCTCTAAGGGTACAAAAACAAAGTTAAAATAATTCAAAATTAATAACAGTAACATTACGAAGTTAGCAAGCCAAACATCAGACTGTGGCGCTACCGGCACCGCTACGGCAACTTATATTTATGTTGTAAACGACGGCGGCGGTGGGTATACTTTACTGACGTATTAATAAAGAATTTTTGGTTCTTTTATTGGTCTATTACCGTTATACTAACTTTTAAACTTTCACTTTCCGTATAATGAGAATTACCGCAATCATGGTAATACAATGGTAAGTCCATTGTTTCACCAATGGTTTACCTATGGTTTTATGTTTATGGGCTGGTGGCTTCACCCGCCACTCCCGCGCTCTTGCGGAACGGAGGTTCCTTCTCGAGCATCCCTTGCTCGCAAAAGGAGGTAGCGGCCTCCCACACAACCAAATTTGCTCTTAATACCTTCGTTTAATAGTTTGGTTTACGAACAAGTAATCGGTGATCATTGGCATATATAGCTAGATTTGTTCACGTGAATATGGTACAAGTTAATAGAGACTAGTTTTGTTTAACAGGAGAGATCACCAAGCACAAGATGTTGCCCGCCTCACGTTTCTACCAAATTGAAGAACTGACCGTGATCATATACGTACAAAAATATACGAAAAAATGAAAATCAATTTATATGTAACTTCCAGATAATGAAAAATAAAAATATTTATGTCCGTAACAATTTGCAACAAGCGAAAATCGTATCCGCGACCTCTGACATAGCAGTTAAACACCCTATTGCCTCGTCACACAGCTAATCAAAACGATAACAAAAAAGAAAATTAGCCATCAAAAATAATTGCGCGTGATCATGACACATTTCCTCGTTCAAATCGGCAGCGGCTCGACATGCGAAAGTTCAACAAATTTTAAATCTCTTTATAAAATTACTTTGGCACTTTGACCTAATTATATACGAGTCTGTTCTCTGCGCCATGAGCTACGCCATAACAATTTACTGCCACAGAAAACTTAGAACAGTAAAGTACAAGAGAACTGTTCAGATACAAACCGGCCAAGCTTTATAATTATGACCTATTCGATATTGCGCGGTAGGTTGCTTCACTGATTTTTCCAATTCCCTTTCTCCCCTTTTTCTTGTCTCGCTGCTTCCACAGGCACAGTCATAGGTGCCAACGATACGAAACACCTTTCGTGTTCATACAGCATCCGCTCGCTATCATATGGGCCGTATGCACATATCTTTATTATTATCTAAACCAAATATTGGGACACCCCATATCACATCGCTTGTTTAGGTTAGCCGCTCACACGCATTGATATTGACAATAAAATACATATTATGCCAATAATATTGTATGTGTGCTCGTATTCTTGAGTGTTGACACCCAATATTTATATTGTCAATATTATTATTGTCAATCGGTTAGCCTTAGGTAGTTGGGAGATACCGTAGTTGGCAGGGGTAACGAAGCGGGCGATAGGTTCCTCGTGACGTGTCGCGTCTTATCTAAACATACGTTCCTTGGCTGTAGCCCAAGACGATCGGGACGGAGGCACAAAGTGAGCAATAAATTGTCACGTTTTGGGCTCCCGCCCCCGCCGCGCGACCCCTGTGTGCACACGTAATGTTCTCACGGACGAGTAAACAACCGTGCGGGCACACGGGCCGCTCGGTGGGCTCGTGTTGTTATGTTTTGTTAGTTTAGGAAAAGTTACAGCGAATTAAACAATGGTTGTAGTAGGTGGTTTGTTTTTAGAGATTACACAGCGCTGTCTAGACACTTACTAAACATGCTCAGCCCCTAAGGCCTGGGTGGGGACCTAATGTGTTACAACATTCCAATGTATTTCTAGTGGATAATATGTTATTTATTTCTTTTCCTGTGGTAATAATAACAGAATTTACTAATATCCCCCCTAACCTCTCGGTCATTCATATTCCATAACTCACCTTGTAATGAACTGTGCTCCAATATGTACCCTCAATTAATTGTAACACTAGGTAGTGATTGGAATCGTCCTTTTGTATCGCGTGTGCAGTGTCGGTGGCCAGGTGTTGGCACCCATGCTTTAATTGGGTTTTTATATTAAGTATCTACCTATATACCTATCCATTCAGTCAGATTAATGTCAGGATATATCTACGTATATGCTTCGAACCACACGGTTTTCTTTATTCTTCTAAGATAACTAAGTACTTACTTAACACTCTCTTCCAAATATCACTTTGCCCGATAAGATCATCGAATGCAAAACCTTTGCGTGGTCCGCGAACATCACACTGCCTTGTTTCTCCGCGCTGAAAGCCGGAAGTGTCTGCGCTTATCTTATTGTAAGGTCACCTAATTCAGTGATAGCGGCAGTGTACGTATAGCAACATCTCTCAGTTCGAGGAAGTTGCGAGTCGGCGGTCGTCGGGGGCCGGCGACATTACGGCTTTAATAACAGTCACGTTCCGCCGCGCGCCGCGCCGCGGGACATTCGCAAAGCGACCGAAATTAGATCAATTTCGCGCCGACATGCCTCAAGATTGGCGCGTTTGAATGTACCACGACGTAGGTTGTATAGCTCTAGATGTTTCACGATATGGTTGCGTTTGTACTTCAGTGCGTACAGTTTTAAAAGTACACCTGAATCATTTAGCATGTTTGAAAGTTATACACGGCTTATAGCGCCATCGCCGCCAAATCGGGCGGGTTTGTACCGGTATTATGTTTGAAAATTTTAGAATAAACTTAGCTTCTAAGTCAAACCGCGGGTAAAACCAGTATCAGAGTCTCCATCGACACACTGTTAGGGTGGGGAACACGCCTAGTGGAGCTTATTTATCACCTTAGTACTGTGCAAAGTTCCATGTTAATAAAAAAGTACTTTAGATTTGTGAAGTAGGCTCGTATATTCATGCAAACTTTGTCTGCACTCGTAACTCCGCTCATAAATCGTGCGTACGCTCACGCGTCGTGGCTGACGCTCAATCTCGGCGTTATTTATCTACACTTGTTTCAGTCCCGCCCAGCCTGGCGTGGGACACGCGCAGCTGGCCAAGTGTGGGTAACCTCGCCCAACCCCTGCATAAACGCACAGTCATTTTAATAATTTATTTATATTTTTTTTAACCAGGTAGACAGATGTTATTTAAAGAATGAGTTCCAATTTGTTACGATTACTACGTTTTTCAACTATGTTTTCATTACCAGCATCGGAATAGGCAGCCTTCGTTTTGGAATAGTCAATACTGAATATCATTATGGAGTCCCGAAAAAAGGCAAAGAAGTGTGGATTGGTCCGCGCACGGTGAAGGTTCCGTAGGAGGTTCATGGTTTAAATTAAAATACCAAATGATTATAAATATTCTCTAATTTGGTGTATAAACGAAAATACCTCATGGAAACAAGGCACAACAACCTGCTGACACAAATAAAATAGTTATTTTAAAGTAGGTACAGTGGTAATTACAGCAGCTATCTAAGGAGGAGGTGGTAGAGGTGCCGTGGCGCACATTGAAATTAGCATTGGCTGTGAACTACTATACGTAAAATGAAAATCTAAAGCATTTCATATAGTATTACTTCTAAAGTTAAATTGTTACTAACACTATGGATCGATGATTTGAAAATAAACGAATTTTAACTAAATTTAATTTATACCGTAATTACTGTGTAACAAAAGAGTTACTAAATTCGTAAATGATTGATTGCACCGTAGTCTGCCTACCCCCAATGTGGAGCGATGGATTAGGTAAATTTAATGTGCCCCTAATGTTTTCCTGGCGTGCTCACTCATACGATTTCCGGCTCTGATTGGGAGAGACTCACCCGTGTGACGGAGTGACGACGAAAATGTGTCACAAGTCATTTGCACTTCATTATTTAACGCTCCAGAAATGCGACAACATTCACCAATCAGAAACTCTGATACTTACAACATGTTTTGTATTACTACTGCTATTTGTTTAGAAATAATTTATGGGCATTTGGTATTTATAGCCGCTACTTAATCCTTCAAACTGAACGCGTATTTATTGTAAGCGGTTCGTGCCCTAGAGGGAATTTTCCTTTCTTTTGATTTATTTTTCGTTTGGTAACACAAAATGCAGACAAAGAAGTGAAATGAGACGTAGCTCGACTGCTCAGTGCTCAGCGCGCCACAAGAGGTGTGCAGTGCCTCGCAGCAGTAAGTTCAAAGTGTACAGTTTCTTCCTTTGTGTGACTCGTACTTAGGAATGCTTTATGCGACACAAAAGGTGATGAAACAGAGTGCTTTGTAGAATCAATTTACTCTTGCATATAATTGACTTTACAAACATGATTGTACTGAATATATAATAAGAAATCATCAAATGACCCACTCATTCAAGCTTTTTATGATCAAAATTAGATGATTTTCGCGTTCGCAAATTGTTATGCAAATAAAATCAGTGCGGAGCATTCGCTACGCTCGCGCCTCCGCCTCGCGGGCCGCCCGTTGCCCCGCGTGTCTCGCGTGCCCGGGGCTCTTATAATATAGGATCGCGACACGCTTGAGTGACAACTTCTGAGCAATCTACATAATATTTTGATTTACCCTTGTATGAGGATAATTTTATACTTATTTTCGTATTAAACACATCCGTCAGTCTTTATCAACGTGGGGATTTTTGTTAACGTGTTGTGTGTTTTCTTTCGTCTTGGAATGAGATAAATGCCTTCCACGTGCTGTAATGTCTATGTTAGTATTACCTCTTAGTCTGGGGTTCGCTTTCTGGGTTTCTTATCAATCGTGTTGCGAATTAAGTTAAGCATACTGAGAGAATTGTGGAATGTTTGTAGTGAAACTTTGAGCGATCCAATTAGCGGCTGTAACATAAATCAATTCACTCTCTATTAGGAATGAGCTCACTGAGTACTCACGCCCGCTTCTTATTATGTGCGGCGGTGCTCGGAGAAGGCGCTTGGCTTCTTAATTTGTCGATTAAGGTCTTCACGGCTAAGCGACGATGATCTAAACTCGGAGCCAAGTCGATCATTAGATCGGCACTTACTGTCCAGGGAGAAATTAAATAATGGTGCCAATTTCTACTTTGATGTTAGTGCGTGGGACGATAAAGTCTATTAGAATTTTATTCAAAATGAACTCTTCTTTCATCCGTTGAATTAGCAAATAGTGGGTTATTTCTCGATTGAGTGACACTTGAATAAGAGCCAATAGTAAACACTAGTTGCTATATTGATAAACAATGTAGTACAACTGTGTTGCGTGTGGCGCCTTCAGCTGCGGAGAGCTGACAATACCACGCGATATTGCATACAAATTGTGGCACTAAGTAGATGGCCCGCTGGAAGTTGAACTTGCACCACGGAACTTTCCTTACTTCACTTCGCCGAGGTTTAGTATTATGTTATCTGTGGCCGAGGTAAACTTTTTATTTTTCCTGTTTATGCTGACAGTTATCCCGCTATTTTAATAACTGCGAAAGCTTGTGACTTATGCATGTGTTGGTTGACATTTTAGTTTAACTTATGTTTAAATGTAGCGATGTGTAGGATTACTGGATAGGCTACGTAGGAAATGTACCAAAACGATAAAATTAAAAGTTGGGATTTTCTATTCCAATTATCATTAAATAATAAAAGAAGCGGAAATATATTATAGAATCAATAGTGTGGTGCCCCTACGTCGACGTATCTGCAATGCCATGTATCAATTACTTTTTTGCTGACTTGTCAGGTTTCTCTGAGCGTGGGTCGCACTCGCAAGGTCGCCCCGCGCTCCAGTATTCCATCTTCGCCAGTGCACATTTAAATAATTTCCATTTGCCTAACATCGTCTATCCGCCCTGTAGCCACATATTTAATTAAGTATTTCTGTGCAGCCACATTTTAAATGTGTTCTTGGCGAGATTATATCTCATAATTTTATTGAGATCAAATTTTGTACGACGCCCTCTATGCACGAACACAACTAGCACTGAACCGGTTTATATCACCATGACCAAGGCTAGAAAATAGCCTTCTTATGTGTGGCATATTCTATAATCTCCACATCCTCTCACACCTCATCTAGAAAACCTTAGCTTGACGACTTTGAAAATGATTTGATATTTTAGCAAGAATAAAAAATGTGGTAAAAGGTAAGAGGGGGATGGCAGGGATGTAGATATGCACGTGTTGTTCTAGATAGGAATAGAAGGGATGGGAGTCATTGGAATACTACATCGGAACACTGACCAAGGTAGACCATGGTGTGGAGTCTGTGCATAATAGTATTAGTAAAAAATAGTACTTTAAATCCATATCAATCTAAAATCACACATCGGTACATAATGCTGCCTTGAAATGGCCACAGAAACTCGTATTGTTTATGATATAATAATATTTCCGTCCATGTTACACTCAAATCTGTGCTGTGTTTCTAACACATTTCACCCACTCTAACATTTCCTAACATTTTTCGGAAGCTTTGAAAGCATTTGTGTCACAAGTCGGTTCTCTGGCGAACAAATCCGGCACGTGTCACGGTGTCACGGTGTCACACGTCGCGCCTGAAACGTTGCCAAAACTCGCAGCCGTATGTACACAACGTATTTATTGAGACACTCGACGCTATAAAACAATTTTGTCACACGAATTTGATGTCAGAATGAAAATGAATGTTAGTGAATGCAACAAATAACAAACATAAACTTATGCCTTTCTGTCTCTGGGGTAGATAAAAACAACCCGATTTCCTCCCGTCCGTACATATATGATGAGCTGCCTTGTCCGTTATTGGACTTTGTTTCTACGCATCGGAATAAGAACAAACTATGTTCTTATTCCGATGCGTCACCAAATTATCGGTGTAAGGGCTTCGGAGGTCGCCCTTGACCGAATAACCCACTTACGTTTGCCTTATGTTCCTTTGTCATCCGTTAAGTATTCGTCATTCATTCCATGTACTCAAAGTACCTTAGCGTACCTTTTTCAACATCCTAAGTCATCCTACCAGGTATATAATTTTCCTTGTGTGCTCAGCAATATCCTTCTATTAACTAGTATTTTACTCCACACCGATTATGTGAAAACCAACAATGACAGTGTATCAAACTTATTTGTCCTATGTAAAGTAAAAACCTTTTACACTCGAATAGATTTCTAGCAAAGAAAACTTACCAAACTAACTAAACTTCCATCGTATAGGACAAAAGAATGTAATCAGTGTTGCTTGTAAGTTCGTACAGGCGTATCTCGTGCGCGCCCCCGCCCGATACAATGGCCGCCTAATTCTACAGTTCCGTGAGTCTACTAATCTTGATCCTTTGCCTATTACTACACGACTTGTAATTTCAACTGATTGCCATGATCACGATTATTTGGAGCAGACTATAGTCGGAATGTATATCCTCCAGCCATTATATGTATAGTCAGACTAAATTGAGCTTCAGTTCAGTACATTACAAAGTCGAGCTTGGAGCATATTGTAACATTTGTAAATAATTAATATGTTTTTTTTTTTTAATATAGGACACGTCAATTTGACTTCACCTCGCCTGATGTTAAGCTAAAGGCAAAGTCTCGGAAAGAGGGTCACCATCGTAAACATTTACCATGTTAACAGTGGTGGCACTCAGCTTGACGGCCTCATTAGATGCCTTTTCACGCCCCGCTTAAAGGACCCGGGACTGTAGGAAGAAGGAAACACGTGAGCTGGCAGGGAATTCCAGGTCTTAGTGGTGCGGCATAGGAATGAATCACTGAAACGCTTGGTTCTAGCAGGTATACTCTGCACCGTAAATGGATGACATCTTAGCCCTGCACGTGTCGTCCTGTGAAGGAAAGGGGAGGGTGGGACTAATTGAAAGAGCTCGTCAGAACATTCACCATGGTAGAGACGGTAGAAAACTGCCAAAGACGCAACATCTCTACGCATCTGCAAAGGCTCGAGGGTGTTCGTGACCTCAGGATCCCCAATAATGCGGACCGCACGTCGCTGCAACCTGTCGAGAGCATCTAATAAGTACTTTGCGGAGCCGTCCCAGAGATGTGAGCAGTATTCCACGCAGGAACGAATTTGGGTCTTATATAGAAGACACCGCTCCTCCGGCGTGAAAAAACGTCTCACTCTGTTCAGGACTCCGAGTTTACGCGAGGCTGATTTGATGATACTCTCGATATAGTTTTTGTTATTCAGTTTGCAGCGAACATCCATACCGAGGATAGTGAGGTGATCCTGCAGTGGCAGTGGTGTGCTCTGAAGAGTGGGAAGGGGAAGGAAAGGAGATACCTTAGCTGTAAACGCAAATGCCTGGGTCTTCTTGGCATTGAACTCGACCAGGTTCCTAGCGCCCCATTGAGAAATGTGGTCCAGGATCCGGTCCAGCTCTGTGACAAGAAGCTGCCTTTTTTCCGCGATATCAGACTGCTTGGCCGCAGGATGTGCGTGATAACTCCCGTGTAAGGTGCTGTCGTCTGCATAGCAGTGAATGTTTCCGTTACAGAGCATGTCATTGATATGCAGAAGAAAGAGAGTGGGAGATAAAACGGAACCCTGCGGCACGCCAGCATTTACCTGCAAGAACTCCGAAGCTCGTCCATCACAAAGGACGCGAATACGGCGCCCCTGCAGGAAGCTTGCAACCCAGTTACACAGTCTAGGAGGCAGGCCGAAGGCTGGTAGCTTGGAAAGAAGCGATTTGTGCCATACCCTATCGAAAGCTTTGGCGATGTCAAGACTAATTGCCAGTGACTCACCGTGCTTCTCCATAGCCTCACCCCAGAGGTGGGTCATGTACGCCAGAAGATCACCCGTTGACCGTTTCGGTCTGAAACCGTATTGCCGGTCACTAAGCAAGGAGTGATCCTCTAGGTGGTGCATGAGCTGTGTGTTAATTATGTGCTCAAACACCTTACACAGCACTGAGGTGACGGCTATGGGTCGATAGTTGGCTGGGTCCGAGCGATCCCCCTTCTTGGGGATCGGCTGGACATTCGCCTCCTTCCAAGCCGAAGGCACTGTACCCGAACTGTAGGACAGTCGGTACAGCCGCGTTAGCATAGGAGATAACTCCGCTGCACATTTTTTAAGTACAACCGCTGGAATACCATCAGGACCACTGGCTTTCCGGACATCGAGTGATTGCAGTACTGCACGGACATCGCGTTGCCTGATACGTATATCAGGCATTGCGTGGTCACCAGTGGGCATTGTCCGTGGTTGCATACCACAATCATCGACTCGGGAGTTGGCCGCAAAGAGATTGACCAGCAAATTTGCTTTCTCTTGCGGCTCATGGGCCAGAGATCCATCGGGATTGCTCAGCGGGGGCAGCGAGGGCTGGCAGAAGTTGGCTTGCACGGCTTTGGCCAGTTGCCAGTAGCCACGGCTACCCGTGGGATGCGCCACTAGCTCTTGGCCCAGCCGCGCTATGCGCTGGGCATCCGCCCTGACGCATGCCCTCTTGCAGACCTTTGTGGCTCTGTTGTACGCCGCCTTGAAGTGACCCACGTTGGGATCGCGTGTGGCGCGCGCCCGCACCCAGGCGCGGTACGCAGACTGTTTATGTTCAACAGCCTCCGCGCACTCGCGCCCGGACCACGGACGCGCTCCGCGGACTCCGGTGACATCGGTGTATGGGATATAGTATTCCATACCTAGACCGATCTGATGAGTCAAGTCATGCGCCAGGGCAAATGCGTGAGTGGCTCTTCCCGCATGGTTTGTTATGGCGGAGCCCAACCAAATCTTGTGGTGGGCGTTAAAATCCCCCAAAAACACCAATTCGGCGTTCGGAAACCGCTCCTGCGCATCATCTGCCGCCTGACTCAGGTATTCGAATAGTCGAGTTATCTCTGCATCTCCTGTATGGGAACGGTAAAGGCACACATAGACCTGACTCGTGGAGCCATGGTCTACGTGTACCCAAAGGATGGAAAAGGATGGGTCCTCTAGACAGCGCAAACGGCGACAACAAATATCCGCCCTAACAAACACGCACACCCCGGCTTTTGTTCGGAAATTTTCCTCGATAACATAGCCGGGGTAAAGCAGGTAGGTCGTGTCGTCAGGGCGGCGTATTTGTGTCTCCGTTAGAAACAGCATAGCTGGTTTCGCCGTCTCCAGGTGTTGGTGGACGGCGTTGAGGTTTTTATGGAGCCCACAGATGTTCGTGGACTCCACCTCAAATAGAGTTTTTGTGGGAGAGTCCCTAGCCGCTGTTTCAACAGATACTGTATTGTGCGCTGCCATGAGGTGAAGGGTAAGGGAAGGCGTGAAAAAGAGGTGATTGTCGCCGCAGCACCGCGTGACAAAACATGGGAGATTGGTTTCATCTATGAATGTGAGGCGTGACGAGAGCCGACGCGCCGAACGGAAGGGCCCCCGTACCCTCCCGAATATGGTCGCCGGGCTCCCGTCCGGTCGCCAACCGGCACGACGAGCCATATCGGGATTATGCGCGACCTGGTGGGGCAGCCTCCCAGGGTGGTTAGTCCCAGTTGGGCCCCTGTACTATGCCGCGGGCGGCCAGCGGCACCACCGTTTCTACGGGTCTCCCTGCCCGGCGCGGCGCCCCGCGTCACACCCCACTAGACTACGCCAAAACCCACCGGTCCCACTAGTGCTGCGACTACCATCACCTCGGCCCGGCTATGCACTTGCTGATCCCTGAACGCAATCCAACCGAGATTGGATTACTATGGAGGGTTTTTCGCACTTGTGCACGGTGGTACCAACCCGGTCGAAATAAGTGTCAAATTTGTGCCATCAAATTTCTACCACCTTTATATTTATATATGTATCACAAATGGAGTCACAGTCTAAAGCATTTTTCAAAATAGACGAGCGCACATTCTCTTGACCTGTATAACAATTCTCTGCAACTATAGCATTAGTTCATGTTACACTGGTGCCCAGTTGATTAATTTAGCCGGTAATTGGGCGAGTTCCAATGTACATAATAGAACGAGTTAATTCTATCACAATGTAGTGATTGGAATAGAATTGTTTGCATTGCATTGCGCGTAAGTCCTGGCGCGCTCCCCAGACATGCCAGCGATTAAAGGAGACTCAAAAGTGAATATTGAACAAGATTGATATCTGAACACGCACGTGCGTATCTCCGAGTCGAGCGGAGTGCTGCCGCCGAATAGATATAGTACTGAGAACTAGCGAGTAATGCACAATATTTGCATGTTAACAACTCGCTCTGGGCTCAAACTAATCACGTGTGAACTCTGATGGAATACACAGCATTCTGAGTATATCTGAGATTGCAAATTATACTCTACCACATTTAAACGCACAACTAAAATAAGAACGTATTATTGCTAAAAAAAGATTATCGCTGCGTATTACAACTGTGTAGCGACAGACACACTATGGAAGTATACAAACAATCTAATTGACAGATGCAATTCAGACATTACAATTTGAATAACACAGTGTACGAGATGATTGACATGTTGATGAACACAATATAATACATGATGATGATCGATATACTAACAAGTAACTCATCACCTTGTCAAGCGTGCATCAGCTGTATCTTAGATTCTCAGAACAGCTGCAACAGAACATGTACCTAACGGGCTGAAGAATAATGTTGCAAGGGATGGGAAATTTTCCATAAGTGAAGTTGTGAGTGACGCGGTCTGCGGCTGACGTGTGACAAGAGACGCGGCGCGCCATAACACATTCCCACATTTGGAAGTAATATCAACCGCCATGTAAGCGGCAAGACTGTGGGGTGAACTGGGGTGACGCGAGGGCGTGCGGTTTATGCACCCGCCATTATTGTGAAACTTTGTCTAATATAACTTGGCACTTAAATCAACCCTGAGTGTGCACATATTTTCTAAGAATCTCGCTTCGATGAGTTCACAAATAATGAATAATATACGTATACGTCTCTACATTCTTAGGTGAAAATGATGATAAAAATATATAGAATATAATTATATAGGTGTGGCCGAACGCTTCGCCCTGTAATGATGAATGGTTCGTACTTCGGTTTTTGTCAGATAATAGATTTCGCAGCGTGAGTCAGATAACCGGGACATTTCTACTGCCAACGTATGTACTTCTTATAATATTGTGTGATAAATACTTTTCTTTGTTCTTCTTCACTCAAAGCCGGCGAAATGGCTTCCATATCGACACCTTCTAACACCAGAAAATTCTTGACGGCAAATGACCAATCATCATAATTTTATCTTCCTTTCCATTTAGGCACATTTTATTATGTACATCGAGGTTGATCTTTTGAGGAATAACACTTAATATACTCAGAAATAATTGGAAAATTTGCAAGGGCGCATAACCTAATAGAAACACGATAGCTGTTGCCACGAATTTAATTTCGAAGTTAAATTACATAGACAACTAACATAGAATAAACTCTAGATACTGGCGCTCACTAGTAGTAATAAGAATAGGATTATATTTGATATATTTTAACAATAAACATTATCACTAAACGTTCAGTTTAAAATAATAAATAAATCTGTTTCATATATTTAATAATTTCTACACCTAGGGGATAATGGGGAATTAATGAAAAATATCTATTTGCTTAACTTCTTCATTACTTTTATTAGGTACTCAACCATGTAAATTCTACACTATAAATTGTGGCATTAAATGAGTTAAATGGTGTCAACAGTGGCCGGCGGCGGAACAACAGCGTACGTTTGCGATCTGTCAATATTGAACGTGTGGCGTGATTACCCGCTGAGACGTACTTACACTAGAAGGGCGCAAGGAGAGAAAATGGTGAGGTATACTGGTCCAGCCCAGAAAGAGAATATACGTCGGTAAATGTATGTTTTTTTTTATCGTGCGCAAAATCCCCACGGATACCACCACCACGGAGCCGGTAGAGGCGATTATGTCGGACTCGAACCGACCAAAACGCATGCCGTCTTTGGTCCTTGGTTGCCGGAGGTGAGATTGCCGCAAGCATATCTCTCGCAGACCCAGGATCTTGGTAAATGTATGTAGCGTGTCAGCTACACTTCTATTAGTCCTTCACTTAACTAGTTGATACACCGGGGTTACATCATGAATAATTCGTTCGACTGTAGTGTTTTACTCAACTCATCACAAAATCAAAAAATATAGTCGTAAAATTAAAGGCCTATCGTTTTTTGTATCTGTCCCAAAGCTCTGCATTATTGCGGAGATATTGGCTCGGGGTCCCGCGCGGCTCCGCGCCGTGAACAGATTGCTCGCTAACAAATTGCTATGCAAATAGGATCGGAGCCGGTGCGGGTGCTGGTGCGGGGCGTGAGCCGCGACTCGCGCGTCTCGCCACGGGCCGCCGCGTGTGTGGCGCGGCCCTAATGCTGTCGTGTTCGGGCACTCTTATTGACTAAGTCACATGTTTGTGTGACGGAATTGTAATAGATCGAATAATCTCCTTGTACCTACAATAGTTTTATACTATTTCGGCACTTGCCGCGATCAACTTTTGGAACACTTACTTTTGCCGTCGTTTCGGATACGTTGTAACACCCATGGTTACGACTTGACGGGTGTTGCAACGCACCCAAAACGTCGGCAAAAGTAAGTATTCCAAAAATTTGATCGTGACCTCGAACAAGTATAAAGTCAAGCTGAGTGCCTCCACTGTTAACATGGTACATGTTTCCGATGGTGACCCTCTTTCCGAGACTTTGCCTTTGCTTAACATCAGGCGAGGTGAAGTCAAATTGAAAAAAAAAAAACTATGTGTCTACACCACGATAGTTTAAAAATAACAAACAACAAATAGTCCCTGCTGAATAATATAGGTTCATTGATTTAATAGACTCTCTTTTCTGTAATATTAAATAACGTCATATTGTCTATGGTTATTTAAAAAATTCGGCTTGTATTAGATGGCGCAAGCGTAATGTTAACTTTTGCTAAAAGATATCGGCCTGGCAAGGCGCGTCCTCAACTAACTAAGCTTATTAAATGCAGGATGAATAGTAAAATGAAAAAAAAATGTGGGTTCTTTCATCGTTTTTGTTAATTTCCAATCCATCCACTCAACCACTAATGGTAAATTATATTTAGTAAAAGGTCGAATATGACGTCAATCTACTGTTAGCTCGTTCCTCCATCAGTAATGGAGTAACAACAAACAAGTCGCACAACAGCGGGATTATGATATTTATCGCGTAAGACGGGTGCTCGAGGAGAGGCTTATACCCTCGGGAGATAATTAATAAGCAGCAATAACAAATTAATTCGTTCGGAGTTAGAAACAAACTCACTTACTCACGAGCTTGAATGTCTCATTGTGACGTGCGGTCAGGCTTCTGTAGGCCTACTACGAAACATCGATATAGGCACGAACTCTAGTTTCCGGCAATCGGTTTCTTGGAACACATATTTGTTCTAAAATTGAATCCGAAGATAGTACACAGTATCGACTTAACTTCAACCCAAACAAAAAAAATAGCGATGTTTCATAGTGCCTACATGGCTACATGCTATATCTCTCGATCGTATTTCGAGCGGACGTTTTGGATGGTTCATGGTAGCCCCCCAGGTCTCCGGGTGCCTACACACGCTGACAAATGTCTGCGTCAAGTTAGCGACGGTGGTCAAAGCTGTGTGTGTAGTTGTTACGCAACTCTAAATAGTAACTCATATCTATCACGGCTAAGGCCCAACTGCTAGTAGGCGATGGCTTTGATTGGTTAGCATAAATATCGTAATCTTTTCTTACGTGATTCGTGGTTTTGGTGTTAATGTTGTACAACTAAAATGAACATTGGCCCTGCCTTCCAAACATAAGAGTGTACGCTTATAATTACAGCGAGCAATCGCGAGATCTTGGGTTATGAGTTATGCAAGTTGCCGACATTTAAAGTTGTTACATTTAAAAGAATATTCAATTACAGACGTTTTGCTTCCATAGCGTATTGCATGACGGTACGGTTATTTGCATGAAGCATAAGGAATTTGAGCCTACTTTTAAAGTGAGTACATGATTTTTAGTAAAATAAATAAAATTAGTAGACACATGTAATTTGGCGTCAATAATAATCGTAATTAGTATCTATCGATCGACTAATACGAAAATGTAATCATATGCCAATGTATATTAACGAAATTACAGAGAGTCTTTCTAAGCGTGGGCAGTACAATTTGTTAACAATTAACTTAATTAAAATGATAACATAAATTACAATGATTTACGTTCGCGCTCGTCTCTACGGCGTCGTTTCACTTGACAGCATTTTCCTCTCCGTATCGTAATGATTTAAAAGAAGCTGTGGAAATGTTTTAGGGAAACAAGTCGTTCTCAGAGTGCGTAAGCGTCCCCAGCGTCCCTAGTTAATACAATACTGTCGGGAGCCGCCCTCGGAGCCACCGCCGCGCCGTGTGGAGACCAGGATTAGGCGGGATGGGATTGAGAAATCTTTTCACACGATTGGATGTTAAGGCTTTTTACATAACTTACTTCAAATAAGGTCGGATCTGTCGGGCGATCGCCTTCTAAGGGTATTTATCCTCTGGGTGTTGATTTCACATTTTCACGTAAAAGGACGTGTTCCACAAGAATAGGCCGAAATTAAATCAGATTCGTTTACTAGCTAAAAGGTAACTTCGTGTTTGGAATTGTGTTCGTTGTGATGGAAATATTCATTGAATTTAAGTACCTTGCCTTTTGTTTCAGACGACCGAAACACTACATGAATTAATTTTGGTGTTAATACATATCTGTGGATATATAGGGTGTCTCAATAAGAGTGCACTTTTTAATTTTAAAATAAAAGCAAGTATTTTATGACAGAGTTGTTGTATTTTATTGTATTTTAAATAAGACATGTTCCGATTAAGTATGGAATAAAATATCCGGCATTTTCATGTCATTTACCATGACTTTTGCCCAGAGATGTGGCTGTATCTCACCGATGATGCGTTGGATTTTCGATTTGAGCTCAGGAATTATTTCGGGCTTATTCGCACAAACCCGAGATTTCACAAAACCCCAAAGAAAAAAATTGCACAGCGTTAAATCGCACGATCTTGGTGGCCAGTTGACATCAGAATTTCGTGAGATAATGTGTTCTGGAAATCGTTGCTGCAATAAATCGATTGATTTGTAATGAGTTTTGTAATGAGTTTTTACAATTGTAACGGGTTGTTATTTCGAAAAGCACTCCATTTTTAATAATCGGAATAAACTGAGGTGACAACTGTAAAATTTCAGAGTTACCACTTGCATGGAAAAAAAAATCCAATTTTAAAAAGGGCACTCTTACTGAGACACCCTATACATAAAACCGTACTACAGGCAGGTGAGTAGAGTTCGCTCGGACAGTTCGTCACTATGGCCCTCACGCGAATATTGGACCTCAATGATGGCGCTGGGAATCAATCAATCGAACTAGTTGCGAATTGTACAAAAAGAAATAAAGAGAAACGAGCTTGTATACTCGAACAATGTCAGCGGCAATACTTAATCATATTCTGTCCTTCGTGGCGGCAATGTTCGCACAGGGCACATATATTGTGTACCTACATACATGATGTTGGGAAATTGTGTTCAACCCCATTCCAGGGCTGCATTTTAAGGCTTGCATCTAACATTATTATTTTATTCAATTAACAAACTAGTTTTACTAAGCTCTTATTGTTCGTCCCGCTAAGGGTAGTAGTGGAGGAGAAGAAACAGGAAAGCTGACTCCGGGCTCTGAGTTGCAAGACTCAGGTGCAGCCGAGATCAATGCTGACATCATGAGGTGGCAGTACTACCCTGCTAGATCCTGCATATCCCCCAGTCGATTGTAGCAACTTGCAAGAACCAATAGGCGGTTGACACATTCTATGTCGCTCTCATTTCTGGCAAATAATAACTATTATGAGCAATAACAAATTAGTTATTCAAAGGTGACGTGAATTCGCTCGCTAATCACATCGTCTCATTATCATGCACGGCAACGTTGCCGGGTATCGATTAATGTCCTGAGCAATTTAACGCGGTGATCTTCACGTTGTGTTCAAACGTCGCAGAACTTTCAATATTAGACAACACTAGGGTTAAGTACCACGTCTAATGTGCGCAATTTCCTGTCAAGGGGAACAAAATGACAGCGCATAATAGTTTCAAATCTCTAAGTAAAAGACTGGGTTATGGGTTCGCAGGGCGTTAAGTGTTAATGTAAATATTTGCGTACAGTCTCGTCGGTTTTATGGTCAATTTTAGAGCTTGTGTTCACTGTGATTGTTAAGTTTTGAGCTCGATCTATTTACTATCAGAGAGCTTATGTGATTGTTTGGTAACTTTGTAATCTGTTTTAAGACCAATATTTTTTCTTTTCAACATTTCAACTACCATGTTTCCTGCGAAAAAACATTTATATTTCTATTTCATTACTTACGGGTAAATACAGGCCCAAGTCAATCTCACCTGCGAGTCGGGTGTAAGTTTGCCAGACCAGATTGCTTACAAATTATTCTGTCGTGATGATTTTTGTGAACGGCTTTTACGTCACCCGAGACGTATTTCAATGACGAAAGAAAATTAGTTAAATAAACTATGTAGATATCAGAATATGACATCAGAATGTATATTTAGCGTAATCTATCTTGGTTCAAATAGCGTCCTAAATGTTGAGTTTTTCTGATTCAATTGTGTAATTCAATTAAAGTTCAATGTGATTTAATCTGCAGCTGGTCTCTGCGGCCTCGTTGGAACGTGACAACACTCAGCCGGAGTGCGCCGACAGTCCTCGCCGTGTCATTAGCTTCAAATGAAGTTGACAAAATGTGCCTATCAAGGAAATAAGTCGTCGTCGCAGGGCGCGGCCGAGGGCGCTAAGTTGCTCCAGCTCTGTCCTAAAGTGCCACTGGAACTCAGATTTATCATGACATTTATTTAGAGCGAAAGTCGCCTACGTTTAGGGTTCCTGGGATACAGAGGAGAAACGGCAAGGTTCGGCGTCTCTTACTTCATTTGTACCCGACACGAATGAACTGGTTTGACTACGAAATTTCATTGAGCGAAAATTATTAGAGCTGCTGGTAGGTACTCTTTCAAATCAACTAAAATACAAAATTCTACTACCTGCGGTGGGGTAAACAATTATCCGACGGCCGGCACGCCGCTGGACCATGGAGAAGTAAATTACTTAATCAAATTCTGTCCTCCGCGAGCTGTACCGACGATCCTCGTTTAAGTGTAAAGTATAATGAGCTGTAATACTAAGTGAGATATTAACATGACAAGTGACCCTCCGGCCGACATTGTTGCGAGATCAGATTGTGTTTAAAGTGTTAATTATATTTATGAAATTTTAAGAGGGTCGCCCTCCGCGCACTTCCCGACGGACGGTAATGGCCCATCTATTATGCAAAGTGCTTAAATCGGAAGATCGAATCGTATTGATATCTTGAATTATTAATAACAATTAAGTTGAGCTTGCACTTAATTGAAGACTAAATTTATATTTCATTGGAAGAAAATCTCTTGTAACATGATACTTGAACAGAGAAGGAGAACAATATAATGAGAAAAATTACCATTTTTGTAAAACCACTGCTCAACGTTGATATTAAATCGATGGTTCCTTCTCGATTCTTACTTCCCATTCACGGAATTCAGCGTTTGTACGAGGCTTTTATTAATCAGACGAAGCCTACTCCGCCAGCCATAACAATTATTTTAAATTACATGTAGGAGAATACTGAACGAATTTCGTTAATGAAGTACCGTCTTAAATAAATTAAGGAAAGCAACAAAATATACGTTCCTTCGATAATGGGCGTTCCTCGCCGGGAGAGGATTGTTCACGGGAGGAAATTGGTACCTACATTATACAGCACAGACTGGTAATAAGCCGCGAATCTCAGCAATGAGCACAGAACATCGCAACTAATCTGTAATACACAGGACAATACATCGATAAATCAGTATGTTGTCTACCTATTTTTTTTAGTATCAAATCAAATCAAATCAAATCATGATTGTATGAGTATGCATCCAACAGTAGTTATTACAGAATTTTTCCAGGTGAACCATGAGAAGAAATGACTTACCGTTGACCACGGGCAATAAACGTAAGCAATATGTATCAGACTGATTGTAACAATTGAGATTGCAAGTCTAACTTTAGCTATTACATCGCCGCCGTTTCTTGTAGTTTGAGAGAATAACATTTTTTACTGTTGTCAGCATAGCTACTATTCCAAATATCTTGTAACAGGTAAACTCCTGCAAATGTCAGAGTTAGCATAAATGACTAACTATTTAACGAACGCCAGTGGAGTCCGGGGCCAAGTGGCCGCCCGCCCAACTTGGCACAACTAAGTACTATTAAGTTATAACTTTTAACAGAGTTGAGAAACTACGCTCAAGACTCGACTCGAGAGCCGGCGCAGTTTCGTAAGGCAATGAATAGGTAATAGCTGTTTTTAATATTGAAATCCGTTTTATTTCGTTTTGTGAAGGTTTGGTAGTTACGTCTGGTGCTGTGTGTGACAAGGCTGGGGACAACACGCCGCTGTCGAATGCGCCTGTTGGTGACAGGCTTGCCACACACTACAATTTTCCATTATCGTCGTTGTCAAACCAAAATCTGCTATGTGCACTCTCTTCACTTAGCAGATTTTATTTGACAATATTTATAGCTGCTCCACATAGCATATTTGAATAAGTTGTCATAGTGGGTCGTATAGTACTTATAAGCACATAGCCTTTCATGCAATAGATTGGTTCATTTACCAGTCGCAATTGTCAAAATCCAATCGCAATTTTCAACATGTTAAAATTATAAAAAATGCACATAGCAGATTTTGGTTTGACAATGACGATATCATATATATTATACTGTGTTTGCAAGCTGCAAATTTCGAGTGAGGAATGTGTCCAAAGCTATATCACATTTTTATATCTATTTTTTACTAACCTAGAGGGGGTCAAGACCCGTCTGGGTGTTGAGATTGTTTCAAAATGTTTTATTAATTAAATTTTAAATGCCGTTGAACAATTTGAAGTAGTTGAGATCTCTCCAAGTTAAATTATTATCGACCGCTAGATATTATGCTCGCTATTTTCTCACTCGCTCGCTCCGGGATCGATATTTATTAACGTTACAGAACAATCACAAAAGTGAGACATTTCATAGGATATTTTTTTTATTTGCAATCTATTAGTTCCCAGCGTTACTACGAATATTATACATACAACAGTATACAACAGACCGTGTTGTAATTTCTATCTTCTATATCAATCTATTTTTAAACAGAAGTAATTCTAGTACTTCTGATATTATTCCCAGATCTCGCTTCAAAGAGGAAATGTTTAGTCAAAGGCATGTAGTTAGGAAATCTTCGTTTAATCGTTTACTAAGCGTTACTGTTGCGTACCGCGCGACACTTGTAATACGACAAACTTAAATTGCTTGCGAAATGGTTTACTTCACAAAACTGTGATGGGTATTATAAACTTTTGCACAGTATTAAACTTGTACAATGAAGGTACGGACGACTTATTACACGTAAATACACAGCAGGTTGATAAGAATACGGTATTTGTAAAGTAGTACTGAATTATATTGATTTTTTATTATTTTCACACGAGGATTTACGTTTCTTCATCTCGGTGTACTGATTGTCGTGTTACTATAACTTATGACTGGTGCCGGCTGTTCGCGCTATACGTACTGCAGACCGAATCCTGTAACTTTTCTACAAAACATACTAACTACTTACTTTCAAATAAAGCCTAGCACTGCGGTGTGCGTGTGCAGTATGCATGCATGCGGGTGCGCAAATAATATTGAGTTAATTTGCACAAAATAGTGCAAGAAATCCATTCAATTTGCTCGTCATGCGGCCGCCGCTACGTGACGCGCTTAGGCTGCTGAGTGCTCAGGCGGTGGAATGTCAAGGGTTGGCCATCAGCCTAACTACGAAATTTAATTGTTTTTTGTAGGTATAATGTTCGCGTAAACTTTCGACAATGTCACATATATTAATCTGTAAAAGATTTATTTATTAGATTCACAGTCACATAATTTAAAAGTCGTGCACCGGGTCTGTTCGAATTATTTGGGCAACATTAACAGCAATTATATATATATACCGTGAGTCATAATCTAGGGATCTTCGTGCCCTAATCTCAATAATATTATGCCCGAAGTAGATGAAGCGGATGAAACTTAACCTAAGAATTCGGATAAAAAGTTGATTAGTTTTCTTAAAACAAACTAAATTCAGATCTCCATGTGTATACCTAGTGTATACTCCACGTATGAGGCTGTGGTGATTGATGTTTGTGTTCGCGAGCTCATCGGGAGCCGACAGAGTCGCATTGAGTTCGATAGCTCGCCGCCATTAATCACACTCCTCACAATTTGTGATCAACATTGCTGGAATACATTTGACGATGGCGCTGAGGCTGGATGGAGATACTAAATTATGTTGATGAGCAGACAAGTGTCCGTTCTACCTGAATCAAACTTGTAGAAGCACCACTGATTTTTTAACAGTGATGTGCTCTGATCTGTGAGTGAGTGATACGATGGTAAACAGAAAGGCTTGCAACGCGATTACTCTTGATTCGTCAATAAAAATAATTAAGTCTGTGCCACTGCAACTTCTGCGATACAAAAATAGCAGAGTATTGTGGTCTTTAGGACGGTTCTGGCAAATTTCAATTGAATCTAGCTATCTAAAAGCAATTGAAAAAGCTTTTGTCTAAAAATCCCAAAAAGCACAATTATTGTTCAAGAAATAGAGAACTTGGGAATTAGTTTTATTTATTATTGTCAAGTTGTATAAAGTTCTCTTATCGCCAGTGCAGAGTCCTCGCTATATTCGCAAAAACAATGCTGAGATTAGGCTACAAGGTGAACGTCTAGCGCCACATTCATAATGATTTTATTGTGGTTGGATAAGCGGCAATAAAGGCAGTGTTTATAATCTGAGATTAGACAATAGTAAATAATGCAATAAACAATTAGTGTAAATTTAGCCTGGCTGTCACATTTATAACAATTTAACTGTCGTTGGATAAGGCGGCGCTTACGGGCTCTAAATAATAATCATAATAATTCAAAAATAATATAATAAGCGAGGAGCGGCGCTGAGGCTCGTGGAGACGGTTTATAGCTTGGTGCTAAACTTTACCCGGGCTTAAAGCAATCTTGTCTAATAGAGATATGATCCCCGACCCTGAGTTTCGGTGACCTAGGGAACGTTTATTTTTCATGATAAGGGTCTTCATATACGAGTAACTACTTATTAATGAGAAAAGGCGAATTAGAAAAAGTTTAGAATATCAGCAAAAAATCAGTTAGAGCTTAAAACTTTTTCAGCCACGTTTCTGCCTGCAGGGACATAGGCGTGAGTATATGTATGTATGAATACATTCATTATTGCAAAGTCGTACACCCGTTGCGCCATTCGAACAGTGCTTTATTATAAAATATTTCAGCTAACATTTCTGGCCATTTTGTAAAACATTTGTTGCACTAAAAGCGAACCAAACAAATAAAAAAAAACCCCGGTCTGTCTGTCCGCCGCGTGTGGACAACGACCGAACACGCGCGTGTAGTTAGTTTAGACAAACGATCCAGAGCATCCTTACAAAAGATTGTTACAAAAATGTATTTTATTTACCGGGATTTGGATTTATACACCGGGGACGGGTGGGCCCAGCAGCCCAGCTCTCACTCGGATCAGTGGGTGGTAATAACAATATGTCCATTGTTTAATGAGACATAAAATGCCACTGGTGTGCTGCTGGTTATAGGCTTTAGAGATCGAGTTACCATCACGATGAGACAAATACTTTTAACATACCTTAGTGATACAGAAAAGATAATGTAGTTGAAATTTCTTTGCAGTACAACTTTTATTTAAAATTTATTAAGGTCAAGATTAATGATTCTACATTTAAACTGACGGCCAAGTTCACCAGGCAGTTGCTAAAGTCTGAGCGGTGATTCCAGCAACTAAAACTCCAAGTCACTGTTTTTCAAATCACTAGGCATTATAGCGTGTAGCTGCTTTCTTTCTTTATAAGAGTTGTATCGAACGAAGACATTGGACATAGTATGTTTATGAGGAGCCGAGGGACGAGCGGTGGAGATGACACCGGGGTGTCATCCGAGCGAGATTAATGACCGCTGCTCACCCCCTCGCGGACGGGGGGCGATGGCGGACCGCTGGAATTTGTTCATTAAAACCGCGCTGTATTTGTTTAGCGGCGACGCGACCGACAGAATACTTGTCAAGTTCGTTAATGATGTTATATTAATGATTATATTAACATACTTTCAGTAATTCATAGCCTCAGAAGCATTATGGTAACACTTTTTTGAATATTATTATTGTAAAGGTAACAAATAGAGAACCTATTTCAATTCACATTTTACCAACTTTACCGTCTCTTTTAATAAGAGGTAAGGATGATGCTGTCAACCGGACACCATTTCGTATGATGTATATTTTTCCTGTTTTTAGAAGGGTCGCGGTCGCCTACGGGAATAACTGACTGCCGGGGTGCGAGAGATATGCTTTCAGCAATCTCACCTCCGGCAACCAAGGACCCAGGACGGTGTGCGTTTTAGTCGGTTCGAGTCCGACATACTCGCCTCCACCGGCTCCGTGGGGGCAGTATCCGTGGAGATTTTGTGCAAGAAATAAAAAAACGGGAGTATCTGAAAGTTAAAGTTAGTGTAGTAGAATTGTGTATCAATGCGTTAAAAACAAACGAACAAAGAAACTTTTTTTTATATACAGAAGCAGCAATCATGTTCAAGCCCTATATAATGGCAAGTGATTTTGTGGCTTTGTAACATTAAATATGTTACTTAAGCTCTACTTCCCGTGAAGAGTAAAATGGTGGGCTAAGGCCGCAGCACACTCAACTCTCACACGAACGTCGCCGGTAATGGATTTTAGAACGTTTATTTCAACTGGCACTTTTAAATTGCAGAGCGAGGCAGACTCGTTGGAGGAATGTTTATTTAATTTCACTTCGAAAGCAGAATATATTTCTTTTAATTTAAAATTCGATTACAGGCGGACAGATCGTTCATTAAATTCGGTCCAGCTCCTCGTGGCTTGTTTACTGCCATTGTGGAGGATTAGCGCGGCTGATTGATTGATTGCACTCGACACACAGACAGACATTGTATTTTACAGACATCTGATGATACTGGCAAGAAAGCAGTTCGTAATTGCGTTTAAATTAAAAGTAATGCGCGTTTGAACCTATATCTTAGGACACCGTTATCTTACCAAAATTAAAGTGTACCATTTTTAACCGACTTCGAAAAAGGAGGAGGTTCTCAATTCGTCTGTATACATAATTTTTTTTTTATGTATGTTCACCGATATCTCCGCCAATTATAGACGGATTTAAATTTTTATTTTTTTGTTGGATAGGGTTCACTTCTGAGGTGGTCCCATTTTCACCAGGTCAAGATCTGATGATGGGATCCAGGAGAAATCGAGGGCAACCATCGAAAATTGTATGGTCGTATGGTACTTTTATTACGTAATCATGTCTTACTCAGGTATATGCTTCAGGGTGTCAACATCTGATGCTGCTGTGCTGATGATGAAGCTACTGAACTCCTTAACGGTTAGGAGTTGGGAGACAGTACTGCCATTGGTGGATGATAAATATTTAGTAGTATGTAGGGCTAACGTGTTGCTTGTGAGATATGCTTGTATCAACTTCTGATGCTACTGTGTTGATAGTGAAGCTACAGAACTCCTTAACGGTTAGAAGTTAGGGGACAGTACTGCAATTAATCGATGGAAACTAGGTAGTAGTATGTAGGGCTAACATGGTACGTAAGGTTTGGTGCTACTCCTGAGATAATCACGAAATTTCAGAGTGAAACCGAGACAATTCCTCAATTAATAATAATAATAAGTATGTTTATAAAAGGGTATATCTACCTGAGTTGGTCTTTTTTATCGTGCGGAAATCCCCTCGAATTCCCCCGCTTAAGCCGGAAGGGAACGGTTTATGTCGGACTCGAACCGACTAAAACCGTACGCCGACTGAGGGTCGTAGTGCTAAGCCGGAGGTGAGGTTGTCTTTGATATATCCCTTGCACCCCGGCTGGCCCAGGGCCATCCCTTACGGTCTGGCACTCCTCGGTAGGGGCTTGCCCCCGGAATGAGGAGGCGTGCCCATGCGCGCTGCAGCCGTGGCCTGCTTCTGCTGGGGTGGCTTCACTTGTCTTGTCCACTTAAAGCAACATACACTTGACCTTTAGCAAAAAAAATATTTTCTAAGTCAATTACCGCTTTATTTAATGTGGGGCTCTGAAGCTTATGAACCGTTACAGCCCAACTCAAGATTAACGGATTTTTCTTTACACATCCCCATAGCCTTTTGTTGCAATTGCAACTAAGCTGTCACTACCTTTCAATCTAGTGCCAATAGTATCATCGTCGAATTTAATAAAAACTGCATCAGGTAACTCGTCGATCGTCGTCGCCGATCGCAACGCAGAGCAGACCACCTAAAAGTACACACAATCCGCTTTGCACCGTTGACAAGACCCTCAGTAAAATAGTTGAGCTATCATCTTAGAGTTGTTGTCATTCAACAATTTGATCGTTGGTAAAATTCTCACTGCAGCCCCATCTGCGAAAGCACCAACCTGTTCAACTCGCCGTCTTTCATATAAAAGTTCCAGTTGCCTTAACTTATTGGGAGTATAATGCTCCCAAAAGACGAAAATTGTGGTTAATGGCATGCTGGACTGGATTGAACTTGGATTACGAACGCAAACCTTGGCCCACTAAAAAGGGAAAAATAAATTATTTAAAAAAAATTCAACCGACTTCAAAACCAAATAGGATAAAAATGTTTAAAATAACAGAATTTAGAGAGAGAATTTAGAGATTTTCGATCTGTTAGAAGTCGGTGCCAACTTTGTTTGCTAGTGCTTTGCTGTACCTGAATTACCTGCCATAATGCATTTAAATGAAATATCTATCATTTCAGTACAAAAGTCGGTATCAAGTCAAACAGTTAAAATAATATTGCTAAGTATGATAGGCCACTCCTACCTCAACAAGTCATTATACCTACATTAATGGCATTATAGCTGGTCAGGCACAACAAACAAAGTTGGCACCGACTTCTAACAGATCGAAAATCTCTAAATTCTGTTATTTTAAACATTTTTATCCTATTTGGTTTTGAAGACGGTTCAATTTTTTTAAAATCATTTATCTTATTTATTTTCACTTTTGTTATTAGTTGAAACTACTAAACTTGAAATACCATTTTTAGTATTTTACCTTATCGCTATTGAAACAGTTCAATCCAGACAATAAGAAGTTTTTTTTTTAAATGTACGTATGCTCTTAGGCTTGTTTTTGCCAGGAAATTCCTCGTACATTTTACTACAATTCTCTAATATTAACTGTTTTCTTTCTTGAAACAAACAGTTTTCCCAGTTAAACTTTATTTATTTTATCCATAATATATCTTAACAATAAGTCAATTTTATGAGCCTCCATACCATTATTTTAATCTACAAAACAGTAATGAACATTTTTAAACTGTAATTTAAACGTACGTGTGGTGTTGATCACCGCACGCGACCGCCGCCCGACCGCACAGCAGTCACACACAAATGTACCATAATAACGCTAACTGCGCCGGCGATGTCTCTTTGACACGCGACGGAGCGATGGACCCGTACGGCGTGCCTCCAGCGAGCGCCAATTAGCGCCACTATGCGCGATTGTACGCGATGGTGTGCGACTGTACGTGTCTGTACGGCTCCACTTTGTTTTTGTGCGCCGGACCTGACGCCGCCCGCGGCCCCGTCGTCATCCCTCTTATAAACACGGCATCAAAGCGTTCGCTTCGCACTCGGCCGACCAACACTTAGCTGGCTATAAATCACCTTGCCAAAATTATATCTTGTATACATACATTATTATATTACTATTTGTTTTATGCTTAAAGACCTCGCCGGGGGAAGTACGGAGATATTTCCTACAGTAATTAAAGCCTACGGCAGCCTAGTGGTATGGGTAATGGGCTGCTGAGACAAGGTCTCAGGTTCGATCCCAGATTTACCATGGTACACGCCAATGACTTTTTGTGTATTTATCGTAGGTTTATAAGTGCTCAAGTTAATGGCAATAGGCTCGCCACCTATTACATTGGGACCTAAACATAAACTGGCGAAATGTGGGTGCTAGCACCTCTGCCTACCCCTTCGGGAAATACAGGCGTGAGTTTAAGTTATGTTATGTTAATTAGACCCTGGACCATACATACAGTATGAATCTAGCTACCACTGTGCCATCGAGACGGACGTCTAATGGATCTTTTGAAGTATTTTTTCATTAGTGTAAGAGGTAATATTTTTCATAGACGAGAGGCTCGAGATAGAACAAAGAGGGTAATGTAGCCTCTCTGATGTATCTGTGCGACGTGCGCAAGTGTTAATGGGAGGCTGTTGTAATTAGTGCGCGTAGCACCCACTCGTAGCGTCAAGTGCTACGAGCTCTACGAACGCTACGAAGTGACGCAGGGCATTCGAGCAATTACATCGTTCAAATATAACACGGTTACCTTTACCTAGGAATACGTCACCCACACTTTGTTTCATACGAATTTGAGGAGATAGATAGCTAAGAAAAAAAGGGTTTAATATTCTTGCATGATATTCATGATGTTGAACATTGAGTTTAAACACTTTTTCTGTCGAACCACCCCTTTTCCTGCTGGTTAAAATGTTTGGGTTTATGTAGGAGGTGACACCACACACCGCAGGGTGTTGGAACACAAAGTTACCGCGCACAGGCGTGCGGTTTAGCCGGCGACGAGCAGCCGCGCGATACGTTCTGAAACACAGACAACAAACTTCACGTGAACAAGCAGACGGCCGCATTGGTTTAGGATATCAAATATTAAGTGGATAAAATTTTAAAATAACTGGTTTACTTAAGTTTTATAATGTGAAAAAGAGGGAAAGTAGACCTGTATACTGTACATGTTGGAGCGTTCAGTCTGCATATTTCTATCTCACCCATTGTTTCTCTTTTTGCAGGTATGATGTTGCAAGAAACCAATGTACACCAATTGACCAAACACGCTGACAATGATTCGGGTGCGACATGCCCACCTCATCGTTCTTGTAAGTAGTATTATCGTATCTTCAAATGTAGGGTTCGCTGCGGTAGAAACTAGAGTAACATTTAGTAAGATTTTTCACAATATCTTACAAAAACATATGGAAAGTTTTTTTTTATTTTTTTTTTTATTTATTAACGTGTTTTGAAATACATTTAAAATTGTACAGAGTAGCACAAAAAACCACAAAGTTTGTCCTACAATGACCAATAGAAGACAAGCAGATCGACGACAACTATATTCCATTCGGTTAGGCATCCATCCAAAGGTAAACAATGTTGTAGCGACTCTTTAAGCAAACACATGTATAACAAATAAATTAGGTTAGCTAAACGGCTAACTAGTGGTTCAATTTTGGTTTTTAGTCTTTAAAATGAGTTTCTAAGCAGAAAAACATTAATAAACCGGGTTTCACAATAAAACATATTAAAAGAAACATCAAGACTATCAAACACCCAACCAAACGGAGTACAGTTTTATTGGAGGTAGGTACTTACATACACAAACGATTAAATAGAGAACCATAACAATACAAGAGGGCACTTAGTATGTAGGTAGGCGTCAAATACAAGTAAGACCAAATAGGTAATACACATCCAAAAACCCCTCCAAACCCGATCCCTATGAAACATTAAATATAATAATTGTGTCAGTATTTAAAGATGTCAGCATTGTTTCTAAAGAATTTTTTTAGTACTGATTTAATACTTTTTTGGTCATATTATTTCGCACATCTGAAGGTAGTTTATTCACTAAGCGAGGCACCAGGTATTGAGTAGTTCTTTCACCGAACGTGTTATCAGCGCGCATAGTACAAAACTTGTTTTGTGCAATACTTCTCGTATATATAGAGTGCTCCACTTTGGTGAATAAACTGGGATTAAAAAATTGTTCTTTAATGAAATTTAATTTAAATTGGAGCTGAACGGGTAATGTATTGCAATGTTAACAATATAGTAAATACAATAAAGTGTAAGTATACAATATAACATACGGGAATAAAGCTATCATGGTACTCGTATGTAGATATCTGTCAACTATTGATGTTTCAATCTAACCGTTGTACAGGCGTCGTCAAGCGCTGTGTCGAGACTCGAGCGTGCCGTCGACCGCTAAAGGTCCGATATGGACTAAACTCTCCTTTGTTCAGAGCCACTGGATGTGTTTAATTTAATTACAAGATTTTTAACACTCCCGGCGTATCGTTGAATATCTGCTAATGATCAAATATATCACGATATTTTAACAAGTAGAAAAGGGACAAGATTACAAACATTATTTTTACAATAAAATATTGTGAGGCCGGCACAAACGCTGGTGCTCTATTCACGGCGGCCATTCAGGTCGGTGCGCCCTCGTGACGACGAATGGGAGTACTCGCCTGCGAGACGACGCGAACAATGCTTTGAGAGAACAACGGGGTTTTTAAGATGAGTTTTATATTTTGAGATTTTAAACGTTGTGTGTTAGGCTGGGAATTTGAATAAAACAAAATAATTGAAACAGTGAAAGGTCTGTAATGGCGGACGTATAATGGTTTTGTTTATAGAAAATTACGAGGCTTTTGGTTCAATAAATGCTTTCAATCTTACTTTTATGCTGTTTATGCTATGCTATCTGAATGAAGATTACGACGACTATTGTAATCATCTCCGATGCGTATGATGGTATGAGCTACCCATTCTCTAGTTCCTTTCTGCTACACTCCGTATTCAAGAACAGAACAAATTAACAACACTTTATGGAACGTTTGATAAAATTCCAGGTCCAACGACAATAAACACTAGCGAAGGTGTGCCACGAAACTAATCGAACACATTTAACTCAAGTGGTGTAAGAGGAAATATGGTTCGCGCGACAATGTGACCGTCGTCAGGCGCTCGCACACAGATACCATCGCTCACCGAGAGTGCAACTGACAACAGGACCGATGGTCACGTGAAAAGGCAACATTTCCTAGGCAATTTTACTTTGTACCCATCAAAGCTCATTACGAAGTTTCCTCGCTCGAAATTATTTAAGACCTCTAGAGCCCGGTTTTTCCACTAGCTCGTTGGCAAAGCTTAACTTAGTTGGCGAACTTAGTTGTAAACTTAAACTTGCAACTTGTTTAACGGTAATTAACTTAGCAAATAACCAACATAAATCTATTTATTAGATTTCACTACGTTATAGGGTTCATTACGTTAACACTTTCGAATTCCTACTTTAATTTCATTACATTTCGAATCGAGTCACTATGCTCGAGTTATAATGTTTACGCACCAAGGACATGTTGAAATTGACGTTTCTATAAAGTAAAAAGCCGCCTGCTCAATAAATCTGTCTGAAGTGTCAAAATATAATCTCCTTTTTAATTTAATAACGGGAACATCTATAATCTTTCGCAACAATCTCATAACAACCAATTTATATTCAAACTTTATTGAAGTTTGATTTTAATTGACTTTTGGGTGGCATCTAATTGAAATTTTATTGTAAACTTAAAAAAAAACCTTTTTTTAAACAAACAAATATTGTCTTTTCAAGACTTGGTTGGCAAATACATGTTTACAATTTAGTAATAAAATATAATCAAAACTTGCACCCACCCTGCACTTCACGCAGTGTGGCAGCTGGTAAATGTGATTCATAGATAAGTGGTGCCAGATTTCTACACTCCATCTTCATTCCCGAATACCGGCGATGGCAGTCCTATACACAATACTAGTTTTAGGTTGGTATGTAAATCTAGTGATTTAACACAAATTGAATAATATTATTCAATTTATAAGAGGAATGCAGAATAAATCTTGAAAAATATTATTCGTTCTACTACAACAATGGAAGTTGGAGGCCTTTCATTAACGGATACGGGCGAGCGGCTTTTTTATTGTGAGGCACCCACTTCATTCAGCAGCGGTCTAATAATCGTAAAGATTTATTTTATTATTCACCTGTGTATCTCTGAAACGACAGGTACAAACTTTCTTCACTAGCTGTTCTGACCCAAAAATAATTTAGGTCCTCGGTAATATAAAAAAAATTGCAAAGTTAAAAAAAAATCCTCGAAGAAAGGTCTCGACAAAGTCTCTAATTCATAAATAAATATTTCTTATATACCGTTTGGATATGGTCAACGACAGGCCCAGCATTCCTCTGCTAATGTGCTCTGAGCCTAATGAGTGCTTGTAGAGGCTAGTCACGAGTAATAGGTACGGATTACATTCTTTCATCCCGAGGCGTAAGGTCGGATAAGTTGATTTGCCACATCCTGAGCGTCGCACTGACGACAGGTCTGCTCCAGTACTGGATGGGTACCCGAGTAGGGGTAATATCGTTTTCAGCGTTCACGTAATGGTTTGTTCGAGTGCCCGATAAACGCTAAAAGGATTCAGCAATAGTCGTTTTCCTTCTGACGTCACCAGCATGGGTCACTCCGAGCACAGCGCCGATAATAGCGTTGAGATAATGGTGAGACGGACGTATAGATAGATAGCCTTCCTTTGAGCAATGTTTAGGACGTAATTTCTCCTGCGGGCAAATTGAATGCGAGAATACGAGAACCAAAGTATTGCCACAATTAGACTAAAAGGTGGCATGTACTCGTACCTTTACGTCTATATCGTCGTTAATAAAAATATCTTTCTGCAGTCCTTCTTTGACACATTGAGCGTGTACACAAAAATAATTAAATCTGTGAGAGTGAGTGCGATGCGATTGGACCCAAATAAAATGGCGACGAATTTCAAGTGTGGGCACCGCGCGGTAATGAAATACTTGAGCGAAGGGCGACGCGGCCACGCGCGCGGATCTTGCCGGTGAGTACTAGTGTATTATTTTATATTATGTTGACTGTTGCTCGTATCTACCACTTAAAAGTAAGATCAATAAGCTTGGTATACAACATAATAGTTAGTTCTGAAATATATGCTTGTAGCTATTTATCGTACCGATAGGTGTTGCGGCTCATAAAACACAAAACGTTGACAGGCGGACCTACGGCAGAATGTTAGTTATAAGGTTCTGCTGGTTACCCCACGGGTATGGAGCCTTAAGAGTATTCCTAATTTTTTTTATTAAGGCTACTAAAACTCTAGTCATGACGCAATAAAATACATTATTTTGTATAGCTATATAGTAGGTAGAGAGAGTACCTACAGCACTGGTTGGTTCAGCCCTATCTCGTTGGGAAAAAATGGCTCCACAATTTTTTAGTGAAATAGACCATGAACAATCCTAGTTGGCTTTAGTATGACCAGACAATAGGAAAAAGTACCTAAAAATACTTGATTAGTAGTTTCACCAAAAGTCCTAAGGGAGAGAAGGCGACGTGATCCAAGTTGCTAAGTAGCCGTAATAAATCTTAAATGACTTCCTCATCGTCCTAAGGCCCCAAGACTCATCATCATCACAGTAGCAGTCCCGGCCGCTTGCAATTGATAATGTGTTCATTGAAAACTCAAAGAGTGACAAAAAACTTTCGTCGTTGAGAGGAATAAATATGAATCGTTTAAGTATAACTTTTATTTAAAAGCCGTATGTGACTTATGACTTGTGGCAGTGGCACGCCGCCGCCGCCGCCGCCGCAGTACTTAGTGCAAATGATCGTCACTAGTCGGTGAAGGCGTTAATCGGCGAGTGAATGAAGCGAGCGAGCGCCGCCGCACATATTAACTAACTCTCGAGAGTCGAGAGGCGAGAGGTGGCGGCGCCTTCTCTCTGAGCGATATAATTAATTCCAAACGTAGACTAAATCTAAATCTCCACCTTTATATCCTCACCGCCGCTCGTTCTCTTAAAATGAGTCGCTTTGTTTGAAATCCAAGATAGGAGAAGTAAAGACACGCTCGAGCTTCAGTGTTTCGTTTAATTTAGTTGGTAAGTTAGTATGTTTGCTATTTCAAAAGGCTCTACCAAGCAACTGAAGGATTGGACAGTTTTTTTGTCCAAAGTAAACATGTATGTTTTAATCTACCTTTTTGCAGCCATATCTACAAGTGTGAGTAGGCATGCTTTTTTCCTGAAATATTACCCCCACTACCACGAGGCGGAGTAAGTTATTTTTAAAAACTTCCCTAAAGCAATTTCCGAAACGTTACTTACAGCAATACTCAGAATGGCCCTTTTCTTGCCTTTGATCTTTGGTTGCCTTTGAAATCAATGGAGTCGCATGTAGGTGCCTCGCCGGGCCCGCCAGTTACAAGTTTGTCCAGTTTTCTATATATAGTGTAGTGATGTAGTGACGTAGTGCGCCCGTCGCCGCCTGCCGATCCCTTGTCACGATAAAGCGTTTGATGTTCTATCGCTACGTTCGGGTCCTCCATTGATCTCAGTTTATGTTAACTTCCTTCGACCTCGCCTAGAGACCTTCACTGAGCAACAACCCATACAATCACATTATAATATGCAATACAGATTTGTTTTACATATTTAAGACGTTACACGGTTAGGGAAAAGTGTTACTGAAGTTTTCTGGTAAGGAATTCTAAGTAGCTGTATCGAGTGCTAAAGGTATCTGCTTTAGTAAGATTCTATTGATGAGCTTTATTATCATAAATTAAAAAAGTATACAGTAATATTTTGACCCGTGAGCGATCGCTAGGTAATCGTTTTAAGACGATACAGTCCGTAATATAAATTAAAACTTTTCTTTGGCTGGATGCTCGCTACAACTGACAGATCACTCCACGTCCGCCACTCACGCTCGACACATACATCGCAATTTTCGTTCTCATCTCCATCTCTTCACATTAACACAATATAGAATACAAATAAACTCACCTCCGAGTGGGGCCCGGCCGTTGTTTCTCGCCAGTACAATAAACATCTCTTAATTCTAAGGAACAATATAAGTCGAGGCCTTCCTCCGCTTAACATGAAAAACTGAATAAATTTGAATGCAAAGTAGGCATTATGGTTTTATACAAATTAAATATTATTTTAGTAAATGAAGTCCGTGCTTGTTAATTGGGGAAATTTAGACAATATTATGTTTACAGATATTAATGCGATCGTTGTACAAGTTCGAAATACATCGGGAAAAATGAAACGCTCAAGTGGTACAAGTATTCATCTACACGACGCGACGTGTCAGATTATTTACAAAGTACAGTGTTGTACTGTGACAGAGATAAGTGATGGTGAACACGTGGTCCATTCAGCAGGTAGAACAATAATAGGACTTGTGCTAACCGATGCGGTACTTCCAGATGCGGCACATGGCTGTCTATATAAAGTTATAAAAGGAAGTGGTTATGTATGTGTATGTGTGCACCGCGTCTCAGTGTGTGTGTACAGGAACAATACGGGTAAGAGGATAATTACAATTTCATATTTTTGCTATTATTTTTGATTACTTTGTACACGTCACTTACTTTTGAAACTTTGTCTCAATACTTACTTTTGACGCTCTGTAGAACCACTAACTTTTGTCAGTTTAGATGTAACCATCAACATGCGTATTCAAGTGTTGTAACCCTCTTTTTAGCTGATGGATCGTGTTCGTTAGCGAAACCACTCATTTTGGTTACCTGACATATTTGTCTGCGGTCTTATTGTTAGTTCACTGCGTCAAAGGAATATCATATATAATATATATAATGAAGTCCTAGAGTTCATTTCTGCAAAGATCACAAAATACAGCACTTTCTTTTGTTACTTTAATTTTCTGTTAAATATGTACACCAGACTTGAGAGTGATACAGACAACCAATCTAGATGGAGTGCTGCCAGTCACATTACATTATGAGTGTATTGTTTGTGTAGGTACTAAGTTACAGTGGATAAAATTTTGTTACGAATAAAATTCTTCAATAAAAGGATTATTTTCACAAAAACAAAACTTATCGCGTAGAGTAGTCTTATTATACACTTGGATTCACTCCAGCTAGCTTGTGCTGACGTAGATACATTTACTAATGCCAGATTGCCAGATGTAAAGGGTTTGTTTAAACTTAAAGAAAGTGCTCAGTCCAACTATTAAGATAACCTGTAGCTTTGTTACAAATATATACCTACATAAATGAACTTGAATTTAAAGATGCATTTGTGAGGTGCGCTATTAAATTAGAGGTTGGATTTAATGATAACGAGCCAAACGGCGCCATTACCGGCGGTCGGCGCACCGCCGCCGTGGGCGCTCTCTGCGCGTCATTACCCCCGGGGCGGTGTGCCTTTCTTGGAGCTGTACCTACTATATTATATTGGGCTACACTGTTCAAATAATAATAATTATATACAGGGTGTAATCGTTAAGTGTGTCGAAGCGATTATTCTGTAACTATTACAGATATCAAAAAACTGTAAACCGATATCGAAAGTACGTTACCTAATGAGTAAAATGACATCAATAACTTTTTAAAAATCAAGCGAGAGGTATCTAACATTCTGACACTAAACACTCCCATACATTTAGTATGAGATTAGTAGAAAGGTGTTAGTGTCCTTATTTTAAAAGAATATTTTAGCTTAGTACTGATATAAAGGAAACTGTTTATTAACCTAGCAGAGTAATAAAACTAAAAATAATAATATTTATTTATTAGTAAGTACAACTTTTTTTTGTAGTGTGTTAGTTTTCAGTCTGCTCAAATTAATGCGATATTGAAACACGGTTTATTACTAATTTGAGGTGGTAAGATAATTTATTTATTTTTAAATTTAAAAGCGTCGGTAGCTTAGTGGTTAAGGAGTCGGCCTTACGATCGCGAGGTCCCGGGTTCGATCCTGGCCATTACACTACCGGCGTGAACCCACTCCTAGCACAAGCATTTTAGCTTAGTTGGAGGGGTTAGAGGGAATATTAGTATCTTAGGTTCTAATATTCTTTAAAAAACATCTTCACATGTATCTACTTGAAAATCATCATTGTCATAATCATACGTAATCCTAAAATATGATTAAGGTAAAATAAGTACTAGACCACTTAAAATAAGGAAACTAAAACCTTTCTACTAATCTAATACTAAATGTATGGGAGGGTTTAATGTCAAAATTTTAGATACCTCTCGTTTGATTTAAAAAAAGTTATTTATGTAATTTTACTCATTAGGTAACGTACTTTCGATATCAGTTTAAAGTTTTTTGATATCTGTAATAGTTACGGAATAATCGCCTGGACACCCTTAACGATTACACCCTGTATATAGCCTGGAGTATCCTGTAAACCTTGCAACGAAGTATAACACTTGTGATGGCACATTAAAAATAGAATCGGCCAGGGAGTTATTATCGGCGAGCCGATAGAGGCTTTATATCGCGACCTTCAACATTGCAGCTCAGCCATGGCTCAGGCGTTAATCGTCGCATGATTTGCGGATCAGCCCGGGATTATAGTGTTACTTGAGACAGGTGAAATAATTAGACGAAAATAAGGAAAAATATTTTGTTCTTCATTTACATACTGAAGTCGTATTACGACTTGTGTACCTATTTCATTCTTTTCTGCTACATTTATGATTTTGTACCAACATGTGTACATTTTCGATGGTTGTTCCACAGGGTTCGTTCCTCGGACCACTTTTAATCAATAAAATGGCAGGACCATAAATCATTGTTTGTTTGTAAATCATGTTTTTTTTGTATTTAAATTTAAATTAAATTAAAAATTTAAAAAACCCCCGTCACAAAAACCACTAAAAAGTTGAAAATAAATGAATAAATTTTAATTCAACGGTTGCCATGTCGGGGGCCGTAACTGGTTAAGTACTCCTTTATATCGTAAGGTCCCCCGACATGGCAACCGTTGAATTAAAATTTATTCATTTATTTTCAACTTTTTAGTGGTTTTTGTGACGGGGGTATTTTAAATTTTTAATTTAATTTTTATTTTATACTTTTTAAATTGATCTACTAGTCAAGCTCTTTCATTTGATACTCATATTGAGGGAATTATAACGAAATTTGTATTCCAACATGTTGTGGCGGCGGCCATCTTGGACCGATTTTTTTCAAACATAGCTAAGAACACTCCCGACTCATATACCTTTCAAACAAAAAGAAAACTAAATCCAAATCGGTTCATCCGTTTGGGTGCTACGATGCCACAGACAGACACACACACACACACACAGACACGTCAAACTTATAACACCCCGTCGTTTTTGCGTCGGGGGTTAAAAAACAATGAAATGTTTGTGTCTGGCGTGCGATACACTTTAGCTGCAGAGCGTTGTTAGTACGTGCAGGGAATGCTAATGCGTGTGTTGTGAACTAATTAAAGTTATAATAAGCAATTTGTTTGAGAGTGTAAGCACGTACTCGAGGTTGTTAGAGTGATGGCAGGAACAAGGAACAATACTTTGTGAAAGGCTTGTGCTACTGGCTCCGACGCCACAAGTTATTTCCACTCCACTCAGTGGCCCCTGAGTGGAGTGGAAACTGGTGGCATCGGAGCCAGTGCTGTACTGACCTAATTCGAGTCTCGGTGTAATTCACCTTCAAAGTATGGAATAGAAATAGACGGTGTTTATGGTGCGACTACCTGATCAGGCGAATTTCGTGCCGTCGTTTGATATTCGCGTACATTCATAAGAAGGAGGAGGAGTAGTTATGTGTTTATCAGCCTAAGTTTGTTTGTACGTTCTTTTGAAGCACTATAAATACCAAACGCCTGGGCCGATTTTTATGATTCTCACGTCTATCGATTTCTCTTAGTCCGGAGAGTGTCACTAAAGACATGACGTTAGTTAAAATTCAATATGGCTACTACTGGACGTCATATTGTGAAAATGAAAAAAAACTGAAAGTCAACAAACTATGTCAAGCGGGGTATCGTTGAATAGGTATTTAAAAAGCGTTTGTAGTTTTCGCTCAACTATTTTCGATTCAACTGACCGTTTAGGATCTATATCGATTTAAAGTTGCATATCAACCATTCTCACATAGGGTTTTAGACGGTAGAAGTTCATTCATTTGTTATGTAGTACTGATGCTCATTGGAAATTCAGTCTGATAAATAGCTAGCTAGGTACACATAACTAAAAAGTATAAAATAAAAATAATAAAAACGTCAAAAAACTGACTGCGTAAAAAATCTATATATATAAAAATGAACCCCTATTTCCCTTGGTCACGACATCACGCCTGAACGGCTGAACCGATTTCGCTAATTCTTTTTATACACATATACACAACGTTGAGGGTAAGAACCCATCTGAGAGCGCTACTGCCGTCGCCGGTGAGATCGGTCTAGGTATGGAATACTATATCCCATACACCGATGTCACCGGAGTCCGCGGAGCGCGTCCGTGGTTCGGGCGCGAGTGCGTGGAGGCTGTTGAGCATAAACAGTTTGCGTACCGCGCCTGGGTGCGGGCGCGCGCCACGCGCGATCCCAACGTGGGTCACTTCAAGGCGGCGTACAACAGAGCCACAAAGGTCTGCAGGAGGGCATGCGTCAGGGCGGATGCCCAGCGCATAGCACGGCTGGGCCAAGAGCTAGTGGCGCATCCCACGGGTAGCCGTGGCTACTGGCAACTGGCCAAAGCCGTGCAAGCCAACTTCTGCCAGCCCTCGCTGCCCCCGCTGAGCAATCCCGATGGATCACTGGCCCATGAGCCGCAAGAGAAAGCAAATTTGCTGGTCAATCTCTTCGCGGCCAACTCCCGAGTCGATGATTGTGGTATGCAACCACGGACAATGCCCACTGGTGACCACGCAATGCCTGATCAGGCAACGCGATGTCCGTGCAGTACTGCAATCACTCGATGTCCGGAAAGCCAGTGGTCCTGATGGTATTCCAGCGGTCGTACTTAAAAAATGTGCAGCGGAGTTATCTTCTATGCTAACGCGGCTGTACCGACTGTCCTACAGTTCGGGTACAGTGCCTTCGGCTTGGAAGGAGGCGAATGTCCAGCCGATCCCCAAGAAGGGGGATCGCTCGGGCCCAGCCAACTATCGACCCATAGCCGTCACCTCAGTGCTGTGCAAGGTGTTCGAGCACATAATTAACACACAGCTCATGCGCCACCTAGAGGATCACTCTTTGCTTAGTGACCGGCAATACGGTTTCAGACCGAAACGGTCAACGGGTGATCTTCTGGCGTACATGACCCACCTTTGGGGTGAGGCTATGGAGAAGCACGGTGAGTCACTGGCAATTAGTCTTGACATCGCCAAAGCTTTCGATAGGGTATGGCACAAATCGCTTCTTTCCAAGCTACCAGTCTTCGGCCTGCCTCCTAGACTGTGTAACTGGGTTGCAAGCTTCCTGCAGGGGCGCCATATTCGCGTCGCGCCCTGCCAGTTCACGTGTTTCCTTCTTCCTACAGTCCTGGGTCCTTTAAGCGGGGCGTGAAAAGGCATCTAATGAGGCCGTCAAGCTGAGTGCCACCACTGTTAACATGGTAAATGTTTACGATGGTGACCCTCTTTCCGAGACTTTGCCTTTAGCTTAACATCAGGCGAGGTGAAGTCAAATTGACGTATCCTGTATAAAAAAAAAAAAAAAAAAATTGCAAGTGTCGTGTGTTCGGTTCGGGTTCAGCCAAGTAGGTATGGTATATTCACCAATTAGCTGCCATTGAGTATTATTGAATTCATAATTATATTTATTTTCCTCTATCACGCAAGTCTAACTTTTAATTTGGATGTTTCGAATTAAAAAGTTATGACAAATTAAAAGTTAGGTAGAAACTTCGTACAACTTCGATGTAATTTATTATTCCCAATTTGTCCCTAATTTATTTTTCCTGCCTTGTAAGAGAAAGTATTATAATTATATTCAAATTAATGGAACGATTTCCTTAATACGTAACAAGTAAGTATATTAATGCCTTGTTACGGAATGTTATGACTTTACTTTAGACAGAGTGTGGGGGTAAAAAATAAGGTGGGAGGAAAGGTATCATCAGCAACAGGTACAATACGTCTTCAACCAAAAATACTACACACAGCGTATGTTGGTAAGTGTTTAGGTACAAGAACAATTACAACATACACGAAAATAAAAGTTGCCCACAGTTCTCGAGGAAAAACAAGAACGGTTCCTCGCAGTGACGTGCCGAGCCGTCGAGCGCCCCGCGCACACTGCCCGCTGAGCCACTGAGCCGCGGAGTGCCGAGCGCTGCCGGTGACAACGGCAGCGGCATGGAATCGGCGATGTACGAGTTTATAATAACAATATTATAATCATTGAATTTTGGTGACTGCGCCCAAATATTTGAATGAATTTTTTATAGCATTTATTTTGCTAACTTTTAAGTTCGAAAAACATCGGAAAAAATTAAACAGTTCAGTTCAGATGGCTCCACCGTCACCCTTAAAGACGGATATAAAAAGAAGGAAAATTTGAAATGATTCAGGTGTGGCTCAATAGCTCAGTTGGAAGAGCATTCCCCCTGTAAGGGAAAGATCGTGAGTTCATGTCTCACTTAAGCATTTCATTTTTTCCGATGTTTTTGGAACTTAAAAGTTAACATAATAAATGCAATACAAAATTCATTCAAATATTATAATAACTTTTTTTTCATTTACACACAAAATGTAAGGCTGGTGTCTATTTTTGCGGTTCCTAATTTCAACTTGCGTCCAGTCACAATTCTGTGGTGTGGATTTTTTATATAGGAATCGGTTTTTTAAATTTAGAAATTGCAATTTTTGTTAATGACTACACCATCTATTGCAAGCCAAATGGTTGGTTTTGGAAATAATACAAAAATGTTAAAACAAAAACCATCTTGTAAGTTTGCACAGGCTTCCCCACTACAGGTGGTTGCGTGACTGAGGTATGTTTTGTGAGTGTTCCATAGGCTACTACACTACAAATACGTACATGCTTTAGTATTATAGAAATATAATCCACCTGATGGTACGCGGCCCTCGCAGCCTACCCACGTTATCGTTAATCTTATATCCAGTAAAAACCGTTTTTGCGTCACAGGAATATGCTGATATGAATTTTTGTTAGTCGTTTCGTACCCGCTTTGTTCAATTTATTATTAAGGTGAGGTCGGGGCCGGCGCGGCGGGCTCGAGGTAAACCGTCGTGTCGGTAACAACCGGTAACAAAGAGCTTATTTCAGGCTTGGCCGGCTCCGGGCGCGCCACGTGTGGCCGCCGGTAATGTGTTGAGCCGACACCGCCATTGGCGAATATTTACGGTCTTTAAACACTTACCGCACAGGGTCAAGAAAGTTGATGAAAAAGCTTGGAATATTATAAACAAAGAAAACGAGAATAAATTAAATTTGTGTCTAACATTTCTAGCTAACAGTTCGGGGATATATAGAAGGGATATTATAAATGTTGCATGCGTTACTACAGAGGGATAGAGGTAAACCACCTTCACAAGCCGTGTGAAGTACTACGATTATTCAATAGACAGTGAGTGAGCGGCAGTGCTCGGTCGAGCCGCACGTTGAAGCCAACAAAAGCATCGCACTTGTACTTGCTTGTTATTTACATTTTGGTTTTATTCCATTCTGTTACGTCATCAAACGGAAATCTTGATGGCGTAACAGAATGTTGCGTCAGCAATCATTGGAACCATACCCGTGTCTGACGTACCAATAAGTAATGAGGGTCTCTAGGACGGTAATTCGGAGAAAAGAAGCGCATAGCGGGCTTCATATGACGTGTGTCGTGACGTAAGACACGACACGAAGGGTTGATCCACCCCTCGTCATAGCGAAGGCGAAGGCGGCGGGTGACAGTTGCGTAAGAATATAGTTTCTATTAGTATTTGCAGATTCATTGTTGACAGCAATCAATCAGTTTGCCCACCGCAGTCCACTGCTGGACATAGGCCTCTCCCAGTGTGCGCCATACATTTTTGAGATACGTAATCATAATATAATTTATTAGATGTTGATCCAATCTCTACGAACTTCAAATACTACAAGGTCTCATTCCCACCATCCACAGGTATCTAATTCCCAGGGCAAAAGTAACCTATGTCCTATTTCAGATTGTCATCTAATTCTGTGACAATTTTTATCCTGATTTGTGCACCCATTTTCAGGTGAAAGAGTACTAGCCACTCAAACAAATCCTCCCAAAGTTTCACATTTATAATATTTGGAGGATGTTACAGTACTTCAAGGGTTATTTTTCTCAAATACCTACATATAAATTTACTTATACTGGGTGATTTTTTAGTCGTTTCGGAAAGAATGAATTCGGGCGCAGTTTCAATAGCAAAATCATCTGGAAGTATTAATTTGGTGAAAGAAAAATAAAAAATATTTCCAACCCCCATACATCAATCAATAAGCAACCTATAAAGCTCAATTTACTGAGAATCGTCTGAGTGTACAGTGTAATTATGACCCGAGCACAACGAACTTACATGTAAACAGCACTACAAGTACGTCGCAACCACCGCTTCTAAGAATACTCTATATTATAGCAGTACCATACAGCCAACCCACGTGGGTTCAACAAGATATAGACGCAATCACAAGAATTCTATACACGAATAATTGAGCGGCGCGGGGTGCAACCAGCGGGGCGCCCTCGGGTGCAACCGTGCGGTATGTTCGAGTTAACTGCAAGAATTAAACTTTAGGGCTAGTATATAGTATTCCTATAGTTAATGCTTGTTTGAAGATGCCGTTTTCCTATCACAGTACTTACGCCACTGACCTTACCACAATAGGATTAAATAAAATAAAACATAAATACTCATCTATGTACAGAGGACAAAGAAGATACGGTTGCACCTTTATATACAACTTTATATGAGAAACTGCAACCATATTGCCTTTGCCTAAGTAAATTAAAAAAGATTTATTTCTTATAATTAGGCTTCATTTGTGATACGAATACTTTATGTTTTTCTCTTTACATTATAGAATAATTAGACACTTTTTTATTGAACTAGACGCTTTATTGTTCTCACTATAACACGACACGACAGACCATGACACACGGACACAAGTGTTGCCATACAGTATAATAAAATAACTAAAATCTAACAGATTATACATAATATTACGAACCAACTTTCGTAGCAAGTCTACGGCGTAGCGGATAATGTCCTTGCAGAGTGGAGAGTATTAAAGGAAAAATTACCAGACAAAAGAAAAACTCAGGAAGTTAACAACGGTAGGTGATTACGATGATTAGTAGGTCCAATTCTAACCTCGTAGCACTTCAGGAAACAAAAATAAAAAGGAAGGTTTAATGACAGTTGTTGTTACCGGCGGCCGCGCACCACACACCCGTGCACCCGTACAGTCAGCGTCAGAAAGATGTTGACGTACAAAGTACTCAAAATGATCTTAATTTCGTTTTGTTACCTCCTTCCAGTTCACACACACCCTTCATTTGCACAATAATACCATTTAAATCAATAAAGCAGTTTGATTTACTCTTAATACGAGAGTTTTATGATAATTTTGAGACTTCGTCGGCGTCGTCAAGATATCTATGACGCTGACTGTACTCTCGCCACCCACTTGCGTCCTTTATTGTGTCGTGTGCGCATTCATTACTCCCGAACAGTCGCAAACTTGTGTCTTTGTGACAACTGCGACAACTCCAATTCCACTTTTTCGTTTCAAATTAACATTTCAGAACAAAACTCCGACTGCCGAGTCAACAAAGTTGAACACGAGTACAATATCAGGGGCGGCTGTATAAATGACAGGTGTCGCAAGGTACCTTATACCATTTTCCTAAACATTACTTTGAAGAAGTACTGACGTGTGACGTCACGGGTTCTAACACTTATATTGAGTTCGTTCACGTTCGACATTATTCTTTGTGTTAAAGAAACAGTGTACAACATCTGACACAATCGAACATAATATAGATATTATGTATGTAAGAATAAGGATATGAAAATATCCTTATTCTTACATTTACAATATTTCTTACAATTATATCTTACAATTGTAAAATTTGCCGCGTTTAGCTACGTCAATAAACCAATCGCCGTCATGACAGTTCATGACGGCCATCTTTAAATCAAAATCATAAATCCGAGTAAACCAAGTTCCTATTTTGTCTATAAATTGAAAAACTAAATATTTGTTGAAATAAGTTAAGGAATCGACACTATAAACTTGAATGTCGTTTCTTTGTTTTACAGGTGAGTTTAATTAATTGTATTTTAGTTCACAACGGGTAAGGATAGCTACCTAACTGTTTGAGAAATTGTCAAATTAAAATAAACTTTGTTTTACAGAGCAACACGTGAAGTTTTATTGAAAGTGTCGATATGCTACGATCCATATTATATGTATTTAGGCATAATATTACAGCATAGTGTAAATAGATCAACGCTTAGTAAATAAAGGTTGATTCATTAATATGCTCGTGTGTCCTGACTGATATATCGCGCTGTTGAAAGTATTTCTGTGTAAACAATCGCCCGTCGCTGAGCTGGACGCCATTCGGCCAATTTAACGCAGGCTGATCACTGCACTTTTATTATTTCTTTTAATTCGTTTCACATTTTTAAATATACTCGTAATATATTTTTTGACGATGAATTCTCTGGCAGTCGCACGGCTCCACTCACGTAAAATACCGGCCGCGAGTAAAATCACGTAAAATACAGGAAACATAATCCGATAATAATATTAACAATAATAATATTTAACCTGTAAAAAAAACATTTTTAAGCGGGTGTGAAAAGGCATTTGTTGAGGCCGTCAAGCTTTGTTAACATGGCACATGTTTTGTAATGGTGACTTTCTTTGCCTTTAGCTTACCATCAGGCGATTTGAAGTTAAATTGAGGTTTCTTAATAAAAAAAACATAACACACATTAAGTAACATTCATCCATCCGCATTTTCACATTAATAAAGTAGATATATCGCAGTAAGAAGATTCTGGATGCGAGTAATCCTGTCGCATGACTTGAAGTTTATCCTTGCTTGTGAGTACGACATGTTGATTTTATATTTAATTGTCGGGTCGTCAGAAAGAAATCTGGAACTATCAAGCTAGATGGCGAATCTTTTCACGACGTCAAATTATAAAAAGTTGATATCCAAGCATCAAGAGCAAATGATTACCGCCCACGTCCTTACACAACAATATGCATGTGGCACACGGTAGGAGCCACCGAGCATACATCGAGGGACAGCCGACACAAAATGAACATGTTCTATTATTTGTGTCAGTAGTTGTAAAGCTTGGTTCGTCAGGGATTTTTTCTCAATGCTTATTTGTGGAAATCTGTACCTGCCTACGTATAATTTTTCTAAATGTGACCCTCACAAGATCACTTGGATAGCTGTAAAAAAGTTTTCCGCAGGAACAGGTAGGCGAATTATGATAAGCGTCATTTAAAAGCAACCGAGAATAGAAAGTAAAAAGGAACTTCTACATTGTTAATTTTATTTCAAATACTTTTAAACCTATTTAGAAGGTTCTAATTTTTTTCTACAACTACTGAAACTGGTATATTGTTTCTTTTTTACTGAAAATATTTTTTATAGCAGTATAAGTTTCCTGCAAAAAATATCAAAATTGGTACTCCTCCACGCTTCCGAAGTCGCGGTGAAGAACCAGCAATGTAATGGACAGGCCAAAGCCTCTCAACCTTGAGAGAGGCCTATGACCAGCAGTGGACAATAGGCAGTGCAATAGGCTAATTGATTGATTGATAGAATGTAATGGAACGCACGAACTCGTCCGATGCGGAGGCTATACAATTAAATGTTGTTTCGCTCACTGCCCCGTCAAGTTGCGCCAAGTCAGCTGGAACTTATAACTCAATAGTCGTCAGTCGCGGCGCGCTGCCGGGACGCGGCCTGACTGGCGCTCATTAACTTCGTTACTTATTGTCCATAACGATATCAAAAGTTACTGGACACTCAAAATTAAGTCTAAGAGCGACGCGTCTCAATGAGATGATAAATGAGCTTCTATTAATACAAAGTAGATAAGTTAGCACCCTTATAATATAACTGTACTGTTGTAAGACAGAAATCACAATTTATTTCTGTTCTTTGCCTGTCAATTGAGTACACTCTGCTGAATGGTAAGAGTGAAATCCGGATCTTAAGGACCACCATTTCAGACACTGAGATTCAATACTTAGATTATAACAATGACTTAAGTTAAGTCTTTGAGACATGTGATATCTTCTTACTACTTTAGTCCATTAACCACGGCGTTAAAAAGTATCTGTCGAAGTCGTCAACATAAAGAGACCTTTTCAGGAACTACAGAATTTATTTGTGGCATCATGCTAGCTCCTTACATCTGGCGGGGTACAATCTAATGATAGATTCATTATAAAAACAATATCGTACTGTTGCCATCGGTAATTAATCCATTCACAAGTTACCTACTACCTAACTATACCCTAAGCTCCTGAATTTTACTTCACATAAAATAATGACCAAAAATGGAATAATATTGGATATTATTCGCCAACTTCCTAGAACCATTAAGTCATTGGCACTTAATTACATGTCACAGGCGGCTGTGATGTCGATCAAACACAATCTACCAACTCATAACAACTTCTTAGAATTTAGTTAGACCTTATGTAATTCAATCTAGGCCTAAGTTCTTATATAAATATTTCACTTACAATTTATACAAACCAAGTCATCTATATACATTACTTGATAAAGAATCCTGCTAGACGGCTGTACGCGCACTGCGCCGATATACTGCCGGTAAACAAACCAACACTAATTAATCCCTCACATTATACCTCCCCCTACCGCCTCCCCCCTCCCGCTATGAAAGACAATACGGAATCGAATTAATTAATCGTTATAATCGCTAAGCTGTATTTAGTGAGGTTGTGTTAGTTCATTAGATAAATATCACGTACGGGATCAGACTAATTGGAGTATTAGAGAGACGACACGTTATATGTTTGTGTTCAGCCCACGCAGTGACGTAGTAGCGTCAGTAGCTTAGTGGCCTTGTGTGTCGAATCCTGGCTTTTACTCTACTAGAACTATTACTAGGTAATATTAATTGCCCTCACAGTAGTGAGTGAGCGGTCGCCGCCGGCCTCTACAGTCGCTCGTTCTGCCTACAGCCAATCACTGGCGACAGAACTTCACCTATTACCACGAGCCACAACTAACCACAAGTTTCCAACCGTAATATTGATGAAGTCCAACTTCAATTAAAGTTCAAAGCGATCGAGATGTGCGCGGTGCGGCGCGGCCCCGGCGGCCCGTCCGCACCGCCGCTACTGTCGCGCCACCTAGTGAAACTTGCCAGACTTTCAATTAGATAAGTTTTGCATACACACATACACTCCAGCCTCTCTAGATATATACCTGTAAGGGTAGGTAGAAATGTATTAGTATTAATGTTCACAACTCTGTTTATCACTGCTACGTATTGCGAGTCTATTGTCATAAAATCTGGGCCATTTTTCATGGTTTATGCGTTTTCTGTCGAATGAAGAACACCCTTAGCTGTTTTAAATGATACTCGCGGGAACATCAGAGTGGTCTTTGTGTTTTGTCTCGCCCGGAAACAAGAGCGCCACAGTATTAGCAGTGAGCGTTAATCAACTGTTAGAAAATTTAAGTTAATTATAGAAAATTCTTTGCATAATATGGCGGTGGGCGGATTGTTATCGAAAATGGCAAAAGTTTTATGAATTTATTTTTGGCTATAGTCGCAACTTTTCTGTATTTCATACTTTTTGGTAATAATTCATATAGAACATTGTGTACGTCTACGCGTTTTATTGTGTGCCTCCGATAAAAGGAACAAAATATGACCACCCATGAATGCTCAAAGTTTTTTGGCAACATTTGTACATTAACGTATTGAATACTTGCCGAATGAAAACTATACGAAATAACTTTTTGTGTGTTTCTCACAGCAGGGAACAAAGCTCAAGTGGTTTTTTTAATTGCACGGGGAACGGGTAGGCAGGATTAGACAAAATCTGATCGCAACCACTGGCATCGCACATTTCTTCGTGCTTAATTAAAACGTAAACGGTAGTATGGTATAGTATGGGCTGTTATCCGCAACAAGGCGCGGTTTTGCAAAATTGGTGTTAGTATTGGCAGTCTAAATATTTATAGTTGGTATTTTGTTATTTTATTCATTTTTACAGTCGGATGATAGAATTCCTCACTGTTGACAATCGTTATTTTCAAAGTATAAAAAAAAAAAATGGTAATATTTAGGTGACAGCCTCTGTAGTGTGGTGATAATGCACGCGACTGCCACGCAAGGAGGCGCGGGTTCGATTCCCGCTCAGTGCTAATATTTGTGTGCATGAATATGGCTATTTGCATTGGTGTTTCTATGTATGTTTACCCGCATTCTAGATTCCATAACACAAGCTATAAAAGCTTACCATGGGTCTAGATGGCGTTGTGTAGAATGTTGTGGAATATTTATCTATTATTTATTTATTCCCGCATGACAACATAATTTGACTAGCATAAATAACTTTGTATTTGCAACAGAAGAGGGCGCGGCCGCTCTCGTGACTACAAATATTATTTCATCATTCTCATAACGGAATTCATGGCATAATTTGATCAAAGCATTCCTACGATCGATTGTATAATAAGCCTCCTCAGCGAGCGACTGATCTTCGCAGAGGACTTTGTGAGGGCTTTCAGGTTTTTAGAGGCGGTTCTGTTTGATTTGCTAATTATTAATGAAGCTAATGCCGCCCGCGCCCCTCGCCGCGCGTATACCAAGAGGAGTAATTGCGCATCAATTATGTAAAGTAACTTAATGGATGGGAATCATAACGCTTTAAGACATAACGAGAGCCCATGCCCAATGATCTTAGACGGCTTAGAGGTTGCGGTTATTAGTTTTAGCGTCTAGAATGCGAACAAAATGATTAAATTCTAAAAGCTACACGCACTTAGTTAATACTTGTTGTCATTGTAGCCATTGGCTCGAGCACGTGTGGCCCTCGCGCGCTCTCGCCTCACTCGCCCCGCGGGGACGAGGACAAATCCTTCGCGATAATAAATACGAGTATAGCATTCGAAACGAACGTTTAATTTATATTAAATATGAAGATTGCTAAGCGACACTACAGTTTGGCAACGATAATACTCGTATAAAAACGTTAACCGAAATAGTACACTTTGTGACATTTACTGCGATTACGGCCCAAGGAAACGTCTCAAAGGCTCAGAAGCCTGCGTCGTGTGAACGACAGCTTTGACCGACGATGCGTCGCAGTTGAAGGGTGCTCATGGAATTAGGGAGACATGCGACGTGTGACACGTTTAGCTGCTATAAAACTGGAAATAGTGAAGCTGGGTACCGGCCTTGCCCTCGCACGACTTGTGTACTTACAATAAAATACAGCATACTATACTGCCACTTAAATCATTGCCATTTTGCGCACTTTATAGCTTATACAATGTAGAAGACTTAAACATCGGATTTCGCAAACAATACTTTGACGATTAGAGTACAGTGCGAATTATTTAGAAACAGAAAATAGTAAATTGGCTCGTGGAAAAGACTAAAACTTCAAATAACTGCCCCAATGTATAAACCGTGCTTATAGCTGATAGTGGGTAGAGATCCAAATGTTAGGAAAACAAACAGTTCTGTGAAGCTCATCACTTACGCACTCGGCGCCGAGAGCCGACGCGCGATGCCGACTTAATACCCGGTTTATTTGAATTTGAGTGGAATCTGTGATGACGACGAAGACTGAGTTGATACCGCGCCGTCGCATGTACAGTCAATTTTAATGCAGAATACAAGATTTAGTTCCCACTTCTCTTTGGTAAAGTCTTTATACTGTTTCTTAGGGCGAGGTCGTTCTTTGTGACTGCTTCAACGTAATAGAAGAAAACCAAAAAATAGATATACTAAAATACAGTCGAACATAGAATTTTCTTCTTATTGTAGTCAGTCAAAAGGGTACCGTGAGTGTACTTACCCATTCTATTTCAATTCATGTTCATGTACACATTAAAAAATATGAAAGAGAAAAAGAAAATCTTATAAAGTTATTTAAAAAATTAAAACAAAATGTTCAAGAAGTGAGCAGCAACCTCGCAGCCACTTTAACTTCTCGGCTGCCGCAAACGCACGAAGAATGTCTGTGACGACATACCTTACACGCCACACGGCTTTTTTTTTATCGTGCGATAAATCCCCACGGATACTACCCCCACGGAGCCGGTAGAGGTGGTTATGTCGGACTCGAACCGACTAAAACGCACGCCGTCTTGGGTCCTTGGTTGCCGGAGGTGAGATTGCCAAAAGCATATCTCTCGCACCCCGGCAGACCCAGGACCATCTCTTTCGAGATGGCCCTCTTCGGGTTGTGGGGACCACAGGGTCCCCATCTAGCCCCGGTTACGGGGAGGCGCACGCGATCCCCATAATAAACCACTGCGACATGTCATCCGTAAATTATTCAGCATAGTTTTACGTACATTTTGCTATAAAGTAGAAAAATATATATTAGAAAGTAGAAATTGAATTATTCGTCAACCCACCTCATACCAAGTTTTGCCCAACTACTAGAGAATATTTGAACCAAACTTGATCAAAATTGATACAGTGTAAATAAAGTACCGACGCCACATATCGGCCGTAAGCGGTGACATTTATTTGTGTTGGACATCGCTGCTCGGCAGGCGACCTGTATTCTTCGTTCCGCGAGGCGAGCGCGCCAAATATTGTCGTATCTTCACCTTTGTCAGCGGTATAACAATAAGCACGTATTGTGACCGCTCCGTAGGTTGGTTTTAATAAGAATATTAGAACCGAAGTTACTAATATTCCCTCTAACCCCTCCAACTAAGCTAAATTGCTTGTGCTAGGAGTGGGTTCACGTCGGTAGTGTAATGGCCAGGATTTGAACCCGGGACCTCTCGATCGTAAGGCCGTCTCCTTAACCACTAAGCTACCGACGCTTGTATTAGGTATTTACGGAGCAGCCATGGACTAACCAAACCACTGGAGTCACGTAATAATTATCTAAGAAGATAATCGTGTGATAAAGTACAATTTATGACCTCACTAATCGCGGCAGCCCCAGTTTGAAGGTTTACTCACTCCTTAAATTCACGGCTCGTCGTATTCGGCCTCCTACACGGTGCGCCTATGCAGGGCTAGATGGGTCGATAGGGTAATGTCTACTTGCTGCACAAATGCTTATTGTACAAATATACACAAAAAAAGTAATAAAGATTAGACTTTTCTTCAGAGAGCACACGGTTCTGCTGCAATGACAGCCTCCCTGGCGTGGTGGTAGTGAACGCGACTGCTACGCAGGAGGCGCGTGTTCGATTCCCGCTCAGTGCAAATATTTGTATGCATTAATGGCTATTTGCATTGGTCTGGATGTTTCTATGTATAGTAAATGTATGTATTTACAAAATTAAATTAAAAATGTAAAAAACCCCCGTCACAAAAAACACCTCCAAAAAGTCGAAAATAAATTAATAATTTTAGGATTTAGTTCTTTTTGTTTGAAAGGTATATTAGTCGGGAGTGTTCTTAGCTATGTTTGAAAAAAATCGGTCCAAGATGGCCGCCGCCACAACGTGTTGGAATACATATTTCTTTATAATTCCCTTAATATGGGTATCAAATGAAAGAGCTTGACTAGTAGATTAATTCAAAAAATATAAAATAAAAATTAAATTAAAAATGTAAAAAACCCCCGTCACAAAAAACACCTCCAAAAAGTCGAAAATAAATTAATAAATTTTACCAGACCAGTTAAGGTCCCACGACATGGCAACCGTTGAATTAAAATTTATTAATTTATTTTCGACTTTTTGGAAGTGTTTTTAGTGACGGGGGTTTTTTAAATTTTTAATTTAATTTTTATTTTATACTTTTTGAATTAATCTACTAGTCAAGCTCTTTCATTTGATACCCATATTAAGGGAATTATAAAGAAATATGTATTCCAACACGTTGTGGCGGCGGCCATCTTGGACCGATTTTTTTCAAACATAGCTAAGAACACTCCCGACTAATATACATACCTTTCAAACAAAAAGAACTAAATCCAAATCGTTTCACCCGTTTGGGTGCTACGATGCCACAGACAGACACACACACACACACACACACACACACACACACACACACACACACACACACACACACATACACGTCAAACTTATAACACCCCGTCGTTTTTGCGTCGGGGGTTAAAAGTATCTAATTATGCTTATCCGCATTCTAGATTCCATAACACAAGCTAGTTAAGCTATGCTTACCATGGGTCTAGATAGCGTTGTGTGGAATGTTGTGGAATATTTATAAAAAAAAAACTTATCAAAACTAAACAATTGTTGTTGGGAGGTGGAGCGGTTCTGTTGCGTTGCGTTTGGAATAATGTTATTTTCATTGTTACGACGCCGTTTAAAGTGTCGTGAATACGAGAATAGCGCTCAATGGTGAAGCGCAACGAATGAAACTATTTGTGCACACAATAGACGTGTTAAATGTGTGAATACAAGGTGCACGTCGCACTCGAGTCGGTTTCATGGTTTGTTATTATTTCGTAAGGGAGAAACACACGGTGCCTTTGTTTTTCTTGCGGATTTCCCCATGGATATCCCCTTGCCGGCCAACGGGGCGGTAATGTCAAAAATGAACCGACTAAAATCATATGCTGTCTGGGAACAATCAGGCATGTCCCTCGCACCCCGGTACACACGGCATACTCGTATCTGTCAGAAAACTGTTACCAAGGCCTATGAACACTAGTAGCACCAAAAGTAGTTCTGAGAGAATCTCCTGAACGTTGTAAAAGGAGGAGCAGATAACGATTCAAAGTATTTCCACTGATGAGCATCAGCAGCTGAGTTGTCTGACGGACCGGTCGACCGTTCTACCGTCACGCCGCAGGATTGTGCTCCTCAGGCTGAACAAACTTACTCGTCCTGAGATAATCCGCACTCTCGACCATTGATCGAACTTAAAGCATACGACCGGTACCTCAATACGAGTCCAGATAATGTCAGTATGTTTAGAGGAAATAATTACTTATATCTCTGCTTCATTTGCCACTCGACATTCAGCTAACTCTCCGCAATCACAGATCGGATGTTGGAGTGCGGGGGGGGGGGGGGGAGAAGTGCACTGAGCTGGAAACCCTCGTTTATCGTGCTAGTGGAGTAGGTGGAAAGCGTTTACGTAATCTTTATCTCAGCATCGTCTGTAAGTTCTTCAACTATTACCACGGATAGAGTTGACCCTCACATATCCCAAGGTAAGCCGGACTGTAAATCAAACCAGGAGCCCATTAACATCCGGGCCCGTCTTAGCATTCCCTCTTTAAAATCATCCACCTGGAAAGCACACGATCAGAACTTGGCCATCCTGTTAGAACATCCCGGAACAAAACAAGATTTAAACGACCAGGTAGAATCTTTCCAGGTTAGCATCTACTCATATCTACATGAGTATTATCCACCACCACCAAATCACGCGCGAAAAAACCGAGAAAACGCGTTCAAAATTAAAATGAGAAAAAGAAAGCGGGACCTAATCAAACGGCTACGCATTGCTAAAGCTATGGGCGACAACCAACTTAGTCATCAACTGGCCAGAGCTTTACGGGCTATACTAAAATTAATCCAAGGAATCTCAGCCCAAATAATAAATGAAAATAATAACCTCAATAGAGCAAAACATGAAGTCGAATTTGATAAGGACCCTTTCAAATACTCAAGGAATATTTTCAGTGACAAAAAGCAAGATAGGCTGCTACTAAATAACGACCAGATCTATAGCTACTACAAAAATAATTATGAGGTGCCTAAACACGAAAAACCATACGGTGAACCTAAAGCGCAAAAACCATCAAACCCTCATTTCACATTTAACTGTAATCCACCAAGCTTAGAAGAAATTGAACATCAAATTAAGAAAAAACCAACAAAAACCGCCCCAGGGCCTGATGGCATACCGTACATTATTTATAAAAAATGCCCATCGGTACGTAAACATGTTCTAAGCATATTCAATAGGATCTGGTCGAGTAAAGAAATTCCAGCAGCCTTCGGCAGGGCTAACTTTGTGCTCATTCCAAAGAAAGAAATAGTAACTAGTCCTAAAGACGCTAGACCGATAGCATTAACTAACACAATCTCAAAAATCTTCTTCTCATGGCTCCAATTAAAAATGACTAATTTCATGATCAATAACAACTATTTCAGGCCAAATCACCAGAAAGGGTTCCTACCCGGAATTTCTGGATGCCTGGAACACAATTCACTACTGGCGGAAAGCCTCAAAGATGCCAGATTAAATGAAAGGCAAATAACAGTTTGTTGGATAGATTTAGAAAACGCTTTTGGCTCAGTACACCACCAGCTTATGTTGTTTGCATTAAAATGGTATAACTTTCCGTCGATCATCCGGGAAATAATAGCCTCTTATTACGATAAATTAAAATTTGTTATAAACACCAAGGATGGCCACACGCAACCTTTAAATTATAATGTAGGTCTGTTCCAGGGTTGCTGTCTGTCACCTATAGTTTTCAATATAGTAATAAATATTTTAATAGATAGTATTACCACACATGAGAGAAAGTGGGGCTATCGGTTTAAACTAAACGGTAAATACACGGAATCCATCCTCGCATTTGCAGATGATCTCGCAATACTTACTCGCAGCCCAAAGCAGTGCCAAGACCTGTTGCGTAAAGTGGATGAATTCTGTACATGGACAGAAGGAATGAAAACAAAACCTAGCAAATGCTATTGTCTATGTCTGGGTAGGCGGGGTACCAGATATACCTCATATGATCCAGGGCTTAGTATAGGCGGGGAAAACGTTTCGACTATATCCGAAACCGTGCCTTTTAAATTTCTCGGAAGACAAATAGATAACAGAGGTTGCACTCCAGCTTTAGAAGAAGTAATTAATAACTTCATAATCGATATACAAAAGGTAGACCAGCAGCCACTAAGTAATGTCAAAAAAGCGTGGATTTACGACAACTATTTAACCTCGCGTCTTAACTGGCCGTTTCTTGTTTATGATATAAGCCAGAGCCTTCTCAAAAAACTAGATGCGAATGTTACGAAGACATTGAAGTCGTGGCTGGGGCTAGCTCAGTCGGCAGACCCATCGACATTATATAGAGCCTCAAATAACTTTGGAATGACGTTCAAGAAACCATCGGAACTATATAAACATCTAAGAGTAACCAAAATGCACGTCCTAGCGAAATCAAAAGACGAAATCGTGCAAGCTCTTCCAAAAGACCAAAGTACTAAAGAGCTCGAGTCGCGCCTCCAATTCCATAAAAAATTCATGATAGGCTCGCAGACTGGTAGGGTAGGTTTGGGTAATACTAGGAGGCAGTCAGACAAAGACATAACAAAATCTTTTCTTCAAGTAGATGAAAATAATACCTACAAAGTGCACGCAATGAACCTAGAAATACAAAACGAATGGTTAACACTAGGTGAATTTTGTATTCCCATAGCCTTAAAATGGCGTACCTTAATATACGACTGGTCACCGGCTCTCCTTAAATTCTATCTCAATGCATTCCAGTTGACCCTCCCCGACCAAAGCAATCTTGTCAGATGGGGAAAAGCCACAGATAAAACATGTAACTCATGTGGTGAAGCAATTGGTACTGCTAGGCACCTACTGGTGGGTTGTAGGACGCTATTAGACCGGGGTCATTACTCGCGCCGACATGATAAGGTATTAGAAATCGTACGTGAGGCGGTAAGTTTGGCGGTAGCTAGAGCGAAAAAGGGTTTAACCACAAACCAAAGAAATGACGTCGCGTTTGTAAAGGAAGGCTGCTCAAAAAAGACAAATCAAAAGCCGTACTCAATTTTGATAGCAGCCGCTGATTGGACATTACTCGCAGATTCGTATGAGAAACACTATAAAATACCGGAGGATGTTTGTGCCTCGTCATCCAGACCCGATATATTCCTATTTTCAAAACAGCAAAAGCGTGCAGTACTAGTAGAACTCACAGTACCGTGGGAAACTAACATACCTAAAGACCACGCTATAAAAATAAACAAATACTTTGACTTGACCAACGAGTTAACCAAAAATGGCTATGTGGTTAAACTCTACGCCGTGGAAGTGGGAGCAAGGGGAATTCCAGCTAAATCCCTGTATAACTTATTTAAAGACCTCGGATTGCCAAGAGCTTCAGTAAGCTCTTTACTCAAACGAATATCTAAAACGGCGTTGATAGGATCTTACCAAATTTGGATAGGTAGAGGGGGGAACACGACTGACGGTGGAGGTGAGCGCTGATGCATCACAAGGTGGCCACCCTAAACCTACACCTGGGTCGCAAGTCCCAGGCGCCGTCGCAGTGTTCCTCTCTGTACCACGCCATGGACCCGGCGACCGCACGGTGAATCCATGGAATGCTAAGAACCGGATCTCTATGTAATCGAAGTGGAAGTGGAGAGGGAAGGTTAATAGGGATGCTATAAATCATGTAGCTTCCTCGGTACCGCAGGACAGGGATTACAACTGTAGTGCCTGAGGCCTCTGGTTGGATTGCTGAGTTGAGCATTGCGTTGTTTACTAGGCTGAAAGAGCTTAGCCTTGCATAGACTGTCGTTCACTTAGGTCAAACGTTTTGTACAAAATAATAATAGCAGATCTTTTCAGGAAATATAATGACTGAATACGGACGTCAGGACGTGAAGCGTTTATAAGCTAGAGTAATAGCCTGTACGCGTTTTCCACCTGAGTGGTTTCACAGATTTATTGTCTAGGTTACTCGTACACCTGGTTCCCTATGCGTGATCAGTATTGGTGAAGCGCGAAGAGGCTGCAGTACGTCAATTGATACTCATCACCCTATTAGATAAATATCACAACCTCTTATTTTCGGAATGATTATAATATATAGGAGTAGGTACAGTTGACCGATCAAAGCCAACGAAGGGATCGCCACCAGCCACCGCGCCGCGGCCCCGTGCCCCGCCCCGTCCCGCGCGTCACACGCGACAATCAACGATTCGATTTCAATCACTTCATTGTGAAGGAATTAATTAAAAAACATATTGGAGCACGTCCCAGCACAAGCCGAGCTAATTAACTGCGGCCCTGTCGCGCCCGCGCCGTGCTCATAACATCGCGCTTGTTTTTCTGATTGCGTGATCAATAGGTGTTTACCTCACTCCCCTTTGTTCGTGTGTATCATACATGTACATGCATGATACACACTTCACGAGCTCTATCTACTCTCGTTATACATAATCTGATAAAATTGATGATCATAGACAGGTCAAAACCCCTTACAACCGGGCGGGCTTGCATGAAAGGGTCAACCACTAGAAATGTTCATATTCTCCACTGCGACTTGAAAATAACTTGACATCTATAAAATCAAATGTGACGGTTACCCCGAAAGTGAGGTGTCGTAAAAAGTTTCACGACGGCTATTTAACGAGGCGACACATCGGGGCGACAGGGATGAAAAGTATAAAGTTAGTTACGTCACAGTGGAAAGAGTTACAGCTGTCGGGGCAGCCATTATCCACGAGATTGGAGCTAAATTGATTTGATTCGATCACGGAGTGCTTAACCGAACCCTTATTTTTCTTGTAGTCTAGATTTCATTAGTTGGTTTTCGTCTCTAGTTGTAGGGATTATTAATATGATGCAACCATAGCAATGTGAGGGAAATGAGAGTTTTAAGTAATATCTATGTTATTTGATCATTTGATTAATGAGCAGTCTCAAGTTTAAAATAAATATGAGTTTATCAAAACTTAGCTCACCGAGCCGACGCAACGCGGTTATCACATTTCAGACCCTCATTAATTTGGAAAACCCTTAGTTGTTGGGTCAATATGAGGTAATAATGTGCGAGGGATATGTCGATGACAACCTCACCTCCGGCCTAGCACCAAGACCCACAGTCGGCGTGCGGTTTTAGTCGGTTCGAGTCCGACATAACCTCCCCTTCCGGCTCCGGCAGGGGGGGTATGCGAGGGGATTTCCGCACGAAAAAAAAAATTAGGTAATAATATATCATAAATACAATTTCGTTAATGGACAGCCTCAATGACGTGGCGGTAGTAAACGCGGCGCGGATTCGATCTCCGCTCAGTGCAAATATTTGTATGCATGAATATTGGTATTTGCATTGGTCTGGTCGTGAATCGGAGAGCACGTTAAGTTTTTTTTTTTAAGTTTGTAATGAAGTGAAAATTTACACAAAACCATATATTGTATGTTTATTGTAAGTACGATATACGAGTAGTGTCATGGCCGTCGAATGTGCGCTCGTGCGACAGGCCGCTGTCGGCGGCTGTTTTTACTACGTAAACTAGCGCTTATGGGCAGTTTCCGGCAGCCGCCGGGTCCACTATACGAGGAGGCCTGCCGAGTGCCGCCATTCGTCAGCGCAATCGAAACATTAACCACGATCTAATGAAGACAATATATTTACTTTGGGTCAAACAACTTTCACTATAAATGTTGGACAAGTAATAAGGTACACAAATGTATGTTAGTAGTGAGTTATTGGGCATTCTACCCCACCTTAGTTCCTTCGGTTATCTTCGATAACCTCAGTCACGGTGGGATAGAATGCCCAATAACTCTTTGTAAAATCATTTACCTAAGCCAACGTTCCACATTTTAATGCCGTTCATTACACTACCGTTCCGTCGGCTCTCTGCGATCCCCTGCGTCGTAATTGCGTTGAAAGATGCTCTGTTAGTTAGCGATAGAGTTATTTCATAAACAGTACAGTCTTACGTTTGCCTATTGCGTTGTCTGTAAGCAGTTTGGTTTAACTATTTACGGTTAAAAATACATAATGTCATAATTACATCTGTTCATAACCAGTCCGTCAGCATTGCATCAAACATGAAATGCCCGAGGGAACAGAGGTGGGACAGAATGCCCAATAACTCTTTGTAAAATTAATTGTGAAGTAAGATGCTCTGTTAGTTAGCGATAGAGTTATTTCATAAACAGTACAGTCTTACGTTGTCTGTAAGCAGTTTGGTATAACTATTTACGATTATAAATACATAATGTCATAATTACATCTGTTCATAACCAGTCCGTCAGCATTGCATCAAACATGAAATTCATTAAACAAGCACAATCGTTACAGATTAGTTTAATCTGTAATGATTTACCAAAAATGAAGTTACGCCATAGAGAATTATTGCCGAATACAGTACGATGCATCATTTGCGAACCATCAAATTGTGGAAAAACCAATTTGTTAATTGGTTTCCTTTTGCACGAAAATGGATTGACATTTCAAAATGTTTATGTATATTCTAAAACTCTATATCAACCAAAGTACATGTTTTTAGAAAAGGTTTTACGAGGAGTACCAGGAATCACTTTTCAGAAATATCAGGCAAATGATGACGATATGAAAGTGTCAGATGCAAAACCTAATTCAGTGATTATTTTTGACGTTGTAGCATGCGAAAATCAAAGTAATATGCGTGATTATTTTGCCATGGGGAGACATAAATTGATTGACAGTTTTTATTTAAATCAAACATATAGCAAAATACCATACATACACATATACCATTTCCATTTAAAAAACTAACGAAAACAGAGAAAAAGCAAGTTAGTTGGATTGAACGTAACAGAATTATACATTGGGATGAAGGATTTGTGCCATATTCCGAATACCAAACTTTGGTTTCAGATATATTAAGAGACAAATATATTTACGTTAAAGGTTCAGAAAAAGTTGTATGGTTGAAGTACATTTTAGAAAATAGTAATATATTTAATTTAGAAGATAAAGGTTGTCCTAGTTTGATAAGTCTATGTGATTATTATAAATATTCTCAAGATTTTTATCTTTGTATTTATCATAGCTCTGTATGTGCTTTAAAAAATGTATTATGTTTAAATAATTGGTGTCTTGATAATAAAATTATTCTGACATATAAATTAAAAAAAAAACTTATTTTATTTTACTATCCCCTCCCAACCCTAATGTATAAAAAGTGCCGTTCTTTATATTTGCTAGAGAACTTGAAGCTGTAGCACTACTTAAGTTATCATGGTGTTGAATATTGGAGACCGAGTGCAGATAATGATAGTAGAGAACCGATTATGTGGACTACATATTGCGAAAATTTTAAACTATGAACAGTATAATGCTATATTAATACCTTTCCAGAGAGAGAAAGGTAGATGGCCTAAAATCTATTTCAAAGATCTAAAGTTATGGGCTCGAATAATTAGAATACATAATAATCTTGTTGACCTCATCGAAGAAAATGATTAGGTATTACTGAGTAAATGCAAAACTGTATATTAATGAATGATATAATGAATTGAACGAATAGTGAAAATTGGGGTTGCCTCTTAATAAATGCAATACCACAACGAAATGTGCTATAATTTTAGGTCATTCCTGTCCCAGTACTATTCGGACCACCTCATCCTTTTAAATTAAGAACATCAGATACAAAGTGTCATTATTCTTTTACACAATCACATATCGACACCTGCTTAAGAATGATTCAAAATTATTTAAGCCCCCGATATGAAATATATAATGACCATAAAATTCGATTATGTTCATTTCGACATTATTGGGCTACAGCAGATTCAAAACGAAGATTGGTGATGAAAATGGCTGATGCAGGTTTTTTTTACTGTGGAAGTGGTTTTACCGATAAAGTTATGTGCTTTTCATGCGGAGGTGGCATCGAAGATTGGGAGGATTACGATGATCCTTGGATGCAGCATGCTATATTTTTTCCTGATTGCTTTTATTTAAATGCTGTAAAAGGAACAGACTATGTTGATAAATCAAAACGTCTGTTTTTAAAAGAAACACAAGTATAAGTGGATGAGTCAAATCTACCATTTGCATCGAGCTACCAACCACGCAGTGCACTACGTCCTTCAGAGGCAATAAAAGCAATGTCATGTAAGTAATTACTTATATGTTAATTATTTGATATATAATTCTTTGTTAGTTTACCTACTAAATATCTAATTTATTAGGCGACGTAGTTTTCTATGGAAGTCCTTTATAGCACGTAATTGTACATAACGTAAAATATTTTACCAAATTTGAATAGGCTTTGGTGACTCAATTAGAGTAGCTCCCAAAGAAGTTGTAGAATATAATATAATCAGTAAGGAATAATGTAGGTATTCTATAGAATAGCTGGAGAGTTTAGACAATACAAAATATGAAATATTAGGAATACCTATAGTTCATTTCGTATGATACTAACTGGTTACCCGATTCTGTATTAGTATGTCGAATAAATTAAAATAAGCAATTACATAATTATTGTGTTTTTATTATATTCGTTACCTGATATTGATAACGAAATACGTCATCATTCACGTTACAACACGTTTGAAATTCATAAGAATTTCACAACTATTAAGTAGGTACATAACAATAACATTATGCACCATACGAATTATTGAATGGTTGAATTTCAAGTTCTAACTTGATCATCATACCAATAAATACTTTATGTTAGCATTATTTGATATATCAACTGCGTTAGAAAAAATATTATTACCTAGTTCATTATTTATTAAACATTCAAGACGAGCATATTTAACAACATGGTAGATATTTTATAACTTTCAATCTATTGGAAATTTCAATCTATTTACAAAATTCTTAGTATGATTTATTACTAATGTTTTAAATAATTTTCAGAATACCAACTTAAACAAATTTTCAAACGGAACAGAAGAGAGCTCTCCTGAATATCTTCCAAACCTGCAAGATCAGTTCGACTTGGACAACGCAATGAATAGACCTTGGATAATAGCACCCAATGAAGAAGCAAAAACAAACAAAAAGAAAACTAATCGAAGAAGACCAATTACAAACAAACGCAGTGCATTGAATTCCTATATTATTAACAGTGAAAGAAGAAAAGGACGACGTTTAATAAAAATTACGATCAAGGAACTCAGTGAGTCAAGAGACAACGAAGATGAAGTTAAGGAGATAATCACTGCACAGTATATTGTACAAGATACGGTAGATGAGATATCGGATCAAGCTGAAAAATTAGTTCACAATATTTCCAAAAAATTGTGTGGCTACTCATATCATATTTTTTAATTAGGTAATGTAACTAGTAGATAAAGTGATGACATATTTAGATTTTATTAAAATTTTATTTAATGTGAAAATATGTGTTAAAAAATTATAAATATTAAAAATGTGTGTTAAACAATAAAAACCTTGTGTGGCTACTCATATCATATTTTTTAATTAGGTAATAATTCATTAATGTTACTAGTAGATAAAGGATGACATGTTTAGATTTTATTAAAATTTTATTTACTATGAAAATATGTGTTAAAAATTATAAATATTAAAAATGTGTATTATAAAATAAAAAACCCATTTACTTTAAAAAATTGTTTTATTTATTAAAACTGTGTATAGGAAGACTTTCTTGCTCTATTAAATAGTTCTTTATACATAAAACATTTTTAAGTGCACATTGTTTAATATGATTAATACAATTAAAACTGGTTTCATTATTTGAATATTTGTTATGCAACAGTGATAAATTTGGACACTTGTCTTCACCAAGATCTATACAAATACAATTCATACTAAGATCTTGAATCCACTTAACTTTTTCTAAGCCCTTCACAATAACTTCTTTATTTTCTAGATAAGGAACAATTATACGTCGAAATTCTCTATAGTCGATATAACCTTCATTCCAGTAAATCCCTCTGTTTCTCTCCAACCACGTAACTTGTTTTTTTTCATTCGTAGTTAAGTATTTAAATAAGTATGGGGGCTTTATTAAGAACGTTTGGGTATAAACACAGGTGGCTAGAGCTAATTCCTTGACTATAAAGTTATTACAAGTGTCTTTAAACCCCTGGACATCCACTATAATTGTATTCGGGTTCATGATAATTTTCTCACAGTGCTGCTTAATGGTTTATACTCAATTATACAGTCGTTCAATATAAGACAATATGCCGAAGTTTGATCTGGGATATCAATATCACTTTCAATTTCCACTCTTACGTCCACAACAGAACCTGACTTAAGATTATCTGGCTGTCTAGAACAGTCTATGACGAATAACGGAGCAACGTTTTTAAATTGTTCCTCACTTAATAAAGGCTCAGCGCGACGCCCATAATAAGACTGTTGAAATTTAGCATATTGTTCATATATTAAAGCAATTCGATTATTCGAGAAACTTGTATTTATATTTTCATATGGGAAGTAGGTGGAGTTAAGGTATACCTTAACATCACGAATCTCACAATGATCAAACTGAGACATATCAAGTCTAGCATTATTTTTTCTATTTGTCTGTAAACCAATAACGACAAATCTTGGTTTCTCTATTTGTGAAGATGTTTTTATTGACCAAGTATGTTTGGTGGTTTTAGGCAACATTGGATATTCATACAAATCCCAATTCCTGAATATCATATGAAGTGGTCGATCCTTTTCTAACAATTTTAGAATGTTTATTTTTTCTTTATCAGATACTTTAACATGCGGTACACGCCATATTATTTTGTTTATGATAATATCTTCTACAATTTCACCAGAGTTGACTTTTAATGCGTTCAGATTGGTATTACTTCGTAATAAGATTAGTTCATGTTTACTGTTTATTACTACTTTCTTAAAATCTTCTGCGAAACCAAGAATGTTGCGAAGTGGTATAGAAGCAGAAAAGCTACCTCCATTAGTACTTTTTACTCCGCCGATATTCCAACCCCAAGCATTAGATGTTTTAGCTTCGCTCTCATTCATTGATATAAATGATTTCATCGTGCTAGTTATACCAGCATTTTTTATTTTATCTATCTCCACTCCATTTATCTCATACCTTATATCTTGAAACAAGTAAAGTAAACTATTGTTTGTGAAATGAACGCTACTGACTCTCTCTTTCAAATTGTCAGCCTTGTTTACAATAACAGTTCCTTCTAAAAATAAAGTGCTTTCTGATGGTAATATATACAAGTCTTGCTGATTAATAGGTATCCTGATTTCATCGCTTCTATTAAAACTTGTTACGTAAGGCTTGTAAGAGTGAATTTCAATTCCTTCCACAGAGTTGTCGTAGGCTGGAGCGGATAAAACATCTAGGATATTCATTTTAACAAACCAATCGCCTTAAGAAATGCTTTATTGTTTTTATTCAACTTTATTCTCATTTTACGTCGAGCTCTTACTTGATTGAGAGTTTGAGCAGAACTGCTATTTTGAATTGGAAGAAACATATTATATTTATTATAGTCAATCATTTTTTCTTTTGAGGTGTAGATACAACTGTACTTCTTCACCTCGCAAATTTATTAAGTTATTATTTATATCCAAAAGTCTGATCTGTATGCAGCTGATGTTGGTTTGGTTAATTGGAAAGTAAATTGCGTTTTTTGGTATTTCTATAATTCTGTATCCAGGTGGGACATTAAGTGCGAATTCATGTAGAATGTGACTGGATTGTCCGTTTATATAGGAACCGCTAACTATATCACATTCAACTCTTATCACGGTTGTAGGCAAAATGTTGACTGGAAACTCTGATACATGATATTTATTGGCTTCCAAGACTTGTTTTTTAAACCCCAACAAACCTCCGAACGAACAATCTTTAGTAAAATCTATAGGTGATGTACAAAATAACATAGTTTTTAAGGTGTTGTTATTGCAATGGAGTTTTATGGATGCATCCTTTACTTCAGATTTTAAATAATCACTGATATCTTGCAACTCATAAGTACCTTCAGGTATTTCAATAACATTATTTGAACCATAGTATAACTTATTATTTGTTTTATCAATATTTGGAATAGAATTATATGTGGATAAATGTAATAATGCACATTCATACTCTCCGATTAATTGTAACGTATTTGGATAGAAGGTAGTTAATACCGATGAGTTTCCAGTTATAGATAAGGTGAGTGTCATCTTGCAAATGATTAAAATTAAAGAACAGTATAAAATTTATAGTATTTATTCCAAAAAGATTGTAGATATTCTAAACACAAATGTCCACAAATTAGTGTGTCAAATTTTTGATATCTTGTATAGTTATAATTAATATTGCAGTTCTTAAAATATCGCATCAATTCGATTGGTGGTCTTAAATCACCAAAACTATCAAAATATTCACAATAATTATTTACCTTAACATAAGCTACCCAATGCGTTCCATCGTTTTCTGAATTATCTAGGTTAACTATACCACATTCAATTCGTTTAGGGATTTTTGGTAACTGATCCTTCATGTAAACTCCTCGAAAATAAGGAATACCATATGCGTAATTTTGAATATCAATATTAGTTAAGGCACGATTAAGTAGCGTATTACTTAGTTTTTTGACCATTTTATAAACAATCCTTTGCCTTTTTTGTGTGGTTTAATGTATAAACCGTTACCTAATGCTATAGCTTCCATAGTCTTATTATGACGTTCAGATTCTTGTAATTTTTTTTGACCTTCTCTATAATCATTCACTGTTTTTGCAATACCCGCTGCACCACCAGCCAAAGCTCCTAAAGCTGATAAACCAGCAAAAATCGGGATTAAAGGTAGAATGCCTCCTGTTTTGGGTAAAGGTATGATTCGTGGTACTCGAAGTTTTGGAGCGCACGGAACAATTTTTTGAGCAGCCATATAAGCTGCATGTATTAAAGATTTACCATCTTTGGGTAAGCGTTTCTTGATTTTTCTTTTAATTTTTGTAACGAAATTATGAAATGTCTTAACACCAGCACCAGATTTGAGTTTAGTTTTCATAACTTTACCCACTACCCACGAACTAAGCTTTTCTCCTTTACTAGCATCTTTTGCTTTCATTCTTTGTTTGGCCATATTTAAAAGTTGTAAATCGGCTTTGTGACGATTAGACAAGTCTGTATAGTTTTCGTATGCAATGTCGTGATACATACAAGCTTCGTCTAGCTTATTTACACCTTTGTCTCCACGCAGTAAACGTTTTGAAAGTTTTGTTCCAGGTCCGCAATAATTATAGCCAGGTAAGTGCAGCTCAAATGGCAAATGATTAATAACACTATTGAGTAGTCCACCACCTTGCATAGCTCAAAGTATAATGAACAAAATGTTGTAATTAATAACTATTATGTATATTTATTCTACTATTGCAGTCTTATCAATCCAACTATTCTCTTTATTACTTAAGCCCAACCATTTTACGAACAGTTTATTTCCTTTCCTTCGTAAAACTTTTTCTATCAAATAGACACCTGGGCAAGAAGACTTTTGAAGTTCGTGTTTGTAAAAGGTTCCTAATATAACTTGTTTGTGTTGATCTTCGATGTGATATGTTTCTGGTACAGTGTTATTGATATTTTTTATAGTAAATAGTTCCGTTGACCAATTAGGTGTATAACCTTTCTCAAATAGTTGTTTGTATTTACTAATTCTAACTCTATCACCAATCATAAACTTGGGCTTTTGTTTATAGGATACCGTTTTCATTGAGTTCTTAATATTATTTTTAACATCTGCTTCATTCAATTTATTGACATCAACGGGTGCTAATTTAATAGTGCTATGTTTTGTGTTGTTATATGTCTTTACAACACTCTCCAAACCAAAATCTATCCATTTATAGTGTCCGCTGAGACTAAAGTACTTATACAATTTATTTTTAATAGTTTTGATAACGCGTTCTACAATTGAAGCCTTTTTCGTTGAAAACGTTGAGTAGTGATTAATGTTATAGTTCTTTATAAGTTTTTGAAATGATGAATTATAGAACTCGGTACCCAAATCAGTTTGGAGATGAGCTGGTATCCGATGGTTAGTCAACATCAATTTCTCGAATGCGTTAGAAACATCATGCTTATTTTTAGTTTTTAGTGGTTCTATCCACACGTACTTTGAGAAGCAATCAATAACTATTAAAATATAGTTATAACCTTTATTAAATCTTTTCAAGTTTTGCATGTCGATTAAATCAGCTTGCCACAAATCATCAATGCCTTTTAAAATTACAGATCGACGAGGATAATTTTTTCGTGCAGCTTTATGTATTTCATTAACAACTTGTTGTTTTGAGGAACTTTCAAGCTTATACTTTTGATCTAATACAAATTTAACTGCGTTTTCAACTATCTCATCAACTGCTTTTTGACTATAAAATTTGCTTTCCAAGTGAACCACTGCCTCAGATACTATTGTTTTTAAAGCTTTCTCCAGCTCGTTCTGAACATCGTACACCAAAGTATTTTGCAATTTTTGTAAGTCGGTTATTAGTTTAGTTCTCAATTCATCTACATATGCTTTGTTTACTGCATCATCTGCATCTTGAGGAGGTTTGACCCCTGTTAGCTTCGATGTCTTCAAATCGTAATCACCATTTTCAGATTTTAGCAATGCATTATCATAAAATTCAAGCAATTCTGATATACGTAATCGCTTATGAATATAATGACCAAATTTGTCCACATTCATATTTAAGATGTATTGTGTTGAACGGTGTACAGTAAAATGATACACATTTCTTATTAGTAAATCTATTTAATGATTTTGCTTTCACGTAGTTCTTCAACGATAGATATTATTTCATTATCTAGTCCTGTGTTGCCAGCATCTCGAGAAGCAATTAATAACTTTAATCTATCAGCCAATTCATTTGGATCATCCCAATATACAAAATCTGTGTTTTTTTTCCACATTTTTGTTAAAGGTAATCCTTTTCCTACTTTCGGTTCACAGCTTGGACTTTTACTTTGTTGATCGAAAAGAGGTTTAATAACTTGCATATATTTTTGTCCTTTATTACTTTTAATTGGTTTTCTTGAATCAAAATCTCGACGATGTGCATTTGTTACAAGTAACATCGACTTATAATTTTGCATGTCATAGTCTGTAACAAAGCTCAGATCTACGTCTTTTTTTAAGAGCAACTGTCGCAAGCCAGGTGTGCATTTGTATTTGTGTCCGGCTACAGTAATAACGTCATCACCAATCGTTATACTAGAGGAACCTAACATTAACTTTCCACGTTCATTTCTTACACCAAATGGCACATCCGCTAATATTTCTGAAGATAATGACCAAGATGATACGTCATGAACTGGATTAGTATCGACTAATGACTGAAATGAATAGTCGGCTTCTGATTCATCACTGGTATCATTTGTTTCTTCTAAATCTTGATCTTTCTGTAAGTCGTGGTTGGAAATTTGATCATGAAATTCTCCTTTTTCTTCATTTTTTGTTAGAGCTAGTTGGTTATTGGTGTTGGCTATTAAATTAAGAGATTCTGTAACAGGCTTAAAAACTGTATCAAGCACTTGTCTGTTATTATCTTCAAAATCCTTCATGTTACGTATTTTTTTCCTTACAGCTTGTGTTGCATCCACAATTTGTTTTTTCAATGATTTTTCCATTATGTAAAATAGATGGTAATCCAATAAGAGCTGATTAAAGAATAACAAGAAACTGAAAGCAGTCTATTTAAATATTCAAATTTTATCTAATTCTACAAAAGTGTCAAACTTTTTTCTATAGCACCCGTTGTTTTTAGGACAGTCTTTATTAATCACAACATAGTCATAAGGCTCTTTCCATATTTGAGAACACATGTTACGAAATTCCAACCACGTCATGTCAGTGTTAACATGTTCTTCATAAACATGTTTCAAATTAATTTCGTCTTGCTTAAAAATCACAATTAAGTTAGCGTTATCTCTTATTAGTTGTTTAGGTATTTTGCTATATGTTTGATTTAAATAAAAACTGTCAATCATTTTATGTCTTCCCATGGCAAAAAAATCACGCATATTACTTTGATTTTCACATGCTACATCGTCAAAAATAATCACTGAATTAGGTTTTGCATCTGAAACTTTCATAACGTCATCATTTGCCTGATATTTCTGAAAACTGATTCCTGGTACTCCTCGTAAAACCTTTTCTAAAAAAATGTACTTTGGTTGATATAGAGTTTTAGAATATACATAAACATTTTGAAATGTCAATCCATTTTCGTGCAAAAGGAGACCAATTAACAAATTGGTTTTTCCACAATTTGATGGTCCGCAAATGATGCAACGTACTGTATTCGGCAATAATTCTCCATGGCGTAACTTGATTTTTGGTAAATCATTACAGATTATACTAATCTGTAACGATTGTGCTTGTTTAATGAATTTCATGTTTGATGCAATGCTGACGGACTGGTTATGAACAGATGTAATTATGACATTATGTATTTATAACCGTAAATAGTTATACCAAACTGCTTACAGACAACGTAAGACTGTACTGTTTATGAAATAACTCTATCGCTAACTAACAGAGCATCTTACTTCACAATTAATTTTACAAAGAGTTATTGGGCATTCTGTCCCACCTCTGTTCCCTCGGGCATTTCATGTTTGATGCAATGCTGACGGACTGGTTATGAACAGATGTAATTATGACATTATGTATTTTTAACCATAAATAGTTAAACCAAACTGTTTACAGACAACGCAATAGGCAAACGTAAGACTGTACTGTTTATGAAATAACTCTATCGCTAACTAACAGAGCATCTTTCAACGCAATTACGACGCAGGGGATCGCAGAGAGCCGACGGAACGGTAGTGTAATGAACGGCATTAAAATGTGGAACGTTGGCTTAGGTAAATGATTTTACAAAGAGTTATTTGGCATTCTATCCCACCGTGACTGAGGTTATCGAAGATAACCGAAGGAACTAAGGTGGGGTAGAATGCCCAATAACTCACTACTTATGTTTTTCTGATCATTTAGATTTCACAAGATTAAGTCTCCCCTTAATATTAGCAATTAGATTAACTGTGATTATAAAACTCGATAATATCAAAAATAGATTGTTGGGAAAGTAAGGACACCAGCTCGATTTAGGTAACACTGAGCATGTTTTGGCGGCAAATAGCAGGGGACGGACCTGTTGCGAACCAGTTCAGTCTTGCCGCGGCTACGCGGCTACGGCGCGTGCAGTCTACGAACTGTGGTTTAAACTGCTACGGCGTAGCGCTAACTTAGTAGACCCGAGCCCCGAGGCTCCGTATTATAGACGAAACAAAATGTTTTGAAATGCTGAGATTCTTGCATTCAGCTTTCGCTTCTTCTAATTCTGATTGTTTAATACAGAGGACAATATTTTATCTAATACCTGAAAAATAAGATATGCGCTCTTGATTGCGCTCAGAGTATGTAAAAAGAATGTAGGTGATCAGTTGTAAGAACATATAAAATAACACAATCCGTACTTTTCATTCGAAATTAAAGTACTTGAACACCGTGACGCGTGGGGTCGAAAGATCTACGTGTTCCAAGTTACCAAGTGGTTTGATGCCTTAGTTTTATAGAAGAACTAGCTGACCCCCCAAACTTCGTTTTGCCTTAGAAATTAGAATCAATAATGTTATATTGTGTTTACCTCAATTAGCTGTATCAAATTCTTATAATTATTTTGAGAACGGAAAGCATTTCAAAAGGGGCGCCATACGCCCACGGAGCTCCCGACACCTAGGTCACCGGGCTCCTACACCTACGAAGCCCATATACCTATGGGGTCCATACAAGCATATACCTCTACACTCAAGGGCATTCATACTACCTTGAACCATACATTTTTCTTTCCGCGAAAAAATGGCATTCTGTTACGAAAATTAATTTGCAGCACGCATTCTGTTAATTCTATAACAAACGTCTCATTACAATAATAAACACATTTTTTTCGAATTCGAATTCCAAATTCAAAATTTAGACATGGCGTACGTCGGGTCAGCTTTTTATATGGTGGTTAAGTATTCTTAAATTTTCTAACTTTCTTGCCAATTTTCTTCATTTTATTCCTTCATAAGAACCTTCTCTTAACAATAACGAACACAGCAAAAAAATAATTAGTAAATGCCGTTCAGGCGCCATCTCGTGTCCAAGGGAAATAGGGGTTCATTTATATATATATATAGATATTACGACGCAGTCAATAAATACGGCCGCGTGATTTATTCGGCTCAGAACAACGCCCAGGCAGTGAAAGGGGAGATTATCTCACTGATTGGGACAAATTTCGCCTTAAAGGACTGTCTTAGAATTAAATTTCCTTACCGACTTAAAATAAATTGCTTTTCTTAATAAACTCCTCTAATCGGGCACAAAGGTGAGAGCGCCTGCCCTCGCGGAGGGCCGAGTGACTCGTTAAGAGATTCTATTCACTTACACTTTACCGAATGTAGAACTAATAAATTTGGGAAGTTCGCGTCTGTACAGATCTGCCTGCTGAGCTAGTGCTGAAACAATAATCAGGGATTGCACAATAGTTGCGCAATTTCGGTGATTATTACAATGACGAATATTAGTGCGCGAGCCCGCCAGCGCGTGCGCGAGGGCGCTGTGCGCTCGTCTCTCAATCATCTGGGAGCAATTCGTGGAGCAGCGGATCTCGTTATCTGAAGATTAGGCACCGAAGCGTTCGCCATGCGCTAACATCCCACATTACGAACGCTGAATCATATATTTGCATAATCAGGCCGAGATTTGTTTCGTTTACTGGCTACAATAAACTCGCTGCCTGCCGACGAACGTTGTATTGTCGACTGCGATTCGACGCTCTTGCGTGTATGCGATATTCTGAGAAATGAAACATTTTATTCATACGCACCATGATAATACTCCAATAAACTTATATAGATCTTAGGTCCTTACACCTTTTTCTCTCTTTCTTCCGGGGTACAACGTAGCAGTTAAGTCAAACCGATTAGAACTCCATGGTGACTCTGATCAGATATATTGCCGGGTTCGCAAATGGCCATGAGCCTCTAGCAGGGTTAGAGCTCTTAATAATATCTAACTTTACAAAAGTAAGTGACATTATAGATACAAATCTACGCAATAAAAATAAACTGCTCCTTCCATGCTATCCAAGGTAACGATTATTTAAGGAGGGAGGTATACGATTTTAAAATAAAATACCTGAATCGGTCTTTGGTATGCCTGACAATCAATTTAAAAACCTTTGTAAATACCACCTACGTAAAAAAGCATACTATAGGACAGATGATTACCTTGAAGACAAAAATGTCTGGCTTGAGCATGGTGCAGGCCCCTTGTAAATTGCTGTAATTACGGCATAATATTGTAATAGAAACGCGAACCTTTTTTTATCATTTTAACTTAAGTTAAAGTATTTTATTATAAGTTTTTTATAATAAATTTCTCGACACGAGATAAATGTACATTCGTCCATATTTAGTCTTAAGAAAGTACTTTTTGTAATTTGGCGTCTGTAAAATGCTACAGCCTGCGACATTTCTTCTCCACTGCTGCATAGGAAGCGGTTGTAAACTTAGTTTTAAACAGAATTTGACGTCAAAAAGTTGTAGTAGTTTAGTATATTTGAATAAATACTTTGAGTTTGAGTTTAATTTGTATCATCAGAAAATGGTAAAAAATGGCAACAAAATGAGTTATTGGTAAGTAAGGTGTTTTATTCAACAAAACATTATCAAATATTGAACAAGGTGAGCGAACACTTCGTGACGCAGAACCAAACACTAAGCCAGTCAGGGTGTTTTCTTTTTATTAACTGCGAGGATATAAGTACCAGTAAATTCGTTATCTTAACGAAACTTAATTATATTATTGTTCACTTAAAATAATTCAAACCGTCCAGGTTGTTATCAAAAATATTATGTTTCAATGAAGTTAGTGGACCTGAAAATGTCAAAGAGCAAATCTCGTCAGGTGCAAGTCAAAGTCTAGTCACTGAGGCCAGGTGATAAGAAAACTTCGCGAATGTTAAAATATAAGATCTTTTATTATTTATACTGGTGCTAAAATCCTAAGATCGTCTTGATTTTTGTAAAATAGTAGAGAGTAAAATATTTAGAAGACAAATTATACTAATTACAAATAGTTTTTATTGTATTAAAATAAGACACATTAACATAGTCTGCTATAATGAACCCTGCATTGTGAACTAAGATTCATTTTAGATTAATTTGCAATATTGTACCTAGCATGTACATTTTGCAATATATTGCTGAAATCATTTTCTTATAGAGCTTCCAAGTAACTAGAGAAAATAGAATAACACACTAAGTTCAAGTTCTGGGGTTGTATATGAGTATGTTCCTTAGGGTAAACTTTGTACATGATATTATTTGGTCGTCACTGATCCATACTCATCGTGCAATGAAGCGCAAAATGTATAATTACGCATTGGTGTATAATTGCTGGACGACCCATTCGCCCTCAATTTTTATAGCGCAATCTCCAAGATTGCCCATCGTGAGTTCCTTAATTTCACGGACGGCTTCAACCAAATAATTAAAGGGCGTGCTTTGCCCCAAGCCCCTGCGCACAAGCCGAGCACTCGCTCTTGCCGCTTGCTGCTTGTCTCTGTCTGCGGTATCCGTATCACTCTCCTTGTTCTTACTTCTCTCTCCGTAATATCGTTGTATTCACCTGTTATCATAGCTATATTACAATGATCTAGGTAAACATTAATAACGCTTAAGATTTATAACAATTTCTTTATTTCGTGCACAAAAGTAATAACGCCGAGGAACCCTTCGTTAGTTCTACCTGATTTGTTCGAACCTCGTTTATAATAAGATGTTACAGAGTTAATATCTGCGCGTTTGGAATGATTCACTTTGCTTGCTCACGTTTCGCGAGATGTCTTTTATAAACAGAGACGTTCAGTCATTTCCTTACAGAAATAAGCATTCGCTGCAAGTGAGGTAAATTATCTGACGCCCCTTTGAGGTCGTCTGACAAACGACTAATAAATCTATTGTAACTAAAGCGGCCGCCGCCAGCGTGGCAGCGCCGCACCGCGCGGCTCGCGGACAGAATAATTTACTTACTTCCGTTCCTTTGAACCTCCACGCGAGGCACGCGCCCGACGCCCGGCGCCCGGCGGAGCGCCTCCCAGCCTCATCCTATGAATAGCCGCGAACACCGCAACTTTTCACTATTGTCATACAAAAATATTACGCGACTCGAATTCGGTATTCATTCGGCACTTGGTTACAATCACATCGTTACTGAAGATTTTTTGATATTTCATCTTCATTTAAGTTAATTTTGTTCTCAGTTTTTAGTTTTAATTAATGCCTGGTGGATGTAAGTTTTTACACTTCAAACGCTAGGTCAAGTGCGGTCGACATATACTTATGCTGATGACAGTGGAGTTTAGTGAAGCGGAGGGCGATGGCGAGAATGCATTTTACCGTTATCATTAATATTGCCATCGAAGGTTTTAGTGCAGTTAATCATGTTTCTGAAAGTGATTTGTTTTGACTTGACAAACACCATTACACAAACCGATTACTTTTCTTTTCTTAGATTCTATTGGTATCACAAAAGGAAGACCGTATAGTCCAGGAGAGCAATGGGAATCCTTGTCTTCGTACTAATAATAAACTACTCGTATGTCGCTAGAGTATATGAGTTTTGTACAACTGTCACGATTTGTTCAACTCATACCGTAATCAATTTATTCAAAACAAAATTAAAAAATAAAGCAGGTCGTGGTTACTTTTTTTTTGTTATTGCTAATATATAAACCAACTCACTTGGCCCACATTAAAATATTTCTGTAATTATGCATTTAGAAAATTCCCGTGTCGTCAAAACATACAGTCGGAGGCCTGACGAGCGCCACACAGTTTGCGGCACACGTACCTAAGTACAATGTTTAGTGTTATTTGAAAGAAAGAAAGAAAGAAAGAAAATTAGTTTTTATTGCGGATGATCACATGCACATATTACAACAATTCGACTACAACTAAAAATCCGATGCGGTGAGCAGTAGTTGGGCCACTGTCACAGTCGCTATGCATGACATTTTAGTATAAGTTGTCGTAGCGTACACTTTGCTATGCCTTTGTTCAAATGTCGACACTTCACACAAATGCTCTCGTTTAATCGATTCTATTTATTAGAACTAGTCACGATAAGTTTTGAAAATAGACAGAAGTGAAGTTAAGACTCAAAAAGTCAATCGGGCCACAACGATACCGCGTTCAAAAATAAATGTCTGCACACTTGAGCCAGGAACGAAAGTAGATCGTGTTCATAGAAGGGTAAGAATAGATACAAATATCAATGACTACAGCAGCCAATCTCATTCGCAGGACAATTGTCAATTGTTATTTGTTGTTAATTGACACTACTTACCGTGGAACACTAGCCTTGACGTTCAAAAAAGAAAAATAATATATACCTAGAAAAGGTACCACTGTTAACTGTTAACATGGTACATGTTTACGATGGTGTCTCCGAGACTTTGCCTTTAGCTTAACATCTGGCGAGGTGAAGTCAAACTTTATAAAACAAAAACACATTCTGTCGGTGAAGACGAGACATATTACAGAGTGCCCGTAGAACTATAACACATGCCGAGGCACGCGCCTGTAGACGCTACCGCTCGCCACTCGCCTTGTGTCACCCTAGTGGCGCCTATCATCGTATATACGTTATAAGTTATAACGTATACGTAACGTTAGTTTATTGAGAAAGCTGCGAATTCCGACTTAACAGGTTAAGTTAGAAGGCTAATGGCTAATTAGCCTTCGTTGTTATTTTTTATAACCATGCAGAAATGAGTCATTTCAGCTGTCTTATTAAATGGCTAGACCAGTTATTAAACTTCATTGCCTAGCGTTTATTAAACTGGATGAACATCATTCAGGTGGTTAATTGATCGGCTGATTAAGGTAGTTGCCTGCGACATACACACTGTTATGACCTGCGTAAACCGTGTCTGTTAACTCGTTTAATTTTATGGTGTAGAAACTTTATATCAGTGGACTTACTGACCATTGACGGTCATTGGGTAGAATAAACCTGGCTGGTTCAGTAGTTAAATCCATTTTAGAGTCTTGTTTTGGTCACACACCATAGAGAACGTGCCTGTCGTCGTCAACAAGAGACTTAAGAATTACATTATAAGATGACCAGGGCATGCCGATTTCTCTTTTTAGTTGAAAGTTGTTTTTAGGATTTATTAATTTGCTTTAAAATTAAGTGAGTTGTATTAATAATATGACTATGGCATTTTTATTTCTACCTATTAACATAGAGATTACCCCCATGTAAGTAGTATAGCATAGAATCATAGCCAATATCAAATTATACATATCATAGCTTCCCCTTAGCCTGTGCCATAGCGCTGTAGGGGCAGGCAGAGACAACAGTCCGCCAGTTGCTCGTGAAGATTAGTTACGCGGCACTAGAAATATAATATAAAAAGAATATCGCAACATGAAAGCGAGAGAATCAATATATTTCATTCATTCCATTATAAAAGCTCGTAGGACTTATCTAAATGTTCCGCCATAATCTCGTGTATGCCGCAGGGTCGCACACTCGGCCCACAGTAATCCGTAGCTTACAAGTTATAAGATGTTTCTTATAATTGATGAACAATTATTTAGGTAAGGTTACATTAGTTCTAGTAGAAAATTTAATACATCGTATACTCTCAAACATAAAGCACTTATCAGAAATAAAACGGATAAGATAAATATCAGAACTCATTTCAGAGGACAGAAGTTGTAAAAGTAGCTCGTTATCTTCGATTATAAACTACCACAGGCAGTACGTGACACACACAGTCGCCACCGACGCACCGCACACATTTGTTACACCGAAACTGACATAGATAAAATAGACTACTATAATCTACCAGTCTGGTAGGCTTATAACACTATACAGAATGTTCGTACACCCACGTAGGGTGAATCACCTAGTCATGTAAAGTGCGTTAAGGTGTGCACTAATGTGAGAATCTTAAGATTCAGTGTATTCAGTTGATTCTCTTGGCAGATTTTAATTTCTTAATTTCTTAAACTTGAAATTAAAATGCTTAAACTTGACATAACTACAAACTTTATTTCAAACGGGCATCATTTTTGTACGAGTGATACAGAAGTTATATCGATATAACTAGATCAATAGATTGATACTTTGGAAAACATTGTTTATGGAACGAATACTATATCCTGGAAGGCGAAATTATATTTTTTACTAGCTTTTGCCCGCGGCTCCGCCCGCGTGGATGTCGGTTATCGCGACAAAACATAGCCTATGTCCTTTCTCATGGTCTAATCTATCCCTATACCAAATTTCAACAAAATCGGTTCAGTGGTTCAGGCGTGAAAGCGTAACATACAGACAGACAGACAGACAGACAGACAGAGTTACTTTTACATTTATAATATTAGTATGGATATGGATACAGTCAAAGGAGTCAATCTAGACTGAAACCAAATCACGGAAATCAAATTTGAACCCATATTATTTCTTCCACGAGCGAAGAGAGGTGCTACCTTTCACCACAACGTTTATACGTAGTTTAGTGTCGTGCCAAGGGAATCACAGCTTGACCCCGGACAAACGTACAATACAAATTCCACGAAAATGTAATCAGAATACAAATACCATACATTGTTTTTCCACAAACGAACTTATCCTTTGTCTAATAAATAACAATAATTACTTATATTACAATTATAAGTTAGCGTTTTGTTGATAGTATTGTTGTAAAAAGTGCAAGGGACATAGGTACCAAGGGAGCCAAAGTTTAAGCCTTTAATTTTTTTTACTATTTGTATTTAAATTAGAAACTATAACTATCGTGCCCCAGAAAGATCTCACATTGAATTAACATAAAAAAATTGTACGGGTATGTAAAGTATTAACGCTACGGGTACTTTTTTCGTCCGGACATGAGAATTTTTGGCTCTCAAGATTCGCCCTAATGTCTATAGATTATTGATTTGGGGCACAGCCTGCAGAGCAGATGATGAAGCTGCAATCCTAAATTCATTGGTGTTTTAGACGATGTTAACGAGCGATGATTATGGTAACGTAGAAGCACAGTATAACAAGAGATCTTACAGTAGTTCATCGCGTTTGATGTTTGCGGAAATGCCGCCTTTTGCAGTTTTGTCAGGGTTGTCACTTCAGTTTTTATATATAATTTTTCTGTAATATTCTATGTATAACTCCTATTCGTTCTCTTTGTTCTGTCAAGGCACATCAACTCACGCTAATTTATATTACTAGGTGATACCCGCGCATGGATGTCGGCTATTGCGACTTTTGGTTATATCTCCGGTTCTACTCAACCAATTATGATCAAGCAAACGTAATATTTTAAGTCTGAGTTTTTGGATTTTGGTTTCGATTTCGGTTTCGTTTTCGATTTCAAATTTCTATTTCGATTCCGACTTGAAATTGAATATTGATACGGGTTCGGGTTCGGGGTTGGATTCGGATTCGAATTCGAATTTCGCTAATCGCTGAGATCGCTAAATTGATGATATATTGTTAAGGAGCCTATCCACGATCAGTTCGCCTGCAGTTTCAAATCGTATCGGGCGGCCTGCAATCCTAAGTCGACAGCGCACACACACGAAAGCGATTTTGGCCTGGTGGCCATGCCGTGCTGTCAGTTTTGCGGCTACACACGATCAGTTGGGAGTCGACAGTTTCCCATCGTATGATTGCCTGCCGGCAATTGTCTGCTATCGGGCTTGACGACCATGTTACCGACGATCAAAGATGGCGGACTTGATATTTAAAAAAAAACAAATCGAGGTTTTCCTGGTGACTAATTACGTATTATAAAATCCATTTAGCGATCCAAGATGGCGGACTTCAAATTTCCCACAAAGTCAACATGAGCATCGTTTTGGAGGTTTTCAGTGTTGCTAATTACGAATATCAGTCATCTGGGATTGCTACATGAATAACATATTCGTAATCAGCAACCCCGAAACCTTGAAAACGATACCCGTATCGATTTTAGTAAAAATTTCGAGTCCGCCATCTTGGATCGCGAAATGGATGTTATATTCGCAATCAGCGACCCCAAAACCCTGAAAACGATACCCATATTGATTTTAGTGAAAAATTCGAGTCCGCCATCTTGGATCACCAAATGGATGTTATATTCGCAATCAGCGACCCCAAAAACCCTGAAAACGATACCCATATCGATTTTGGTAAAAATTTCGAGTCCGCCATCTTGGATCGCGAAATGGGTGTTATATTCGCAATCAGCGACCCCAAAAACCCTGAATACGATACCCATATCGATTTTTGTGACGATTTCGTGTCCGCCATCTTGGATAGCTAAATATAGAAAACGAAAAAAAAAAAAATGAGACAGCCCTGAATCCTTAGTACCGAGTAAAATGTATGGGCGTACCGAGTAATACCCCGTCCCCCACCACCCCTCTCCCCCCGCACGATTGCTCTGTCTAGACGGCTTCGTTGACCAACTGTATGTAGTATGAATCGTTAGACTGTGGTAGAAGATGTCCGGAGACGCGCCGAGCCCTCGCCTCGAGCCTACAATGGAACATAAAATTCGTAATAGCGCATTAAATATCTAATTCCTTATGGACCCCATTTTCGCGTGCAGTTTTATGACGCGAGCGTCTATATTACACAATATTTCACTCTCGAATGACGGACTGAAACGTGTTTAACCATCTGTAAGTCCTCTCAAATTAACTGTATTATTTTGATTAAAAGAGTGCTAAAAAGGTATACAATAATACAACGATGTAAGAAGATTTTAACTTTATAGTTTTCAGTTCTTAAGTTTCGAACAATATAATATTATAATTCAATTTAGAATTAGGTAGTTTATTGATGTTGACATGTACTATTTAAATTGTGATGATTCCCATTGACGTTGTATAACGAGTATTACATTATTACTAATTGTGTATCCCTTAACCTCTATATTATGGACATGTTATAAAATTTATAGTAGAATTAGTATATTGTCATGTACTTTTGACCTTCTATTGACACCCACATTGACATTTTTATATTATTTTAATTTTGTATTTCCTTGACTTCTACGGACGTAAAATTGCATGCCGCAAGGCTAAATATAGTGTACCTAATTGTATGAACATAACATCTCATATACCTATATTTGTAATTATATGAAATAAATAAATAAATAAAATATGGATTGGACATGCTTTTCCAATGTAGTTCTTTGTGAGCAACATTAGCGTTTATGTAGTAAAATAAGGTTAGTTCTCACAATCTCTACACATTTTCACAGTTCACACGCTCTTCCTCTGGCTGACGGCGATATAATATGAGCGAGTGTGAAGCATAGTATCGCGTATCACTATCGCTGTCCAAACCTTCACTTTACCACGACAGTACATTTTAGTGAAGTTGGACACAGCCGATCAAGATCAGCGTGGGGCAGCTCGCTGACCTGCTCCGACGCGCGACGGCTGCTACGAGGAGACGGCGCCGCTGTGTCCACTCTGGGCATTCTGCCAGCGTGGGAGGCGACGCGTCCGGGCACTGGGAACCAAGTACCTTCAGACATTTATTGCGATAAAATTCAATGTTTTAAAAAGTAAAATAAAACGACATAACTTTACAAGATGAAATCACAAGGTGCACGAGATCACAAACAAGCCAGCGTTACACTCGGGAGCCTCTACAAACATCTCCACGACGACGGACTTTGTTGGTGTTTTAAAGACCAACTCAGAGCAAAAGTCAAGTCGTTTCTTCACGTGAACATTTTTAGTTGTGTTACCTATGAGATAAACATTGAGTGACACAGTAGCGCAACTATTAACGGTAAATAAATATTTAAATTCTACTTCAATGTTTTCGAAATTATTCCGTATCCGTATCTCGATATAATAAATAGTTTTAAATTGTGATGGCCTTATTAGTGACTAAGTAGTAGGTAAAATAAACCTATTAGAAGATGGTCTAGGGTAGAGCTGTATGCACAACGTTTTCATAAATTTGTTAAGGATAATCAATTTCAGTATGACAAAGCCGGGTTTATTGGCATGATTATTACCACCCCACATTATGTTGCACATTTGGTATCTACAGTACAGTGTGTGTACGACACCACACGTCGTCGCTATATGGGTCACACGATGTATAGATACGCACATATACTAATATGTCTTTAGGCCGTTTGCGGCCGCTTTATTGGAATTCTGTCAGCCTTAATTCGGGGAAAATAAACGTTTAGAAGGCTTTATGTGATATGCGAGACGACTAATGAAGTTATGGCGAAAGGTTCAGCTCCCGGAGTGGTGACCGCTGCTCACCCCGCCGCGCGGCGGTCATATAGGTCGCGCCCACAACAAACAATGTTGAAATAGCTGCCGAGAGAGACAATGAGAGGAATTCGTAGAAGGTAGCCAATACAAGACGCATATAGACACTTTCTTGAAACACTGTTTGAACAATGTAAAACAAACCAATGAACGTCACGATTCTTTTTTCACCAATGTTTTTTCATCTTTTTTTTCGATATCCTTTTTCACCAATGCAGGTTGATACCTTGCGGCTTAAGCAACTGTCACGCATAAAAAATACCTCAAAGTGTGTTTGAATGTCAATGTCAACATTATTTTGACCGTGTACTTGATTACACACACCATTGAACGGCGTGTTTGTACATATGAATATGAGCACTCTACTAACTTAGATATTAACGAAAACCTCATTGCTAAGATGGTTTGAATATTTACAACCATTTAATTTTTTTTTATTCTGATCATTTTGAGTACTTTGGTGGTCAACATTTTTCTGATACTGACTGTACCTATTGTACATAATATACAGTTAGTGCCCATGGTGTACCATATACAACTAACCTTGTACCATGTAATTAACTGCCACTTCATTTATTTCCTCAGCTGCATGTTCAGCACTGCACGAGTTGAATAGTGGAAAGTGTGTTTGTGTTGGTCGTTCAAATCAACCTCTTTGATTAACGAGTCCTTCTATCGGAGCGGCGGCGTCGGCAAACTTATGAATATATGATTTTATAATGTCCATCGCTTTCTTCGAGCAATTTCAAGTTTGTCCCCGCGTCCTGTCAGACGGCGCGTGGCTGCGCCTGCGACCGGCGAGGGCGTGGAGTAATGAAGTGAGTGGAAGAGTACAGAGAGCGGGCGCTAATCTGCAAGTTTAGTTAAGTTTGATACCGTGTCAGCAGAATTCTTACATGGACCATCTTTATATACTAATCTTCGTATGAGTACGTTTTTGTTATGTAATAAAGGAAGCTGAACGAGCTGGAGTTATAACATAAAGACACTTGCAGCATATTGCAACGGAGTTATGTGTTATTAACACTGCATCAAAATTTCGTTCAAGTACTGTTTAAACAAAACCTAGAGTAGAACTGGAGCTATATAACTGATCATACGTACATGCATACATCAGTCCCAGTGGAGGCAGCAGGCAGAGGCAGCATTTCCCACTAACTAAGTACGATCCCTACATACACATTATGTTTATTCTACTCCTTTACCCAACCGCAAGCGTAAGTCGAAACGCATTATATCAACCAGACAAATTAATCATTGAACCCGAGACTCCACACGCATAATCCACGCAAGCAACTTGACCACCTGTATCATGAGCGCGAACACAACATGTTACATGTTAGCGAAGTGCTCAGCGCCGGCGCTCTGTGACGTCAGTCAGTTTACCATAACCCCATCAATCAGAACTTTACGATCAGTCTTAGCTGTTTATGGCGTCGTTCCATTGATCGCTAGACTGTTCACAATGGTTCCTCAAACATATCATAAATATACGTGTAATAAAAATATATGCTAACATATTTTTTTCTTAATTATTTGTAAATGACCACTGGTCCGATGCCCCTAGTTCAGCTAGCTAATTCAATGAGACTTTTGAATGATTTTCTTCATTCTCGCCTCGAATCGTGTGAACCACGGCCCAGTCTCGAACCGAGCGAGCGAACATTATGAGCACACGCTTGGTTTGGGTGACAATACATAGTAAGTGATATCATCCTACATTCAATATGGTGGAATTCCAAAGATGACAACCAAATAATTTTTTACGAACCCGCATGATATGAATATCAAATGAAAGGGTTTGCGGAGTGAATACATAAAGCTTTAAAAGAAAGGCTTTTAATAAATAATTCATGTTATTAGTAGTGATAGCCAAGGTCCAATGGTCTGTTGACCACTCCGGTATGAACCAAATATATTTACTTTAACTGTATAGGCTGTTCACATGGAGTATGCAGGCACTTCAGGGAGGCCGCCGAGAGCCGTTTGATTCCGCACAAAGCCTAGAGGAATGTCGACGATCCTACGCTCGCGAGCGGCGTCACACCGCTCAGCCTTACCAGGCTCTAGAGATTGCGCGTCCTACCGTTTGTATAATGATTTAGGTTCTGTTTATTCGATGCCATATTATTTTGACTACAAACCTATATTATTTATAATTAAGTATCTGTAATTAAGCCGCGGTAGCCTAGTGGTATGGGTAATGGACTGCTGAGACGAGGTCTCGGGTTCGATCCCAGGTTTACCATGGCACACACCAATGACTTTTCGATGCTTTTCGAAGTTATGTGTGTATTTATCGCTGGTTTATAAGTGCCCGGTTAATGGCAATAGGCTCGCCACCTATTACATTGGGACCTAAACATAAACTGGCGAAACGTGGGTGCTAGCACCTCTGCCTACCCCTTCGGGGAATACGGGCGTGAGTTTATGTTTTATGTTTGTTTTATCTGTGCTATAATACATCAAGTACGCACTCACATTGCCACAGTACTAAGCACACCTCGCCAACACAAACTTTCGAATTTGAAAAAGTGTTAGGTATACAGTTATGGTGCGCAGCGAGTTCGGTACGGTTTAACGGTTTTAACGTATTGAGGTAAACCGCGATCTTAAAGAGTACCATTGCGTATCAACAATGCAATAATTCTTTCAGTACGGAAGTCGTTACATAAACATACTTGTGGATGTTATTAATCTAAATCTGAATACAATTGTAAACGTGACGCGTGTGATGATCCGATTGATTTATGAGAGCCGCCGGCCAGGGGTGCACATCTGTTACTGAGAGTCGTGTGCCGATTTCTTGAACTTGAGTTATTACAGACCCGTGGTGAAGGAGAAAGGAAAGAAGTACAAGGAGCTCAAGAAATACAGAAGACGTGAGAACGGAGAGTGAGTTGACTGAGCGCGTAAATAGATTATTGTTATGAAACAGAATATTTCCAACAGTCGATGGTTAGTGCAAGGGTGTCCTTAACCTGAGTGACACATTCAGCTCGGAAAAGTATCTCCCATTCATAAGCCGCAAGTAGGGAGCGATATAGTGCTGTGGTAGGTGCTTGAAAAATCATGTACCATCCGGAGGTCGTAAGTATAAAACGTAGTTATTGAGACATTAGTTGCTTACACAAGATACCCAGGGACGGGACGTAGCTATAAAGTGACAAATGTGGGTACCGCCGTCGCCGGCCCGCGCCGGGTAAGGCACGGTTTAGGGCAATTAATTTTAGATTTACGACGGAGCCGCACACTGCCATCCACTGGCTTGTAACGTACTGTATAATACTGTCTCAAACTTGGACTAATAAGAGCCCAGCGGTTTCTTAGACTGCGATGTTATTTTGTACTGACTATTAGAAATACCTGGCGATGGAACTTTCGTAATTGAAGAAGATTTTAGCATTAGCATTATAGCGAGCTATGTGCTGACCAGTTCGGGCCGACTCGGTGCGCATAAATGGGAAGTTGTATGTATAATATCGAAAGCCTTTGTACAGCCCAGTCCCTTCATCATCTTGTACGTATGTACAGGCAGCGCAAGGATTCGTTCAGCCACCGTCAATAGAAAGAAGTTTGCCTATGACTCATGAGCAAGAAATAATGATCAATTTTTTCAGTTCTTGAATTTCGGGATCTGCCTACCTTCGAGGTATATACGGATATAGGTGTAGGTATATAAAAACAAGAATAGTGAAGAGTCTTGCAGTAAATTGGATATGTAATCGCCGTGGGGGCCGCGGCGGTGACAAATGCCGCGAGCGCGAGTGTGCCGCGCAGACATATTGCCGCACTTTTTCAATCTTTATATAAGTGAACGAATATCGAGCGCTGGCGTATCACTCCCTCCTCTGCCTCGCTCCACACACGAATGTGCGAAACGCATTTTCCTTAGTTTATTTCTTCTAAATGTTACCTATTTAGATTGGACAGATTTACTATCAATATAACGTATTCGACAAAACATACTTCAAAAGCGAAATATTTCATGGTTACGGGGTGGCTCCAGATCAACAAAGCTCCCCAATTTGGCGAGATCCAGGCTCCAGTCGATATCCACTGGATGGCCTTAACATGACAGTACGTAACGTATTTAAAAATCATGCTCGTCTTTATTGTGAAATGCTTGATTAAAAAGCTGAGTGATCAAGATGCTATATGACCGTGTACCTATATAATTAAATTATAACTGTCCATCCACATGTCTAGCTGGAACTATGTCCCTAACTATCAATTGGTGATAGAAGTTCTCAAGCTGTGGCGGCGGTGCAGCTCACCTCATAAACTCATAACCAGTTCCTATCTCATAATATTCCACTCACCACGTAAATCATGACATGTCTTTGAGCTGGCGGTGAGCCGCCACGACGTATCGCCGTCGCGTGCCGCACCGTGAGTAATCGTCGCCATATCGACAGATTTTTTGTTTTATGATTTCAATTTTTCCGATTTATGACTGCAGACTCGGTTTTATGTGTTAACTGAAGTTATAGGCCGCGCTGCCGCTCGCGCCCTTGTCGTGACAGTGTCTCAACCAACACTCATGCATTATACCTAAGCTGGTAGAATTCATAGAAACATGGCGGTTTTAAAACTCTATAAAAGTTCTACAAATCTTTACGTAGCACCGGGTGCTACGCGCCTCTATATATTTTTTAAATTTTTATAACATTCTCGTGAATTCGATAACTTACGTAAGTCTAAATGGAAATTCCATAATTTATAGAATCAAGTCGAGCGGCACCACGAATTAGCACTAATTAGTTTACGATTGAAATAAAAATAGAGAGATCTTTTTAGAGAAATAGTTAGTTCTATTACGTAAATCTTCTATAACATATTTATACGCTTATAGCCCTTACTGCGTTTCATGCCAGGCTGACAAGGAAGAAAAATTCATTTTAGGGATGAAGACAAATTAATAGTAAGCCTTCGTTATGTACATAGGTGTTTTGAATAACCCCACTAACTATCCTAAAAATAGTTGACTAGAGTACGAGGGGTACATGGGGTGCGGACTCTCAAATTATTCCAACCTTTAGTTCTGTCATAAATAATAGAAGTTATGTTAGTCCATTCTTTTGGTATCAGAACGTCCCATTCCCAAACTCGTCACGCTGTTTCAGATGGTCCTATTCCCAGATCGTCGAAGGAATCCTAATCAGAAGGTCCCAGGGATTGTAAAGCATGACGCAGTTTTAATGCGTGACAGCAACAAAGTACTTATTGTCGTGATCAACAACGCACTTACGTAGTGACGAGGCGCGCGGCGCTCGACCAACAATACAACAAGTTAGCTGGTAGTAGCGCCGGCGACACTTAAACTCAATTACAATAACTAAAGCTGTCTAATGGGCGCTGAAAGGGGCTGTTAACTGCCTTCTAATTGCGCTCAGCTGCTCACTATTTATTTCTACTTTAATTCAAGTACTTGAAGCTCGATTAAGTTTCTCCTCCAATCTGTTTGAGAAACTAAGGGTTATTTAATCTCACGTTAGAGCCCCTTGAGCCTATCCGCTCATCTCAGGGCTATCAATCCCGAGCGGTCGTCGACCTAATCAGTGCAAGGTCCGGGAGCGATACTCTTCACACATAATGCGGCCTCATTGTTTTAGGGGTCGACAGGGTAAGTTAACATGTACACTGTGCAATGAATGAGATTGTTTTGGTCACATGCTGTTGGCACGCTTCGAATGGCTGGTCACGAGGGACCATTATCGTACAACACAATACCGACTAACCCCTTTGTGGAAATGTGAGGTATTCTGTAAGGCCAGCTAGAAGTCTATGCCCCCACACAATATAATTCTTGATTTGTGACATTTTTACATAGCTGCAGGAGCTGTAGCAGACTTGATTATCTCAATATATCAACGAAGTATTATGGTTCCATTTTTCTTTATTTCCTTTTGTGGTCCGGAACTCTAAAATGATTTTCTCGTACTAATCCGAGTTCAAAACAAAGTAGGTATCATATAATTTCCCTGCCGGTAATGAATTCGGCATCATCTCGGCGAGACGGTGCGGTGTGAATCAACACGGCTTATTGTTATCTGCGAGGCGAGGCGGGAGGCGGGAGGCGGCAGTGGGTACCGCAGTAAACATTTACGAGCCGCGATGACAGATGTTATCACCTGTGGCCAGGCGCGAGAGAACTCTATTTATTTGTGATACAACATGGGTACCCCCAGCCCACCGCCGCCTATCTAATGTTGACTTAGGACTGCGATGTAGGGCCGCGGCCCGCGATAAATAATGTTAATAACATCGAGTGTGTGTCGATGTGCGGGGTCGCTTCTGATTGATATTTACGGCTGAACCTAACATTGGCTCGACCCGCGCGCCGCGCTGGGCACACACGGGGCTCTGTGGCCGACCAGTCCGATATTAGTTTTTGGTTATCACTAAGGTGTATTCGTACTCTGGTCCCTTGAGACCGCGGCGACTGTAATATTGTGTTATTTATGATCATTATTTTGCCCTTTGCCAAAATTAAGTATTTTTTCTAGTCTCATTTTTTATTGTCATTTCTTCTATGTTATTATAAAATATAATTGTTATGTACCTATGTCTTTGTATTAGAGATATTTAAAAGAATACTAGGGTTATGTATTAACGATAATATACCTACTTTTTTTTGTTTACGGGTATGGGTACGGCATTTATTAGAAAGGAATTGGCCAGTCTTAAAATCTTACGCATGTTTGATCGCAGGCAATAAACTTGTGATATGATCTACGGCACTACACATACATCAGTACATACACTCGTAACATCCCGAGTGTCCAACATTCCAATTATCAGCTGACTGCTCTTGACCATTTCTACAACGTGAGTAGAATAGTACATAGTCGTTGTGTTTACTAATGAGTGTCTTGTTCCAAGGGGAAGTCTTCATCATCTTCATCCATTCCATTGATTCTAGCTACGGGTTAGGCTGTATTTCGACATTATACCTGATGGCAGTAAGAGCGGCGTTGTTAAATGTCAGGTAAGCTCTTTTATAGTCTTGCTTTTACAGAGCTGATCACTGAAACCATTTTAGTTTAGGTATTTATTATATATTTTAAAAGCATGTATACTAAGACTCGCTGGAGAAGAATGAGCAAGTGCGTCTGTTTTACTTTTCCTTAACGTCCCGCGCCCAACGTCAATACGAGCCCATTCGAGATAAGCGTGTTATCTCGATGTGGAACTTCGGTGACACTAATATATCGTCTGTCGATTGTTGTGGGCCTTACCGGCTTCACCATAATATACACGTAAGTGAAATAACATCGCAGCCATGGGCACGTAGAGCGACTAGATGGGACTAGATTCAACTGTATTTTCTATTTCATTGTTAGCAAAATAATTCCGTTTACCGAATATTCGAATACCCGTTCCCAGGAGCTCCATCAAAACTAGTTGTCAATGATGCGCGTGATGAAGTCTCAGATCGAAAGACAGTGGGCACAAAATATCCAAATTGTACTGAAACTAAAAGTGCTTCTGTACAGCTTGTGTTGTAGCGCGTCGCACCGCCTCGGTAATTAGTAAAAAGGTTGTCTTACTCTAGTGGGAAGGTCGATATACTTGAGATATAAACGAAATGATCGGATTCACTAAATCTAAATTGACATTTTAATGGAAATGGGTTCAGAGCGTAACGCCGAGAAAACTGGAAAACAAACAATGTACGTGAGCTATATTTAAATTGAGGAGTGCGAGCGCCGAGCGACGACGCGCAAAGGAAATACTTTCTGTCTTTTAAAAGCTTCAATAAAATTTTGTTTGTGATAAATTAACGTCCATTTGCGAAATGTGCCTTTATAGTTGGGAGAGTGCCCCCGGGGCCGCAGGAATCCGCCACGAGTTGTAGCGACTTTATTAATTGGTAACGTAACACACGTCATCATGTGCCTGAGTGGGGACGATCCCTTCGTACATTAGAATTTAGGTTCATTACTGCCGAAGGACGCTGCCAATTGACTAGATTCTAAAGAAAAGAAGCAACGGACATTTTGGCTGCAAGTGGTCACAAACGACATGAAAATGGGAATTAAAACATAGTTATTACAACTATACATTTACAACTACACACATATATACAACTTACTAATTCACCAAGTGTATTGTTGTTTGTAATTTCTCATTGCTAATACTTCATGCAATACACTTTGTGCTCCTTGATAGTCGTGACTCGCCACATGCCTAGCATTACCGGCATATCTGCTATAGCATTGTCTGTCCCTTCTTATATATCGGATAAAAATATTGCTATAAATCATTGTGAGATTATTAAAGAGATAAGAAGGATGGTCTAGCGGGCTTGAGCGCAAATCACAGAGCTATCAGTGCGTTGCCTTAATGACCTCAATCAAACGGAGAGATGCTTGAGCCAATAAGAATTTGTCTAACTAGTTTAATTGGGTCAAATCAGAAATATAATTATTTTAGCTAGAAACAAACCTGGTGAATAAATATAATAAAACACCCTAACTGTAAAGCACTCCGTTATATTATCGGAACAATTCAAGGTCCCCCGACATGGCAACCGTTAAAGTTAAAAGGCAAACTCCATTTGTTTTCAACTTTTTGGAGGTGTTTTGGTGACGGGGGTTGTTTAAATTTTTAATTTAATTTTTATTTTATACTTTTTAAAGTGATCTACTAGTCAAACTCTTTCATTTGATACCCATATTGAGGGAGTTATGATGAAATATGTATTCCGACATGTTGTGGCGGCGGCCATCTTGAACCGATTTTTTTCAAACATAGCTAAGAACACTCCCGACTAATATACCTTTCAAACAAAAAAAACTACATCCAAATCGGTTCATCCGTTTGGGTGCTACGATGCCACAGACAGACACACACACACACACACACACACATACACACACACAGACACGTCAAACTTATAACACCCCGTCGTTTTTGCGTCGGGGGTTAAATATAATATAATAAAGTCTCATTCAATAAAGTGAACCGCGCGGGGGCGGTTCACTTTACGTTACAGTACACGAGCTCTTTATTTTGTTCCCAAACAATAAAACAGATTTGTTTACTGTGTCTATTGCTATAAAACAAAGACAAAACCAAAACGATCACTAAATGTTCCGCTAATCTTTATGTCTGTCCGCCAGTGCCGGGTGCCGGGTGCCGGGTGGGACAGCGGCGATTGTGGTCTCGTGGAGGGTGCGCCGGCACCGAACAGCCTTCACTCAATTATATAGCGTTTGCTTTAAATTAATAGACCTAATATATTTCATGGCAGCCATAATTTCCATGGCGCTATTCGGTTACAACCGCGTTACGGTACATCACCGGCGCGTCGCCGGCCGGCTCATTAGCGAGCACTCGTCACACACTATTTTTATAAGTATGAAATATAGCGCGTTTAGCGCGAGAATTTAATTTATCTGGCAAATTTATTGTATTTGTAGGAAGGATCCGACTTTGCGCCTTTCTGACTTCGCGCCGAGCATCGGACCGTTTGAGTAGAGCTCTGTAAACCGCCATGCAGCCCGTACTTCCTATTTATAAACAATTTTACTGGCTTTAAAAGACTTTTTATTTGCTTTTAGTGTGTTAGTGTTGCGAGGTCAATGTTTATTAATCCAACGACATAATTATGAGGTTTTATTTATATGTGAAGATTTTAACCTTTTTGACGACCCGCACTGTCACGCGGCTGCAGATTATTTCCTTCAAACATTTGTTTTGCACATTTGGATCTAACATATAGAAGGTGGCTACGTAGCTAATGATAATACCTCACCAATTATTGTGTACCGACAGATATAATCACATAAACGTCTTGTCAAGCCCGCGCCCGATGCTCACTGGCGGGGACAAGTCAAGGACAGCATACGTACACACAATATGATCTAGTACAATTAAGACGCGCTCGAATAAATAGATCAGAGAGTACGCTCGTGAGAGAGGAGGAATGATCAACGCGACATGTTGCTGAGTGCTCGCTGTACCCGCGGCCGAGGGTTGTGACGCGTGATGGCGTCACTGGAGGTGCATCACCAAACATATCTCCCGTTCAACAAAAGGCCTTGTTGTCTCACTAATCTTTGTTGTAGATGTTTCACTCACAGGACGGTCTTTTCATTTGCTTTCATATACCGTGTATTATAAATTGGACACGCTTGCAATGATCGCACAGAGAGCAGTGTCTCAACTTTGCTTAAAGAGGTGCCTGTGAAACAAGTCACGCCTCCCGCTTATTTCACAGCAAACGATAAATTTCAAATCTCATCTCTATCACATTTTCAACAAGGGCTGATTAGTTCTCTTTCGTTCTTTTAACTCCGTCTCCAGATAACAAGGCTGTGAATTTCTCACACACAATACCATGGTCTACATTAGGACGGGTTCCTATAAATACAGATAACCCGCACACAATATTAGTGTATCAGTTTCGACCCATAGCAAGACGCTGCGGCTGGTAAACGACTTGATAGATTTTCTCTTGTTAATCTTTAAAATCATACGCATAAGTTGTGTATGCTACACAACTTATGCGTATAATTTTAAAGATTAACAGATTAATACTCGTACCTGTCAACGATTTGATTGTTAGGTGCGTTTATCAGAACAATCACGCACTTGTATTGGAAGTGGCGACGACAATCATTATAATAACGTCACTAAACATGGGATAAATGTAATAGTATTAGGGTAATAAATAAGAAACCCGTATCTGTCGAGCCCGGACTGACCTTTTCTTGCTTATTACCGTGGGGGCTTTGCGCGGCTACGGATATTAAATACATGTCGTAGCCCGTAGCAAGGTGCGCGTAGAGCCTTCACGTCGTAGCCCCGTAGCTCACCCGCAGCACATTCGACAGCGAGAGCCACCTTCGCCTGTGTTGTTTACGTGTAAGAACTGGGAGCACATGAAGGTGTACTGTTTTGATACAAGGAAGTCGGTGATTACGTTTGTTGCCGCCGAGACGCGTGCCCTTTGCCGGAGTGGTTAATTGGAGGGCGCCGGGCGAGTCAACACCAATTATACCGCTGTTGTTTGTTTGCGAGTGTGTTGTTGTTTAATTGAGTCGCTGTGCGACAAGCGCGCCCGGCGGCCTCGCTCGCGTTCCGTATGTAAGGCAGAGTGTAGCGATCATTTTATACGTCGAGATGCATTATTTGTAACTACTTTCACTCTCTGTCTTCCTTCTTCTTTAAGTATGTTTATTGCCAAGCAGTGTTGACAGTAACAACAAAAAAGAATGAAATAGATTTTGACGCCAAAGTCCTGTGTGCAATAAAGAAGCATCTAACGATATATTCCATCAAAATGAGTTCATCGGTTCAGTGACGGATATACATGAATACAAATATGTGTTATTGTCAAACAAGCCAGAATGGATTCTCAACAGTCGTGTAAACAAATAACTAAAAGCTGAAATCACACCACGCACTTTGAGAACCTCTAAGGGTTAGGATAATATTAGTTTGACGAACGAACCACAATGGAACACAGTGATACGTAATTAAATTCGCCGCGAACGCCTCCGCCATTGCCAGCAATCGGGATTTGTAAATAAATACACAACCAGCTGCCTGAACAGTACACAGTACACACACCGAAGGTGATGTTGTGTCACGTACACGTGGGCGCGATGTGTGCTGATGTAGTATCAATCTTTTGATGTAAATTGATGTAGGTTGCCAATAACTGCGAATATCCTATTTATTTTCATCAGCCGTCCACTAATGATATTGAACTACGCCGGGACGGGAATATATAGGTTAACAAAGGCGTGTTCACACCCGTATGTATGTAGTCAACAGGACACTTGTCATGCTCATGCTGATGTTTGCTCTCGGCTGGAGTTCAGTCCTATTACTCTATCGCCTTGCACAGCGCTTTAATATCTAGCTAGTGTTTCAATTAAAGCCAAAGTAATATCTATTTTCTGCCTATCTATCTGCCTTGATCAGCCTTTCTATTCACTGTTCAGTTAAATTGATATACAGGAAGGAATTGTCTAGTCCAATAAATCTAATTGAAGTCTCGCTTGCGTGTGTATCTCGACTGACGCTGTATAGACATCGCGTGTCACTGGAGAGTAGTGACGTCACCGGTGCGTCGCGTTGGCCGATGCGTCATTATTGACGCTGATCGAGTGCGATCATTTGTTAATATTGGCAATTAATGGCCGCCCTTGACGCGCCGTCCCACAGGCGCGGGTGACGCGCTCCGCGGACGATCCGCGACGTGTCGCCTCCGTAATCACAAGGTCTACAAATTGAATGAAACATTTAAAATGTCCTCTGTCCCACCGCGACCGTGGGAGCGCTCGGCGGAAGCGCGCGGGATAATCTGTAGTCTGCGGCTTAGATAAGAGCGCGCGTCCGCCCGCCGACGGACACGGATAGATTTCATAATGTTCGTGAGTTATTACATAATTATATGCCTAAATAGTAATGCCGATATTGTTCGTAATCTACAGTTGTGGCCTATTGGCCCATAGGCTCGCCCCCGCCACGGGGTACTGAAAAATGTAGTTGGGGAAAAAGATAGGAGAGATATACCATCTTTTACTTTTAAGTGGATAATCGTAAGATAATGAAATATCTATACAACGCTAATATATATGTTCGCGCCGCGTTGTCAGTCGTGTTGACTTGTAATTCATCGCGATCATCACGTGGTAGCGGGTGCGTGGGCGCACGTCGCGCGTCGCCGTCGGCGTCGTGCCGTCCCCGTGACCTTCCCCGCGGGTCACTGTCGCCTCGTTCAGTTATATTTCTGTCGCGGGTGCGCTCATATATTTTGTTGTGAAACGAACGGTTTATTTTTAATTAATGTTTTGTTAAACGACTCCGCGTGACAAACGCTAACGCTAACACAACACGCCGTGTGGCGGCACATAAACATGTCCGTGGTGTACGAGCAGGTGTGCGGCTCCGTGAGGTAACGCGCGGATCATCAAAGAGATCTGTCACCATCCAGCGCAGTATGGCCGCGGCTCGCTGAGGGTTTTACGACAGTAAACAAATAGTCAATTTCGTTAACAGATTTTGCTCTGAACGTCGTTAACAGTACCGGTGGTGTTAAAATGATTCAATAATATTAATCTTACTACTGCCTAAATAAAGAAGAATTGGATGAAAAGAAAAAGAGTGCATCTGCTGATTTTGAGAATAAATAGGTCCCACCAGCTCAGCCAGATTGCTTGTGATGTAGCTGGGGCTTAAAATATTCTAAATTAGGAAAAGGGAAACTCTTGACTTTTGTAGGAAATGGTCGTATTCTAATAACTAGTTTCATGCCGAGTTATTATTAGACTGTATGGTTCCATTTAAATCGAGAAGTAAACTCCATCAAAAGGAACGTAGCGCCATGAATTGTTTACGACTTTAGATCGTTTTTCTTTCTATTTCTGTTTTATTTAGACGCGCCCTTATTCCATGCGACGCGACGGTAGGATAGAAAACCAATGATGATTGGCAATATCGAGCATTGTCGATGCTGACAGTAAGAGGAGGTATCAAACCTACGCACGATCTGTACGGCCGGTTACGTAACGAAACTTAATTTTCTTTTATTACTTAGAGCTACAAAATACCGGCTATGTATGTCAAGATTTATTGCTCGTGCTCGTGCATGCTCGAGCTGACCGCAGTAACCGCGGCGGACGCTCGCACCAGCAGTAACATTACAGTGAGCGTCAACCTTGGGCAGGAAACTCATAAAAATGCAATAAAACACAGCCACAGGCGAATGATCTCCAAGCACCCGCAAATAGCTCGCGTGTAAAGTTTCTGTTTATCATGCAAACTATCGCTGACTGAGTGGCAATGAATCAGAGAACCGGTACAAAATCATTATCATTACATCGCAAAGGAAACAATTACAACAATATTAAAATAACTAAACCTTAGCTACACACGGGACAAAGTGGCAGGTATGCGCAGCCGGCAGCAGCAACTGGTGAGGCCGGCCGACAGCCGCCACCTGGGGGCTGTTCGTGTGTGCGATCCCGAGTGTGAGGAACTTTGTTATGTGCACTGCAACTATTGCGGTACGTCGACCACCTCTGGGGGAAACCGTCGACCTACACGCGCGACGCGAGTGATTGTTTACGGAATACAGAATAGAATATGACGGACTTAGCAATCGGAGTTAGCAATCCATACAAGCCTCTTGGAAATATTATGAGACAATTTATGAGATAAGCGCCCTCTAGAACTGTGCGAAATACAGCAAATGCTCTGTGAAGAAGATAATATCTCAGAACATGTGCAGGAAGTGCATTTTTTTAAACTTACTAATTCGTTTTAAATATAAAGGAATACCTACTCAAGTCCTCGTGTTACTTAAATGCAGGGCGGCACTTTCAAGTTGGACTTAGTAGCGAGTCAACAGGTCCAGTTTGCGGCGATGTCCGGTGGCGCGGCGGACACGCTCCCAAGTTTGATGTCGTAACGACTCTCCGTGGACGCATTTTGTTTTTCTCGGCACTCGGCAGTCGGCGGCCGCGGCGCCGGGCGGCTGCTAATGAGTGAAGTTTTTATTTGCGGCAGTTTAATGTAATGCGCGCCGAGAGTCGGCTCATCATCATCTCAGCTCTTTACTACCTGCTGTTATTTGCACCTTGCTATACTTATATAGTACCACGTAGCGCTGATAAACAATAGATAGCCGATGATGATGAATTATACTGACTTACATTAAAATTCAAATATATACCACCTACTCAAATCTGCCCTCCTTATTGCAAACGCAGTACTTGCAAAATGGCGGTTTCGAGATAAACGCGGTAAACCTATTTTCTCATATCTAATGGAGAAATATTCGCGTTATAACTTTTAAAATGTAACTTAAAATTAGTAAAAAAATCAAGCTTTCTATTGATATATATTTTTCTTTATTTTATTGTCTTATTTAGATAAAATGCTCAGTACTGCGTTTTCATTAACTTTTTGGGCTTGCGAGCATTACAGTATCACTAAGACTAAATGCAGTAACTGTGTTTCCTACTGCAAACTTACCTAGCACGTGCTTATTACTGCGTTTGTAATTAGCAATCATTTATATTTTCATGTCTGGTCCTACTAGTTGAACTGTAGGTAAATTCAACTTCTGTCCAATATTTAAATGACTAAGAAACGAAATAAAACGGAAATAGGTAGGTATTAGAAAACGTGTTTTAATTTTTTTACTTAACTTAAATATCACAATCAAATCTTTGTTGTTTATCTATATTAAATGTATAATCAGTCTATAAAACTCGTTTCAGAAACATTTCTATTCAAGGTTTTTTTTTTATATACATTAATTTATATTATGGCTTATGGGACTCATTCAATTCTACTCAAAATATTAACGCAGTACTGTAGAATACTGCGTTTAGGCTTAGCAAGAGTAGGCTCTTCTTATTTTCGCTACGTTCAGATGCAGTAATGGTGACTACTGTGTTTGTCTTTAGTTAATATTCGTTGCAAAAAAGTTATGTGCTAAAAGCATATGCAGTAAACGTAGCAAGTACTGCATAAACTTCTAGCATATGCTTAATGCTTCAAATCTTTTTAGTGAAAGTAACATTTAGGTGCAAGTGCTGCGTTTCATGTTAAATAATAATCACGTTTTTAATAAGAAAAAACTTGTAAATATATTTTTTACGTATAGAATATATGCTCAGGACGCCATTTTTGCAAAAAAGTGAAAATCTCAAAAATGTCGATTACTGCAAGTACAATTAGCAGGGCAGAAATGCAAATCTGCGGATATCAAAGATTGCATTCAAAGACTTTTTACAATGACTTAATCCACCGTGGGAATACAGTCTCAAAGAACATTATCTACAATCGCGAACAGTGAACAATATAAAATTTATAATCACGTGATTGAAAAAAAGAAGAGTAACAGCTCACGAGCACAGAATGTCGCACTGGTACTGGCTGGCCGAGCGTTGTGGGTATTGACTCATTGTAGGGACATGTCAGGTCCAAGAAGAAGCCCATAAATAGTATTATGAGAAGGCAAATAAATCGTTTAAATTAAAAGGAACCAGAGTGAGCGGTTACACGCGGAGCCCCTGGCACAGCAAAATGTGTCATGATTGTTTTCAATTTAAGGAAAACATTTCCAATATATAAAAAATAAATTCAATATGAGATTACAGTCACACTTTCTCTAAGTACGGAATAAATCTGTATCTCGTGCTCGTTGCCTCTGCTGCGAACACTTCGGTAACAAAATTGATATATGTTCTGAATCTGGAGGCTTTACGCAGGGTGTTAAGATCACAGTGAACGATGCTTGCTGCCTTGTGCCCATACAATACACATTTAACTTTATGCCCATCATAGTTCTACAAATTATCTGTAAAGCCGTCAGTATCTGTCATAAAACATTTTTATTAAGAATTGAACATAATTCCCAACATGTGGTCGAAAGTGGCTGTGTGCTGCGTAAGTAAGCACACTTGCAAATGTTGCAAGATCGACAAAATCTTGTGAAGAACTCTTTACTTGCAAAGCTGCCTGGTCACTGGTAGGTCGCTCAACTGCTATGGTAATTCGATTACCTTTTTTCCATTGCCACAATGGCGCACTAATTGCAAAGTAAAGAATTTCTCTGGTGTCTACTTTGTTCTCTTTGAACGCTAACTAACACAGCTTGTTTTCACTTAGTTAACTTTCAGATATGGTGAACGTGCTTTATTATTTCTAGTATAAGCAAAATATTATTTTTCATAAAACTAATAATTTACAGAAAGTGGTTATTACAGCCTAGGAACCTTTGCAACACCAAAACGTCACGTATGCGTAGCCGCCTTCAGAGGGGAAGGTAGGGGTTGTCGAAGAGGACAGCAGGAAAACGGGAATGAATTTAATTGCAGATGCTACTAAATAAACGGCCAGCTACCTTCAATGAAAGAGAACAGACATATACAGATAATGGCATCTACATCCAAGGATCTCGCTACGAACTCGTTTTTTGTTTGGTCGCTTTACTCGTAGGACTGAAAGTTTCAGACATTTTCTCTGTTGATAATGGCGAGTATTACGATCAATCACGTCACTGCCTGTTTTGTAATGTTGTGTACTAATCTGCCAAAACAGACATTCAATAGGGTTCCGGATTAATTGCAAAGTATACTGCGAGCTAGTTATATTTTGTACAGTTCTTTTGCGATATGAAATAATCGAGAATTGAGGATGTTTACAGTTTTCTCGTTGAATAAAGAAAATTAAATCGTATATTTTTTATTATCTATAATAATGACATATTAACACACATACACACAGTTCTAAGAAATGGCATTACATCTGGTTTCTTCAGAAGACACTATGCGCGTGCGCTGCGTCACCCAATGACGCAAGTCTTGCGTCCGCTGTATCGCGTTACGTTACGTTCTCCTGCCGCGGCCGTCTTCTGCGCCTACTTTATATCTCATTCTACTTACGACCTACGTCTCATTTTTTCTTAGTAGTCCTCTCCCTGCAGTTGAGAGCGTCCACCACCGACGGTCAAGTGAGGCGAGTGCTGTGCCTCAGCAGTATAAAAATATAATGAAGCCGTTGTAACTGTGTATTTTATCTTCATTGTACAATACCTGTAACTTTGAACTCGGAAGGCTCAACAGGAGAAAGTGCATTGTGTAACACTGACCGGCAGCTGCAGGAGGCCCGGCCCGTGGCCGACGACAGGCCGGCTACTTGACCTAGCTGACCAGTAATCAGTTTCTGTGACTTGTCGATCGGCTTTTGTTTTTATTTTTGTTTACCATAAACTGCAGCCTGCTGTTGTAACATCTCTTCCAACCCCTATAAAGACATAAGCACAGACATAAGCGTTATTAGGCAATTAAATTTAATTTGCATCCATACACGAGTATAATTTCTGGTTTGCGAGCATAACGGGAGGTACTTAATCCAATAATAAACAGCTTTAATTCCTCTATTTTCGGCACTGAATACATAATATAAGGATCAGCTCGAGGCATGCCGCCGCATTGTGCGGGGCGCGCTGACGCGACCTAATTAACGAGCCGGCGATAGTTTGTCATATTTGGGAAATAGTTAGTTAAATAGCGGGGAGGCACCTCCCCGCCCGGCCCTTTGTCGTAGTGCACCGGCGCGCGGCGCGGAGCGCGGAGCGCGGAGCGTGCTGGTGGAGATAAGCCGCTAATGGTGAGCGCTGAGCGCGGCAGAACAATCGCGCTGTATCGCTGTCACATTATTCCTATGTTACCTAATTAATCAATATATTAATATATTTATTTATTCAGAACATGGTCCATTCGGTTAGTATACTCGTACATAATCTTATAAACTAATATTAATTATCTTATTGAAAAATTGTTATCACAAATCTAAGACGAGCACTGCGCCACAGGTATAAAGCTGTGGCGCAGGGCTCGTAGCCGTAGTATGTAGTCTTCTTAGTACTCCCTATAATCCATATAATTTGTAAATAGCTAATAATTAATATTCCGACTTGAATGTGATGCAAATAGACGCACATTGCAAAGTGGGCAGTAATTGTATTGCGCACTGTACAACATTACTGAGATTTAACTCGATCGAATCAACGGCGACCCTCTCCGGCCTCCGGGTGAAAAAGGTAAGGGCCTTTGTCCAGCTCAGTGAGCAAACGAGTCAGCTGAATTCATAAATTTCAATTACAGTAGAGGGATGCGAAAGATTCACAGCGTCTTCCTTCGCGCAGAGCTACTAAAGCTTGTAAACGAGAATTGAGAGTTGCAGCCCGCATCACCGCTTTGTTTCGATCTGAAAGCATTCTGGGAGCCGAATCAACAACGTGAATTAATATTTATTAACCTTGTCAAGACAATTAGTTACGTCGAACGAAATTAATTGATCGAAAACTAATTTAGTGAGAAGGCAGTGCCACGCTCTCCCCGCCCTGGGTACTCGTGCTTGTCTCTGCGCGGTTACACGCTGCGAGAGGATAACATTTAGTATACTGCGACGTCAGCACCGCGCCAGGTGGGACAGTCCTACTTTGAAGCGAACCAACGACATCATAGAATTTGTAGCACAATTGTTGTAATGCTTCATTTGAATTTTGTTTAAAGTGCTTCAGTGAATGAATATTTTTATGAGTCCCGATCCCAGCTCGTATCAAACAATATGCACGTGTAGACAGCCTTAGGGACAGTAACGGTAAACGCATCAATAAAATAAAGTGCGTCGATAAAGGAGAGGTTGCCTTCCGCGGTGTACGGACCCTTCTCATCGTCGCACGCCAGATCTCATACAGATGCGACCCTCCCGCTTTATATCCGTTAGACGATTTCTGTCCATTTTGATTCAGTGCTCACAGATTACACACTACAAAATCATGGGATTTCGAATGAAATGAACTGAATCGAGACTACGCAGTTCAAAAATGAGGAGGTTCTCATTTAGACTGAATGTTCTATTTTTTCGTATGTTGTTCAGCGAAATCTTCAAAGTCGATGCTTAGCCCGAAATATGATAATATAAAATTAGCTATGATCCAATCGACTAAGGTATGACATGGAATCAACCTTACATCCAGACTACTGGTTTGGCTTGGCACTTACTTGGATATACACCTAACGATATCTGTGGGGTATTAAGTGAATTTAAGGGTAAATTTACATAAATGACATACATACAAAAATAAACAAAAAATTACCCTTAAATTCAAGATGGCGGAGAATGCAATAAACCGAATACCACGCAAATCTAAATTAAGACTGTAAGTGGGATTAGGATTTTTTTTTCGGTTCGCCCCATAATTGAGCTAGTTTTCTTTTACTATATAAATATATAAAGTCAAGCATTTATCTAACTTCTCGTAGGACGCCTATTGTCTTCACATTTTATACTTTGATACCACCAGCAAACGTGATGGCAAACGTCATAAGAATTACCTAATAATTGAGCTACTGGAAGGCGTATCTAGAGTACTTGGCCTTAGCGGGTACTTCAGTAATTGTACAAGATCGTTGGTGTGCTCTGCCCAAGTTTGAGATAAACGAGCGCGATGTTTGGAAGTAATATAACTGCCAGAACACCCCAACATATTTCTTGAACTTAATACCATTTTTAGGAATTTATTCGAGTTTAGTTTTTATTTCTGAAATATTGTACGTTAAACTTTGTTGGCTTATATTCTTAATGTATTAAATGTCTTCAACAATAATCAAAGCCAAACGAATAAGTTATCGAGATCAGAGTCAGCACAAGTAAGCACCTACCTGCTCTATATACCTAAGTGTATATTTATGTCCTGCCCTTCCCAAAAATCTAAAAGAATTTTCTTAGTGGCAGTTAGTAAGAAGACTCATCACATTGTCTGGGAACAGCACCTATGAGTTAGAAACCGATTTTACAAGTTATTACCTCTACACTTCCAAGCGCTTCTTCTCTTTTCGATCTAATCCCAGCTACCCATGTGACTTACTTCTACGCTCTATTATACTATTTTACGATCGTAGCAATTTTTTTTTACTATAAATAAGCAGCAATACCTATTCGAATACTTAAATACATAAGTTGTCGAAATTTTTGTAGACGTCTGAGCGTGACAACACCTACACTGCACAGTGACAGCGTAACCAGATACAGTTCGACAAACATTTTAAGCTCAAGAAATCTGAGCACATCGGGTGATCTAATCGCTAAAAGCAATCTCAATCAGGTACTGTTTGAGCGGAGATTACGGGACGATTTACTGAAATAACATTTAATGGCTTTCGGGTCGTGCGAATGTATCGGACGAGCTCAAAACGTTTTTGAGGCAAGAATGCGCTTCAGGTTAAGCGCTACGTGAATGGCGGGCAGATTGCGAATCTTCCACCCTGTATGTGTAGGTATATATATCTACCTACCGGTGGCACGTTCCTGTGTGCACGTGGCGTCGTGTCCGCACTACTGTGTTGTGGACGCAGCGGATGTTTGTTCATCAATCACGATGTATTGACAGAACGGGAACGGACGGAATTTTGTACTAAAATAATTCACTCTTTTTACCCGACTGCGCCAGCGAGCGCAATGTGTTACGCTCGTATCGTAATATTGTGTAACTGACGCTGACGTTTGATGACTTGATGGTCGGCGGTACCCATTTGCAAACCATAAATCGAATGAAAATTAATGGTTTTTGCCTGCTCTGAAACTCGTTTCGGACTCTTCGGCAGTCAAATTCATTAAATATTTTTTTCGTATAGAAGAAGGAAAGAAAACCTATTTATATATTTTGTGCCGCATGATAGGTGAACAAATCAATACAATGGTCTTTATTCAAAAATAATTTAAAAATATACCTTCATCGAGGACTTGATTAAAAGAGTATCCGCAGCGGCAGGCGCTGATTCCGCACAGTCACCGGCAATAATATTGGAGCGCGCCGTTATCTGCATAATAAACAAATGGAAATGGCTCCGACACGCACAAAATCTTTATTATACGTAACCGACCTCCTGTGTCTCTGCGGCAGGAGCTAAGGTTGCAGAATTGTACTTATAATTTTTTTGTATTTACAACAATCAGAATAAGGTTTGTATGAAAATAAAATGAATAATTTTCCGGTTCCCACGGAAACTGGGGAAGTGCATCAACAGTGGAATGAACTCCCTGCCATGGTTTTCCCAAGCGACTACAATATGGGGTTATTCAAGAGGGGCATTAGAAGGTTTCTTCAGGGTGGGCAGCGCGAGTGTAACGCCCCTGGTGTTGCATACGTCCATAGGCCGCGGTAACCACTTTCCATCAGGTGGGCCGTGTGCTTGTCTGCCACCTAAGTGGTATAAAAAAAAACATCTAGCAGAAAGTTTCACTCCCTACTGCTAGGTACTGCGATGTCTGGAACACCATAAACTCTCTAGCAGAATACTCCGTGGTCGACTAGCAGCAGTGTATCGTAGGCTCTTGGCCCTGGTGTTGGTGTGAGGGTGCACCCGGTTGTCGACGGCGGCGGTGCTTGGTGCTGGTGCTGGGGGGCGGGGCGCGCGCGGCGCGGGCGAGCGCTCGCCGCTCGGCACTAGCGCTCCGACCGCCGCCCGACCACGCCGCCACGCTCTCGGGACGCACGGCTCGACACGACGCGGCCCGCGACCGGCCGCCGCCGCCGAGAGACCGCCCGTGCCCTGTGCAGTGAGACCCAGTGAAGTGCCCTACAGTTCCGCCAGTTCAGTGCTCAAACTAAGTTGTTGCTAAAGTTCCGCGCGGGAAAACTTTCAAACAAGTTTGATGAGGAGTGCACCCCGCGCCGAGCCCGCACCGCCACCTGCGACGTTGGACCTGCAGCACTGTCACCGTCGATAATACAGGTGAGACACTGTTTACAACCGATTACAACAAGTTACAGCGTTCGATACGCAAGACGTGAGAATAAATTCGTGAGTCCCCACAAAAACTAAATGTTTTATGCTTTAAAATAATGTTGGAGTCACAAAACAGTGTCTTATGTAACACTTTAGTTAACATTGTCTCCTGTACGTCATCAGTGTCGGCACGCGCCATCCTCAGCTTAGGTCGAGGCATCGTGTTCTGCAATGACTGTAGTCAAAGTCAAAGTCACCCTGCATAGACCATTAAATCGTCATTTACAAAACGTACTGATATAATCAGAGAGTTGGCGGACGGCGGCAATCAGTTGCAAACTTGCATGCACTTGACGCTTGACGCACGCAACCGCGAAGTGCGTCTCAAATATTATGAATGAAAATCAATGTTCCAACATTTCTTGTACGCCATTAGAAAACGGAAGTAATAATATTATGGTAGGATTTTTAATGCATTCAAAAAAGAGCAGATTCTCAACACGTAGACAATTTTAAAATGAATTTTTAAGCATTTCGTTTGCTAATTAATTCAAACCATCGTCGCCTCAAAGATGGATATATAAAGAGAAGAAGGATTTGGATTAGTTCGGGCGTGGGTCTGGGAGCATAGTGGTCAAAAGCTCCCTGTAAGAGAAGGATCGCGAGTTCAAATCCCGCCTGGACCGAGCACAAAAGGTTTCCTTTCTAAATCGATTTGCATTACTTAGACAATTTTTAACAACCGAGGATATTCAGCAATAATTCTTTACCTCAGTCGCCAACTTTTTGTGACGCTGGTGTTATTAATAATCTTACATATGGATAGTTCACATATGAATAACTATCTTTTGCCAAAACTAGCCCCCCGTCGGGTACAGTACCTACAAATGACAAAACGTACAAGTTGTTTGTTGGTCCAATTGTCAAAGCCTATGTCCTTTCTCAAAATCCAATCTACCTTTATACCAAATTTCATTAAAATCGATTCAGTGGTTTAGGCGTGAAAAGCGTGACAAAAAGACACACAGACAGAGCTACTTTCATTTAAAAATAAATAAAAGAAATATTCTACAACATTCTACACAACGCTATCTAGACCCATGGTAAGCTTTTATAGCTTGTGTTATGGAATCTAGAATGCGGATAAACATACTTGTATACTTTTTTTTTGTAAGTACACACATATTATACATAGAAACACCCAGACCAATGCAAATAGTCATATTCACGCATACAAATATTTGCACTGAGAGGGAATCGAATCCGCGCCTCCTGCGCGGCAGTCGCGTGCACTACCGCCACGCCACAGAGGCTGTCAAATATTAGTATTATAATATTAGTATAGAAGTATCGGTTTGTGTTTTCGTCCTTCTCAAATCTTTATCTTGTATTTTATACCAAGTGGTGTTACTCTAAGTGTCACTTCCCAACTTTGCCACCCTTTGGGACTTCGTAATCTTGTTTAGAGACCACGACAAAATGAGAACTTAAATTAAACAATTTTCAAATCTGTACATAACAAATACATTCATAATTCCACGCTATTAATGTTCATCATCATCACCCAGCGCTTTCAGACATTACTTAAAGTTAGCATAGCTCTACCTAGTACATAGTCAGAGCCCTACTCGCTTGTGTCGGGTGCTAAGGTGCGGCTACGTGATCTATTAATAAACACATTGCTCTGATCGAAAATCGAATCCGCGACCTCTGACTTAGTAATCGACCGCTTGTATGTACCGGCGCCGCTGGCTTGTTACTGAACGCCGCACAGTTTTAAAGTTTATTGTGAAGCATCCAGACAGCAGGGTCCTCGCCTATAAGTGGCGGTGGTGCCATCCATCACAACAATGTGTACGAGTAAGCTCCACTAATCTAATACTCGCTTAACCATACAGTTAATCTAAATATTGTACTCGCCGAACACGTTCGTTAGCAGTGGTACAGCGTGTACCCGTGTATCGCCATGTATTATTCGTGAACGCAAGCCAAGTCACCTTTCTGGAAGGGCGACCGTAGAGCCCCCATCATTTTGCAATCAATCCGTTGGCACAGCACTCCCCTGCTGGACATACAGTACTGATCTCAATTTAGGTCGACATATTTTTATTCTATCACAGAAACGATTTCCAGTTCACATTGATCGTTCAGGCTTGGTGACATTGAATTACTTGATCATTCTCGTCTTGAGCAAGCTTTAGTGACCATGGGCTCGCCGCATGTGAACGCTTTAGAACCAGGAGGAAATTTAAAGCAAAGTTCATGGGACAATAGAACACGTGGCCACGGAGCGCCCGCGTCGGTCACAAACGACGCTCTTGACGTCCACCTCCCGGAGCCGGGCCTCGTCTCGTCGCTCGTCAGGCGCAATACGAAACGAATTGCTCCCAAGGCTACCGCACTGATTGCTTACTCGACTGATCACAGATCACATCTCATCTCCGCTCTAGATCATTACATTCGAGATTGAGGATAGTTCTGTAATAAATTAAAAATTTGCAAGTCGAAATTCTTTCCTCAAAAAGTACCTTCCTAATTAGAAATGTTTTTCTGTACGCTTTTGGTATTTTAGGTTTTCCTCTGCCACATTATTTTCCTCAGGTCCTTAATATTATTAATATTATATGTTAGTTATCTGCTATACGGACGGTGTGTGGCGCCACTTGCTTTTTAAACCTAATCTGCTCTGAACAGAGACCGTTGTCCTTGGAAGTTTTAGTGTGGCACATATTAGTGAAGATGGCGGCCGTCCTAGCGCTTATTGGAAAACTTTACGGTATCTCCACAGAGCAACCAATTTAAACTGTCAGCCGTGCCCGGCCTGGCCCGCGCTCTCGGCCAGTCGGGGACCAGTTTGTGTCATGTGTTGATCTTATGAGAAGATACCTGCCTACCTTGTCCTACAATAATAATATAATGTTAACTGCCTACGTACGCCAGTGATTACCGAAATATGTAGTTCCTTTTGTTGTAAGAGCCATGTATTAGTTAAACACAAATCTACCTTTCTATAATCTCTATAGCTCTAATCTAAAACATAGGATCATGTTTTCAATTGTCATATTATATTTAATTTTTAATTGTATCTTTACAATTAATCTATGTTTGCAATCCCAGAAAAGTCGGTCCGATAGAGTTCGATACACACTGATGTCACCAAAGTATTATAATAACTAAATGATTATAAACACACAAACCTAATATTATGCAATTCATTACCCAACACAACCCAATGACATGACATGAAATGACAGCGCCAGTGAGAGCCGCGCTGGGTGAGCCGGGTGCCGGTGGCAGGAGGCGACACCTCGAGGGCGTGCACCGCACCGTTGCGTTTTACAAATATTTCGTGATCAGTCTGAAACTTAATTAAACAGGGGTAGCGACACATATCATTATTTAACCATATTTGTTTGAGCATTTTGTCAGTTGCATGTGGGTGCTAAGTGACCGTAACCCTGCTGGGATAAAGGCAGGCCTGTACGTATGTGTGTACCTATATAATATGTTGTCAGATAAACTTCTTAAGCAGCTTAGAATGGCCAATATCCATGTGTAGCGATGCTCCCGCAGTATCCGAGCATGTACCAAGGGTCGGTCCTGGTCCTACGTCGGAGCTATCTTCGGATCGCTCTGCATGCGGTCGCACAACTGTGCAGCTGATTAAGGTAGTAACAGACAGTCCATCCAGAAGCGCCATCACTTATATATGAGGTAGTTTGTCACCGTTGCCACACTGACCGTTATATTACAAGTTCTCTTGAGACAGATGTGAGTGGCGCACGGCCACGTGCAGGCGAGGGTTGTGAACAGGACAATTTCGTAATGCGTTAATTATTTGTCGGCTCAGTGTGTGGATTTTAATATGTTTTTTTTCATGTGGACCACTTTAATATTATTGATATAACAATGATAGTTAGTCTAAACAGCAACAGAAATAGCCACACTGTCACTTCTGCGTATACGAGTATGCCGATGCCAGCCGAATTTTTTGACATTCATCAGTGCTACGTTCCCTTGAGTAGTAGCGTGATGATATATATAGCCTATGTGTTATTCTGATTTATAAGCTATCATTGTAAAGTTTCATGAAAATCCAAGTTCCAAAATCCAAATCCAAGCAAGAAACATCCATCCATTCTCACGAACTTCACGTTTATAATATTAGTAGGATGTATGCTACGTTGACGCAGTAGTGAAAGTGCTTTTGCTGCACGTGCCGGTTCAATTCCCAGGTGAGGACGAGGGTGCCTGGGTTGTGTGCGGGACTGGCGTGTCGTCGTGGAGGTGGAGAAACTAGCGGATCACCGATACGTTCGGTTTGATGTCTCCCCTCCCGAGAGTGATGCGCCGGTCACACCGGCCCCACGGAGCCGCGCTGGGTACTTAGGGTACTGAATAGGGATGCTCTCCTGGAAGCCGCCTCCGCGCAGGCCTGGGCCTTGGTGCCGGACAGGCCTGACGACATCGATGACGAGGCGGCGTGATTCCGGGAGGCCATGACTGTTGTTTGCGATGCGGGTATGCCTAGGGCTCCAGCCTATAGTCCGAGGCGCCGGGTCTACTGGTGGACTGCGGAGATCGCGAGGCTGCGTCAAGCCTGCGTGATCGCGCACCGCCGGTGGGCCAGGCTCCGTAGGAGGCGTAGCCGTCCCGCAGACACAGATCCCTTAGTGGCGGAGTTACAAGAGGGATACAGGGAAGCCAGGAATGCCCTCCGAGCAGAGATCATGTGGTCCAAGGCAGCTTCCTATAGGGAGCTGCTGGAGATACTGGAGCGGGACCCATGGGGGCGGCCTTACCGCTTGGTAAGAGGAAAGCTGCGCCCCCGGGCCCCACCGCTGACCCAGGTTCTCGAGCCGGCTCTGCTTGGAGGAGTGGTGGAATCCCTGTTCCCGGCGCGGGCGGAACACGTTCCGCCGCAGATGACTCCGCCACCTCGGTCGCCTAAAGCGCCCGGCGTGGTTATTGACGACGACGTGCCCGAGGTCACTTGGGTAGAACTAGAGCTGGAGCCAAGAAGAACACCGCCCCGGGACCCGACGGCATTCCAGGCCGTGCGTGGGTCCTAGCTCTAGGGAAAGACGGTCTCGAACCCCGACTGCGAGGGTTCCTCAGCGCATGCTTGGAGCGGGGCCAGTTTTCGAAGATGTGGAAGACGGGGAAACTGGTCCTCATCCGCAAAGACGGACGCCCGGCGGACGAGCCGTCCGGGTACCGACCCATAGTGTTGCTCGACATGACGAGGTGGGCAAGCTCTTCGAAAGAGTGATTGCCAAGCGCCTCGTCGAGCACCTCTCTAGAGTGGGGCCGGACCTAGCGGATACGCAATACGGCTTCTGCCGGTGGCGATCCACTGTGGATGCCATCATGCGCGTGAGGACTCTGGCAGAGGATGCGGTTGCCCGGGGCGAGGTGATGTTGGCGGTGTCCTTGGACAACTCCAACGCGTTCAATACCTTGCCCTGGAGTTGCATCAGGGAGGCGCTCGTGTACCACGATGTGCCTCTCTACCTCCGCCGCATAGTCGGGGCGTACCTGACGCAGAGAGCCGTCAGCCTGACAGTAGGAGGTACTCCCATCGACATCAAGCCCCGGTTAAAATACCTGGGGCTTGTACTCGACGGTCGGTGGGACTTCGGAGAGCACTTCCGAAGTCTGCGCCCCAAACTGTTGGTGACAGCTAACGCACTGGCGCGGCTGCTGCCCAACCTGAGGGGCCCGGAGGACTCCTGCAGGAAACTCTACGCGGGTGTCGTGCGGTCCATAGCCCTATACGGGTGCCCCGTGTGGGCGGACACCCTGCAGGCCAGGTTCATACCCCTACTGCATGCGCCGCAGCAGAGGATGGCCTCCAGGGCCATTAGGGGGTACCGCACGATATCCTTTGAAGCGGCGAGTCTCCTAGCCGGATCGCCACCGTGGATCCTGGAAGCGAGATCCCTTGTTGCACTGTATCGGTTCCGTAAGGAGGCGCGGGAGCGGGGATACGATCCCGAGCCCGAAGACATTCGGGCCAAGAGATCCCGGCTCCATGGAATCATGGTGGCGGAGTGCGAGCAACGACTTGAGCAACCACGCGCAGGGCATGCCGTCATAGAGGCGGTAAGGCCCATCATGGGGGAATGGGTCGAGAGGCCACATGGCAGCCTCTCGTATCGACTGACGCAGATTATCACCGGGCACGGGTGCTTCGGGAGATATCTGTGTCGGATCGAAAAGGAGCCAACGTTCGAGTGCCATCACTGCGACGCGAGCGAGGACACGGGGCTGCCAGACCGTAAGGGATGGCCCTGGGTCAGCCGGGGTGCGAGGGATATGTCGATGACAACCTCACCTCCAGCCTAGCACCACAACCCACAGTCAGCGTGCGGTTTTAGTCGGTTCGAGTCCAACATAACCTCCCCTTCCGGCTCCGGAAAGGGGGGTATCCGAGGGGATTTCCACACGAAAAAAAAAAGGGGTGCTTGGGTTTTTTTATGAAATTCATAGTACGGATATGGCATGTGAAATAATTACGTGATTGAAGATAATATGCTCAATTGCTCACCAAAACAACTCAGACCGCAAAACCTGCAGTTGTTGAAATATCTCTACATACAACAACAAAACATCGCTGTGTTATCTGTTAGTACTTATTATAGATTAAATGCCCACCAACTAAACTGATAGTTATCTGGTATTCATGCAGAATGTTCTGCTTTGTTCCCACAATGGTGGCCGCAGGTAGGTAGTGCTGCACGTTCCGTCGGCGTCGCTGTAGAGTTATTAACAAATTCCATAGATACAGGCGACAATGGCTCACGTTCGCAATGTTATACTGGTTTGATGCCATAATATCTCGCGCTAAACACTAAGTACCTATAAAAGGCGTTCGCCTAAAGTAAGTCAGTTTCACGAAGTGTACTAATCCGCGTTGACGACAGGTGAAGGCTGAGCTGCTAATCTCCGCCGGCCGCGCCGTAGGGCCGCAGGCCACTGCCGGCTCAACTGTTTCAGTTAGCTTCCTAACTTTTACTGTTTTGGAGTAACGTTTACTGTCATGTCCGTGAGGAAACACCTACTAGAAGTGCTACAGAAAATTATTTTTTTCCATGGATCAGGTGATCCACGTGTACTGGGTTAAAACCCCGGGTCACAAAAAGTTATTGAGTTTTTTTTAAATAGTAGAATAACTGGAAGTGAAGTTCGCCGGTTAGGCTAAAGTTGATTTTAGTGGGCCCTCCGTGGTCGGCACGAAATGAATAGCTGCTTTCCTTTCCCTTATGTAGTGCGTAGCGCAATAACAGCTGTTTGAAGAAAGGTCTAATCAAATGGCCAGCAGTGGCCACAGGTCACACACGTCCACTGGCGCCGGTAACCACTTTCTATCAAGCGAGCCACCTAGTGATATAAAAGAGAGGTGCTATATGGGTTACAATAGAGGGCATTATCATCAAAATCGAAAATAAGCCAATGACTGCGACGCTGCCAAGAGCTTGGATTTCCGATACGGTTGATTCCCCGTTTTTCTTCCGTTTGCTATCATACGTTCATTGAATACTAAACGACAAGCAATGTTGTTTCACAATACAATTAGAGTAAAAAAACTCGGCGCATTTTGTGAGGTCTTTTAAAGTAAATGGTACTTCTACGGGAGATATTTGAATTTCAATGAGGGTCTCTAATTTCCTAGGAATAAATGTACTGTGCAGTGCGCTGTATTAGCTGTACGACTAATATCTGGGTGTCCCAGTTAAGGTGTCGTGCTCGTGCCGACAGAACACGGCCAGTCCGATGGCGGCGCTCGGTGGTTCGGTAAGGGTGAGATAATTGGTCGTGCCGATGAGGCCGTCACGGATCCAAATCCCGTCCAAAGTGCTGACTTTCCCAATTTAAATTTTACACAAAGTTTTCCTCGTAAAAGCTTCACAATTTATTCGCATAATTTTACCCGAGTCATCATAAAACAAGGCTTAAAAATGAATAAAATGATTCTATAAATTCGTTCATCGTTCCGTAATCACTAACAACTGCCGCGCGACGCACCAACCACCGCGTACTTGTGTGTACTACGTGTATCATGTTCCTGTGTTGTGTTGTGGGACTGTCATGGGTTTCTATCGCCGCTTCATAGTTACGAACACACAATACTCCATTGATTTAATGATAAATAAAAGGTAGGACGCATACATAGAATCATATATATAGAATTTTCATCTGTTACTACCCATATCTTTATACTCGTACCCATACGCGGCGCCTCACCGGACCCGGGCGGCGTAGCGCCGTCGACCGCCGCGCCGCCGGCTGATATGAGGTGATAACTGGGCAATCTAATACACGATTTGAAACGGAACCGCAGCCCGCGGAAGTGCGCGACGCTGAGCCGCTGACGATAGGCGACACTAAAGCGTTTACATAAGTATGTTCATGGTATTGGGTAGGTACGGTGTCTTTCTATTTCGCTGTTACTTGTAAGAACAAGATTTTCTTATACGTACCATCATTTCGTTCACTAATTCGAGTTTTATAACATCTCACAACGGGCAGACGTTAAAAATAACTGTTAGTGAACGATCCCAACACTGCTGACAAGCAGGCAATGTGAAATGTTGCACAATCGTCACAGAGTAGACCTGTCCAATAATATTGTAAATGTTAACATTGAAAGCAACTTCTAGCCGCGGAAATCGTCTTTCTAGACAAGACAAAATATTTCAATAAAATATGTTACTAAAGTTTTTTTTGTTGAAATAGTGTGTCGTAAAAATATTTTATAAACTAAGTACTTAACTATTATAGAAAATAACTTAGTGCATGACATATTAATTCATAATTTATTTATTTATTTATTTGTTAAAGGTACGCTTACAGATTACTGCCATTCCATGACCAAGCATTTGGAGACAGATACAATCATATATTAGATCTAGACAGTATTCCAAATATAGCACACACATCGTGAAATGGAAAAAATGCTTATACTAAATTTAAAACTAAAAACCTATTCAGTTATATACATACTGAATGCTTTGAAAAAATATCGAATAAACTATAAACGCTACTCAAACATGATTTATTAAACAATATTGTGCACTTATTATATTTGATATGACCCTCTTGTACTGGGAGAATCTAGTATTAAATATATACTGTTCGTTATATCTGCGACACATTCTAACGACAGGATTATAGAAAGAGGTGTTGTCTTTGTAAGTTCGGATCAAAAATACATTGGGACAGCACGACCTGTGTCTGGTGTTAATGCAGACCGCAGACAGCAAACCTGGCGCATCGATGGCGGAGTGTATAATTTTGTGAAGGCAAAGGAGAATTAATGTTAAGTTAATATTATTTGATGACATCTTACCCACTTGATCACCCGGTCGGTGTCTCCGCGCGGGTGGGCGGCAATCGCGAGTAATGGCGACTCAATGCGCCGGAAACTAATCGCGCCATTGAACATATTGCGTTGCGAGAGTTGGGGCCACCATCATCTTAATGTAAACCCCCTCGTGCCTCTCGCGGAGCGGAGCTGTTGGAGGCTCGTGCGTGATATCATTGTTCCGAACTTATTCGCGAATTATGTGCTACAGGGCGCTGTTTGCCCTTAATGAAATCTTGGTGAGAGTACTACTCCCCAAAGTAACATCATATTATCCAGTTTACGTATTTACTGTACTGGGATTGGGATAGACCTAAGTCTCATTGGGAATCAACCTAAATAGAAATTTCATTAAAACAATTTAGTCGCGGAACGTAGGACGTAGGTAAGGTAGGTATACCCACAGGCCACGACAGTGTAGTACGCATGGGAACTGTAGCAATTGTTAGGTAATCTGTGTCGGTAGTCTAATTGAACGTTGAGGTGCGCTCCATTCTCCAATGTTTTGTTTCCAAATGAGCCCGTGGTAGGTACCCCTCGCACGCAGCTCACAAGGACTACTGCTATTGTGTTGGCAGTGCGGTGGTGCCAGCTACCGTGAACTATGGCAACCTTAAACAAAATAATTACTCAAAAGTGGGTCTATTGAATCAAAGTCAACGTACCTAAATATTAGTGGCAGACAGTTTCATGATTTTGACCGTCCCTCATTTGGCTTCATTAATTATTATACCACCAGTGGTAGAAGGCAGGGCACGACGGGGACGGAGCAAGACTGGCGTCTCCCACGACCGTAGGGTAGACGTCATTCGAGTCGTTCGACGGTGGCTCACAGTCAGAATCTGTGCAATAACGTAGATATGCGCCGATAGAAGTAATTGAGTAATTGAATCGTATCACTGGATTGGAAAATGCCATTAGCAACAAGTTACTGCGCCTTTACGACTGTTGTACTTGAGAGGCAGCGCGCGAAGGGCACGGGGTGCGGGGACGCGGGCGGCTCATTGTAATGGGAAGGGATGATATTATGTTATGAATGATACACTGAAAAATATGCTTATCTCTAATTTTTGCTTGCTGATATAGTATTCATACTAAAGTGTCCAATAATTATAAATATCACATTTATTGCTAGGCACTAGTCAACGCAACGAAACTATGTATTGCTTGCTCAAAACCATGTCCACGCTAAAATGTACGCTTATGTTGAGTACAGTTACCATGAGTTTACTTTCGTTGATCGGATTGGAAAGACAATCAGTAGCAATACGGAGTCTTAGCGGCCACTATAAGTTTTTCCGGATCAGGTACGTGGTATCTAATAAAATATAGGTTCTAAAATATATTTCACGCCTCTACTTAGCAATTCAAGGATTTACAGTCGAGAATAAAATAAAATGCGTCAAGTGATGCTTAACTAAGGTACAAGAACTTCAGTGAGTTCGTAAATGCTCGTGGCGGGTACGCGTGCCCACGGGCTCATACGAATATCGTGTGCCTCTTTGTGAACCCTACCCTACACCCTCTAATAAATGAATGTTTATTTAACGAAGGGCTGCTGGCACATTGTTTGAACATTACTTACTCAATTAAATGATATCCCCCAATAATAGTATTCTATAGAGATCTAGTTACGATATCGAAGCCCTACCGCGATGGTACAGTGTACAAGTGAAACTGCGAGAGGACGAACACTCGTGAAAGTGCGCCTGAGTTATAACGCAGACACGATTAGTCCGTGCCGCGGGCCGCGGCTGATGGGCTGCGATCTTTGCGTTAAGAGCTATCCCAGCAGTGCAATAGGGACATTTCGCGTCAAGGTGTAAATATCGATGAATGGCACGCCATATACATAAAAGAAATGATAACTGATGACAGAAAAGACAATACTTTTGCACTTGCCCCGGTGACGGGCGGGATTAGCTTTAGGTACTTATTAATGAAGTAACGATGCACCTGCCGCCCGAAGCGCGTCGTCCACCGCAGAATGTGATATCGTCGTAGTGAGAACTTGTCGATTGGGCAATTTGGGCATTGACCTTAAACTGATCTTTTGAGGGCCGTTAGCTAGCCACAAATTGAGCTCGCCCACCAAACCATCGCTTCTATAATTATAGCAATCAGTTGACGAATGTGCGGTAGTTAAACGCGCTCGCGCTGGGACTATGGCGGAAGTGCCGCCGGGCAGTCTGCCGCGGGAGGGACGTGGTGCCGCAGTGCGCGCTGCTGCCGGTAGCGGGCCCATGGCGCACCCCGGACCCCGGACACGTGAGGCGACGTCGTGTCGTGGAACCACAAGCTTCGCTGTCGGGCCGTGTGCCGTGTCATGTCGTGACGCATCGTCCTACAGCGAGCGACCGCGGCGCGGTACCAGCTCGTATTATTAGCCTCACATGGTCGTCCGCATATTCTGCGTCGCTGCAAGCACTGACCACTCCACCCTGACCGTTGTGGCTAAAGTCGCCACGCACGGCGCACCGCTTTATTTATTTTATGTATGTACCTACATACCCATTGATAGTCGACGTGAACCCGCGCTCGGTTTATTGTGTGGAACGCTGCTGATAAACCATATTACCTTTGAATAAAGTAAAACATTACCTACGTAGGTACCGCAGTTGTTTATCATATATTCTAAATCACAGTCAAAACAACCCGACGTAAAATAAACTGTATAGGTTAGTAGGTAAGTTTTCCTTCGTATTGTTATTTTTGGCTGTTCGGGCTGTACGCGATAAAAAATTATTGCGTGAAGTCCTGAACAGGCAAAAATAACATTGAATTTTCCTTGGTATCCCTCGGTGGCGCTGGTTGCTGGAGCGCGTGACGTCTACTCGGTACTCATGCTCGTGCGCACACGTCCATGGCGGTGTTAGAGCGCGAGCCCAGAGGCTCGTCTGTCCGGGCGTCGCGTCGTACGGGCGATCCCAGATGACTATAGCGACGCTGCCGTATCTGCGGGGCGCTCAGCGTCACGACGTTTGGTATTGGTGCGAGTGGTTCTTCGACACAAACATGTAACACAGCACTCTACGCCACTGGAGACATTCAGTGAGCTGTCTCCCGGTCCCAGCTGTGGCGGTTGTCGGCGGGCAGGTACGCTCGGCGCCGGTGCAGTCTCGCCTCTGCCCAAGTGTCCGGCGTTCTACGCGACAATATCCCTTCTTCTGATTTTATTCGGTGGGAAAGGAAATTAATTCTGCCGGCGAATATATTAACATAGTATTAGCGTATTGTTTACATAATGGTGGCTGCGGCTCACGGCGGCGGGTCCTGGCGGAGGCAGGAGCTGCGGGGGGTAGGACAGGGGAGAGAGACGAAAAAGTTTAGAGGCTATTTTCACGTTTTGTATGTATTTAAGAATTTCTGGTAAAATGTCTTCTAATAGTGAAAAATGAATTGAATGGAAGCATATTTATCAATAATCGGAACAATGAATGTAAATTAAAGACTATTTTGATTTCATTTCATTTGAACATTGAATTTATAAAATTGATCGCAGGCATGTATCTGTTTGTACTATATTGAATTATATTACAGTACCTACCATATAGGCACTGTTGGCAATGTCTGCTGTGATGATAGCGTATGGACGTGTTTGTTGGTTTGGTCAGCGGCGCTCGGCGACTTAAGTTTTATAAATATATCTACCTACTCAGCGTCTGTACAATTCGTGCACTAATGAAATAGTATACCTCATTTGTATTCTTTTAGTCTAAGATAAATACTTAGTTATTAGATACAGAATCCCCTATTTATGACTCGGACTCCAGCTTAAAAGCTGGTGCGGCATAGGTACAGTGAGTGCGCACTGCGTGCTCGCGACAAGCAGGGCGCTGCAGCTCGCAGCTCGCAGCGGCACCGTGTGTTGCCCATTCATGAGCCCGTCGAGCCCACGATCTCGGCGCTAGTGACATCGCGCTGCGCGGGGAGCGCGGGCGCACTGGGCGATGGGCACTGGGCACGCTCGCAGTCGCTGGCCCACGACCAGTGTTATTTGTATTTGCGACCGTTTGCCAAAACGTACACGCCACCCGCCGCAGCATCAAAACAAACGTATTGCATAACACATACGTGACCGGGGACACGGCATAGCGTTACATGTCGACAATGGCCATTAGATGAACTAAGATCCTCTCGATTCACATGTTCTGTAAATTCTGAATTTACTTAATTTTTTTCTTCTTTTCTTTTTTATTTAGCGAGTTTCCCTTCGTCTGCATACGAAACTGAAGATTCGCTCGTTACCAGTTATCATAGAAAACAAAATTATTCATATTATATCATAAGTACATTATATATTTTCATTAATTATAATTAATGAAAATATAATACCGGCATTATTTTTTGTAACCAAAGTTTCGGCAAAGGAATAAATCATTTTCAATAACCTCGTCTTAAGATAAAAAAGAACCTAAAAATCCATACTAATATTATAAATGCGAAAGTAACTCTGTCTGTCTGTCTGTCTGTCCGTCTGTCTGTCTGTCTGTCTGTCTGTATGTTACGCTTTCACGCCTCAAACACTGAACCAATTTTGATGAAATTTGGTATAGGGGTAGATTAGACCACGAGAAAGGATATGCTATGTTTGGTCGCGATAACCGACATCCACGCGGGCGGAGCCGCGGGTAAAAGCTAGTGTTTCATAAAATAATGTAACGTAACGTAACCAACATTCGGATAAGAAGAAGTCCACACGACATTGGGCCATGCACACAAATAGTGAACCGATATGAACATTTTATCGAACCTACAATATCCTTAGAGCGCTTTGCAACTACGGAACTCGCTACCCTTCTCCATGTAACACCACCCATGGTCATTTATACAGCGATCTTCGGTGGATTGGAGTCGGATTACCCCATTGCTCTTTCAATTTCTCAGATAGAACGTCACTAAAGGGCATGGTGGCGGTTCTTTATATGCGGGGAGGCTGACGCGGCGCGGCGGCGCGCTGGCTCCGACACGAGCAAAGAGCCTCCTCTAACTGCGTGCAAAGAGCCCGCACTTCACTGTGAACTCGTTACACGCTCGTAAAGGCGCCGCCCCAGCCACCGGGGCCCTGAGACGTGCCTACACTACACACACGTCGTGTGTGTGGTGCGCGGTGCCACTCTCGCTCGCGCCTCACTTTGTTTCAACTCCAATATGACCAATATAACACATGCAAGTGCACGGAGGGTAATGAATCGTCATTTCAGACCGTCATCAGTACAGGATGGTACAGGGTAGGTACATATGAAAGACGAGACCATTATATTTATACAAACTTACCGAAATCTGTCATACGATATTAGCTGTAATACAATTTAACGATAAAACGTGGTCCAACCGTTTCTGGCGTTGAAACTAACGTAACGTCAAATATGGACACATTTATTGTGATTTCTGGCACTTATATAAATGGTACCACGTTTGGATTGAGTTGTCGGAGTAGCAGAGAACGTGTGATTTGAGATTGACAGGGTCATTCGCATTACTAATGTAACACTCCCCGGGATATTTGTTTGTCATGGTTAATATCCCGGTGACTGTTACATTACTAATAAAAGAGAGAGCGTCGTGGTATAAACGGGTCCATATTGGGTTGCATAAAATTGAAAGTACTAATTTCGAAATGCATAACTGGTTTTAGCATAATCATCTTTTCGCATAACGCTGTTTCGGCATAAAATTTTCACGCATAATTTCTTTCGTACATGTACTTTAGTCATAATCATCTTTAACCATAAAATTATTGAGCATAATGGTTTATCGTATAACGATATTTAAACATAATTTAACTCCTTAAATTTTAATTACATTTTAAACGCACATAATCCATTTATTTTGCTGATTGGAAAACAAATATATCTGAAGAAGCAGGTAAATTTGTATAAAGATAATTAACTCGATGAGTGCGATTCGCTTCTGGCACTTCGCCGGCCGCTACCGCGGCACGCTCGCTTCGCTCGCTCGGCTCGTGCGTTGCTTGTCATGTTCTAACCTAACCTAACCTACCAAAATTTTATTTAACCTAAACCAAAGCTATTGCAAATATTTATTTATTTATTTATTTATTTATTTATTTATTTATTTCATTTGTTAACATAGGTTACAGTTGACAGTTGACAGAGTTAAATAAATGTCCGCTATGCTATGCCATATGGGCGTACAAATGCAGTAGTGTATACTGATACAAAATTATATATGAATTTACGTCACAAGTCATCAATATTAGGTAGTTAATAAATAATGTCAATATAAAATTCTTCTTTAACCACCTCTCCTTAACCACAATAAGTTCATAAATTAAAAGTAAATATAAAAAAAATGTCATATAAACAAACAAAATTCATTTTCATTGAAAAAAATATTTGATTGAATTATGTACTTATTTGAAATGTCATTTTAGCAGTAAAAAAAAATATTAATAATAAAAATAAAAAAAGTCTACCGTATCTATGTCAATAATTTGTCATTGATGTATTCTTCCACTGAATAATAACATTTTTCCAGCAATAACCGTTTAATTTTACTCTTGAACTCATTAAAATGTGTTGTTTGTAGAATAGAATTAGGTAGGTGGTTGTACAATCTAGGAGCCATGCAGAATACACTTTTGTTAAGATATGCCGTCGTATTTGTGGGACAAGATATCTTTAAGTGATGTCTTTTACTGTTGAGATTTCTAAAAAGTTGCATGTTTTTTCTCACAAATAACATAGTTTCCATAATATAGATGGACGGTAAAGTTAAAATTTGCAGGCTAATAAAACTGGCTCTACAACTGTCCATAGTTTTCAACCTGCATATAGCTCTTATGCACTTCTTTTGGGCCCTAAATATGTTTTCAACGTTGGTTGAATTACCCCAAAATATAACACCGTAATTTAACAGCGGAAACACATATCCGTAATACGCTGTTATAGTAGTCGATGTACTGGCTGTTTTAGATAGCATATATAAAGAGTAAGAGTGTCGATTTATTTTAGAGCATAATATCTCAAGATGACTTTTCCAATCTAGCCCATCATCTATATTTAGTCCTAAAAATTTAGTTTCTTGGACATGTTCTATTTGTGTTCCGTTATATCGTACGTCCAAGTTTGTTAGTTTGTTAGTCCTATTTTTAAATGTCATTATGCAGGTCTTATTTAAATTAATTTTCAAATTATTTGCTGTCAACCATTTGATAGAATCGTCCAAAGTACTGTTCATTTCATATTCAACTTTTGTTTTGTTATTGCCAGTAAATACAACTGTACTGTCATCTGCAAAGAGTACAGTCTTATAGTTAATTATTTTTGGAAAATCGTTAATATAAATAATAAAGAGAAGCGGTCCTAGCACGCTACCCTGAGGCACCCCAAAAGCAATTTTTCTCTGTCCTGACGAGTAATTTGTTAGTTGTTTAGTAGAACTGCATATTCTAGAGATTTACGTTGTTTGTATTCGGTCAGTTAGGTAAGATTTAATCAATTCCAACACATTTCCCCTCACTCCATAAGCATACAGTTTATCCAATAGAATTTTGTGATCCACATAGTCAAATGCCTTGGTTAGATCCATAAAAATGGCGGAGGCTTGGTTCTTTTGGTCTACTGCGGTCATAATTACGCTAAGAAAGTTATAGATTGCAATATTGATATTCTTGTTCTTTCGAAATCCGACTTGTTCGTCAGCTAATAAGTTATTAATTTCAAAATAATTGTATAGACACTCGTGGATAACCCTCTCAAATATTTTTGATATGACAGGAACTAGAGCTATGGGTCTGTAACAGCCCATGTCAGTTTTGTTGTTCTTTTTAAAAAGGGGTTTGACTATAGTAATTTTCAAATCATTGGGAAATACGCCGTGAGATATGCATAGGTTAATTAAGTGACTTAAAATGGGTGATAACTTGAAAGACACGTGTTTTAATATTTTTGTTGAAATTTCATCGTATCCAGTACTTTTTGTCGTTTTCAGATTCAGTATGATTTTATCGATATCTGCAGGAATAATAGGAGGCATAAACAAAGAGTTAGATTTTTTACTGAAACTTATTTTGGGTGTAGTTTGCTCTAATTTTTTTACTTGATCAACGAAATAGTCGTTAAACGAGTTTGCAATTTGTGTAGGATCGCTAATAACTTCGTCATTCAATATAATGCTCCGTATATATTCCCTGGGAACATTGTATCTATTTTTATTAATTATAGCCCAGGTAGCTTTACATTTATTTGCTGCGTTATTAATAAAGTTGTCATTTTGCGATATCTGTGTCAATTTTATAATCCTATTGAGTCTAGACGATAGGTTTTTAAAAGTTTCTTTATTTTGATGTGTACGGTTTTTTAGATATTGCCATAAGAGTTGGCGCTTTCGTTTACAACATAGTCTTATACCTTTTGTAATCCATTTTGGACGTCTTTTTGCTGTAATTTTAACACGTACTATTGGAAAGCATAGATTATAAAATAATCTGAACAACTCATAAAATTTACTAAAAGCGGTATTAGGATCTTGACAATCGTACACTTCCTGAAAACTGAGTGACTCCAGGCACTCTTTAAATTTTGTGATATTTCTTAGTGAATAGTTTCGCTTTTCAACGTACCAGTACTTATATAAGTTAACACGTTTTACGGGTACTGTAAATAACTGTCCAGTATGGTCAGATAGTGAAAACTCAAGTACCTCGTGTTATTAATCATTAATCAAATAATCAATCAATCAATAATGAATGACATTACATACTTTGATTTATCGTATTTGTTTCATTTATGCGTTAAGATTATTATAACTTTAAAATTTATAGATAACAAAGTTATGGTCAAGACAATTAGGGAAATTGATAATTATGCCAAAGAATACGTTATGCGTAAAGACCATTATGCCAAAAAGCCATTATGCGAAGTGACTATTATGCTAAACATTTTATGCCATTCGACATAAGGATAGAAAATGTTATACGAAAAAAGGGGCACCCGGTAGAAACATACATATTTGACAAACATATAACAAGATACGCGCGAAAAGAATAGGTAACTCTTCTTCGGGTAAAAATAATAGTGCTGCAATTTGTACAGCTTCAGTTCTCGTCACGTGGTCGGGCTGTATAAAGCCGCTGCCTCAGGTCAGCTAGCTTGAGCAGCGGCTCCATGCGCACCGGGGATATCTGGTCAGAGGTAGCGCTGCCCGGCTATGGGCCATGCCATGGCGGCGCGCGGCGCCTTAGTACTGCATTGTCTACCAAACATGTACATTACCCAACTGCTCTACTTGTAAATCACGACTCTTCCGGTAAGGGCCGGGCATAACTCAGTGCACTAATGGTACAATAGACCCTGCACGTACAAACCTCTATAAAGATAGTCATTGTTAAAATAAAGCGTGGGTGCGCTTCACCGTAACTGCAATGTACGCAGTCGGTACGTCCTAAAGTTAGATACACGCAGCATGTTGAGTAACTCTGGGCCAGCGATGTTTAACAGCTGAGCGCGACTACTTTGAGATCATTTTGCTCAATACTCATTTTTAATATGTTGGAAGTTACTTACTAGGAAATAATGCTTTCTCCACTTACTTTAAAAAGTGAAGCTATTGTCATTTCGCAGGTATATAATATAATATTGAATAGCGCCTTTATTACATACGCCTTCGAAGCCGAGCGGAACGTCTCGCATGACTATAAATAACAGACACCATCGGTAGCTACGCTCGCCACATATATCGCGTTATGTAAGGAATTGATTTTAAGTGAACAATTGATAGTTAGCCCGATGCGGCGCTCCCTCGCGGGGCCATTATCGCTTCCTGGCGAGTGGCGAGTGGCACGTCCGCGGCATTAGGCGCAGATTACATCGCACGCCGCGCATTATTAGCTATTAAAGTTGTCATAACGCGCCGTCACGTGCGCGCGGCGCGGCCCATGCCATCTCTGGCCATGCGAACATTGTGATTCAATGTAGGCATGTGATGCGGTCACGTGATAATGCGACTAGCTCAAACGGGTGGCTGCGGGCCCTACTGCGTGAGCCACGCTGCACCATAGTTGCAACCTGTATAGTTTAATGTCGGAGTGGGGCCAACTGAGACATATCCGCTTAGAGTGCCTAGTGCGAGATTTTTTCCCATATTCACCGATGACGAGCGAGTGGTGATTCGTATGACATTGAATTAGCGTCACCTCATAGATATTATACGCAAACCAAATCATCATTTATAGCGAGGCCCCACTTGTGCGCTGGCGCTGCCATGCGTTGAGCAGGGTCATTCTTAGAAACTTACGACGACGACGCACGGCGACACACGTACACGCAGCGCTACGCACAAGCGGGGCCTCACCTACTCGTCACCGATGAATGTGAGAAATACCGCGGACTAGGAATGATTACGCTTATACTATTATCATTCTATTCTGTGGTATGATACTGTCTGAAGTTCATGCTAAGAAACCCCGTCCGGCTAAATGCAAACTTAATAGCAAATACAACATCTCCAGACTATCCGTTATATAGTAGTTTTAATAATATTCATAGAGCGTAGAACGTAATAGTAGTGTTTATGTAGCCTAATAATATTGTGCCGTTATCTCATCATCAATGTCGGTGTTTACACTGTTGATATGCCTAACTTTTTTTTTTTTTTTTTTCGTGCGGAAATCCCCTCGGATACCCCCTCTGCCGGAGCCGGAAGGGGAGGTTATGTCGGACTCGAACCGACTAAAACCGCACGCCGACTGTGGGTCTTGGTGCTAGGCCGGAGGTGAGGTTGTTATAGACATATCCTCGCACCCCGGCTGACCCAGGGCCATCCCTTACGGTCTGGCCCTCCTCAGGAGGGGGGACAACGGTGTCCCCAACTCGCCACCGGAATGGGGAGGCGCGCTATTTAGCGCGCCGCCGCCGTGGCCTGCTTCTGCTGGGGTGACAGGCGGCTCCACCCGTCACCCCCAGGCCCGCGCTCATGGGGGACGGAGGTCAGTCAGTGCCCTCCGACGGCCGAGTTGCCTGCGCGCGCGGGCGGTGCGATCCGCGAGTCTTTCTCGCTCGCGCCGCCTCTCCCGCTCCGCCGTCTCCTTCACGACCATTACCTGCTCGCTGAACCGGCCGCGCAGCGGACCATTGCTGTGAGCAGGGTGGCGAGGGTGAGAACTCTCACTACCAGGGCCGCCAATAGCTCCCGCCTCGGTCCGGCCCATGCCGGACACTCGGTGAGCGTGTGCAGCCCCGTGTCCTCGCTCGCGTCGCAGTGATGGCACTCGGACGTTGGCTCCTTTTCGATCCGACACAGATATCTCCCGAAGCACCCGTGCCCGGTAATGATCTGCGTTAGTCGATACGAGAGGCTGCCATGTGGCCTCTCGAGCCATTCCCCCATTATGGGCCTTACCGCCTCTATGACGGCATGCCCTGCGCGTCGTTGCTCAAGTCGTCGCTCCCACTCCGCCACCATGATCCCGTGGAGCCGGGACCTCTCGGCCCGAATGTCTTCGGGCTCGGGATCGTATCCCCGCTCCCGCGCCTCCTTACGGAACCGATACAGTGCCGCAAGGGATCTCGCTTCCAGGATCCACGGTGGCGATCCGGCTAGGAGACTCGCCGCTTCAAAGGATATCGTGCGGTACCCCCTAATGGCCCTGCAGGCCATCGTCTGCTGCGGCGCATGCAGCAGTTGCACGAACCTGGCCTGCAGGGCGTCCGCCCACACGGGGCACCCGTACAGGGCCATGGACCGCACGACACCCGCGTAGAGTCTCCCTTGCAGGAGTCCTCTGGGCCCCTCAAGTTAAGCAGCAGCCGCATCAGCTCTTTAGCTGACACCAACAGTTTGGGGCGCAGACTTCGGAAGTGCTCTCCGAAGTCCCACCGACCGTCGAGTACGAGCCCCAGGTATTTCAACCGGGGCTTGATGTCGATGGGAGTACCTCCTACTGTCAAGCTGGATCCCGGGGGTGGCCCGCGCCGAGGACCATGAAAGAACAAGGCCTCGGATTTGTGCAGAGCCACCTCGAGACCCAGCCGCCGGATCCGATCCACGACTTGAGAAACAGCGGTCGTGGCCCACTGGGTCGCTTCGCGGTGCGTAGCGCCACTCACCGTCACTAGCGTGTCGTCCGCGTAGCACGTGACGGTGGCCCCGAACGCGAGCTCACCGCGAAGCACCCAGTCGTATCCGATGTTCCACAGGAGCGGCCCCAGGACCGATCCCTGTGGGACACCGCACGACATCTCACGCCTACCGACGCCGGTCGCACTTGGGTGGATGACGGCCCTCTCCGTCAGGTACGCCCCGACTATGCGGCGGAGGTAGAGAGGCACATCGTGGTACACGAGAACTCCAGGGCAAGGTGTTGAACGCGTTGGAGATGGTCTGGATTTAGATTTTATTTATTTGGCACATAACATTTTTCAGACAAAGTAGTACATCAAAGTGAACTTAGGTGTAACATGGAACCAAAAGTGTGTGTGTGTGTGTGTGTGTGTGTGTGTGTGTGTGTGTGTGTGTGTGTGTGTGTGTGTGTGTGTGTGTGTGTGTGTGTGTGTGTGTGTGTGTGTGTGTGTGTGTGTGTGTGTGTGTGTGTGTGTGTGTGTGTGTGTGTGTGTGTGTGTGTGTGTGTGTGTGTAGGTAATAGAAAAACCTCTTTGTGAATTCGTACTTAGGTTTTGGTACGGTACATACTTTATCTCTCCTACGTTTGGTCAGCTGCACATATGGTGTGTTGTGGTGTTGTAAAAGAACTGTCTGTAATATGACGAGTTGTCTTACGCTAAGCACATTGCAGTGTTTGTATAATACGATGGTGGGGTACAAAATTGGTCGGAAGGTTGCAACTTTTAACACGGCCCTGTGGGCAACCTCTACTGGTTTAAGAAAAGTTATGTCAGCTCCACCCCAGCAAGAGATACAGTATGTGATGATGGAAAGGTAGAGTGCATAATAAACCCTACGGATGATGCTTTGGTTTGCTACATAACGGAGTGTTTTGAAAATATATATTAACTTGCGAACACGGCAAGTCAAGGTTTCAATCTGTTGTTTAAAATTGAGTTTCTGATCCAAAACAACACACAAATACTTCACCGTATCAACTGCATATATATGAGGACAGTGACAATTTGACCGTGCTGCAGGTTTACAGCAATGAGACCTTAGGGTCATAGGTATTGACGGTTGAGACACTGTTGATACTGAGAACGTAACAAATTTTGTTTTCTCGGCGTTAAGTGTAAGAGTGTGAGAGAGTAGCCAGTCTGATGCAAGGTTCAAACCTTCTTGAGCATCGCTAAGCAACTTGGACCAGGAGTCAGATACAAAAGTTATTGCTGTGTCATCAGCGTATGAAATAATGCTCGAGTTTGGGATATTAAGGTTGCATAGGTCATTGATGAAGATCAGAAATAGGGTGGGCCCCAATATACTCCCTTGGGGAACAACATAGCATATGGGTAGTTCTTCACTCATGAAATCTCCAATCCTTACCACTTGTGTTCGATTTGTGAGATAACTTTTAAAAAAATCTAATTGCGGACCTCTGACACCAATTCCTTCCAGTTTAAGTAAAAGTGTGTTGATGGGTTTTGTGTCGAAGGCCTTCGTTATGTCCAAGAACACTGTTAACACCTTTTTCCTGTCATTAAAGTTTCTTACAATAAAAGTGACAAGTTTTTGAACTGCGTCTGAAGTAGATTTATTTTTTTGAAAACCATATTGGTTTAGGGAAATGACATTGCAATGCTCCAAGAACTTAACTAATCTACAGTTTACCAATCTCTCCAGAATCTTTGAAAGAGCGCTTAGGACAGCTATAGGACGATAGTTATTAATGAGGTTCCTATCTCCACCTTTTAAAATAGGATAAATGATAGCTCTCTTCAATGAAGTCGGAAAAATAGAATGTTGAAAGCAAAGGTTAAAGATATGACTCAGAATAGGTGCCAGGATATCGGCGTAACGTTTCAGAATAAGTGGAGAAATTCTGTCCCAACCGGTAGCTGCATTTGATCTTAATGACATTATTTGGCAGCGTATTTCGTCAGGATCTGTAGTTTCTAACACCAAAGAATTTAAATTAGAATAGTTGGTCCTAGTTATTTGCGATTGTGGATTCATTTGTAGGATTTTTCTAGCAAGCTCAGTTCCAATTTCAACAAAATAATTATTCACATTATTACACGATAGACTACCTGGTTGTGAGTGCACTAGTAATTGTGTGGAGGGATGCTTAGTTTTACAAGTATTCGTTATGTTTCTAATAGTTTCCCAAAGAGCTCTCGAATCATTGCCAGCCTTCTTTAGTTGTTCTGTGTCATAAGTGCGTTTTGCTTTTTTTAGTATTTTTCTACAGAAATTTCTGTATCTTTTGTTGGTAATTTTCAGAATTTCATTTGTTGGTGACTGTTGTACTTTCTTATGCATGGAGTCCCTATTACGCATACATCGTAATAAACCTGGTGTTATCCAGGGCTTTATTATTCTTTTATTTGTTTGTAGTTTTTTTATAGTGGTGTTAGAGTGTACGGCCTCCGAGACCATGTCTATCAGAGTATCTATGGCTATATTAGGGTTCTCAATGTTCTGCAGGGGAGTAAAGTCGATTTTTGCCATGGTGATATCTAATGATTCGTAATTTATTTTAGTTACGGTTTTAGTTTGCAATATTTTATTCTGTTTGGTCTCGATACATAATAATGTTGAGTAGTGATCAGTAACGGACGTTTCCAAAACAAAAGTAGTTGCCAAGCACCTCGTTCGCAAGAAAATGTGGTCAAGACAGTTCTCTCCTCTTGTCTGGTTGTTGTATGCAGGTAAAAACCCGTGAAATGCAAGGCAATTTAAGTAATTATGCGATCTAATTTCTGATAAATGTCTAATATCGATGTTTATATCACCAGTAATAATAACTTTTGAAGGAATTTTTACAGCATTAAGTATGCTAACTATACAAATCAAATACATTGGGAAAAAGAATCTTCTCGGGCGGGACTCGAACCCGCAGTCTTTCCCTTACAGGGGGAATGCCTGACCAATTCGGCTACCGAGACACGCCCGATATGATTCAAATTTCCCATCTTATACGTCTTTAAGGCGACGTGGCGTCATCTACCGATTTTCTTACGAACTATCGGAATCAATGAATGATGTTACAATCATTTTGTATTTGTATTTGATTTGTATAGTTAGCATACTTAATGCTGTAAAAATTCCTTCAATTGTTTGGGCGGAGTTATCAATAATCAATGTTTAAAAATGATTGTAACATCATTCATTGATTCCGATAGGTCGTAAGAAAATCGGTAGATGACGCCACGTCGCCTTAATGACGTATAAGATGGGAAATTTGAATCATATCGGGCGTGTCTCGGTAGCCGAATTGATCAGGCATTCCCCCTGTAAGGGAAAGACTGCGGGTTCGAGTCCCGCCCGAGAAGATTCTTTTTCCCAATGTATTTGATTAGTAATAATAACTGTCTCAAAATTTGTGAGTGAGGGTAAAATATTATTGAGTGCCGATAGAAAGTCGCCGATGTCGGTGTTTGACGGTGACCGGTAGATGCATAAAATAGCTATTTTAGTACAAAGTTTAAAAAAGAATTAATCCAGAGGCTGACTCACGAAAATCTGGCTCTTCCACGGTGATAAGTAAGTTGGATTTAGCGTAGACAATAACTGCGTCGTTTTGGTTGCTATTTATTGCTGTTCTATAAGCTATGTAATTCTGAATATTAGGTGTATGTTGGTTTGTCCTACAGTTTAGCCAACCTTCAGTTAGAACCAGAATTTCACAATCGAAAGATAATCGGTCGAGAAATAGTCTCTAAACCTCCGAAATTACGACTTAAAGAACGTATATTCTTTGTAAACACTTTAAGCCAGTTTTTTGGGTTACCCATAATTTGACTACATTTTTCGGGTGTGCAAGAGTAAGATTGTGATACTGAGATGTCATCGACACTATCTAGAAGGCTATTTATGTTATCAATCATTTTTAATTAGATTTAAGGGGGTAAAATTGAGATCACTAGTCATGCCACATCGGTTTTTACAAGGTGCAATAATAAACAAAAACAGTGTGAAATTACATCCCATGATCTTTAAAATAAAGCTATTGTTATTGTTTCTGACAACTGTAAATATTTCCTTTTGTTTCCCATGTGTAAGTTGTTTTGTAGGTGTGTAATTTGTGTTTGTGGAATTTTTAAGTTTTATGTTATAATAATAGTTCAGTGACGTTATGTGTAGAAGCCTGGTCAAAAATAACTGTATAAACAGATGGAGATGTCCAAGGACACCGCCAACATCACCTCGCCCCGGGCAACCGCATCCTCCGCCAGAGTCCTCACGCGCATGATGGCATCCACAGTGGAACGCCACCGGCGGAAGCCGTACTGCGTGTCCGCTAGGTCCGGCCCCACTCTAGAGAGGTGCTCGACGAGGCGCTTGGCAATCACTCTTTCGAAGAGCTTGCCCACCTCGTCGAGCAACACTATGGGCCGGTACCCGGACGGCTCGTCCGCCGGGCGTCCGTCCTTGCGGATGAGGACCAGCTTCCCCGTCTTCCACATCTTCGGAAACTGGCCCCGCTCCAAGCATGCGCTGAGGAACCCTCGCAGTCGGGGTTCGAGACCGTCTTCTCCTAGAGCTAGGACCCACGCACGGCCTGGAATGCCGTCGGGTCCCGGGGCGGTGTTCTTCTTGGCTCTAAGCCGTCGCACCGCCAGCTCTAGTTCTACCCAAGTGACCTCGGGCACGTCGTCGTCAATAACCACGCCGGGCGCATCAGGCGACTGAGGTGGCGGAGTCATCTGCGGCGGAACGTGTTCCGCCCGCGCCGGGAACAGGGATTCCACCACTCCTCAAGCAGAGCCGGCTCGAGAACCTGGGTCAAGGGAGGGGCCCGGGGGCGCAGCTTTCCTCTTACCAAGCGGTAAGGCCGCCCCCATGGGTCCCGCTCCAGTGTCTCCAGCAGCTCCCTATAGGAAGCTGCCTTGGACCGCTTAATTTCTGCTCGGAGGGCATTCCTGGCTTCCCTGTATCCCTCTTGCAACTCCGCCACTAGGGGATCTGTGTCTGCGGGGCGGCTACGCCTCCTACGGAGCCTGGCCCACCGGCAGTGCGCGATCACGCAGGCTTGACGCAGCCTCGCGATCTCCGCAGTCCACCAGTAGACCCGGCGCCTCGGACTATAGGCTGGAGCCCTAGACATACCCGCATCGCAAACAACAGTCATGGCCTCCCAGAACCACACCGCCTCGTCATCAATGTCGTCAGGCCTGTCCGGCACCATGGCCCAGGCCTGCACGGAGGCGGCTTCCAGGAGAGCATCCCTATTCAGTCCCCTAATCACCCAGCGCGGCTCGCGTGGGGCCGGTGTGGCCGGCGCATCACTCTCGGGAGGGGAGACATCAAACCGAACGTATCGGTGATCCGCTAGTGTCTCCACCTCCACGACGACACGCCAGTCCCGCACACGTTGCGACAGCGAAGCGCTCGCGAACGAGAGCTCTACGATCGAACTCGCTTCGCGCTCCGCCGCCCAGAACGTGGCTTCGGCCCCGCGATTCTGGAGAACCAGACCGAGAGTAGCGGCCCAGCTCTCCAGAGCCCTGCCTCGCGGGTTCGTGTGCCGGGACCCCCAAGCCTCAGACCAGGCATTGAAGTCCCCAAGCACAAGAACCGGGCGAGGGTGACAGGCATTGACGACGTCGGTCAGCCGCTCCTGCGACCGCCGATACTGCCCTATGCGTCGGTGTAGTACTGGCGTGAAATAGACAGCCACGACCGCAATCTCCTCCACACGCGCCGCTACGATGCCATGCTCCCTTGCGATCACCACAAAGGGAGGGGCACCCGCAGCGGCGTTACGCACCAGTGCCGCCGATCCATCCAGGTCGACCACCCAGGCAGGACCGGGGGGGCGGTGGGTGTATGGATCGGCGACAGCGGTGACGTGTATGGACCACTGTGCCATGCTCTGGAGCAGAAGTGCCTGAGCATCGACACCGTGGCCCACGTTCGCCTGCAGGATGCGGAGCTGGGGATCCATTATGGAACCATCTCCGCATCCCGCTGCGAACAGTTGGCGGAACGCCCGCCTCGCGGCTTCGGCTCCCCTCCGGTGCAGGCCTTGCTGCCAACCCTATGGTCGGCCGGTTTGCCCCCCGCTGCACACCTGAAACAGTGCAGCGGAGCCTCGCAACCACCGGCCCTGTGACCGGGTTGGCCACAGCGGAAGCAGCGGTCACCGACCGTCACCTCCGCCGTGCACTGCACCCCCACGTGCCCGACCGACAGGCACCTGAAGCACCTAGCCGGCCGAGGTTGATATGCCTACCTAGTCACATGTAGTTAATAAATTTGTAAACGATCGATGTCTAAACATGGAAAGAAAATGAGAAAAACTGTAATAACGTAATAGAAGCCAAAACAACGTTTGTTGGAATTTTTGTCTGTGCGTTTGCGCACGCTAATCTCAGAATCAGCTGGACAGATTAGGTTGCAATTTTCAATAATAATTTCTCAATAGATTTCATAATAGATTGTGGTAGGCTTCACTTAACATTTAGTGTTTGTTTTATTGAAATCGGTTTATAAAATAGTTATGTCAATAATAGTAAATCATGCCTAACAATACTGTGATGTAGATTCCATAACACAAGCTATAAAAAAAAAGCTTACCATGGGTTTAGATAGCGTTGTAAAAAAAAAATAAAGAAAAGAAAAAAAGGACGAATCATCATCAGAAGGAAGTGAGGAAGACATTATTTCGGTAATCTGTAGTCTTAAAAATTCGAGAGGCAAGAGTTACTGCATCTCAGCAAAGTCAGCCCAGGGTACCTTCTGCAACCTTCTGCGAGACGGTTATCTCGCAGAAGGAGGCGGCGGAGAGGGAGAGGGAATGTGACCCCCTTTCCCTCCCACAGCGCCGCAAGAGAACCGGGGCTCGGAGGAGGCGGTACCACCAACTCCTCCCCCCCTAACCGGGCCGGGCAGTAGACGCGGGGGCGTCTGCTGCCCTTACATAGGCCTCGAGGTTGAAGGCGCACGTCGTGTCGCGTGTGCCTTGCCTAGGCGAGTGGCAGAAGGACTCCTCTTCTGCCGCACCAGAGATGGGCCTGCCGTGGATCAGCGGCGGGCGACCCACACGACGATGGCGGAAGATGTTGTTCCCGCCATCGTCGATATGTGGTGACGACGGACACCGTGGTGGTTTAGTGGGTAGTCTGGCCTCCTTCGAGGCTAGGAGTCCCACACGAAGCCCACTCCCTGCCCCCGTGGGGGGTGAGCGAAGTGCTTAAAAGCATTCCACCACGTAAAAAAAAAAAAAAAAAAAAAAAAAGGTACCTTCTGCAAAACCTTTGGCTCAAGAAGACTCGACATAATTCACATCGTCATTGGATGTATCCTCATGATCGCTACGAGCTAGAAGGAACGTTGTGACTGAGGAAAATCTACTAGAGCAGTTATAGTACGGAAGACAAAGTGGTTTCTAACGGAACTACTAGTGGTGTGGCTTTTTTTTATTTTTTTATAACCGTGGGGGAAAATCCTTCATGGATGTTATGCCGGACTCCTACCGACTAAAAACCCCCACGGTAACGCCCAGACGCCTATGGATGGGAGCTCCGGGTAAGCCCTCGGAAGGATATCCCAGGACTCCCATCAGACCTACGGCTACAATTGCGGCCTCGCCTTGGGGGTCGTTCGGGTGCTATCCCGCGTCTATGGGGGGGTTTTCGGGTGTTATCCCGCTTCTTGGGGGGGGGGGGGCGCCGCCGACCACTGCGAAGCCGCCGACTGCGGAACTCGGGTGGGGGAGTTTTCTCCCGCTCTCGCCCCGCCGCCTCTTTCACGAGCATGACCTGCTCACAGAAAGAGGCGGCGCAGTCCCACTTACTCCCGCTGGAGACCATGGCTCGCACCATGGTATCGAGCGAGAGAGTGCCCACGCCCAGAACCACCACGAGGACCTGGCGCTGTTGCGCCCACGCCGTACACTCCACCAGCGTGTGGAGCTTCGGTAGTGGTGTGGCTTGGTAGTGCTGAAGGGAAATTAAATCCCAACGGTACTACTTCTGGTTCAACCTGGTAGTGCGGTGAGGCATCGTTTCATGTGGGTGTCGTAGAAGGCGACTAAGGGACAGGGCTGTTCTCCGCCCGACAGTAAACATACGGCCCGTGACTAAATGCCCACTTGACGGCAATAGGCTCGCCCACAATTACGTGGGACCGAACATCATAGCCGCTGGGTTTATGCCTAACTGACGGTTTTCGATATCTTCCCTCTTTTTATTTACCCTAATAAAGCATTTGCATCCCAAATACAGATCGGCTGCCATCAGTCACCTCGAGCGCTCCGGGGACGCAGGGGTGGCGGGCGAGGCGGCCGGCTGTACAAATTTGAAATGGGAAAAAAGCCATTGAATTCGCGACACTGCTATCGTTACTGACACCTCTGTGAATAAGTAGTATAATAATTACCGGACAATTATTCAAAGTTGATTAATAAAAAACAGTGAAGTTAGTCTGTGAGAATGTTTCGCATGAACTTTTCACCATTCTACTATACAGTACTATACAGTAGCAGTCCGCTGGCGGCTGCGAGCGGAGAGCGCAATCTGTGGCCGTCGCGTCCCCGCGAGTGGTGGTGGTGACACTCTCGAGCACGGAACTTATTGCACTTCTTGTCGGCGTCTCTTGTCTGGTTGACTCCCGGCTTATTGTAGCGGCCGCGCGGCGCTGCACCGCACTGTAAGCAGTACGTCCAGCTGATAGAAGCAGCAGGCCACCAGCCACCACGGTCCTTCCTTGCTTCTTAAAAATATTCCATTGTATCACCACAAGGAACATCGCGTCACGCTCAGACGCTCAGTGCACAGATACGTGGCAGATGAAGCGATGACGCGCTAGCTCTAGATCTCTGTAATCTGTCAAGCTACGCCACGACGAACTCGAATATAGCAGTAATATATATAATGGCGCGGCGTCCATTTATAAAACATAAAAGTGTGGTGTGAGCAATAAGCGCCCACGCGGCGACACGTGGCGACAGGTGCGGCGTGCGCGACCTGACCCTGGACACTAGTGTAGGAACAATTCATCTGAGCCGCAAACGTTCCAGACCCAACATCCAGTCAGTTCAGTGTAGGTCCATGTCATACTTACTTCATAACGCGAGACACCCGTTGATAACCAAAAATTGTTTATTTCTGTCTTCTTCTTCACTTATTTTTTCTGTCATCAACATCGTGTCTTCTTCTTCGAGCCGATACCAATTGTGTCCGGCCCAAAATACGGCGACACTGATAGCAGTAGTGAGTTATTGGGCATTCTACCCCACCTTAGTTCCTTCGGTTATCTTCGATAACCTCAGTCACGGTGGGATAGAATGCCCAACAACTCTTTGTAAATTCATTTACCTAAGCCAACGTTCCACATTTTAATGCCGTTCATTACACTACCGTTCCGTCGGCTCTCTGCGATCCCCTGCGTCGTAATTGCGCTGAAAGATGCTCTGTTAGTTAGCGATAGAGTTATTTCATAAACAGTACAGTCTTACGTTTGCCTATTGCGTTGTCTATAAGCAGTTTGGTTTAACTATTTACGGTTATAAATACATAATGTCATAATTACATCTGTTCATAACCAGTCCGTCAGCATTGCATCAAACATGAAATTCATTAAACAAGCAAAGTCGTTACAGATTAGTTTAATCTGTAATGATTTACCAAAAATCAAGTTACGCCATGGAGAATTATTGCCGAATACAGTACGTTGCATCATTTGCGGACCATCAAATTGTGGAAAAACCAATTTGTTAATTGGTCTCCTTTTGCACGAAAATGGATTGACATTTCAAAATGTTTATGTATATTCTAAAACTCTATATCAACCAAAGTATATTTTTTTAGAAAAGGTTTTACGAGGAGTACCAGGAATCAGTTTTCAGAAATATCAGGCAAATGATGACGTTATGAAAGTTTCAGATGCAAAACATAATTCAGTGATTATTTTTGACGATGTAGCATGTGAAAATCAAAGTAATATGCGTGATTATTTTGCCATGGGAAGACATAAATTGATTGACAGTTTTTATTTAAATCAAACATATAGCAAAATACCTAAACAACTAATAAGAGATAACGCTAACTTAATTGTGCTTTTTAAGCAAGACGAAATTAATTTGAAACATGTTTATGAAGAACATGTTAACACTGACATGACCTGGTTGGAATTTCGTAACATGTGTTCTCAAATATGGAAAGAGCCTTATGACTATGTTGTGATTAATAAAGACTCTCCTAAAAACAATGGGTGCTATAGAAAAAAGTTTGACACTTTTGTAGAATTAGATAAAATTTGAATATTTAAATAGACTGCTTTCAGTTTCTTGTTATTCTTTAATCAGCTCTTATTGGATTACCATCTATTTTACAAAATGGAAAAATCATTGAAAAAACAAATTGTAGATGCAACACAAGCTGTAAGGAAAAAAATACGTAACATGAAGGATTTTGAAGATAATAACAGACAAGTGCTTGATACAGTTTTTAAGCCTGTTACAGAATCTCTTAATTTAATAGCCAACACCAATAACCAACTAGCTCTAACAAAAAATGAAGAAAAAGGAGAATTTCATGATCAAATTTCCAACCACGACTTACAGAAAGATCAAGATATAGAAGAAACAATTGATACCAGTGATGAATCAGAAGCTGACTCTTCATTTCAGTCATTAGTCGATACTAATCCAGTTCATGATGTATCATCTTGGTCATTATCTTCAGAAATATTAGCGGATGTGCCATTTGGTGTAAGAAATGAACGTGGAAAGTTAATGTTAGGTTCCTCTAGTATAACGATTGGTGATGATGTTATTACTGTAGCCGGACACAAATACAAATGCACACCTGGCTTGCGACAGTTGCTCTTAAAAAAAGACGTTGATCTGAGCTTTGTTACAGACTATGACATGCAAAATTATAAGTCGATGTTACTTGTAACAAATGCACATCGTCGAGATTTTGATTCAAGAAAACCAATTAAAAGTAATAAAGGACAAAAATATATGCAAGTTATTAAACCTCTTTTCGATCAACAAAGTAAAAGTCCAAGCTTTGAACCGAAAGTAGGAAAAGGATTACCTTTAACAAAAATGTGGAAAAAAAACACAGATTTTGTATATTGGGATGATCCAAATGAATTGGTTGATAGATTAAAGTTATTAATTGCTTCTCGAGATGCTGGCAACACAGGACTAGATAATGAAATAATATCTATCGTTGAAGAACTACGTGAAAGCAAAATCATTAAATAGATTTACTAATAAGAAATGTGTATCATTTTATTGTACACCGTTCAACACAATACATCTTAAATATGAATGTGGACAAATTTGGTCATTATATTCATAAGCGATTACGTATATCAGAATTGCTTGAATTTTATGATAATGCATTGCTAAAATCTGAAAATGGTGATTACGATTTGAAGACATCGAAGCTAACAGGGGTCAAACCTCCTCAAGATGCGGATGATGCAGTAAACAAAGCATATGTAGATGAATTGAGAACCAAACTAATAACCGACTTACAAAAATTGCAAAATACTTTGGTGTACGATGTTCAGAACGATCTGGAGAAAGCTTTAAAAACAATAGTATCTGAGGCAGTGGTTCACTTGGAAAGCAATTTTTATAGTCGAAAAGCAGTTGATGAGATAGTTGAAAACGCAGTTAAATTTGTATTAGATCAAAAGTATAAGCTTGAAAGTTCCTCAAAATGACAAAACAACAAGTTGTTAATGAAATACATAAAGCTGCACGAAAAAATTATCCTCGTCGATCTGTAATTTTAAAAGGCATTGATGATTTGTGGCAAGCTGATTTAATCGACATGCAAAACTTGAAAAGATTTAATAAAGGTTATAACTATATTTTAATAGTTATTGATTGCTTCTCAAAGTACGTGTGGATAGAATCACTAAAAACTAAAAATAAGCATGATGTTTGTAACGCATTCGAGAAATTGATGTCGACTAACCATCGGATACCAGCTCATCTCCAAACTGATTTGGGTACCGAGTTCTATAATTCATCATTTCAAAAACTTATAAAGAACTATAACATTAATCACTACTCAACGTTTTCAACGAAAAAGGCTTCAATTGTAGAACGCGTTATCAAAACTATTAAAAATAAATTGTATAAGTACTTTAGTCTCAGCGGGCACTATAAATGGATAGATTTTGGTTTGGAGAGTGTTGTAAAGACATATAACAACACAAAACATAGCACTACTAAATTAGCACCCGTTGATGTCAATAAATTGAATGAAGTAGATGTTAAAAATAATATTAAGAACTCAATGAAAACGGTATCCTATAAACATAAGCCCAAGTTTATGATTGGTGATAGAGTTAGAATTAGTAAATACAAACAACTATTTGAGAAAGGTTATACACCTAATTGGTCAACGGAACTATTTACTATAAAAAATATCAATAACACTGTACCAGAAACATATCACATCGAAGATCAACACAAACAAGTTATATTAGGAACCTTTTACAAACACGAACTTCAAAAGTCATCTTGTCCAGGTGTTTATTTGATAGAAAAAGTTTTACGAAGGAAAGGAAATAAACTGTTCGTAAAATGGTTGGGCTTAAGTAATAAAGAGAATAGTTGGATTGATAAGACTGCAATAGTAGAATAAGTATACATAATAGTTATTAATTACAACATTTTGTTCATTATACTTTGAGCTATGCAAGGTGGTGGACTACTCAATAGTGTTATTAATCATTTGCCATTTGAACTGCACTTACCTGGCTATAATTATTGCGGACCTGGAACAAAACTTTCAAAACGTTTACTGCGTGGTGACAAAGGTGTAAATAAGCTAGACGAAGCTTGTATGTATCACGACATTGCATACGAAAACTATACAGACTTGTCTAATCGTCACAAAGCCGATTTACAACTTTTAAATATGGCCAAACAAAGAATGAAAGCAAAAGATGCTAGTAAAGGAGAAAAGCTTAGTTCGTGGGTAGTGAGTAAAGTTATGAAAACTAAACTCAAATCTGGTGCTGGTGTTAAGACATTTCATAATTTCGTTACAAAAATTAAAAGAAAAATCAAGAAACGCTTACCCAAAGATGGTAAATCTTTAATACATGCAGCTTATAGGGCTGCTAAAAAAATTGTTCCGTGCGCTCCAAAACTTCGAGTACCACGCGTCATACCTTTACCCAAAACAGGAGGCATTCTACCTTTAATCCCGATTTTTGCTGGTTTATCAGCTTTAGGAGCTTTGGCTGGTGGTGCAGCGGGTATTGCAAAAACAGTGAATGATTATAGAGAAGGTCAAAAAAAATTACAAGAATCTGAACGTCATAATAAGACTATGGAAGCTATAGCATTAGGTAACGGTTTATACATTAAACCACACAAAAAAGGCAAAGGATTGTTTATTAAATCGTCAAAAAACTAAGTAATAAGCTACCTAATCGTGCCTTAACTAATATTGATATTCAAAATTACGCATATGGTATTCCTTATTTTCGAGGAGTTTACATGAAGGATCAGTTACCAAAAATCCCTAAAGGAATTGAATGTGGTATAGTTAACCTAGATAATTCAGAAAACGATGGAACGCATTGGGTAGCTTATGTTAAGGTAAAGAATTATTGTGAATATTTTGATAGTTTTGGTGATTTAAGACCACCAATCGAATTGATGCGATATTTTAAGAACTGCAATATTAATTATAACTATACAAGATATCAAAAATTTGACACACTAATTTGTGGACATTTGTGTTTAGAATATCTACAATCTTTTTGGAATAAATACTATAAATTTTATTCTGTTCTTTAATTTTAGTCATTTGCAAGATGACACTCACCTTATCTATAACTGGAAACTCATCGGTATTAACTACCTTCTATCCAAATACGTTACAATTAATCGGAGAGTATGAATGTGCATTATTACATTTATCCACATATAATTCTATTCCAAATATTGATAAAACAAATAATAAGTTATACTATGGTTCAAATAATGTTATTGAAATACCTGAAGGTACTTATGAGTTGCAAGATATCAGTGATTATTTAAAATCTGAAGTAAAGGATGCATCCATAAAACTCCATTGCAATAACAACACCTTAAAAACTATGTTATTTTGTACATCAACTATAGATTTTACTAAAGGTTGTTCGTTCGGAGGTTTGTTGGGGTTTAAAAAACAAGTCTTGGAAGCCAATAAATATCATGTATCAGAGTTTCCAGTCAACATTTTGCCTACAACCGTGATAAGAGTTGAATGTGATATAGTTAGCGGTTCCTATATAAACGGACAATCCAGTCACATTCTACATGAATTCGCACTTAATGTCCCACCTGGATACAGAATTATAGAAATACCAAAAAACGCAATTTACTTTCCAATCAACCAAACCAACATCAGCTGCATACAAATCAGACTTTTGGATATAAATAATAACTTAATAAATTTGCGAGGTGAAGAAGTACAGTTGTATCTACACCTCAAAAGAAAAAATGATTGACTATAATAAATATAATATGTTTCTTCCAATTCAAAATAGCAGTTCTGCTCAAACTCTCAATCAAGTAAGAGCTCGACGTAAAAGGAGAATAAAGTTGAATAAAAACAATAAAGCATTTCTTAAGGCGATTGGTTTGTTAAAATGAATATCCTAGATGTTTTATCCGCTCCAGCCTACGACAACTCTGTGGAAGGAATTGAAATTCACTCTTACAAGCCTTACGTAACAAGTTTTAATAGAAGCGATGAAATCAGGATACCTATTAATCAGCAAGACTTGTATATATTACCATCAGAAAGCAGTTTATTTTTGGAAGGAACTGTTATTGTAAACAAGGCTGACAATTCGAAAGAGAGAGTCAGTAGCGTTCATTTCACAAACAATAGTTTACTTTACTTGTTTCAAGATATAAGGTATGAGATAAATGGAGTGGAGATAGACAAAATAAAAAATGCTGGTATAACTAGCACGATGAAATCATTTATATCAATGAATGAGAGCGAAGCTAAAACATCTAATGCTTGGGGTTGGAATATCGGTGGAATAAAAAGTACTAATGGAGGTAGCTTTTCTGCTTCTATACCACTTCGCAACATTCTTGGTTTCGCAGAAGATTTTAAGAAAGTAGTAATAAACAGTAAACATGAACTAATCTTATTACGAAGTAATACCAATCTGAACGCATTAAAACTCAACTCTGGTGAAATTGTAGAAGATATTATCATAAACAAAATAATATGGCGTGTACCGCATGTTAAAGTATCTGATAAAGAAAAAATAAACATTCTAAAATTGTTAGAAAAAGATCGACCACTTCAGATGATATTCAGGAATTGGGATTTGTATGAATATCCAATGTTGCCTAAAACCACCAAACATACTTGGTCAATAAAAACATCTTCACAAATAGAGAAACCAAGATTTGTCGTTATTGGTTTACAGACAAATAGAAAAAATAATGCTAGACTTGATATGTCTCAGTTTGATCATTGTGAGATTCGTGATGTTAAGGTATACCTTAACTCCACCTACTTCCCATATGAAAATATAAATACAAGTTTCTCGAATAATCGAATTGCTTTAATATATGAACAATATGCTAAATTTCAACAGTCTTATTATGGGCGTCGCGCTGAGCCTTTATTAAGTGAGGAACAATTTAAAAACGTTGCTCCGTTATTCGTCATAGACTGTTCTAGACAGCCAGATAATCTTAAGTCAGGTCCTGTTGTGGACGTAAGAGTGGAAATTGAAAGTGATATTGATATCCCAGATCAAACTTCGGCATATTGTCTTATATTGAACGACTGTATAATTGAGTATAAACCATTAAGCAGCACTGTGAGAAAATTATCATGAATCCGAATACAATTATAGTGGATGTCCAGGGGTTTAAAGACACTTGTAATAACTTTATAGTCAAGGAATTAGCTCTGGCCACCCGTGTTTATACCCAAACGTTCTTAATAAAGCCCCCATACTTATTTAAATACTTAACTACGAATGAAAAAAAACAAGTTACGTGGTTGGAGAGAAACAGGGGGATTTACTGGAATGAAGGTTATATCGACTATAGAGAATTTCGACGTATAATTGTTCCTTATTTAGAAAATAAAGAAATTATTGTGAAGGGCTTAGAAAAAGTTAAGTGGATTCAAGATCTATGTATGAATTGTATTTGTATAGATCTTGGTGAAGACAAATGTCCAAATTTATCACTGTTGCATAACAAATATTCAAATAATGAAACCAGTTTTAATTGTATTAATCATACTAAACAATGTGCACTTAAAAATGTTTTATGTATAAAGAATAATTTAATAGAGCAAGAAAGTCAACCTATACGCAGTTTTAATAAATAAAACATTTTTTTAAAGTAAATGGTTTTTTATTTTTTAACCCACATTTTTAATATTTATAATATTATAACACATTTTCACAGTAAATAAAATCTAAATATGTCATCACTTTATCTACTAGTTACATTAATGAATTATTACCTAATTAAAAAACATGATCTGAGTAGCCCCACAATTATTACCTATGGTTTTTATTTTTTAATACACTTTTTTAATATTTATAATTTTTAACACATATTTTCACAGTAAATAAAATTATAATAAAATCTAAATATGTCATCACTTTATCTACTAGTTACATTAATGAATTATTACCTAATTAAAAAACATGATATGAGCAGCCATACAATTATTACCTATGGTTTTTTATTTTTTAACACACATTTTTAATATTAATTTTTTTAACACATATTTTCACAGTAAATAAAATATAAATATGTCATCACTTTATCTACTAGTTATACTAATGAATTATTACCTAATTAAAAAACATGATATGAGTAGCCATACAATTATTACCTATGGTTTTTTATTTTTTAACACACATTTTTAATATTAATTTTTTTTAACACATATTTTCACAGTAAATAAAATCTAAATATGTCATCACTTTATCTACTAGTTATACTAATGAATTATTACCTAATTAAAAAATATGATATGAGTAGCCACACAATTTTTTGGAAATATTGTGAACTAATTTTTCAGCTTGATCCGATATCTCATCTACCGTATCTTGTACAACATACTGTGCAGTGATTATCTCCTTAACTTCATCTTCGTTGTCTCTTGACTCACTGAGTTCCTTGATCGTAATTTTTATTAAACGTCGTCCTTTTCTTCTTTCACTGTTAATAATATAGGAATTCAATGCACTGCGTTTGTTTGTAATTGGTCTTCTTCGATTAGTTTTCTTTTTGTTTGTTTTTACTTCTTCATTGGGTGTTATTATCCAAGGTCTATTCATTGCGTTGTCCAAGTCGAACTGATCTTGCAGGTTTGGAAGATATTCAGGAGAGCTCTCTTCTGTTCCGTTTGAAAATTTGTTTAAGTTGGTATTCTGAAAATTATTTAAAACATTAGTAATAAATTATACTAAGAATTTTGTAAATAGATTGAAATTTCCAATAGATTGAAAGTTATAAAATATCTACCATGTTGTTAGATATGCTCGTCTTGACTGTTTAATAAATAATGAACTAGGTAATAATATTTTTTCTAACGCAGTTGATATATCAAATAATGCTAACATAAAGTATTTATTGGTATGATGATCAAGTTAGAACTTGAAATTCAACCATTCAATATTTCGTATGGTGCATAATGTTATTGTTATGTACCTACTTAATACTTAGTTGTGAAATTCTTATGAATTTCAAACGTGTTGTAACGTGAATGATGACGTATTTCGTTATCAATATCAGGTAACGAATATAATATAAACACAATAATTAGTAATTGCTTATTTTAATTTATTCGACATACTAATACAGAATCGGGTAACCAGTAAATACCTATAGGCACCTTAACAGTTAGTATCATACGAAATGAACTACAATAAGTATTCCTAATATTTCATATTTTGTATTGTCTAAACTCTCCAGCTATTCTATAGAATACCTACATTATTCCTTACTGATGATATTATATTCTACAACTTCTTTGGGAGCTACTCTAATTGAGTCACCAAAGCCTATTCAAATTTGGTAAAATATTTTACGTTATGTACAATTACGTGCTACTTTAATTTTACACTAAGGAATGACTAAAATATATAGGTATCTACTTACAAATTGATTACGTGGTTCACCGCTCAGCCCATTCTTCCGTGATGATAAAATATCTGAAAATAAAATTAAATATAGGTTTAAGTCTAATTATTGAAAATTGGTAAATGTAGTTCGAATATGTTGAACCTACAACTTCTTCGGGAGCTACTCTAATTGAGACACCAGAGCCTATTCAAATTTGATAAAATATTCTACTTTATGTACAATTAAGTGCTAGCAAGAGATTAAATATTTCAGCGTTCATTATTTTGTTTACAACTTTTTGAATTTTGTACAGAACTTAAATTTTATAAGTACGAAAATTAAGGATAATCGTATAAAATTAAATTTAAAGGACTTCCATAGAAAACTACGTCGCCTAATAAATTAGATATTTAGTAGGTAAACTAACAAGGAATTATATATCAAATAATTAACATATAAGTAATTACTTACATGACATTGCTTTTATTTTGGGTCTTCCTTTTAATCCTCTGAAGGACGTAGTGCACTGCGTGGTTTGTAGCTCGATGCAAATGGTAGATTTGACTCATCCACTTATACTTGTGTTTCTTTTAAACACAGACGTTTTGATTTATCAACATAGTCTGTTCCTTTTACAGCATTTAAATAAAAGCAATCAGGAAAAAATATAGCATGCTGCATCCAAGGATCATCGTAATCCTCCCAATCTTCGATGCCACCTCCGCATGAAAAGCACATAACTTTATCGGTAAAACCACTTCCACAGTAAAAAAAACCTGCATCAGCCATTTTCATCACCAATCTTCGTTTTGAATCTGCTGTAGCCCAATAATGTCGAAATGAACATAATCGAATTTTATGGTCATTATATATTTCATATCGGGGGCTTAAATAATTTTGAATCATTCTTAAGCAGGTGTCGATATGTGATTGTGTAAAAGAATAATGACACTTTGTATCTGATGTTCTTAATTTAAAAGGATGAGGTGGTCCGAATAGTAATGGGACAGGAATGACCTAAAATTATAGCACATTTCGTTGCATTTATTAAGAGGCAACCCCAGTTTTCACTATTCATTCAATTCATTATATCATTCATTAATATACAGTTTTGCATTTACTCAGTAATACCTAATCATTTTCTTCGATGAGGTCAACAAGATTATTATGTATTCTAATTATTCGAGCCCATAACTTTAGATCTTTGAAATAGATTTTAGGCCATCTACCTTTCTCTCTCTGGAAAGGTATTAATATAGCATTATATTGTTCATAGTTTAATATTTTCGCAATATGTAGTCCACATAATCGGTTCTCTACTATCATTATCTGCACTCGGTCTCCAATATTCAACACCATGATAACTTAAATAGTGCTACAGCTTCAAGTTCTCTAGCAAATATAAAGAACGGCACTTTTCATACATTAGGGTTGGGAGGGGACAGTAAAATAAAATAAGTTTTTTTTTTAATTTTTATGTCAGAATAATTTTATTATCAAGACACCAATTATTTAAACATAATACATTTTTAAAGCACATACAGAGCTATGATAAATACAATGATAAAAATCTTGAGAATATTTATAATAATCACATAGACTTATCAAACTAGGACAACCTTTATCTTCTAAATTAAATATATTACTATTTTCTAAAATGTACTTCAACCATACAACTTTTTCTGAACCTTTAACGTAAATATATTTGTCTCTTAATATATCTGAAACCAAAGTTTGGTATTCGGAATATGGCACAAATCCTTCATCCCAATGTATCTTTCTGTTACGTTCAATCCAACTAACTTGCTTTTTCTCTGTTTTCGTTAGTTTTTTAAATGGAAATGGTATATGTGTATGTATGGTATTTTGCTATATGTTTGATTTAAATAAAAACTGTCAATCAATTTATGTCGAATTATTGCTGAATACAGTACGTTGCATCATTTGCAGACCATCAAATTGTGGAAAAACCAATTTGTTAATTGGTCTCCTTTTGCACGAAAATGGATTGACATTTCAAAATGTTTATGTATATTCTAAAACTCTATATCAACCAAAGTACATTTTTTTAGAAAAGGTTTTACGAGGAGTACCAGGAATCACTTTTCAGAAATATCAGGCAAATGATGACGTTATGAAAGTGTCAGATGCAAAACCTAATTCAGTGATTATTTTGACGTTGTAGCATGCGAAAATCAATTCAACGCAATTACGACCCAGGGGATCGCAGAGAGCCGACGGAACGGTAGTGTAATGAACGGCATTAAAATGTGGAACGTTGGCTTAGGTAAATGAATTTACAAAGAGTTGTTGGGCATTCTATCCCACCGTGACTGAGGTTATCGAAGATAACCGAAGGAACTAAGGTGGGGTAGAATGCCCAATAACTCACTACTGATAGCCTTCGCAGTCGCCTTGTTGGGGTCCACCACTGTGCAAGTAGTGAGGCACAGCGGGCACGATAGTAACCTCTTCCACTTTCCACACTCAATCAATCGCGTTTTTTATATATTATCATTTATTTATTGATCGAAGTTTTATAGCGGCCCTGCCGGCAGCAATGTTTACAAACCAGCGTCCGATACCTACAACATAAATTATTGCAAATGTTCATGTGCCAGTGTGCGTAAATGTGTTAATAAATAAATGTTCATCTTTGTGAATCTCCTTGAGTACCTATCCCATGTGAACGTTCGTAGAGCGCTCCCCGGGCTCGCGAGCGCGACCACTAGACGTTCACGTTATTCAATAGCAAATCCGCACAACGCACGAACCAAACTTTATAGTGAGTGCCGGCAGCACGCCGCGCGCCGCGCCCGCGCCGGCCGGGCCGGTATTTATAGCCCGCGAGCAGCTGACACTTTCCGTATTTATAGTGCGGTGAAAGTCGCGCTGCAATGATGACACGCTGACGTCACCGCTTCACGCCAGGCGCCGCCACTGCGCACTACGCACAGTGGACGGCGCACGCACCTATAGCCCACGGTCCACCTGCAATTTTATTGCACCTGGGTGGACCACAGGGTCAACAAATTGTGTGGCGCGTTACCTTGTCGCGCAGCAGACAGAGATCACTTTACGTAAAACATAACATGGTTAAATTAATATAAAATGACTAACTTTTGCCCGCGGTCTCAAAAGACGTAGGTGTACGAAGTTCCATGCTTCTAACTTTGAAAATGACGAACTTTCCATTTACTTTTCATCACCTATTTTACCCCTTTAGTAGTACAATTTCCAAAAATCCTTTCTTAGTGGATGCTTACAACATAAAATGCATCTACTATCAAAATTTCAAGTTTTTAGGTCCAGCGGCTTAGGCTCTGCGTTGATGAATCAGCCAGTCAGTCAGTCAGGACAGGACAAGTAATTTTATTGTTGTCTGCCGGTGCGCCTGCCAACGCGCGGCGCGCAGCGTTGATTAACTACTGATTGAAGATTGTAAATGTTTACTATTGCGGAGTTACTATACCGTTAGTGCGTTTCGACTAACCATTCATCCAAATTGGTCCCGTCGACATACAGCTAACACACACCGCGAGTATAATTTGCCCCGCCCGCTGTGGACTGTGGGCACGCTCTACGCTTGTCAAGTAAACTTGGAGTGTGCGTTAAATGTCAATGTCACAAGTCTAAGTGACGATCACAATATGCACGCTGGTACCGAACGTGCGGGCAGCTCTCAGTGCGCCAACTCGGAAACACTTTGAGTCAATTAATGGAATCGCCGCCGCAGCGGCCGCAAGCTCCAATATGTATGTAAATGTGAGCCTCTTGTGTGCAGCAATGACGTAAGTGCACACTCTGGCGTGCTAGGGCCCCGTGCGCCCGAGAGTAGTGCCTTGTCACCGACTAGAAATCTTTCCGTTTCGAAATTACTCGCAGTGTGTTCCAACCAAGACTAGAGTAAGTATTTTGGATTCCTCAGTTCATTCGTGATTCGTGAATATAACTATATAAACTATGTGAAAGTAAAAACGCACGCCGGGCGCCATGACGCGTGGTTTTAGATAGATAGATAGATAGATAATTCTTTATTGTACACCAATAGATTTACATTGGAACAAGTAGTTTAGTTGTTTTTTGAGGCCTCAAACACCGGGGAGTAAAGTGAATCCAGTCCATCTCCATTTTAACGTGCCTTAGAGCATTGTCACAAAATAAAGAAAAAAGAAAAGAAAAGAAAGAAAATATTTTTTATTATGCACACAAAAAATTGGTTGACAATAAAAAAACTAAAAAATAAAACGCAACTTTGCATAATAATGATCGCCTCTCGGCGTAAATGCTGTCCGCGTAGTAGTGCAGGCGGACGCGCTGGTTTTCAGAGGCGCCGCGAGAGAATATATGATAGTAGCATTGTTGAATGTGGTGGTGTGGCTAACGTCTGTGTTTTTTCTTTTTCTAACTGTTCTCTTTAAGCCCGGTATGCTACGTTCCATTGATTTTTGGCAAGTATTATTTGGTTTGTAGCGCAGTTTTTGAACAGTCAAGACAGGTTGCGAAGCCATAACGCCAAGATGGGAGTATGCAGTGTTATAAGGAAATTCGACTTTAGAACTTCTTTGTTTCTCCGGAATTTATTCCATGATGTGGAATTGTGGACATGATCCATTGTGGTTTCGAGCTGTTCTATAAGATATTTGTTTATCGAATACATAGTGAAAAATGAATACTCTTTGGCTGGACTCGAACCCGCGATCTTTCCCTTACTTGGTCAAGGCATTCCCCCTGTAAGGGAAAGAACGCGGGTTCGAATCACTCGAATTTAACTAACATCTCGAACTCTAGCATACTTAATGCTATAAAAATCATTCAGATATTTGTTTACCCTATTATACTCCAGTGTAACAAAACGCGCATGACGTGGTACATGACGTGGTGCGTGACGTGGCGCATGACGTGCCGCGTGACGCTGTGTGTGGCGTGGCGTGTGGCTTGGCGCGTGCTTGTGGTATTTGCAGCGCAACGTCGTGACGTCGATAGTGTAAATATAATCAGTCGCCGACGGGCCCCGTATCGTCGTGTGATACTGTGACAGGTACATCGCATCAGTATCAGAGAAGTACTCATGTAGGAAGGAAACACTTAGAACAGTAGGGACTCGTGTGGAGAAGATGACGAGTGCGCAGACCAGGACCAGACCAATGCAGTGCATGTAGATGAGGGACAGCCACAAGGCCAAGGTCTGGCTCCAAGCGGGCTTGGCTCTGCGCAGTGGTCGGCGGGTGTATACATTTGATATATATTGACTGCCCGTATATGTCCACTACAGCCAATTTTATCACGAAATAAATGTTATAATGAGTATTCTATTTAACGCTTTTATTTATGAGCCAACTTGCTATTTTAACGAGTGGATATGAAACCCTAACCCCGCGTTTACGAGCCCTTGCGCTGGCGAGTGCAGCTCAGGGTCGTTTGGTGCCGCTCGGGAATTCCCCTATTGGACTTCCTCCTTCATATTATTGTGAACTTCAAGAGGAAGTTCCGAGTCAAGTACGAGTCACACTCCCGCTAAGACTAAGGGTTCCGTATAAGATTGAATCGAAGGCTTAACATAAATTACCGTTGGTGTAGGAGTACTATTTCTATGCATCGCCTTTCATGGGTTACGATCAACGGCACTGCGCATAAGTTCCTCCAACCAGGGAGTCCTGCCTATTGTGACTTAACTACAGTTATAAAATGATAATAGAATGGACTAACAGATTCATATTTGGAAGTTCTTTGACGAATGAAATTAAAGATATAGTAAAATAATGTCATAGTCGTTTCATTAAAACACTAGTATTGTGGCGGCGCTCGGCGCCGTGACGTTCTACTGAATGCGCTAGCCGTCGGAATTTGGTTCACTTCGACAAGAGGAAAGCGACCAGTGATTTTGAACTCTTTCTTTCTTTCTTTCTTTTGGATTTTCTTATATTCTTATATTTCTTTCTTTCTTTCTTTCTTTCTTTCTTATAATTAAAATCCGGGCCAAGGCCTAGACGCCTGTCATACGAACGCCTGGTGGGGGGGACCTGAGGATTTTGTCCCTTAACTCGAATGCCCCTTCCCGTTGCCCATACCCGGATTCCTCCCTGTAATAGGTGCCATGACGGATTTAGTGTGGTTTTATTCGGCTCGAGTTTACTCGGTTCTAGTTTACGTTTCAGATCTCGTGTATAGCGTAGGATTGCAGATATAATAACCATCGCTGCACAACCATCTGCTGACGTCAATTCATTTCTTCATTAGAGCCACGCGTCCACCACTGTGTCGGTGTCGCAGCGTCACTACGCGCCAGGCAGCGCCGGCCGCACGCAGGGGGAACCCACGCCCGCGCGCTCGTTACCAGAGACGAATTGCCAAACGTAAACAGGATTATATTTAGGTCTGTCACATTTGATCAAACATAGTTTTGGGGTTATGACTAATGACGGACCCGGCAAATATGGAAAAACAAAGCAAGCGACTCACTTATTACAGCTGGATGTACTCCAGTATGCGGTCCCCAAGACATGCATGCGCGGGCACTGGGCTGAGACCCGATGATGATGATGGGTCATCAGCACTAGCTCTGTGTATCAGGGAGGATACACAGAGCTAGCAAGGGCGTGTGTTGGTAGTATCATATTTATACTATAGTTGCACCTGGTGGTTAAGTGGCCCTCGCCTCGCGCCATGTATAATCCAGTTACAGTATGTAAATAAGGAACTTACTCGGTGGCCGGTGTGGATTCCTCGCCAAAGAACACAAGCGCCCCCGAGCGGGCCGTGCCGACCCACACACGTTACGGATTAATGATTCCCAGTTTAACTTTGCGACCCTTTCAATATTCATGAACAAGGTAATTAATTATCTGCCATTGCCTCTCACCCGCGCCCCCTGGCGGCTAATTGGAATGAAAAAATCCCACGTCTCGGTTATCTGGTGAATCTGCTCCCAGCTCGTCGCCTCACGTACCCGTGCGCGTCCGTAGTGGCAGTACGTGGCGCCACATTAGAGACACCGCGCGCCCTTAATTATATTTGTGTATGAAGGGGAAATATTTAATTAGTCGGCACTGGAAGGTACTCACAGAAGCCTTAGCCGTTTGTTTTCCAAATATTTATATTACCTACATTATTGAGACGGGTGTAGCAATTTCTACCGAACACAGTTGCGGGTCGCCATTCTTTAGAGAAGTCGAGCTCGCGTCGCTTGCGTGAACTTTTTTACGTAGGGCACGTCAATTTGACTTCACCTAGCCTGATGTTAAGCTGAAGGTGTCAGGGAAGAGCGTCTACACCACTTGAGCCTGAAGAAATTCGGACCGTGAGGTCCCAGCTCCACCGGGACATGGTAGCTGAGTGGGAGCTACGACTTGGGCGACCAAGCGCAGGGCACGCCGTAATGGCGGCGGTAAGACCCATCATGGAGGAGTGGCTAGAGAGGCCACACGGCAGCCTCTCGTACCGGCTGACGCAGGTGATTACCGGACACGGGTGTTTCGGGAGTTAACTGTGTCGAATCCGGAAGGAGCCAACGTCCGAGTGCCATCATTGTGATGCGAGCGAGGACACAGAGCTGCACACGCTGACCGAGTGCCCTAGCGAGGCGGCTCCTAGTGGTGGCTCTGGGGGTGGCAGTCCTCACACTCGCCACAATCTCACCTCCGGCAACCAAGGACCCATGACGGCGTGCGTTTTAGTCGGTTCGAGTCCGACATAACCGCCTCCACCGGCTCCGTGGGGTGGTATCCGTGGGGATTTTGCGCACGATAAAAAAAACACATGTTCCACTAAACTTGTCCAGCAGATACGATCGCCCCCGCCCCCCGCCCCCTGCACTCGTAGCGCGCCCACACGGCTGCTCTCAGCGTCGAGGTAAGGAGGAGTGCCGGGCGCGGGCGGAGCACTCGGCACGGAACTGAGTTTTAATTAGTGGGTCAACTTGGTGGAAGGGCGCCTGTATTTGCATTTATGCTAATTAAATACAAGGCCAATTGCAAATAAAGCTATACTAAGGTTATACTTACATAGTAGAATAAAATTAGGTTTTAATACAAAGCCGCTCGGCGCGCAGATGCCATCGACAGACGCGAGCATCGAACTCAAAGCCTTTATTTAATTAATGAACCTAAATCGCCTTTCACAGAAAACTCCATTACTTCTGAAATATCATTAGGAAAGTCACGACCTAAGCACTCTTCCGCCCCGCGGCCCGCCCTGCACTGCGCGAGTGCGTCGTGCTCCAACATGGCGCGCGATGCTCACTGAACGTTCATTAAACAGATATATACCTCGTATTATCGGATATTATTATACCGGCCAGGGTACGAGTATGACATTACCTCGTCTGGTGTCAAGATAAAAGTAGTCTCTACAATGAGGATCGTCATTACATATGTAATGCAAATCTGCAATGGTGGCCCTCAGCTCGACGGCCTCACCAGGTGCTCGGCGCGCTCCGTCGCGCGGGTGACTGCGCGTGGGAGAGACCTAGCTAGATGGACTTAACGACGATGCCTAACTGAAAAACGCTGCATCGTTTGTGCTTATCTAATTGATGGATTAAGTCGGAATGATCTGATTGTCCCCAGGAATACCGTCAGGAATGCTTGTAGTCTCACCGGTAGTAATGCTGGGAATATTCATCCCATTAAACTTACTTTTGACCCTAATAGACTTACCAGTACAACTCCACTGTGAACCCAAATAATATCTAGACGAACCTTACATTAACCTTGCGGGATTGGAAACCGTTTCTTCAATACAGATATTGTAGCTTGTAGCCTCGTAGCGCGTGTGCTACGCCGTAGCCGTAGGCCCGCGTCGACCCTCCGTCCACTAAGATCCATTACAAAAATCCATTGATGGATCTTTTTACACTTTTATGTCCACTTTAATCCTCGATCCTACAATATTTACAAAATTGATTCAGTTATTTATTTATTTTTTACACTTCACCAAAATGGGGGTTTCCCTGTCCTCCGAGCGGAACTCAGTCGGTCGTCGGTCAGGCGGTTTTGTGTTCAGATTAATTGGCCACCGCGTCAACACTATTACTTAGGTACCTCTGTTAAACCCCTCCGTCCACTAAGATCCATTACAAAAATCCATTGATGGATCTTTTTACACGGTTTTTTTCCGTGGTCCGGTTCGGTGGTCCGGTTGACCGGACCACGGGTAATCAATTTTTTCCGTAGTACGGTCGACCGGACCAGGGGAGATTACTTATTTTCCGTAGTCCGACCAGCCGGACTATGGAGGATGGGTTAAATTTAGATTTATTGCTGTTGCTAATAACTTATTACTAGTATAAACTCGAGCTTCAGGTTAGTGTTTCAGGAAGTTTGTATTAAGTTTTGCCGGTCATGGGTCGTGGTCCACCTACTTAGTCCACCTGGGTGGACTACGGGCACTTTTTCTTGCCCGTGGTCCACCGCAGTTCACGTAGTTGGACCACGGGCACTTTTTCTTGCCGGTGGTCCACCTAAATGTTGAGTAGTGTGCAAATCAAAAATGACTATGGGTCGTGGTCCACCTAAAATTAATTCCGTGTGATCCTGTCATTTTATTACTATTGAAAAATGAATATGAAAGAGCAAATTAAACTGGAAAAAATTAAATAAATGCCGAAAAAAACTTACTGAAATATGAGAACAACGCCATAGCACCATCCCGTTCTTAAAAGGTTTTACTTTATAAAACTGGAATGCCCTATACAATAGAACCGTGCCACCTTTTCGTTTAAAAAATACATATTTCAGGACCTAAGGGCTCAGCCACAACACTGCGGTGCGATGTCGCATCGTCTACGGCGTCGTACGACAAGACGCTGACCATCAGTCCAGTTTGTAGTGAGACATGACACTAAGATCCATTACAAAAATCCATTGATGGATCTTTTTACACATTTATGTCCACTTTAATTCTCGATCCTACAATATTTACAAAATTGATTTTTTAGAACCAACGTATGTATTAAAATCTACAGTGGTTTTATATAATATGTGAGCATTTCATACAAACTACAAATATGTACATCATTTATATGTAAACACGTCTATTAAACATCAAAGGGTACAAGCAGACAAGTGCTCATACATAATTTTTTCATAAGGTCTCGGCCAGACTTAGGCCCGTATTCTACAATGACACTCAGGCTCAGCCTGAATCGCAATTTATCTGATGACAGATTGTATAGACAGATTGATAGTTTGACATAAGGCCAGTACAATTTGTCCTTAGATGAATAAATCGAGGTTCAGGCAGTGTCATTCTAGAATACGGGCCCTAATATGCCAAACGTTTTGATCGCTTGTCCCATCGACTTCGTATCTGACAGTTAGTTCTACATGTACGTCTGTAGCAATCCGTCGAGTATTACAATACCCGTCGCCCACGCGGCCGGGCGGAGCCGCGGGCCGCACCAGCGCCCTGGGAGTTTGACCTGCCTCCACCCGCACACTGCACATTTTTTCTGAGTCTTCTCCCAACTCAGTTGAGACTCGCCTTCTAGTCTAACTAAAATGATCTATACAAGATATATACATAACATTTGCGGGGATCGAACCCGCGCCTTCTGTAAAGCGGTCGCGTTCACTACCGTCACGGCACAGATGCTGTCACTCGTATACTGAAGATATTATGAAATTATCACTACTGAGTCATACCACAGACTTCAAACCTTAAATAAACCATTATTTCAATGTAACAAATATATATTGTGAATAAAAGTAGCATAGTTGGTATTGTCACCGGTCACATAACGCACGCGCGTGCCGCGCACCACCCTCGGTACTCGACCAAAATAAAACACTTCTAAAAGTACAATTCATTAAACGCACATTGACAATAGACAAGACGCTCACGGTGCGACAGCCGCTCATGGTGCGACAGACGCTCATGGTGCGACATACGCTCATGGCGCGACATACGCTCATGGCGCGACATACGCTCATGGCGCGACAGCCGCTCACAGCGCGCGCACTGCCAGCGGCGCCAGCAGCAGCGCGGCGGGCGCGAGGGGCGCGGGCGCGGGCGCGGCGCCGTGGATGCGCTCCATGCGCAGCGCCGCCTCCGTGTCGAAGATGGTGGAGTTGATGAGCTCCGCGTAGTTGTAGAGCGCCGTGAACACGCTGGTGGCGCCCGCGGGCGGGTCCAGGCGCTCGGCCGAGCACTCCAGCGGGCCCATGGACGTCACGCCCACCTGCGCGCCGTGGTACAGCACCGGCCCGCCCGAGTCGCCCGAGCACACGCCGCGCGCGCGCGCGCCCGGCGCCAGCGCCTCGGCCGAGCCGCACATGCAGTGCAGCCAGGCCGGCCGCTCGCAGCCCACCATGCGCAGCTGCACCGAGAACAGCTCCTCGCCCAGCGCCGCGCGCTCCGTGCGCCCGAAGCCCAGCACCTGCACGTCCTCGTGGCGCAGGTCGGCCGGGTTGTACTTGCGCATGGAGCCCAGCGGCTCCAGCGCCGCGTGCGCCGTCAGCTTCATGTCGGTGCGCGTGCGCACCAGCCCCACGTCGTGGTTGAGCAGCGTCACGTCCACGCCGCGGCCCTCGTCCTCCTGCACCACGCGGTAGCCGGGGTGGCGGTACAGGTAGTGCACGGTGGCCAGGTCGCCGTCGGGCGCGGCCGGGCGGCGCGCGTTGTACTTGACGTAGGCGATGTGCGGCGACACGCAGTGCGCGGCCGTGAGCGCCCAGCGCGGCGCCACCACGGCGGCCGAGCAGCGCGGCTGCCAGTAGCGGTCCAGCAGCACGCAGGCGGGCGGGTAGGCGGCCAGCTCCGCCGTCTCGCCGCCGAACACGCGGCGCGCGCCGCCCGCCCCGCCCGGCGCGCGGCCCATGGCGCGGTAGAACGAGTAGCGCGTGCCCGCCGCGCCGCCCGCCGCCAGCACCGCGCACAGCACCAGCACCGCACGCATCTCACCCGCGAGTCATCCTGTGCAAACAGACTACAAACACTATAACGCGATCCCGTGCGCCGCAACAGCGACTTTCTTTCTGCGGTTGACGTCTGTCACGCCGACGCGAAGCATTGACAGTATGCCGCGCGCAAGGAGATTGTGACTTAAAAGAAAAATTATATTGTTTATCGTCTTCTTAAATAACTGTTATAGCGATTCTATTTTTGCGAGTATTGGATATTAAAGGCTTTGATTATATTAAAGAATCAAAGATTTAAGTAAGTAACGGTAGAAACATTAGTCCCACTACTATTACAGACATTACTATATCGAACTACTACTAATATATCGAACATTCAATATATCGTACACTCAATACATCGAGTATTCAAAATATCGAATGTTTGTTTGATCGAGCGTTCAACGCATCGCATATTCATTCTATCGAAATGTACGAGACGAGCTGCTACTCGTACCAAGGTATATATAAAAGATAAATATAATAGGATAAATAAAAGATGAAGTTAAGATCAACTGTATAATGACTCAACTTAATCCAAAATGATATGCTATGATTGATAGTGATAGAATAGTGAGTACACCCGAACTGATTAATTGTCGTAATGATACTAAATGAATGTAATGGTGAAATAGCGCGGATCGGCGTAAACCGCTGACCACGCGCAATACCACTGTACGATGCTTTTTTTTTTTTTTTTTCGTGCGGAAATCCCCTCGGATACCCCCCCTGCCGGAGCCGGAAGGGGAGGTTATGTCGGACTCGAACCGACTAAAACCGCATGCCGACTGTGGGTCTTGGTGCTAGGCCGGAGGTGAGGTTGTCAAAGACATATCCCTCGCACCCCGGCTGACCCAGGGCCATCCCTTACGGTCTGGCCCTCCTCAGGAGGGGGGACAACGGTGTCCCCAACTCGCCCCCGGAATGGGGAGGCGCACTATTCAGCGCGCCGCCGCCGTGGCCTGCTTCTGCTGAGGTGACAGGCGGCTCCACCGGTCACCCCCAGGCCCGCGCTCATGGGGGACGGAGGTCACTCAGTGCCCTCCGACGCCCGATTTGCTTGCGCGCGCGGGCGGCGCGATCCGCGAGTCTTTCTCGCTCGCGCCGCCTCTCCCGCTCCGCCGTCTCCTTCACGACCATTACCTGCTCGCTGAAGGAGACGCCGGCCGCAGTAGGTTAATATTGAGAGTTCTAACTCACTTCGTTCGTTGAACTCTCAATATTACAAATGATCCGGAACTCTCAATGCGTTATTGCGATTGAGAGTTTTAACTCACTTCGTTCGTCGAACTCTCAATATTACAAATGATCCAGAACTCTCAATGCGTTATTGCGATTGAGAGTTTTAACTCACTTCGTTCGTCGAACTCTCAATATTACAAATGATCCAGAACTCTCAATGCGTTATTGCGATTGAGAGTTTTAACTCACTTCGTTCGTCGAACTCTCAATATTACTAATGATCCCAATGCGTTATTGCGATTCAGAGTTTTAACTCACTTTGTTCAGTATCGTTAATTTAATATAACCCAAGCTATTTAAAAAAATATTTTCAATGTACAGACACAGTATACTATAGCCCATAAAGCGTTGAACGGAAAGCATTTAGCGTTGAACGTAAACCCATAAAGCGTTGAACGGAAAGCATTTAGCGTTGAACGACTTCGTTCGTGAGTGAGTGAATACTCAATAACACAATAAATTATTATAAAAGTTCGTTGTTTCATGGAACTCTTTTATTATTTAAACTTTATTCAATTATCAAAGTTATCAAAGCATTTTCAAGAAAGTTAAAGCCAAGGTTATCATGACGATGAAAAGTGGAGATCGAGTGCTGATAATAGTAGTGGAAAAGCGATTATGTGGACTCCATATTGTAAAAATTATAAATCAGGAAAATTTTAGCGCTATATTAATACCCAGTCATAAAAAAAAAATAGATTCCCTAGAATCTGTTATGAAGGACTAACGTTATGGGCTCGAATAATTAGAATCGATAATAATTTAATAGATTTATCAGAAGACATTTAAGTAATCACTATAATATTATAAAAGTTAATGTATCTTACGATTATATCATTATTCAACTAGCCGATGACCGATATCAACTCATAACAAGATACATCATGAAATTTGTAAAACAGCCATGTTCATTACAATTAGATGAAATCTGTGCAAACTCTGTAAGAACGATTTCTCGTCATGGAAATCTTTTACCGAATACAATTCGCTGTATAATTTCAGGACCTTCTAATTGTGGTAAAACGAATTTAATGATAGGTCTCCTTTTGCATCAAAATGGATTAAGGTTTCGAAATGTGTACTTGTACTCCAAAACTCTTTATCAACCGAAGTATATATTTTTGCAAAATGTGTTTGAAAAAGTACCTCAAGTGTATTTTAGGAAATATCATGATAATGATGAAGTTCTCAGCCCCCAAGAAGCTAAAACAAATTCTATTATAATATTTGATGACGTTTCTTGCGAAAACCAGAATAATATTCGAGATTACTTTGCAATGGGCAGGCATAAAGATATTGATAGTTTTTATCTGAATCAAACCTACAGCAAGATCCCTAAGCAATTAATACGAGACAATGCTAATTTTATAATTCTGTTCAAGCAAGATATTATCAATTTGCGTCATGTCTATGATGAACATGTTAATACAGATATGAGTTGGCTTCAATTTCAAGATATGTGTACAAAGGTATGGAATAAACCTTTCAATTATATAGTTATAAATAAAGACTGTGAAAAAAATGAGGGACGTTATAGAATGAAATTTGACACATTTATAATCTTAGATTAATATACAACATAAATACAAACACTTCCTTAAATAAATTCATTAAACCTTTTAACGCGACTTAAGAAAGTTCTAACATGAATAAAGAACAAGAACTGAAAAAACAAATAATTAAATCAGCTGAATCGGTGAGAAAGAAAATTAAAATGATGCGAGACAATGAATCTACTAATAATATGTTCATGGAATCTGTTTTAAAACCTATAATCGAACCTTTAAATATAATTACAAATAAAAATTCCAAATTAAACGAAAATTATGAAACTCCAAAACAGATTAAACAAATAAAAAAACGAAAATATGATGATATATCTATAGACACCGTCAACAAACTAAAACTAAGTCCTAATGATTCACACGCTGATTTAAATAATGATTACCCGGAAGAAAATGATAGTAATGTTAGTAGTGAATCTAGTAAAAATGATATACCTGACAATATAAGCACAATATCTTTTGAAACACCGGTTAATGAAAGTCCTCATACTTCGTGGTCAGCACCCATAGTCTCCAATGAAAATATACCTTTTGGTGTAAGAAGTGAAAGAGGAAATCTTTTTATGGGGTCTTCTGAGATAACTATTTCTAAAGACAGTATCATTGTAGCTGGACGTCTATATAGCAAAACAGTGGGTTTAATGGAATTACTGATGAAGAAAACACCTGATACAACACTAGTAACTGAAGGCGATACAATAAATTATAAAACTATGTTGATAGATACAAACGCTCATAGGCGAGATTTTGATCCTTCTAAACCTATCAAAAGTAATAAAGGTTTAAAATATACTCAAATAATAAAACCACTCTTTAATAAAAATGATGAAAGTTCATGGATTGAAAATTTAAATGTTCATGGAGCAGGTATGCCTTTTCTAGTAAAAAAGCTAAAAAAAAATACTGATTATATATACTGGGATGATCCGAATGAACTAGTTGAACGGTTGAAGATATTATGGGCATCACGAGACGCAGGTAATACTGGAGTAAATAACGAAATTATTTCAATTATTGAAGAGTTACGAGAGAGTGGTATTATTAACAACCGTGAAGCAGCCAGCGTTCTATAGGAGATAATAATAAATAATGTTTCACTCATGTAAATTTACTAGTCCTATTTCATACTTACTACAGGACGGTTCCTTTAGAAATGAATATTGATAAATTCGGTCATCACATTCACAAACGTTTGCGTAGAACCGAAATATACTTTGATCCACATGAAGCATTGGTGAAATCAGAAAACGGAGACTTTGATTTGCACTTAGTTAGATTAAGAGGTGTGAAATTCCCTACATCACCAGATGATGTTGTTAATAAAGAGTACGTTGATAAATTATTAGATTCTAACCACAACATTGTAAAAAAAGTACTATTGAAGTCAGAAAATGGTGATTTTAATTTAAACTCAGCAAGATTGAAGGGTATTAATTACCCTACAGACGCAGATGATGCAGTGAATAAAGAATACGTTGATACTCTGACGAGTGAATTCAGTAAAAATATTTTATCTACCATAAAGGAATATTTAGATCAATATTATACAAAAACAGAAGTTAATAATATCATTTCGTTAAAACTTGTGGAGAAACAATGAGTAAACAACAGGTTGTTGATGAACTTCATAGAGCAGCAAGAAGAAATTTTTCACGTCGACGTGTAATATTAAAAGATGTAGATGATTTATGGCAAGCGGATTTGATTGATATGCAAAGTCATGCAAAAGATAATAATAGTTTTAAATACATTTTTGTTATTATAGACACTTTCTCAAAGTATGTTTGGACAATACCAGTTAAAACCAAATGTAAATCTGAAATAACGAAGGCTTTTCACAGTTTACTAGTAAAATCAGGTCGATCTCCTAGGAATTTGCAAACTGATTTAGGTAAAGAATTTTATAACAACGAATTCCATAAATTAATGAGTTCGTCGCAAATAAATCATTACTCTACACATTCGGTTAAAAAAGCGTCTATTGTAGAAAGAGTGATTAGAACTCTCAAAAGCAAACTGTACAAATATTTTAGTTTTATCGGTAATTATAAATGGTTTGGTCAACCTTTGTATAATATAGTTCATGATTACAATAATACTGTACATCGAATCACAAAATACAAACCGAAAGATAAAATAAACGTTTTAATTAACATTACAGAGTCTTATAAAAAGCAACCTCTAGTAAAAAAACATAAATTTAATACAGGTGATCACGTTCGAATTAGCAAATATAAAGGCCAGTTTCAAAAAGGATACACTCCTAATTGGTCAACTGAAATATTCAAAGTTGTTAAAATAAATGAGACCAATCCGATTACTTATGAAATAGAAGATCAACGAAAGCAACCAATTTTGGGTTCCTTTTATGAACAAGAACTGCAGAAAACAAAACATTCGGATATATACTTAATTGAGAAAGTATTAAAGAGAAAAGGTAATAAACTATTAGTTAAATGGTTAGGTTTTAGTGAAAATGAAAATAGTTGGATAAACAAAAATGAGGTTGTGTTATTACAGTATATATGTTTTGTATTTTCATAATATCACTCATTATACAGAAAGAAATGCATGGAGGAGGACTAGTAAATAGTATAATAAATAATTTGCCTTTTGAAGCACATTTACCTGGTTACAACTATTGTGGTCCAGGAACGAAACTACGTGAACGATTATTACGAGGTGACAAAGGAGTAAATGCTCTAGATGAAGCCTGTAAACATCACGATATAGCGTATTCAAATTATTCTGATTTAAATAAACGTCACAAAGCAGATCAACGTTTGCTTACTATGGCGAAGCGTCGTTTGAAATCTAAAACGGCGAGTAAGGGTGAAAAAATGGCCTCTTGGTTAGTTAGTAAAGTAATGAAAGCTAAACTAAAGTCAGGAGCTGGTATTAAAACGTTTAAAACACTTGTTTCTAAAATTCGATCAAAAATAAAAAAGACTAAGTCCAAAAATAATAAATCAACAATAAAACAAGCGTATTTAGCTGCAATGAATTTGTTTTCTTGCAATGGTAAAATTCAGATTCCTCGGGTTATTCCTCTACCAAAAACTGGAGGTATTTTGCCGTTAATTCCTATATTCGCGGGGTTGTCCGCCTTAGGGGCGCTAGCTGGAGGTGCAGCAGGTATTGCAAAGACGGTTAATGAGTATAAGACAGCTCAACAAGGATTACGTGAATCTGAACGACACAACAAAACCATTGAATCTATTGCATTAGGTAGAGGTTTATATGTTAAACCGTATAAAAAGGGTAATGGTTTATTTATATTACCGTCAAAAAACTAGCTTTAAACCTACCTAATCGTGCTTTAACCAACATTGATATACTGAACAATGCGAGGAATATTCCATATTTTCGAGGAGTTTTTATGAGGGATGAACTACCGAGATACGCGAAACGCATTGAATGCGGTATTATTAATTTAGATAATTCTATTAATGATGGTACACATTGGGTAGCATATATAAAAGTAAATAATTATTGTGAATATTTTGATAGTTTTGGGGATTTGAAACCCCCTTTAGAATTAATACGTTATCTAAAGACGAGAGATATTTTTTATAATTATAATAGATATCAACAATTTAATTCAATAAACTGTGGTCATTTATGTTTAGAATACTTGAATTGTTTCTGGAATAAATACTATATATGATATTGCATTGTTTAAGTTGTATCATTTGCACAATGTCTTTTACCTTGTCTATAACTGGTAATACATCTATGTTATCCACGTATTATTCTCCTGCGCTACAACTTGAAGGAGAATATGAGTGTGCACTTATTTATTTCTCTACCTTTAATTCTATTCCAAATATTGATAATCGGAATAATAAATTTTATTATGGGCAAAATGAAATTATTGAATTACCCGAGGGTGCTTATGAACTTCAAGATATAAATGATTATATCAAAAGTAACATTAAAGATGTATCATTTAAATTGGATTGCAACAATAATACGTTGAAAACATCTGTCTTTTGCACAAAAGATATTCATTTTGAAAATAGTAATTCGCTGGGGGGATTATTAGGGTTTGGTGAACAGATTTTGGAAGCCAATATAAAACACGTATCTCAACTTCCAGTAAACATTTTAGCAACAACCGTGGTCAGAATCGAATGTGACATAGTCACAGGATCGTTTATCAACGGCAAACCTTGCCATATTATTCACGAATTTGCTCCAAATGTACCACCTGGTTATCGGATCGTAGAAGTTCCGAAGAACATAATTTACTTTCCTATCAATCAAAATGCTCTCAATAGTGTTCACATTCGTTTATTACATATAAACAATAATTTAGTAAATTTACGAGGTGAGGAAGTACAGCTGTATTTACATCTTAGAAAAAAATGATACTCTTCGATAAAATAAATAAATATGTAACTCCCCAAACTAAAATTGGTAGTTTATATCGAGCTGTCTCCAAGAGAACATTTAAAAACAAACGAAAATTATCTCTAGAAAATAAAAAATTTCTACAATTTATTGGATTACTAAAATGAGCATGTTAGATATATTATCATTACCTACGAACGACAACACTATAGATGGAGTTGAATTTCATTCATATAAACCATACGTAACTACCTTTAATAGTAATTTCCTCTTTCGTCCGAGATTCATTGAGCGAAGACGTGTATTACTTTTTTGCCGTAAATAAATTAAATCAAAATAACTCACTCAAATAAAACCCTATCTTGTGATCATAAGTTATTGAGTTCAAAATTAGAACATAATTTTTACATAAAGCACGATCACTGCGAAGGACTCAGAGGGGCACCCCACTGCCCCTCGCACGGAAAGAGACAGGTGCGATAATTCATCTCTGTCTGTCAACGAGGTGCAGGTACGTGGTGATTAGTGTGTTTACCTACGCTTGAGAGCAAGATGTTATAGAAGTCTAGCTGATTTGTATATGTACCTACCTATCATATGCAACTACGACGCGCCGGCCTATTTATCTACATTATTAACACAGTTTTAAACATTCTTATACTTCACCTATACTATCAGTAATTATTGCGAAATGACACGTACCCCACCTAAAGGCATATCGGTGTCTGAATCGGATTTAACGGCGCGAGCTAATGAATCCTTATGTAATCCACAAATGTTGTCAATATCTACCAATAGACAACAAAACAAGCGAGTGCGCTTGGAGGACGACTCGCCCGCGGGTCCGGCGAATTTTACTGATACCGAGAGCATTAAGGAGTTACTAACACTAATGATATCTCAACAAAATCTAAGACTGGATGCCTTGGATAGCAGTATACGAGAAATTAAAGAACAGTATCGTACCATAGCAACCATTGAAAAAAATATTATGGATATCAAGCTACAAAACAGTGACATTCAGACTATTAATAAGGACTTAGTTGCGAACGTTGATTATGTTTCTGGCCAGGTGAAGGATATTGAAAAGAAAATTGATAAGCTTGAGTCTGAACGCATGAACTACAACGCACAATTCATGCTGCTAGAAGAAAGATTAGAGACCTTCGAACGCAACGCTAAAAAGACCAATATTGAGATAAGAGGTGTGCCGAAGAGTACAAAGGAATCTAAACAGGACCTCTATCAGATGATCACTAGTATCCTGAAGGTTACAAATACAGAATTGTCTGGAATACAGATCAGGGACGTCTACAGACTGCCCTCAAAAGAAGCCGCTCAAAACAGTACTGTGGTAGCGGAGTTTGGGAATACACTAAGTAAAGAACAGTTCCTGAAGGCTACCAAAAGCTATAATTTTGTAAACAAAAACAATGAGCTGAACACTAGTCACTTGGGATTAACGGGCCCATCTAATATAATTTATATTTCTGAAAATCTGACAGCAAGAACTAAAAGGCTGCTTTTCCTCGCCCGTGACTTGGCTAAATCAGAGGCGTATCAGTACTGTTGGATATCTAACGGGAGAATATTTCTACGCAAACAACAAGGTGTACCGGCTATTCTCGTGAAAAATGAAAACACTATCTCCGATCTGAAACACTTGCATCAAACCAAATGACTATTGGTGTTACTTCCATTTTTTTATTGTATAAGTTTACCCAACTGTTTTATAACTAAAATATTAACTGTATCTACAATTATCTTTAACTCATGCACACACTTCATATACTTCATAAACACACAAATATCAACTCTAATCACAATTCATACAATTAAAAACTTAGTAGAATTGTATAAAGACCCAAATTTACACTTAATTCAACCACTCACATTTATATTTATAACGTACTTGCTGTTACATATACCATATACAATATATTATAAGTATAAAAACCAAATCCTAAATATTAAAAACGTATGTATGGGCCATGGAAAAAAGCACATTAACTTTACATATAATCAACCAACTTATTTACTACACAGCTTCTCATTATATTATCATTCTACGGATACAATTGTCTGTCCTAGCATTCACATTTATCAAAAAAAAAATCTCGACGTAGTAAGGCGTTTATACATAGTATTGAAACTTATAAAATATATAAAAAATTCTAATGGCTATAATTGAGACTATAAACGACATTGACAATATAACCCTCACTACTAGCTTTAGAATTAAAGACATAGGTGAATGTAAGTTGCATTTTCGTGACACAGAGAAGCAGTATACAGTTGTGGCGCAGAATATACGCAGTATTAGTAAGAATTTTGACAGTTTTTATGTTATGTTAAGCAAACTGCATTTTTTGCCAGACATTATTATCTTAACCGAGTGCAGGCTTGATGAGATGTCCGTGTGTCCCAATATTAATAACTATAATTACCATTGTTCGAAAATATACCTAAATCAAAACGATGGCATTGTAATTTATATTAAGTCAGATATCAAAGCCACGGTTACAGAACCCCCTTTCAAAGATTCTAACTGCCTAATTGTCAATATTGGCAAAGAACTGTCACTAATAGTGTTATATAGGTCTCCATCGTTTTATAATATAAATAATTTCTCTGAATCCTTAGCACAAACAATGGAAGCTTGTAAAAGTGAAACTTGTGTCATTGTGGGGGACATAAACTTAGATATTAAATACGGTTACATAGATAACCGCTCTACTGATTATCTGGACTTAACTAGCCACTTTGGATACTACCCGGGACATATATTTCCAACTCGGATCGGTAACTGTTTGGACCACGTCATGATAAAAACCAAAAAGCCGGCTATGGTTATTATCGGTGACACTAGTATAACGGATCATGCGACGGTCATCTTTGGTGTTCATAGAAACTTACCAAGGCCGCATAAGCGGAAACTACAAACAAAAGTAGACTATGAGAAGTTAAAGCAGGATATTGAAGGTGAGTCTTGGGAATGGATCTATGAACACACTGATGTATCCGATGCATTTCGGCTATTTGTGGAAACACTTTCGGCTAAAATGAAAAAATACACAACCACAAGAGTCTGTCACAGCTCAGAAATTTTAATGAAACCATGGATTACCAGTAATCTGTTGAAATGCATACGGAAAAGAGATTTACTACATAACAAAGCTAATAAAACACAGAATCGGGATAATCCTATCATTCAACTAGAATATAAAAAATACCGGAATCACTGTAACAATATTTTAGCTAATCTTAAACTTGACTATGAACGGCAAACGCTATTAAATACAAAAGGCGACTGTAAAAAACTATGGTGTAAAATTAAAAAAATATGTAACATTAAAAATAAAAACGCAGGTGGAACTCAATTGACACCGAATGATTGCAACTCAGACGCGATGTTAAATAACGCAAATGATTATTTTTCTACTGTTGGGAAAAATCTTGCAGAAAAAACCCTTGAACAACTTAACGTAACTGAAGCCGAGTTGGCCAAGAACAATAGGCAATATAGCACTTCCTGTAATAATGCTAACTCCTTTTTCTTAAATCCAACAGATGTCAACGAAATTCACGGAATAATCTCAAGACTAAAATATGAGTCAGCCCCGGGTTACGATGGGATTAATAATAAATTGATTAAAACATGTGCACACGTTCTGGTCAAACCGATAACCTTTCTGTGTAACCTAAGTTTGGCAACAAGTACAGTGCCTGGGTGCTTGAAAACTGCAAATGTTTGTCCCATATACAAAGGTGGAGGTCCTAGTATTCCAGATAACTATCGCCCGGTCTCTCTGTTGACTACTCTCTCAAAAATAATTGAGAGAGTTGTTAACAGGAGACTCTTGACGTATCTCGAGAAGAACCGCTTATTATCGGAACAACAGTACGGGTTTCGAAAAGGCAGGTCTACGGAGGACGCAGTGACAAACTTAGTTGATTTTATTACTTACAACTTAGACCACGGTAATCACTGCACTGGCGTCTTCCTGGACCTAGCTAAAGCTTTCGATACGGTGTCTAGAAAGATACTGCTACAAAAAATGTCGTGTCTTGGAATACGTGGGAGTGCCCTGAAATGGTTCGAATCGTACCTTTCTGACAGAACACAGAAAGTAGTCATGGAGTATGGTAGCAGTGACTTAACTAATGTACATTTCGGTGTCCCACAGGGAAGCGTGCTTGGCCCTTCTCTGTTCATTCTGTATATCAATGGATTATGCTCGTTAAATATACCTCAAGCAAAATTATTCACGTATGCTGATGATACAGCAATAGTATTTTTTGGAAAAACCTGGGACGAAGTTCAAACAGCAGCAGAAAACGGCTTACGTGTGGTAGCAGCTTGGCTTCAAAATAATCTGTTGACACTAAACGTTGGTAAGACCAAAGCTATAGACTTTGCAGTTTCCAAGCGCTCCGCCCCAAAAAATCCCATTAATCTTAAGTTACACATGTGCGTAATACGTGACAACTGTGCCTGTCCACACATAGAGCATACAAAAATTGTTAAATACCTAGGAATATATCTGGATAACCGCCTCGCATGGACAACACACTTGAGGGTACTAGACGGTAGGGTCAGAAAGCTTTCACACATTTTTAAGCGATTAGGGAAAATTGCTGTGGAGCCAATCCTCAAAATGATTTACTTTTCGCTATGTCAATCGATCCTTAGCTACGGAATAATATCGTGGGGTGCTGCTGGCATCACCTTCTTAATAAATGTGGAAAGAGCCCAGCGTGCTATTTTAAAGGCTGCATATAAGCGACCATTTATGTATCCCACTGTCCAATTATATTCTGAGTCAGGTGTTCTTAGTGTTAGGCAACTTTACATATTATCTGTAGCACTACGATTTCATAAAACCTCTTTACACACGTATGCCCGTAGACGTTTAAGCCGCACGGTGAAATGGGATAGAGTAAGGTGCTTTAAATCGTTCGGTAGACAATCATTCGGTTTCATGGGTCCATACATTTACGAGAAGGTTAATAGAATTCTTAATATACTTAAACTGACTAGAAAGGTATGCAAAAATACCATCACGGATTGGTTACTTAAGTTGGATTATGATCTAACTGAAGACTTTATTAAAGTGGTAGAATAACACACACACACACACACACACACACACACACACACACACACACACACACACACACACACACACACACACACACACACACACACACAAACAGTCACAGACTCACACTCAAGTGTGTTGGGTGTAACAACACACTTGTAGATTATTGCATGTAGTAATTTTAATACTATCTCTGTTTTATTTTTATGTTATTTCTTTAATATTTTGTCAGGTTGTCTTCTGTGCAATGTAATCCTTATAGGAATGAAAGAGACTAATATCTCACAACACAGGGAATCCTAGTGTGGGATCTAGGGCTACAACCCATGTATTTCATTGATTTCTTGAGACAATAAACATTATTATTATTATTTATTATAGGAATGATGAGATTCGTATACCGATTAATCAACAAGATTTATACGTACTCCCATCAGCGAGTACCTTATATTTAGAAGGAACTGTGATTGTAAAGAAAGGGGACGGAAGCAGAGCCACATCCGTTCATTTTACAAATAACTTCTTACTTTACTTCTTTCAAGATATGCGATATGAACTGAATGGAATAGAAATCGATAAAGTTAAAAATGCTGGGATCACTACAACAATGAAATCATTATTAAGTATGAATGAAAGCGATGCGAAAATATCTAAGGCTTGGGGTTGGGATATCGATGGTGTTAAAAATGTAGATGAAGGACATTTTTCAGCCTCTATTCCTCTCAATACTATTTTTGGATTTGCTGAAGACTATAAAAAGGTTATAATAAACTGCAAACACGAATTAATCTTGTTACGAAGTAATACTAATCTCAACTCTTTAAAACTAAGTACAGGCAAAATTGTAGAAGATATAATAATTAAACAAATTATATGGCGTGTACCGCATGTAAAAGTTTCTGATAAAGCAAAGCTTCATTTCCTTAAAGTTTTAGATAAAGATAGATCTTTACAATTAGCTTTTAGAAATTGGGATCTATATGAATATCCTCTGTTACCTAAAACTACAAAACACACGTGGTCTGTTAAAACTTCATCCCAAATTGAAAAGCCTAGATATGTAATTATAGGTTTACAAACAAATAGAAAAAATAATTCAAGTGCAGACATGTCTCGCTTTGATCACTGCAATTTACGCGAGGTCAAAGTTTATCTCAATTCTACATATTATCCTTATGAAAATTTAAACGCAAACTTTTCTAATAACAATATAGCTATAATATATGAGCAATACGTTAAATTTCAACAGTCTTACTATGGAAGTCGAGCAGAACCGTTAATGTCTCCAAAAGAATTTAAGGATATCGCTCCCCTATTTGTTATTGATTGCTGTAGACAGGTAGATAACTTAAAAACAGGTCCTGTTGTTGATGTACGTGTTGAAATTGAAAGTGAGCAAGAAATACCTGATCAGACTTCAGGATACTGCCTTATTCTCAACGACTGTATCGTCGTGTATATAAACCACTAAGCAATATTGTTAAGAAAATATCATGAATACAAATATCATTATTGTTGATTTACAAGGATTTAAAGCTCAAAATAACAATTTTATCATTAAGGAGTTGGCTTTAGCTACAGAGTATTATACTCAAACTTTTCTAATTAAACCACCATATTCATTTAATTATTTATCACAAGAAGAAAAAAAGCAAACGAGATGGTTAGAACGTAATCGAGGGTTATATTGGAGTGAAGGCTACATAGACCATAGAGAATTTAAACGTATCATTATACCTTATTTAGAAAATAAAACTATAATTGTGAAAGGTTTAGAAAAAATGAAATGGGTTAAGGAATTATGTTCAAATAGTACCCCAGTTAATATAGAAGATAAGGGATCCTGTAATTTACAGTCCTTGATTAAAATGTATAGCAAAAATAAGAATTTTAACTGTATCAATCACAAGAAGCATTGTGCTTTAGCAAATGTTATTTGTATAAAAAAATGGTATGTGGATAATCATGTAAATTTTTCTGATATATATTTTAATAAAACAAAGTTTAAATCTTACATTGATTTTTATTTTTCAATAACACCTCTAATATACATTATCACATAATACTTGGTATGACATATTTTTACACAATAATAGACTACATTTAGTAAATAATTTTAAAATATATTTATCAAATATTAATTTCAATACAAATGTCATACAAATATTTACAAACTTACACTACACCAATTACGAAGGCTGGAGCCGGAGGTTGCAAAAAAAACCAAAATTGTTTTAACTAATTTTAATTTAAAAATTACAATGGTAACTTAAACTCTAAGGTAGTGATAATCGGACAATGTTAGTACCAAGAATGACTTCACAAACAACAATTATTATTCTAGTTACAAAATGTTGCAATAATGTGTATGACGTTATTACTCGGAATGCTTGTGCTGAGTCGGCGCCTCGTGCCGGGCCGCTGTTGCGATGCGCAGTAAACGAAGCTATGCATGTCAGCGATCCGCCTATTACACCGTTGTGTAACATCTCCCTCCCGAAGATCAGCAACTATTTCTCAACAGCTGTTGAAAATGTTGCTGAAAGGTTCTCTATCTTAACTTCAGCAGGGTGGATATTCTTGCTAGATTCTGTATCAGCATGCATTTCCTCTGAGCCTCTCGAGCGGTACTTTCTATACAGTACAATCATGCTGATTGCACCTGTCCCGAATAGTATTAAGTACACTGGAACGGTTGTATGGTAGATGCTTAAATTACTGATGCTGTGATCTATTTGCAATGGGGGCTGTCTAGAGATTTTTCTAAGACTGTCATGGAGACTGCCGAGGTTAACTGTGTGAAGTTGTACTGTTGAATCTTCCGTCTTAAAGTTGTTCTGTTCCGGGGGTGTTAGTATCTTCAACGCGTGGCCCTTGATATGATTGTCAGTATTGATTAAAGTAAATTCTGAGGTTTTTATGAAGCAGTCTTTGGGTATGGTTGCTAAATAACTTCCTTGTACGGTCTTTAGTTGTTCTTGTCCACATGATGTCCAAAGTTTAGTAGGTGCCGGGAAGCTGAGAGAATAGTGCATTTCATCGAGCTGTTCAAAGGCTTCTCTATCTAGGATAATTGATGTGAATGTACATGAATCGAGCTGATGTTCTGTGATGAGCTGCTGCACGCAATCGGGTGAGTTCTGTATCCTATGGTTAGGGTTTTCTTCGCAGAAGTACCATGATGATAACTTCGGACATTCTGTCTGTATGTACATAGAATATGTTTCATGAATCGCTATATAGGATGAGGTTGGTATAAGGACTAAATTATTTTTATTAGGTATTATGGATAATTTATACAAGGTATAGGTTTTAGGCAAGGCTATCGGGAACTTTACGACTATTACTATTTTCCTATCATTATAATATGATCCTAACTTTAATATACTATAATAGTCTCTAATATCGATATTAATAATCTCGTCGTTCGAGTATAGTTGATTTAATTTGCTTAACATACTTTTTATACTAATGATATCTATAGCAGAATGAGCCACGCTTGACGCGCGGATAAGATCTATTGTAGTCTCTATTTTAGACAGCTCGTTAGATAAGTTATCTACGTTATCATTTAAAATTAGAATGTATTGAGCTAAATGGGCATAACTGAGAAAATCTGCATGATTGGTGGCTATAACGGAGTTTAATTTATCGGTTATCATCTCCTGATTTGCTATTATGTCATCTAAGATGCTAGAATGTTTGAGCATCCATTCTTTTGTTAAGCTTATGTGGCTATTGAATTCTGACTGTAATTTATCGTTATTTCCTTCTAAAATTTGAATGGCATTATCGTATTTGAGAGCGTCAGTGTAATCAAGGTTACCCGTAATGCTTTTGACGACCGATCCTAATCCGTCAATGAGACCGCGTTTGTTCCGACTAGGTTCAAAGTTCTGCAGTTGGGATGATATTCTTTCCAGTTTTTCTTGTAAGTAATCAGTATGTGGTTGAAATAGTGCGGAAGTATTGTTATTAATTAATGGGCTTAACTTATTTAATTGTAGCCTAACTAATTCTAACTTAGACTCTATAATCTCTAAATCTATGCAAAGTAAAAATGAGTGATAGTGGGATACTATCTTTGTCGCACCCAATTTAAATGGAAGTAACCCGGGCCCATCTTGTAAGGGCTCAAGTAGTATCTCCTCCGCTCGTATCAGGTGGGGCAATAGTACCAGAAGTATCCTGTAACAATGGTTTAGTATTGAATGCTCGTTTAAGGCGTGATTTTGCTACGGGTCCATGTTTCTTTCTTGTGTAGATATGAATAGGTAGATCCGCGAGAACGGTATCATGGGTGTAACGGGCAGCAAGTTTTTGTCTTGATGCTAACGGGTTTTTAACAAAGACTTGTTGATTTGGTTCAAATTCCTGTTCGGGTTCCCTATCCTTGTTTCTATTTTCAATCAGTTCCGTACGGGTATGTAACGAGGATTCATTCATAGTTTCATATACTCTAGTCATCTTATCTCGATGGTCTTGCACGTACTGTTGTAGCAAGAGCACGGATAAGTCTATGTCTGATGGGTCACGTGGGTCTGTGTGTCCAGTAATTACGTCGAAGGGTCTACATTTAGTGAAACTGTGGATGCTGCTATTGTAGGCTAGCAAAGCGTAAGTCATTAAGTTTATAACGGGCTCGTTTCGGTGTTCTAATCTCAAGATTCGGAGATGTTCTAGAAGGGTAGAGTGTAAACGCTCTATCATACCATTGTCGTTGGGGGAATGCACTAGGGTTTTATGGTGTTGAATTTTATGGAGTCGCGTAAATTCACTAAACAACTGGTTGGTAAACTCAGGACCTTGGTCTGTAATTAAGGTTACAGGGACACCGTGGTGTGAACAGAATATTAGGAATGCTTGCACCACACTTAGCGCGGTAGCGTCTCTTAGATGGTACGCCTGTGCGTATTTGGAAAATGTGTCAATTACGGTTAGGTATTTTTCATTTTGGGCAGTGAATAAGTCTAGATGGACCACATCAAATGGTTTAGAAGGGGGAGGAACTATACAGAAACGTTGTTTGACAGGGTTGCGGTCATACTTAGCTTGACCGCATATGTTGCATTCGTTTATGTATTTGGTTACGGATTCTCGCATCTTAGGCCAATAGTAACTACGGGAAAGGGACAGATAACATTCATTAATACCGCGATGGTTGGTTTTCCCTTCATGGTACTTACGAATGATTTCTTGTTGGCGTAAATATTCTTTAACGTTCTCAAGTTCTGATTTCGTACAAATGATGTTCATTGAGGAGCTTTTGAATTTCTCTTGTATGATCGGAATAATTTGGTACATGGCCAAGGGTGGATGTATTATAATGCCTGTCCTGACTTTGGGATTCACAAATTCTTTAATGGCGTTAACTACGTCAGTTTCTAGGTTACTCTGGGATAATTGAATGGATGTGCGAGTATGGGTTTCGAAGGGTTTAGATACAGTAGGGCGTTTCTTTATGTCGCCTACAACTGTAAAACATATCTGCCTATTGAATTTATTTAAGGGGTCATCGGATATGGGTACCTCTAGGAGGGGGTGTTCGGCACTAGTATGGGCTGTAAGCGTGGAGGATCCGCCTTCACTAGGAGGTCTTTCGGATGTGTTTACTGCAATGGAACTTATCTCTTCATTGTGTATTTCTACTCTGGACAAGGCATCAGCGTTTGTATTGCTTTTACCTTGCTTATAAACTACTGTGTAATTATATTCGCTCAACTTGAGCCTCCAACGCGTAAGTCTTGAGCTAGGATCTTTTAGTTGCATAACCCATTGCAAGGGCTTGTGATCGGTTATAATTTTGAATGGTCTACCAAAGAGGTATGGTCGGAAATACTTCGTAGCCCACACTATGGCTAGAAGCTCCTTCTCGATGGTGCTATAGTTTATTTCACTTGAGTTTAATGTACGTGACGCGTACGCTATTGGTTTGTCTGATCCTATGGCACCTTGGGATAGAATTGCGCCTACTGCTAAGTTCGATGCATCTGTAGTAAGTAGAAACTCTTTATTGAAATCTGGGTATTGTAATATTGGGTCGTTTGTGAGTAATACCTTACACTTTTCAAAACAGTTAATATAATTTGTATCAGTTGTTGTAATTTTTGAACCTTTTTTTAAACATTGGGTCATCGGCTTAGTAATTTTTGCGAAATCGGGTATAAATTTGCGATAATAGCCTACTAGTCCTAGAAATCGTTTTATTTCGGTAGGGGTTTTAGGGAGTGGAAACTTTTGTATGGCTGCTATTTTGTCCGGGTTTGGTTTAATTCCCTCTTGGGTTATTACATGTCCAAGATAGGCAGTTTCTAGTTTTAAGAATTCAGATTTGTCCATCTGTATCTTAAAATTAGATTCTCTAAGTCTATCAAACACTTTACGTAGATTGACCATATGTTCTTGTAAGGATGTGCTGAAGACGATTATGTCATCTAGGTACACCAAACAAATTGTGTTTTGAAGGTCCTTGAGAACGCTGTCCATCACCCTCTGGAAAGTAGCCGGAGATCCTTTCAATCCCATTGGCATCCTCAGGAAATGGAAATGACCATGCTCTACATTGAAGGCCGTTTTAGGAATGTCATCAGGGTTCATCTCTACCTGGTGGAATCCGCTTGCTAAGTCAAGGGTTGTAAAATACTGACAGTTTCCAAGTTTATCTAATACATCTGCTATATTCGGGATAGGGTACTTATCATCCAAGGTTTTTTCGTTAAGCTTTCTGAAATCTATTACTATGCGCCATTTTGTTTTACCGGAGGCGTCTTGTTTCTTTGGAACTACCCATATTGGTGAGCTCCAAGCGGATGATGATGGCTGAATGATCCCTTGTTCCAACATTTTTGAGATTTGATTCCTAACTTCTTCGCGATGTACATATGGGTATCTATAAGTTTTTGTATATACTGGTACTTCGTCTGTAGTACGTATACTATGCTTAACCTTATTCGTAAATGTAAGAGGTTCTCCCTCTATATAAAATACGTCTGAGTATTGTGAAATTAATGATTCTAAATTAACTCGCTCCTCCTCATTTAAATGGTCAGTGCGTACCCGTGATAGAACTTCCTTTGCACGAGATGTAAGAGGTTGAGGAGTGCTTTCTATATTTATGATTTCTGCTTTAACTGGCTGGTCCATTGAAAAAATTAAATCGTTGGGTGTGGGATTATAAACTTCTAAATATCCGCGGTTCTGTTCTATCTTTGTAACACACTCGTTAATACAGCAGTTTGAAATTATTTGTTCCGGGACTAAGGCATCGCCATCCTTACTGTTTACCGGGACTCTAATTAATTTATAGGAATTGGCAGGTATAATATCCTCGTACAAGTTATTGTTTCGAGAGTTATACATTATTATTGGATTATTTGCAAATTTGGTTACTAGTATATTATTTTTAAGATCTATATTGGATTGCCACTTATTCAAAAGGTCTAAACCTATTAAACCGTCGAAGTATTCGTGAAATTTGTAAATATAAAACGTTAAATTACTATTATCGTTAAATTCCTGAAAACAAGGTATTTGGATAGAATAGTCATTACGGCTAGTTGCATGCACGTTAGTTACTTCGAATGGATCATAAGTACAAGGTAAGTGTGAGAAGTATCTTTCCACGGTCTCAGGGCTTATGAAGGACTGATTTGCGCCTGTGTCAATGAGCAGTTTTAAAGGTGGGTTCGAAACCTGAATATACGGTAAGGAACGTTGGGTATGTAAGTTAATTTCTATGTTAATTCGTTTGTACTCGGGCTTTTCTGAAAATCCTTAGCCTCTTGGGGGTTGTCGTCCTCGCTACGCCTGTCTTCGTGACCTGCATAGTACATGTTGTCGGTGTAGGGTGTTAATTCTTGCATCACTGTCATGTCATATTGTTGGTAGGGTTATTCGTCATAGCTGTACTGGTTACCGTCATAGTAGTATTCGGTATTGTCGTAATAGTATGGGTAAGGATCGTAACACTCGTTAACATTAACTTCCCTAGCCCTAAAATAATTTGAAGGAGGTGGGTTCCCCTGTGTCGACCAATCATGTCCGCGGAACCCCATGGGTTTCGAGACAAAATGGGATACTCCACTCATTGGCTTAGGGTTATCATTCGGGTTAGGCCCTCTATTTTGGGATCTAGATGCGTTATCCTGGGGGTTGAAATTCGGGTTAGGCCCTCTATTTTGGAACCTAAATGCGCTATTCTGCGGATTAAAATTCGGGGGTCGCGCGCTGAACATTTGTTGCGTCCGCGAGGGACCTTGCTGTTGGGGAAATTGGTTAAAATTAGGTCTCCACATGTGTGGTGGACCGTAGGGCGGCATAATCGCGTTCTGTCGAGAGGGACTGGGTATATTAAATTTAAAAGCGCTCGGCGCATTACTCGTTGATGCTAAAGGTTTGACGTGGCTATTTGGATTTTGCAGCTTCTTTTCTGGCAACCGTTCGTTGCGTTGCTGCAAGTAGAGGGTGTTCATCTCTTCCTGAACATACTCTAATGCTTTCTCAATAGTCGCGGGACGCATGCACCTAACGCGTGAGCCTAAGGGATCGCGAAGTCCACGTACATAAGACTGTAAGGTTAGCTTCTGGTATAGCAAACGTTTCGCTTCTATAGTGGTGGTTACCGCCTCATGCAAACTGACATAGGTCATTATAGTAGAAAATAAGTTTTGACATTTTTCATAATATTCTTGCGGAGTGGACGAACCTTGGGATAGCAACGCCAAGTCGTTGTACAACGAGGTCTCATCACGTTGGTCTGCGAAGTTATTAATAAGTGCGCTACGAATGCCATTCCAATTTTCGGGAATTCCGTTCGTGTTAATCAGTCTAGCAGCGGGTCCTGTTATTTTGTTGAGGATACCATTCAACAAGGCTAAATTACTAAACTCCTTACCTGGGTCTGCTGACACGTACGCCTGCACCAACTGGTCACATAATCTAATAAATCGGGTTAACACATTGGTGTTCCCGTCAAACTCGGGCACCATGCGCAATGCTTTAAAAATAGCATCTATATCCGCCATTTTTGTATTACTGCTATCTAAAAAGCTAGAACCTATATTTCTATGACGATCTAATAAATCTGATCTAGATTGTTTAACTAACCTAGGGTTCCTCGATTGCCTGGGATGGAAAATCTTGGAAGGTTTTACACGGATATGGTAAAAATAAGAAGGAAGCAACTCAAGAACTATTCTAGAGTACTTACATTAACATGATTGGCTTTTCTGCGGTATCGATGTCTGGATACACCTCGTGACTGCAGCACTGGTAGGTTCTGGATAGCCGCTACGATCTTTGCTCGATGCACTGACTCTATATTTTACGACTATCCTACCGACTGCGCCAATTACGAAGGCTGGAGCCGGAGGTTGCAAAAAAAACCAAAATTGTTTTAACTAATTTTAATTTAAAAATTACAATGGTAACTTAAACTCTAAGGTAGTGATAATCGGACAATGTTAGTACCAAGAATGACTTCACAAACAACAATTATTATTCTAGTTACAAAATGTTGCAATAATGTGTATGACGTTATTACTCGGAATGCTTGTGCTGAGTCGGCGCCTCGTGCCGGGCCGCTGTTGCGATGCGCAGTAAACGAAGCTATGCATGTCAGCGATCCGCCTATTACACCGTTGTGTAACACACCTATATTATACATTTATAATCTAGTTAGGAAGATTTCAAAACAAGAACTATTATTAATAAATATTAGGGAAAGAATAGCCGCATAATTTTTTTGATATATTATGTATTAATTTTTCGGTTTGATCTGAAATTTCGTCAACCGGATCTTTTACAATGTATTGTGCCTTTATTATCTCCTCGTTATAATCTTCACTCTCACTTGATCCCCTCAGCTCCTTAATCACAATTTTGATCAAACGCCGTCCTTTAGTCGGTTCACTGTTTATGATTTATGAAGGTTGAGCATGACTATGTTTCTTTAAGATTTTACTCACTATTTTTGATTTTGAGTTACGCGTAGATTTTTTTCTTCCGACATCCTTTTTAGGTTTTGGACATGCATTTTGAGCTGCGATCCATAATCGTTCATTTTCTTCCTCAAATGCATATGGATCTTGCGCATTTGGAAGCGATTCTGGTGAATACAATCCACTTTGCACATCGTCTCTTTCTTCAGTTTCTTCCGTGGTTTCTACCGCGAATAAATTTACGTTTGGGATCTGAAACAATAAATAGATTTTCATTAGTACATGTTACATTTTATCTAACACAATATTGTATAAGTTTATCAAATAAATATCTTACCATGTTGTATGTCGATGTGTAAACTAATTGATAAATTTAAAGTAGCACGTATTATGTACTAGTGAACCACTTCGTGAGTGATAAATGCAGAATGTAGTAATGAATTTAGTAAATTAATAACGCTATTATATAGCAACTGTGTCTGAAATTTTATACTATTTCATCAGTTATGCACACCATGGTTCATATTGCTTTAAACAACAAAATACGTTAAACAAGTAGGAACATGAAAATCGCATCTTGTTGAAACACGCATTTTGAATAGCTAAACAAAAAAATCTAAGAAAGGTTCCTAATGTAACTGTTATAGAACAGGTTAGGACATGAAAATGATGACAAGCCTGATTCAGTTTCAGTTTTCATTTTAATAATATGTGTGTCGCAAATTTTCAAATCCTATCATGTTGAAACACGTATTTATATTAGCTAAGCATCATGAATAGCTAAGCAAAAAATTTCTATGAAGGGTTATCGTCTCTACTGCATCGGTTATAGAACAGGTTGAGACATGAAAATTTTAACTAGTCTGATTTCAGTTTCAGTTTACCCTTTACTTATGTGTCTCGCAAAGCTTCTCAATTATGTCAATAGTTTAGGATGTTAATTCAAACGAAACGAAATTATGATTACATATGTATTTATTTGTAAAATAAGAGAAAAGACAAACATTTTTAAAAGATAAAAACTTAAACATAGATACAGCGCAATATCGTACTTATCCTATTTATATCAATGCAAATATATTAACAAGATAATAGAAAACTTAAACATGCACAACCATCATAAATTTCAATTAAACACTATCAACCTAAAATTGAGCAATTGCCCCAAGAAAGAGTGTGAATGTTGTCCTTTAATATATAACGCTTATCGTCATTGGATGATAATACAACTTTGTTGACACTATGTGTTACTAACTCGTGTTTCAAAGATTTAAATAATAAATTTTGTTTACGAGTTATTTCATTATTGGTTAGCGTTTCTTTATAATCTGATTTTTGTAAGTCTCTCACAACGCATTTCTTAACACCTTTAGCTTTTTTCAAAGTACATTGCTCAGATTGTATACAATATAATTTGGGACGTAGGCCAATAAATTCCCTTATTATTTTACCTCCCATTTCGTCTTTGAATAGACCTGGCACCTTTTTATTCAAAATTGGCAAACTATAGGGATTACTTGTACTATAATTACTAGTATCAAAATAACTTAGAAAGTAGTTTTTGATATCATTGTAAAAGTCGTTAGTTTCAATTTTATAAATAAAGCTGTCTGTATCCGTATAGCATAATTTAATAAGTTCTCTGTAATGTGGACGCATAATAGAGTAGTGAAAATCGTACATATGTTTTTTTGATAGTTCTAACACAGAGAAACCTATATATATGGGTTTATCCAAAACAATTTTTTCGAGTTTCATTTGAATAGCAACTAAGTTCTCAGAAAATATAGAGGCACTATGAAAGTTAGGTCTAGCAATCAAGGTATCGGCACTTAATCTCTTTTTCGTTTTATTATCACTATCGCTCCACTGATTCAATAAGTGAACTTTTACTCGATTTTCACTATTTTCTAGCGTTTTACCAAATATACTGTTATTAAGCAATTTAAAAAAATCTTGCTCACATTCGGTCTTTGCTTTTTGTCTAAGCTCGGTATTAAGGTCTATATATTTTTTTAAGAAAGCCTTCTGTTTAAAAGTTATAACGCGATGCACTTTGTTTAATATTAAACCATGCTTAATACAATTTTTCAAATGTACATAATGTATTACGTATTTATATTTATCATATAAAGTTGTGACAAGTTTAGATGACTTGCCTCCAGGAGGCACACATTTCTCGGGACAAAATGGCAAGTCATTATGAAGATGGTGTAAATATTTAGGATAAAGTAAATCTACTTCTAATATGAACCCATAATCTGCATCATCTTTTATATTCGTGATGTCCAGATTTTCTATCTCATTTTTATCAAGAAACCTAAAGTTTGATAAAGGTAAAGGTTGACACATGGCATATCCATATAAATTGTTGCAATCTAAGTATACAATAAATATATCATCTTGTTGAGGGTCATAACCTTCCATATATTTGTTATTACTTTTTACATAACGATGAGAACTCATACAAAGACCTCCTCTTATACCCTCTTGTATTAGTCTTATTATCGCTAAATCATCAATAAGTTCTAACGTAATTCCCGTTTTGAGGAGCATCGCGTCCCATGATAAGCTAGGAGCGGTAACGTAAAAAGCGGGATCAAGTTGATAATATCGCTTAGAAGTATTTCTAAAGTTTTCAAAAACGTCCGTCAACAAAAGTACGTCAGTTTTAAGGTAAAGATCTGTATAGTCACCTAGATTTTTTATTTGAAATTCAGACCACACTAATTTAGCATGCTGGTAATCTGCTAATGAAATTTTCTGATTATTTAATGAATTATAAAAATAACACTCTTCAGGCAGGACCGTCTCCTTATAGCGGTTTATGTTGTTCATATAATCATAAGGATATACACCTTTTCGCGTAAGTAATTTGAATTGCTTTGGGCATGGGAAATTGTTTTTTAAATGGAGAAATTGATGTGGTTTCATACTTTTTACTAATTTGTCTAAACTAGTAGATAGAAATTTAAAGGAGTCCACAAACCGGAGCTGTACGCATTCATTTCTAGACACTTGTACAAACTTTGTAAAAGAAATATATAACTCTTTATTTTTAGCTATGATTTTGAGTGAACCGCGAGCTTCTCCTAATTTTTTAATAAAAAGATGGCAATCATAACCTGAAAGGTTATGGAAGAAAATTGGTATAAATTTTGGTAGTTTATACATTAAATTACAATAGTTATGTGCGGCTCCCCGATATCGGCCAGTTAAATGACAGTGATCTCTAACTCTGTCTGTGATTAGTAAATTTTGACAAATATGACAACGAGTGCTTTCATTAAACTTAACAGAATCTTCGTTGTTGAATATAAGTGGTACACTATTCGACAGATGGTTGTTAATCAATTGAACATCGCGGTAAATATTATCAATAAATTTATCTACACAATCCATCCCACGGTATGATACTAAACGATTTCTACTTTTATCAAACGAACAAACTATATAATAAGCGAATGCTATAGGAATATGTACCTGACAAACTGAGGTACTCGCAAGAGAGGGATTCTGGTTGCACCCCTGCACTGGAACCAACATGGCTTCAAAATCTGCGTAAATTACATAAGGCACATCTTGTTTCCTTTCATAGTTTTTAAACTCTATCACTGAACCTTTTTGCGGGAGCTGAGTCATTACACCAGCACAGACATGGGAATCAATTTCCATGCTTGATCTAAAAAATAGCAAACACTCATCACAAAAAAATAATTTCCCATTATGGTTTGTTATTTGTTTTCTTACCAAACGAGATAAATCTTTGATAAGACAATAATGCGAGTATCTGCCTTTTTTTAGTAATAGTAAATTAACCGTTTTTTTGTTATCGATAGTGTACTGTGATTTATATAAAGGTCCTGTAATCTGTTTATCATTTTCTAAACCATATACATTAATTCTTAATTTTGGGTTGTTTTTTTCAAACATTTGTATATCGGCAAAAGATACTGGAAATGACATGCCTTCAATGTTGAACAGATTTAAAAAATTAGGATAAGACGACACTCTCTGAATGTTTCTATTTGCAGGATAAAGAGCTGCCGTGACCGACCACAGGAAACAATACATATCATTGTTATGAATATTTACACATGCCTTTTTATGTTTTATATTCGGAGGTAAATCAATAAATCTTGAACCACGAAGCGGTTGATATCTATTTATATTTACCTCCATGTAACAGTTATTGAGAAAAGTCCAACCAGAATCCCGCTCCTCAAATTCATCTACCTTTTTTAGTAACTGGTTAGTAACATCTGTAAAAATCTTTGTAAAATCATAGTTCATACATATAATTATATTTTTGGTGCCAAATGACTTAACTTCTGGTATGTTGTGTTTAAGCAGTACGAACTTAGAATATATTTCAAAGTTAACCTTTAGGCAAGTGTGAGCTGCAAGAGACTGATCTATTAAAGATTTGACCCTACCATGAAGGTTTTTTAAGAAAACAGGTAAAGATATCTGTTCGTTTGTGTCAAGAGTATGTAATCTATATGTCGCTAATCGATTTTTAAAAGCAGAGTTCACTTTCTCTATGCCTCGATCTAAAACAATTACATTAACTGACTGTCGGTGTATTTTACTCCTTAAGTGTCCTATCCATTTCTTACCATTTACGCTTACATCACAGCTATGACAGTATGGCATATTAATATGTAAAACACACAGATTAGGATAGAATTTTTAATTGAAATTTATGATGGTCAGTAAATATGGACACATGGACAATAAAAATATTTATTTGTATTATACCTATATAATTTGTATTTTATTGTATAGTAATATAGTTACTTACAATATAGTTACATTATAATAAGCTTAACCTATTTAATTTTAATTTTATTAGAATAAAACGTGACTTCCGAGTCGTCGAACAACTTACTGGCTTGTCTTACGAACTTTTGTAGGTGAGCCCAGTGAGGGGGTCCTCATCAGTCCGCAGCTTTAGCCACAACAGGGTTTTCTTCCAGAGGTCGTCGCCACCTTCTTGAACGTCGGCCGAGTTGTACACTTTCAACTCGACGTGGAAGGAACCCTCAGTGTGCACCGTCCGCCTCGTTTGACCGTTAGCCACCCGATTGTACAGCACCGATGTGGCTGGAGCTTTGCCGGTATTGACGGTGGGAGTTTCACCGCAAAGATTGAAGATGTCGTAGCCCTGTTGCGTAGTCTTTTTCTTAGAAGTTCTGAAACAGAGAGTCCCCTGTTAATACCTTAAGTACTTACACAAAAATTAAATAGCTAAGTACTGTAAGTAATTAAACTATATACTAAATAACTATTTTAACTTAATGATCCTAAACCAAGTAGCTACACCAAATAATGTAACTATTTAAATGTCCCTAAATGACACATATATATTGTAAATAATATGAATTAAGTGATGTTGTAAAGTTAATAAAATATTTTTTTTTTTTTTTTTTTATTATATATTTTCGTCAATTAAATTACGTGAAGACAGAATAAATGACAGTCATGCTCATGATCAACACACAAAGTTTGATTCGGTCACTCACTACCAAACCAATTAGCCTGTAAAATAGATAAATCACTCATAATAATATAACATAAACAAAAATAACAAAACTAACATTATTTAGTATGTGACCTGGTTGCTCTATACGTACCTACTTGAATTTAGCTATTACGTAAAATAATTGACTATATTTTAATTGGTACCATAACCACACTTTACAGCAGCTGGTTATAAGAATATTACCAATGGATTAAGATTGGAAAATATCAGTAAGGGACAGGTCGCGGGTTCAAGTCCCGTCTTGAGCATTCACTTTTTCCAATCTTAATCGATTTGAATAGTTAGCATACTAAATGCTTCAAAAATTTCATTAAATATTACCAATGAGTACCTAATAATTACCTTGGACATTCGATTGAGTCGTTCGAGGTGCTTTTGGCAGGTGACTTGCGTTTGACGGGACGCTTTCTCGACGGCACGACCTCGCTCCTCTCTACGCTGCCACAATCGAACTCTAGATCCGATCTGTAAACATATTAAATAATATTATGAGTCTACGAATAGTTATTACATGCAAGTACTCGGAAAACTATTTTTAACGGGTTCTATGTCAGATTATTTGGTGTTACTTTATTATTTACACTGAACCCTACGTTTCGGTTGCTTTTCAGCAGTCATGGTCACGGGAATCCGTTAAAATAGTTTCATTTAAATGTGTTATTTTCGCGTAAACTGTCAAGAGTTTTACTTCAATTAATTTAATGAAATCTATGCATGTTACGAATAAACTATACATTTAACAGACTAAACCATTATGAGCATCACACTTAGGTACTTTTTATTCGTAATGGGAATCGGACCCTGATCTGTGTATCCGTACTCACAGTTACTTTTATCTAAGTGGGAATCGAACCCTGATCTGTTTCATCATCAGTATCTTACCGATAAACCAAGGAACCAATTAAAATAAATAAATCACACATATAACATAAACAAAAAGGAACACTAATATTATTTAGAGTGTGTAGTACACTTATTAATGAACGGCCTCTAGACACTTGAATTTACTAACGAAATATACCTAAATAAAATTTAATACAACAGCACCTCTGACGTGTAAATCCAAAACACTGTATCTCAGAAATACCTATTTCGTGAAAAGGGCTTTTAAAACTTTTTTTGGTTTTTGGTACGTTTTTGTAACATATTTATAACATAGCATATAGTGTTAGGTATCAAATGATAGGTATTTTTACGTATTATTTAGCCATGTAAATTTTGCAACCATAAAACGCATACAATTAGAAATAACTAAGTGAACGTGTATTGTCCCTATAAAACTTATAGAAATCTATCCAATTGTTTGAGCAAAACACTGTATGTTTAGTTACAGTGTATTTGATTTATGAGAATAGAGCTTATGGGTCATACAATAACACTGTATTTTCAAATACAGTACCTAAACAATCCATACTAATATTATAATCACTCCTTGCTTAGTGACCGGCAATACGGTTTCAGACCGAAACGGTCAACGGGTGATCTTCTGGCGTACGTGACCCACCTTTGGAGTGAGGCTATGGAAAAGCACGGCGAGTCACCGGCAATTAGTCTTGACATCGCCAAAGCTTTCGATAGGGTATGGCACAAATCGCTTCTTTCCAAGCTACCAGCCTTTGGCCTGCCTCCCAAACTGTGCAACTGGGTTGCAAGCTTCCTGCAGGGGCGCCGTATTCGCGTCCTTTGTGATGGATGAGCTTCGGAGTTCTTGCAGGTAAATGCTGGCGTGCCGCAGGGTTCCGTATTATCTTCTCTTTCTTCTGCATGTCAATGACATGCTCTCTAAAGGAAGCATTCACTGCTAAGCAGATAACAGCACCTTACACGGGAGTTATTACGCACATCCTGCGGCCAAGCAGTCTTATATCGCGAAAAAAGGCAGCTTCTTGTCACTGAGCTGGACCGGATCCTGGACCACATTTCTCTGGGGCGCTAGGAACCTGGTTGAGTTCAATGCCAAGAAGACCCAGGCATGTGAGTTACAGCAAAGGTATCTCCTTTCCTTCCCCTTCCCACTCTTCAGAGCACACCACACACCACCACAGGATCACCTCAATATCCTCGGTATGGATGTTCGCTGCAAACTGAATAACAAAAACTATATCGAGAGCATCGTCAAATCAGCCTCGCTTAAATTCGGAGTCCTGAAAACTGTGAAACGATCGTTCACGCCGGAGCAACGGTGTCTTTGTAACCTTTTTGGGTGGAAAGGTCACCTCACCGGCTCACCCAGCGGGGAGACTCTCGAAACTCTTTTCCCAGGGCGCCTTTCCTAAACAGAGGTGTGTGCAGTTGTGGGAACGCCTTCAATGAAACACCAACACCTAAGTCCATACATATATTTGGCCAAGATATATACACAATAAATTATACAGAGATATCACAGTTAGTTCATATAATCACACAAGCAAAAAAAAGAAGTCAACAAAAGTTCCAACTAGAAGTACACAGCATGTACGGCTCTTCTGAGCTCACTCTCAACGATCACTAGCTTTGGCAAATACGAGTCTTAAATATTAAAGAATATTGCACATGACCTGGTCTCCCGCCTGAGGCAGTGCAGGGTCGGGCTGCGTGGTGAACCGCAGGCTGCTCACACCGGGTGCACCAAAGCCAATATCGCCACGCCAAGGTTACGCCAAAGGTGGAAATCTCCACACAGGGTTCGCAACAGCTCTCAGCGACTCAAGGTAGGTCTTGGCGGTACAATTGGACCCTGTATTACAATACGAAACACTAAATTCACTACCAGACCTAACAGCACAGATTTTACCTATAGGAATTGAAGGATATTTCTTACCAGAATTACTGGGCGAACTTCACAACGATTTGCTCAGAGTTTCGTAAAGTAAATTATTATATACACGGAGCGACAGTCTTCACAAGCACGAACGTCAAGAGTTTCTTCAAAGGTTTTCGGTGACAGCCGAAACACCCGTATTTATATTAACTATTATCGAATATTCCAGCAAACACACAAACGGAAATCCTCTTTACAATCTAGCAATTTGCATTAGACGACACTGGAATGGAAGGTGCTAGAAAATTCCATTAGATCACACTCGCGTATGATTTTTGTTCCCATAGAATGAATCCTTGACAGGAAGTCATAACAGATGTCCTAGAAAGGTCTATGCACAGATTATATATTAGATTATTACTCGATAAATATATTAAACCGCCATCTAGTGTCGGAAGGACAAGAAAATCAATTTCACTTCCCTACAAAATCGAATAGGTGTCGCTACTTGTTCCGAAACGGAATTAATAACGTTACACCTTCTATACAAGACCTAAATACGTTCCTGCGTGGAATACTGCTCACATCTCTGGGACGGCTCCGCAAAGTACTTACTAGATGCTCTCGACAGTCGACAGGTTGCAGCGACGTGCGGTCCGCATTATTGGGAATCCTGAGGTCACGAACACCCACGAGCCTTTGCAGATGCGTAGAGATGTTGCGTCTTTGGCAGTATTCTACCGTCTCTACCATAGTGAATGTTCTGACGAGCTCTTCCAATTAGTCCCACCCTCTCCTTTCCTTCACAGGATGACACGTGCAGGGCTAAGATGCCATCCATATACGATGTAGAGTATACCTGCTATAACCAAGCGGAACTCCCTGCCAGCTCACGTGTTTCCTTCTTCCTACAGTCCCGGGTCCTATAAGCGGGGCGTGAAAAGGCATCTACTAATGAGGCCGTCAAGCTGAGTGCCACCACTGTTAATATGGTACATGTTTGCGATGGTGACCCTCTTTCCGAGACTTTGCCTTTAGCATAACATTAGGCGAGGTGAAGTCAAATTGACGTGTCCTGTATAAAAAAATGCGAAAGTAACTCTGTCTGTCTGTTTGTCTGTATGTTACGCTTTCACGCTTAAACCAGTGAACCGATCTTGATGAAATTTGGTAGGTACAGAGATAGATTGATTAGAGCTTGAGAACGAACATAGGCTACCTTTCATCACGAAAAAAGGGCTTAAAGGGGGCAAATAGGGGATGAAAGTTTGTATGAAAGTTCGTAATTTTTAAAGATATCCTGATGAAATTTGGTACAGAGATGGATTAGAGCTTAGGAACGGACATAGGATACTTATTACATTTAGAGTCCATGTTAAGGTATTGTGTCTCCTTGAATTAGGGCCAGCAGTTTTGGTTGCCGTGGACATTTTGTGAACCTGCCTGGACAAGAAATCCCTTCGTCTCTGTCTGTCCATACTCCAAAACTGACTGTGAATGATCTCTGTGTCCGCTTCGGAGATGTGAACGGAACAGTTTTTTTTTTGCAGTTCTGGCAGGGAGGTCTCATGGGAAGCATTTTTGCTTGATTCGCCAAAATAACTTTAGGATTTCGACTGGTAGAGAGTAAGATTCTTCTGGCGTATCAGACGGGAATATAGCTCTTGATGTATCAGGACACTCAACGTTAGAAGTAGAAGAGGAAACACCGTCTTCACTATTTATCGGTCCAGTATCGGAATATTTCTTTTGCAATGATGGACTCTTTGGGCAAGTTTGAAAACTTAAACCCTTAGATAAGATTGTTAGCAATACTTTCATTTATTCAGGTTCACAAAGGAGTATCAAGGGGCTGATATTACATCAAATCAAAACAAACAAACGTAAATACATTGAACAACGTTCGCGCCGGCCGTCGACTATTCATCGACCGAGCAAGAGCAATGATTCACGACCACTAAACGTTGAGCTCTCGCCCTTCTGCCCCCCTCGCGTCTTGCACGTATTAAGCGTAGAGACGTGGCGCCGCGCGCGGTGTCCAGATAGTTTGGTTATCGAAAACACTGTATCTCAGAATTTGAACTAATCCCGCGCAAACTATTCAGCCAATAAACTGTAACTTCAATCACAGTGTTATGCCATAACAAACAATAAATGTAACTTAAATACAGTGTTTTTTAAATTTCTATATCTCCTTCTGTATACTGTGAAATGAAAAAGTAATAATATAGGGATATGTAGCGTCCTTGAAAAATTCAAATGAGCGCTATTAAGGCAAAACACTGTAACTCGAGTTACAGTGTATTGGATATACACGTCAGACCTTTCAGTAGCAAGTTTTAAAAATATCTTAATTATGTAATAAGTAGCTACCTTGAACGTTCGCTTCTGGCACTTTTGGCAGCTGATGGCGACTTGCGCTTTTGGACCACCTTTGCCACTTGCTTCGCCTTCGACTTAGCGCCTCCGATCGACGCCGCGCTGTTGTCGCTATCGTACTCTGAATCCAACCTGAAAACATAATATAATAAATAAAATAGTTAATAATTGCAACTAGTAACTCAGAAAACTAAGTGTGTTCTGTCTGTCAATTGCACTAATTCGGTAGTCAGTCAAACTAATAAAATTTGACAAGACATTTCTTACACATTTCTTTAAAAAACCTTGACACAAATTTAAAACAATAAAATAAGACATAGATTATGTGATAACTTTGAAACTTACATTTTTATAGCTAGGTATAGTGACGATTGAACTCACAAAAAATCTGTAGCCAGGTGCTTGGTCTTCAAGGTGGATGATCTTCAAGGTGGAAGGTGTTCAAGGGTGTAACGAAGTTAGAATGAAGCACTGACTGAACGATTCCGGATTTTATAAGAATTTTTTGATAATTTTGCAAAATACGTTAGGGTTGACATCATCATATCGCAAAGGAAAAAATTATCACGTCACGTTACATAATATGAAAATAATAATTATCGAGTAATGTAAATTCTTCATGAAAGTAATAGAAATTAATATTAATTAAACTTTACATCATACAACTAATATAATTTTTCAAAAAGTCTTTCTGACAAGAAAAAAAAATATAATTAATTCTAATTATATTATGTAAATGGCGTAAATAAAAAGTATAGTTTAAATAATATAATATAATTTTATTTATTTTTAGCTATAAAATGTGATCGGACAAAACTAAATTATCTAGATTTGAATAATTTCTAGTAATAATTTGAGCATAATGTTCATTGAGTAGGTAATTTCACTTAATTATTTGATACCAGTGTAGGTACCTATTAAACATTCATAAAATATTTTATTATATCGATATAATAAGATTTTGTAATAATAGTAATTTATAGATACTACATTAGTTACTAATAGTGGCAGCCCTAATGTAATACGTGTAAGCATTTTCGACCAACGTAACTTCAAAGAATAATATAGAGTAGAATTACATACTCCACGTGTAAAAAATAAATAACCTTGATTACATACAAATTCTTGATATTGTACAATGCTTGAGTATTGTATAGAATATCTAACATATTATATCCTAATGCATTTTAGGACTCCTATCAACAGCTTGGGACCAACCTAACCTGCTAATCGGTGCATCTGCTAAACAACGAGTTAGGATTTGGCACAGGCTTTCGTCTCAAGGGCAACAGTCGCTCTTGTAAAAGCCAACTAAGCATACTTAGGGCTCCAAAGTGCAAACTTTAGATGCAAACTCTCGGTTCGCCGCCTGGCGAGGGATACGATTATACCATATAAATAATTTATTTACTTTAAAATATGTGGGCACCTAACATAAAAATATATTTTATATAAAGATTGTTCGTAAACAAAATATTAAATAGTGAAGTCGTCGGTAAAAGTAGTTAAGTAATTTCATTTATGGAATATTATTGGCAGTCAACAACAAGAACATTTAGGTATAACAAATGCACCTGCGTATCATATTGCACTATGCAATCGAGCATTGCACGTAACAAAGTAACAAAGCCTCGCCGGGTGTTATGTGCCGACAAAGGCTTGGATACTCACCAACAAGCTAAATCGTGGAATCGTTCATACGTACTATTTACCCGACTGCGTTAAACGAAGTGAGTTAAAACTCTCAATCGCAATAACGCTTTGAGAGTTCTGGATCATTTGTAATATTGAGAGTTCGACGAACGAAGTGAGTTAAAACTCTCAATCGCAATAACGCATTGAGAGTTCTGGATCATTTGTAATATTGAGAGTTCGACGAACGAAGTGAGTTAAAACTCTCAATCGCAATAACGCATTGAGAGTTCTGGATCATTTGTAATATTGAGAGTTCAACGAACGAAGTGAGTTAGAACTCTCAATATTAACCTACTGGCCGCCCACGCGTGCGCGCAGCGGACCATTGCTGTGAGCAGGGTGGCGAGGGTGAGAACTCTCACTCCCAGGGCCGCCACTAGCTCCCGCCTCGGTCCGGCCCATGCCTGGCACTCAGTGAGCGTGTGCAGCCCCGTGTCCTCGCTCGCGTCGCAGTGATGGCACTCGGACGTTGGCTCCTTTTCGATCCGACACAGATATCTCCTGAAGCACCCGTGCCCGGTGATAATCTGCGTCAGTCGATACGAGAGGCTGCCATGTGGCCTCTCGAGCCATTCCCCCATGATGGGCCTTACCGCCTCTATGACGGCATGCCCTGCGCGTCGTTGCTCAAGTCGTCGCTCCCACTCCGCTACCATGATCCCGTGTAGCCGGGACCTCTCGGCCCGAATGTCTTCGGGCTCGGGATCGTATCCCCGCTCTCGCGCCTCCTTACGGAACCGATACAGTGCCGCAAGGGATCTCGCTTCCAGGATCCACGGTGGCGATCCGGCTAGGAGACTCGCCGCTTCAAAGGATATCGTGCGGTACCCCCTAAAGGCCCTGCAGGCCATCGTCTGCTGCGGCGCATGCAGCAGTTGCACGAACCTGGCCTGCAGGGCGTCCGCCCACACGGGGCACCCGTACAGGGCCATGGACCGCACGACACCCGCGTAGAGTCTCCGGCAGGAGTCCTCTGGGCCCCTCAAGTTGGGCAGCAGCCGCATCAGCGCGTTAGCTGACACCAACAGTTTGGGGCGCAGACTTCGGAAGTGCTCTCCGAAGTCCCACCGACCGTCGAGTACGAGCCCCAGGTATTTCAACCGGGGCTTGATGTCGATGGGAGTACCTCCTACTGTCAAGCTGGATCCCGGGGGTGGCCTGCGCCGAGGACCATGAAAGAACAAGGCCTCGGATTTGTGCAGATCCACCTCGAGACCCAGCCGCCGGATCCGATCCATGACTTGAGCAACAGCGGTCGTGGCCCTCTGGGTCGCCTCGTGGTGTGTAGCGCCACTCACCGTCACTAGCGTGTCGTCCGCGTAGCACGTGACGGTGGCACCGAACGCGAGCTCACCGCGAAGCACCCAGTCGTATGCGATGTTCCACAGGACCACTGTACGATGCTTGCATTTGTTGTTGCCTCGTACACGAAATATCAATATAGGTACTGAATACTTCTTAAATGGTAGAATACAAGAAAAACACAAAAAAATTACTAATAAATACATGTAATCTTTAATTATTATCGTTTAAAGGTACATTTTAATATGTGTGAATTGCAATTGCACGGAGAAACTCTAATAAAGTCATATTGTTTTTACTATTTAATATTTTTGCAATCACATTATCATCCCTTTTGCCTCTTTTTTGTGGAGTAGTTCTACCCAATCCCGCGTTTGCCTTTTCAATGGTCCTATTTGTTATAGCTTTGTTTTTATGAAAGTTTACGTAATGTTAATAAAATGATACATTTCATTTTCAATTCACACTCATTTCATGTGCAATTTTTATATTATGGTCGATCAATATTGATAATCGATTATTAGGCATTCGATTTGGCATAGTACACCCCATTTTTGTCAACTTGTTTCTTTATGAACTTAAAATTACTCGTCGTCGTCTCTGTAATATCCATCAGATCGACACGAGCACAACTGGAGCTGGCATGGAATTGGGCCGCCTCGTTACAGTCTTCATCATCATCATCATCATCATCATCATCATCATCATCATCATCAGGTCACGTGATCGATCTTTTGAGTTAAAAATAGATGATAAACACATTAATACTGATTCTGCAGTGGCCAATGCATTTGAATCTTTTTTTACAAATGTTCCAATTACCACTACAAGTAAATTAAATTCCTCAACAAACGCAGCTGCTATTCTACTTGAATCTAGTGTTGAAAATGTAGTGTTAACTTTGATTTTCAGTATATTGACCCCGCAACCATACTTGAGACCTTTAAGCAACTAAATATAAAAAAGACAGAGGATCTTTGGGGCATTTCTACCAATATAATAAAATCAGTAATGCCCGTTATTGCACCATATCTCGCATTCATATTTAATCAATGTATAGATGATAAACAGTTTCCTACTCTCATGAAGTATAGTAAAATCATACCGTTATTCAAAACAGGGGACAAAAGTGATCCATCAAATTTTCGGCCCATCTCCATACTCCCAGCCCTTAGTAAAATCTTTGAAAAAATTATATTTAATCAACTGCTTTCACATTTTACGCATAACAAGCTACTTCATGATAAACAGTTTGGTTTCACTAAAGGTAGAAATACGACAGATGCAGGAATTGAACTCGTTAAACATATATTTGATGCATGGGAAAAAAAGCAGGATGCCATCGGTATCTTCTGTGATCTATCAAAAGCTTTTGATTGTGTTGATCATGAGACTTTGTTAATAAAATTAGGTCATTATGGTGTTTTGAACGGCTCACTTGGCTTGCTTAAGTCTTACCTCACTGGCAGAGTACAAAAAGTTAACATCAATGGCACCAATTCATCTGGAGCCCCTTTAGTCATGGGAGTACCCCAGGGCTCGATATTAGGACCCCTTTTGTTCTTGATATATGTTAATGATCTTCCTTACTTCAGTAAAGATCTTTGTGAAATAGTATTATTTGCTGATGACACATCATTAATTTTTAAACGTGATAGACAAACAGAAGTACTTGACGATGTAAATAATACCCTTTCTAAAATTTTGCATTGGTTTACAAGTAACAACTTGCTGCTCAATGCTAAGAAAACAAAATGTGTAAAGTTTACTATGCCTAATGTAAAACAGGTTGATACTAGTATTACAATGAACGATGAATCTGTTCAAATAGTTGATACCACAGTTTTTCTTGGAATAACTATAGATAATAAACTGCAATGGGGTTCTCATATCACAGCCTTAGCAGGAAGACTTAGCTCAGCTGCCTATGCGGTTAGAAAAATGAGGTCATTAACTGATGAGGAAACGGCACGATTAGTTTATTTTAGCTACTTTCATAGCGTTATGTCGTATGGTCTGATGCTGTGGGGCTCAGCTGCCGATATTGAGACTATTTTCATATTACAGAAACGCGCGATACGAGCAATTTATGGCCTCGGACCCCGTGACTCGCTGAGAGAAGTTTTTAAGGAAATTAATATTTTAACAGTTGCTTCCCAATACATTTATGATAATATCTTATATGTACGCAAGAATCTAGATCTCTTCAAAAAAAACTTTGACCAACACAATTATAATACTAGAAACAAAAATAAACTTGCAGTGCCAAAACTCAGGCTTCATAAGGTTGGTAATTCGTTTGTAGGCAATTGTATAAAATTGTTTAATAAAATGCCTCAGGATCTGATAGACATGCCACTTAATAAATTTAAAATTCAAGTGAAAAATTGCTTAATAAAAAAAGGTTACTATAAATTAGACGAATATTTAAATGATAAAGATGCATGGTCATCCTAATCTCATCTCTTGCTCGCACTGTAAAAAATTGCTATAAATAAAACCATATTTAAAATAAAAAAAAAGAAGGATAATCGAGTTCACTGAGTTTCTTGCTGGTCTCTTCTCAGTAGAACCACCTACCGAACCAGCGAAAGAATCATTTTCTAATTATTTATTTTATTTATTTTTTCTGTGATTGACATTACCTACTTGTAAAATTCTGACGTTCATATGTGCTCTTTATGTGCCTAAACTGAATAAATGAAATTGATTCTTGATTCTTGATTCTTGATCGGGGTTATGGGGAACAGACGGCCGTATTTAATTTACATATATTATGCTTAAAAGTTTAGTAACTAAATGTTATGATGGGTTCAGGCGGGATTCGAACCTGCAATCCTTCTCTTACAGGGAGAATGCTTTAACCGCTAAGCTACCGGAACACGCCCGAACTAATCGAAAAAAATCCTCTCTTTCTTCCGAAGAATTCTACTATTTCTCGTAGGAGTGTTAGTAGATGGCTCCACCGGCGCCTCAAAGACGCATATAATATGGGCCCAGGCGTGCGCTGATGGTTCACTATCAATTTGCATAAAAAAAGTAACCATAAAATATTTTGGCATATGGTAATTTAGACTAATGATATTTTGCATTATTTTTTTATCCCTAATAAATTTAGCATATTTGTCTTAATCACAAATAAAATTAGCATAATCATAATATTTAAGCATAAATGAGGTACATAGTAAAATAAAATAAAAAAAATAACCACGAAGGCTAATTTGTGGGAGCTCCGCTCCACTCCGCTCCGCTCCCGCATTAGTCTTCTAACCTAACCTAACCAAGTCCTAAAAACAGCCTTTAAAATTTATGCATCTCCTTATGGCAAAACATATTATACTAAATGATAGTTATGCTAACTTTTGCCGTATGCCAAAGGATTATTATGCCATAGTATTATTGTGCCAAATTGATTGTGCCAAAACATTTTAGCCTTAAAATTTTATGCCAAGAGGAGGGATCCCTGCGCTGATTGGTTTGATATTTAGCCGCGTGGCTCTATGATTGGTGGAGAGGTGCCTTGCCCCGCGCACTTCAGTCGAATTTAGCGCCTGCTCAGACACGGCAAAAACGGCGCGATTCCAAACCGCAAAACTTTGTACTGTTCACACAGCTGCGGTTAGAAAGCGGTTGGCGAGAGTGGCCTGGAAGCAGTTTATAGTTCAGTATCAAAGGGATCCATAGCGTGCTTGCGCAATAGTACGCTATAACTATTATCTATTTTGTGGCAATAATCTGTTGACGTATTAACCGCGCGGTACCCGCAAAGCTACTTAACGCTCTCATAGAGCTCCGTAATAAAATAACCGCGCAGGCGCGGCGCCGCGCCGCGCCGTTCTATTTTCTTGCGGTGGATAGTGCTAACCGCGGTTACTTTAGAGGTGCGTTTATGTCTGAACAATTAATAGATGTCTACATAAATAAGGACAGTAACCGGTTCCCGCCGTGTTTGAACAGGCGCTTACGCGACCGACACGCGCTGTTTATTGTTTGTTGGTTGATCATACGTGGACAGACAATACTGTTCCGCGATGCTAGGCAGCCTAGTGCACATCAGTGACGGCTCTGACACATAGAGTGACCGGTGGTTCGTGTCTCGTTGCAGATGGTGCGCTGGCGGTGAGGATGCGCGGCAGGCGGCCGCCATGAACGCGTCGCAGGAGAGGACGGGCTGCGACGCGGACAGCGGCGTGCGGCCGGCGGACGAGCTGTTCCGCTTCGTCGTGCACGGCGTGCTGCTCAACGTCATCGGCGCGGGCGGGCTGCTGGGCAACGCGCTGTCGGTGCTGGTGCTGTCGCGGCCGCAGATGCGCTCGTCCGTCAACTGCCTGCTGGTGGGGCTGGCGGCGTGCGACACCGTGCTCATCCTCACGTCCGTGCTGCTGTTCGGGCTCACGGCCGTGTTCCCGTACACGGGCGCCATGCGCTACTACTACTACCACGTGTGCCCGCACATCACGCCCTACGCGTACCCCATCGCCAACGCGGCGCAGACCATGTCGGTGTACCTGACGCTCATCGTGACGGTGGAGCGATGGGTGGCCGTGTGCCACCCCTTCCGCGCCAAGGCGCTGTGCACGTCGTCGCGCGCGCGCTGGTACGTGCTGGGCACGGCCGCCTTCGCGCTCGCCTACAACGCGCCCAAGTTCTTCGAGGCGGAGCTGGTGCAGCGCGAGGTGGACGGCGAGCCCGTGTGGTGCGTCACCGCCGACATGGAGTTCCGCACCGAGCGGTACATCGTGGTCTACATCCACTCGTTGTACATGATCGTGATGTACATCGTGCCCTTCACGGCGCTGGCGGCGCTCAACCTGTGCATCGTGCGCCAGGTGCGGCGCGCGCAGGCCGAGCGCGAGCGCCTGTCACGCGTGCAGCGGCGCGAGCTCGGCCTGGCCACCATGCTGCTCGTAGTCGTGCTCGTGTTCTTCCTGTGCAACCTGCTGCCGCTCGTCACCAACTCGTTCGAGGTGTTCCTCGACGACCAGTTCGACCGGCTCGACCCGCTCGTGAAGACGAGCAACCTGCTCGTGACCATCAACAGCAGCGTCAACTTCGTCATCTACGTCATCTTCGGCGAGAAGTTCAAGCGCGTGTTCCTGAAAATGTTCTGCGCGGGCGGGCTGCGGCGGCGCGGCGCGCGCGAGTCGCCCGAGCACACGCGCGACGACTCGTTCGCGTCGTGCGGCGAGCGCGTGTCCATGCGCATGGCGCGCAACGGCACGCTGCGGCGCGGCTCGCGCTCCGCCCTGCCCGCCGGCGGCCGCGCGCGCCCCGCGCCCGCGCCCGCGCCCGCCGCGCTGCGCACGCACGTGTACTACCCCGCGCCCGTCACGGAGCTGTCCAGCGCCTCCGACTCGCGCTGGAACAACGGCAACGCGCACGCGCACTTCTAGCGCCGCTCGCCCGCGCCGCCCGCCGCCGCCGCGCGCCTCACCTTCTAGTCGCGCGTGTGTGTGTGTGTGTGTGTGTGCGCGTGCGTGTGTGTAACTCGTTGGCGCCTTGGTGTATGCCGAATATGATTAGATCGATTCCCTGGATAGTGACAGTGTTGTGCATTGCGGTCAGACTCGTGTTAGGCGGCCGGCGTCGAGGAGCGCCCGCCCCTCCCCCGGGAGCGCCCACTGAACTGTGTACCCTCAACACCGTCAAGGTATTGTTATACCGGAGTGTCTACGCTGACGAACTTCCGACTTGTAAAAATTTTGTTCGAAATGGACTCCCCGGGCCTGTGACCCGCGAATTATTGCACTGTTAGGTACCTACCTACCCATGTGAGAGTATAGTTTTGTAAATAATAAGTAAACTGTGAGCCTCGCTCGCTCGGTTCGTCAATATATTATTAAATATCATTTACTGTGCGTTGAGTTTACTTTATACATATACCCTCCATATTCCGGACTCCTCCTACCTTCTGAAACTCCAGATTGAATCCGGCTAACTTAGAACAAGCACACATCGCACATTTCATTCATTGCTTGGCACCGCGACGCCCGAGGCGGCGAGTCCAGCGCACCAGCACGGACTCGTCTGTGCTTCGTGGTGCGTTGCTGCATGTTACGACACTGAGGACTGTACTGCGCCAGACTGCAGTATGATCTACCGTGGACCAACTACATTTAGATGACGCTAGCTGTACCAATGTGGATGTACAGTAACAGTATATGCTAACACCTAAGAAGCTCGGATCCAACTACATCTGCTAGTCTTATGGGTATACCTTATGGTTAGAAGCAAGATGCCCCCGAACCCCGCCGATGACCCGGTGCTAGGGCTAGTCGAAGGAGTTAATGGCCTCTGGGTCCCAGGCATGTTCCAGGGTCGCACATATTGCGCAGCATGTATGATGATGTCGTGGGTTATGACTCTGACGAACTGAACTGACTAACTAGTTGTTCCGATCGTGCGTGGTTTTGTTCCTATTGAACCAACTACTCGGGTTACCTTTCATTCTAGTTCCATAAAGTGATTATTCGGATGATTAGATACATATCTATAGATTCTTATAACTATGCATTGCATGTCCTCAGATCGTTAGTTTACCTAAACAGTGTTAATAAATCCATTGAAGCTACAACACGTCTCTTTACTTCAATTTCTGTATCAAATAAAAATCAACCTTATTACACTCAACATAATATGGTCCAAACGAACCGGATTAGTAAATTGTTGCAAAAAATACGTCGGCCGCTCGAAGATAAAAGAACTGCACTCCTGCGCGATAAGAACCAGGTGCATAATAGCCGATATTGTAAAGTTTTATAAAATCACAACTTACCGACTACGATATTACCAGATGAACTACGTGATTTTTGGGTCAAAATATACAGTTTAAAGGTTACTTTTTACGAAAATGAGTACCACAAGCACTCAGTTACTGGATGGTCTGGAAGAAATTGCTGGGAAAGTGCAAAAAGCGCAAGTTAACTTGAAAAAATGCCCTAAAGCAAGATTAACTAAGCGTTACATTGAAACTAGGTTGCAATGCATAGAAGAATACTGGCAGTCCTTTAAAAGTACGCATCAAGAACTTGTGAAGTGTACACAGAAAGAACAACGTACGAACATTCCATATTTTGTAAACGAAGATTATTACGTGATTGAAGATTTGTACATTTGTTTACTCGGTGATTTAAGGGATATGTTATCTGCATTGGCATTAAGAACTAAAGAGACCGCGAGTACTATCCCGACTGAAGTTATACTACCTAAAATTCATCTTCCCGTGTTTAATGGTAAATATGAAGATTGTCCTACTTATCATGATTTGTTTATATCACTAGTCCATACGAATAAGTCGTTGAGTATGGTACAGAAATTACAATATTTGAAATCAAGTATCACTGGTGAAGCTGAAACTTTGTTAAAAAACGTGAAAATTAGTGAAAATAATTACGAGCAAGCATGGAACATATTGAAGCACCACTTTGGGAATAAGCGAGTGATTGTAAAAACCCTTTTCAAACGACTTACTGAACAGAATACTATTAAGACACCGACTGCAAGCCAGATAATCTAAATATAATTATTACTAGACACTACCACAGAATGTTTACATAGTCTACAAAATCTGGACATATCTATCGAGACTTGGGACCCCATCATTATATTTTTGGTAGTTCAAAAGTTAGATCCTGAGACCCATAAGGATTGGGAGGAGCATTCATACACTCAGGAGTCTGATAAACTGCCTACCTGGAATGAATTCGTTATATTTTTAGAGTGCAAGTTTCGTACGTTGGAGTCGACTACACCTACTAGTTCTACAGCCGTTACAAGGGAAAAGGCTACCAAGGAGAAGCTCTGTCATGTTTCTGCGACCACACCTCTGCCGTCTTATTGTAAAAAGGCATAACTAACAAAAACAAAAATGTAAGATAATCGAGTTTGAAAATTTTCAAGGTTTTTATAGCAGAAAAAATCCTTTGTGTATTATTGGGAGAAACAAGATATTAATTAAGGTACACAATCGAAATACCTATCCAACCATGCATAGGAATATATTTATTTTGTTCGAGTAAATCAAACACTCGACAAAAGCGCGTAATTGCATCGCTTGCAATTATGCACATTTGTTCGATTTGGCTAATGTGTAGCCAGTTCGCGTCCAAAGCCCTCACGGAGCTACCGCGTACTCGCAACCAAAACCATTAACCATTAAATCTTAACCATTAGAATCATCATCTTAATTAATATAAGTCAATTATAACAAACCATTTTAGTGTAAACTTCTAGTGAGTGAATATAAATACTTTCCTTAAACTTACTCTTATTCTACCAATACCTTTTACACCAATATATATCAAACAAACCAAGAGTTGGAGTTGTGTAGAGTCAACCATAATACAAAGCAAACCCAACTCTTTTCATGGTCCTTCGATAAAACAACCAGTGGCTATAAAGTGATACAGTGCCTGAACCAGACAAGTAAGGGGATCACAGCGGTTTGTACAAGCTTGCCTACTGTGGTCGCAGTACCAGACCAGACGCAGCATACCAGGTCAGATCAAACCATTATTATTCCTAACCACTACTGTTTACTTCTCTTCTGAACCAATTTCCAAATATGAATTCCGACGCCGTATTCATCAACCAAACCGAGCTCTATGAAGTTCTGACCAAATTCTTGACAAATATCAAGAAAGATGGCTCTGACAGGAAGACCATTGACAATTACAAGCGGAAAGCGGAAATGTTGGAAGCTTACTGGGGAGAGTACCAAAGTAACCACCGTAAAATGTGTGAGTTTGCGGAATTCGACCACGTATATTTTAAAAAGAGTTGTTTCGAGACAGCCCAAGAAATATATAAGAATATTAAAGATAGGATTGAGGACACTATAGAACAATTGCACAAAAAGCAGTTGCTAGGTGTCAGCCCCCGGCAAGTGGATCCAGAGCGAGCAAACCCAGCACCAGGTGTCCACACAAGGGAACAACCACGCTCCGAACTGCGCAGACCAGATGCGGAAACAGAGCAACAACAACCAGAAACATTGCCTCGTCGCGAGAGGTCCCCGCAACTAGAGGCATTCCACCATACACAGACAGGGTCGCAAAGGCAGGAACAATTAATGAAAAAACAGTCCATCAACTTTAAGGCCTTTATGAGAACTGTCAGCAATATAGACATAGACAGCTTGGAAAACAAGTGGCAATTCCAAAGTGCGCTAAAGTCATTAGATAACCGCTGGGGACAGGTTGACCAACTCCACTGGGAGATCGAGGGTGAAGACGGTGGTGATGATTTCCGGTACCAAAGTGAATTTAGCAGACACGAGGCCACATACAATGAGTTGACGAACAAAATAAATGAGAAAATGTGGTCCGTGAAACACCGTGAACAGTCTACCCCTCAAATAAGCATTCCTATATTTAACGGAACCTATAACCAGTGGGTCTCGTTTAAGGACTTATTCACTGAGGCCATCGACAAAAATCCATCTATGTCTAACACACAAAAAATGCAATTTTTGAAGAGTAAGGTGGCAGGAGAGGCCGAACGTCTAATACACCATCTACAAATTAGTTCCGACAATTACCGAGTCTGTTGGGAGATTTTAACCCATCGATACGACAACAAAAAGTCAATATTCACGTCCCACATTCGTAGGATGCTCGAATTGCCCAACGTACCGGGGCAACAGCAATATACTCTAATGTTAAAATCGATAAAAAAGCTGCATGACGTCACCAACGAAACGCTACATGCAATACAGATCTTAGGGGTGGATATCTCAACGTGGGACCCACTTCTAGTGCATCTCTTATCGCAAAAACTAGACAATGATTCCCACGCAGAATACATATCTTCAATCAAAAATCCCAGAGAATTGCCGTCCTTACAGGAATTTCTGGAATATTTAGAAAGAAAATTCACAGCTTTAGAAGCGTCTCGCCGTAAACAGGAACCTACAAACCAGAGAACCGCGACTCCTCAAGCCTCAAAAATAACAAGTCATCCCCATCAAAGCTATAAGAAAAATTCACATGGCAACAACCAACAATCACCTAAAAAAGAACAGACAAATCCGAACACTAGCGCATATCACATTTCACGTTCATTAACCTGTGGATTGTGTAATGCTGACCACGGATTATGGCATTGTTCTGAGTTTCTACAAACGACGGATGAGCAAAAATTAAATAAAGTAGAGCAATTAAATTATTGCAAAAATTGCTTAATTTGCCACTTTAATAAACCATGTGTATCAAAGAAACGATGTCGTAAGTGCTTAGGTCCGCATAACACCTTATTACACGAGGCCATTGACGCCCAAAGTCCATCCACATCAGCAGAAACAAACAGCGTAGCAACTAAGAAACAACAATCTAAGTCATCGAACGCTTCATGGGATGATCTGTCTGACGTTCTACTAGCAACCGCTGTAGTTAAGGTCACGGGAATTGATGGAACTCTGCATACCTTGCGGGCTTTAGTCGACCAGGGTTCACAGATATCACTAATAAATGAAAAGGCGGCCCAAACATTAGGATTAAAACGTTCCCATTTTAAAGGCCAAATATTTGGCGTAGGGGAAAAAGGAAACAACACAAAAGGCCAGTTAGAATTAACCATACATTCTATACACAGCGACTTTTCCGTCAATACGAATGTTATAATTATGAACAATCTTTTGAAACAATTACCCAACAAAACTTTCAAGAAACCATTGAATTGGAGTCACATACAAGGAATAAATTTAGCCGATCCAGAATTTTATACCAGCAGATCAGTAGAACTACTCCTAGGAGCTGATGTCTACAGTAAAATTATATTAGGAGGTATTTTGAGGGGAGACAACGACAGGCAACCAATAGCACAACAAACACAGTTGGGTTGGCTCCTATGCGGATCTATCAGACCACACTACCATTGCAACGTTGTCCTTAATAACACTGAGGAATTACTGAAGTTTTGGGAGAACGAAGACATAAACCAAAAAATAGAAATGTCTACGGATGATCATGAGTGTCTGGAGCATTTCCACAAAACCACAACAAGGCTCGACACCGGCACATATGAAGTCCGCTTACCATTCAAACCATCACTCAAAGAGAAGCTGGGGCTTACAAAACCACAAGCGTTAGCCCAGTATAGAAATCTTGAGAAGAAGTTAGAGAAAAACGGAGAATTGAAAGAAGGCTACCAACAATTTATGAACGAATATCTACAGTTAAATCATATGATTCCGTCGAACCATAACCAAGCAATCGAGTGCTTCTTGCCACATCATGCAGTCACTCGAGCTGAATCAACTACCACTAAGCTAAGAGTAGTATTTAACGCGTCAGCAAAATCATCATCAGGATACAGCTTAAACGACGTGTTATACAGAGGTCCCAATATACAGAGAGATCTTCAGGAGCTTATCCTGAAATGGAGACAGTTTCAATACGTATACACTGCTGACATTGAAAAAATGTACAGAATGATACGGGTAAACGAAGAGGATCAAGCCTATCAAAAAATACTATGGCGAGGTCCAAATCAACGGGTTCAACCATATCAACTCGTCACGCTTACTTATGGCACCAAACCAGCAGGATTTTTGGCAATGATGTGTTTAAGACAATTAGCATCCGATGAACGAAACACTTTTCCTGAAGCAGCAAAGGAGCTGGAAGGAAACTTTTATATGGATGACTATTGCGGAGGACGACACACCATGAAGGCGGCAAGTCAATTGAAATCCGACCTCATAAAACTATTGCGGTTGGGTGGTTTTAACCTTCGAAAATGGACTGCCAACCGAGCCGAGCTTCTAACCGACTTAGAAAAGGAGCAATGCGATCAGTCGACTTATGAATTCAAGCAAAGTGATTCCACCAAAACCCTTGGTCTAGGCTGGAACCCTAAAAATGATCATTTTATTTTTACATCAAAGCTGGACGCCCATTTGACAACCTCAATTACCAAAAGGTCGCTCCTGTCAAACATCTCGAAACTATTCGACCCATTAGGATGGCTAACCCCCCTAAGTACTACCATGAAACTATTGTTTCAAAATGTCTGGCTATCAAAGCTGAAATGGGACGAAGAACTACCAGAAGAAATAAAATCACAATGGTGCAAATTAAGGAGAGAGTTTACAGAGATAAACGACATAAAAGTCAATAGATGGCTAGGAATGGGCCATAACGAAAAAATTGAGTTGCACGGATTCTGCGATGCCTCAAACAAAGCATACGCATGTGTAATTTACTGTAAGATCGTGAAATCCAAACACACCACCATAACACTAGTAGCGGGAAAAGCAAGGCTAGCCCCATTGAACAAGGCCGTGTCTATTCCTAGGTTAGAGCTAATGGGCGCTCATCTGTTATCTCAGTTGATGACAAAAGTTCAAAGTTGCTTATCAGACTACCCCAAAGATGTGTACTGCTGGACAGATTCAACAGCAGTATTGGGGTGGATACACGGAGATCCAGCACGGTGGAAACCATTTGTAACCAATCGAGTAGCAACAATTACGAAAACCATACCGGCAGAACGTTGGCTATTTGTGAAAACCACACACAATCCAGCTGATTGCGCAAGTCGTGGCGTAACTGTCAAGCAACTCATAAACCATAGCCTGTGGTGGCAAGGACCACCTTGGCTACCATCATACACCAAACAAGGAAGCTGCCTTTCTAAATACGAAACCAATTTAGAGGTTAAGCCAGCTATCTTAAAATTAACCAACATGGCAGTTGTTAAACAGAAACAAAATGTGATGACCCACGAAATTGTTACCTATCTACTAAATAAGTTCAGTAATATATCGAAAATCATCAGAATTTACGCATGGATATTACGATTGCCTACCTATAAGAAACAAGTTCATCGACCCTACCTAGAAATACACGAGCTCCGTGCCGCGAAACTGCTGATAATCAAAACCATTCAGCAAACAGAATTTGCGGACGAGTTAGAATATTTAAATAAACATGGTAGAGTACACACAAAAAGCAAAATTTTAACTTTGAACCCGATCCTTGACAAACACGGAATACTACGTGTGGGTGGAAGGTTGACAAATGCTCACATAAGTCTTGATATGAAACATCCTATCATCTTACCCCACAACCATTTGATAACCACATTACTTATAGACCAAGCCCATAGATTAACCTTCCATGGAGGATCCCGTCTTACATTAGCAAATCTAAGACAACAGTACTGGATCATCGGTGGATATATGGCTACCAAAAAGTTTATTAGACGATGTGTCGTGTGCAGAAAGCACAACCCTATTAAGCAGCACCAGCTTATGGGAGAATTACCTGAACCTAGAGTAAATCCCGAACACGCATTTTATCATTGCGGCGTGGACTACACAGGTTTCGTAGAAGTAAAGGCAAATAAAGGACGAGGTATCAAAACCACAAAGGGCTACATAGCTGTTTTTATATGTATGGTCACAAAAGCCGTCCACCTAGAGCTCGTATCAGATTTGAGCAGTTCCGCCTTTTTAGCAGCCCTAACCCGATTGGCAGCCAGAAGAGGGTGCCCCCGACACATGTACAGTGACAACGGCACGAATTTTGTTGGGGCGAACAGAATGATACAGGAAGAGTACAACAACCTTCAACAGGTATTCAGTGAAGGTTTCCTAACCGAGACAGCAGAATTAGGTATAGAATGGCATTTCAATGCACCAAAGTGGCCCAACGCGGGAGGTCTGTGGGAACGCGCAGTGCGAAGTCTCAAACACCATCTAAAAAGAGTCGTAGGTGTACAAAAATTAACATTTGAAGAGTATATCACATTATTAGCTAGGATAGAAGCATGCCTCAATTCGCGACCTCTTTGTGCCTTATCAGAGCAAGCCGACGACCTCGACTTTCTCACACCTGCCCATTTTTTGGCAGGAAGGCCGGGAATAACCACTATAGACACCGCACAAGATGCTAGAACCAGATGGCATTTAACAACCAAATTGTTCAGCGATATATGGAAAAGGTGGAAAACTGAATACCTAGTGCAACTTTCTTCCAGAAACAAATGGATGGAGCCCACAAAAAACATTTGTATCGGAGACTTAGTGGTGATTCATGACGAAAACGTACCACCTGGAAAATGGGCTATGGGTCGTGTCATTGATACTCACCCGGGAACAGATGGGCTGACCAGAACAGTCACTCTAAAAACCAAAAACGGCGAAATAAAACGTCCTATCGTGAAATTGTCACTATTACCCTTATACCAAAATAGTGAAACAATCCAGAAACCACCACCCATTACGACTGAAACCAGTACCGTCAAGTCTACAGAAAAAACAAATAAAACCAGAACAGGGATGGGAACAGCATTCACCGTGTTGTTATGCGTTCTAATGCTGATCCTGCCAACCAACAGCTTACATACCATCAAACAACTACCAAACAACATGTCCTTATATTTCGATCCCGTAACAAAGGTGCAATTAATTAGAGACAAATGGACTTTAGTTATGTACTATGACATGGAACCGTATTGGACAGGTGTAAAAACCTATAACAAAATCACAAATTATTTATCAAAACAATGCTCAATTATCAGTATACCGACTCACTGTAATATGATAGTACAACAAGCCCGGCACGATTACCAGGAATTCGAGTACTACAATGAACTCTTGCTAACGCAGCACTTTAATGTTCCCGCTAGACGGTGGAGCGTACCGTCGCAGACAGCGCGGCGGAGGCGCGGTTTAATAAATGGTGTCGGATATCTGGCGAATGACCTGTTCGGTGTATTAGATTCACGTTTTGCTGACCAGTATGTCAAGGACATTGATGCTATACATCGCAACGAAAAACACCTGGCGAATTTATGGAAAAACCAAACTTCCATTATTGAAGCCGAATTCAATCTAATGAAGAGAATGGAAAGTACTGTCAACCAGCAACACAAACTAATCAACAAAAGATTATTAGACTTGCAAGACAACACCAGCACTCTCAAAGACAATGTTCAGAACATGTCTTACGTCGTCGATTTCACCTTATCTGCAATGGCCGGCAATAACTTGTTACAAGGCTTAAGACGACTTCAAGACACATTGCTCGATACAATTACTGACATTTACCATGGTCAGTTAAGTATACACCTGCTGCCGCCAGTACAACTTAAACGAGAACTACAAATTATATACGGTAAAATGCCTAGCGACCTTACACTGCCTATTCAAAATCTAGACACTGATCTCCAGTATATCTACAAATTATTGAAGGTTAAAGCTAGAGCTACGTCGAGTTACATTATAATAGAGATTACCTTCCCACTGATATCGAGAGACAGCTTCCAACTATACAAACTCATACCAATACCGCTCCAAACCAAGTCGAATAAAGTCAAAATAATACCTGTTTCCGAATACGCAGCTGTCAACTTAAAAAGGGATTCCTATTTCACCATGACCACTGAAGAAATAACATCATGTCTACACCATGGGGCAACGTACATGTGTCAGTTGCTCAAACCAGTGTTAGACCTGAAAGATGACGAAAGTTTCTGCGAAAAGGATCTCGGCACAAACCAATGCAGAACAGAAGAGAGAAAATGTACAAATGAATGGATAAACCTACATTTGATCTCTCAGCACTTTTACTTTTGTTGTGACACCTACACAATAAAAATAATATGCGACGATCAAGTAACAGTGAGTCACTTGAGTCGAGCTGGAGTTCTTGCCGTCAGTCAGGAATGTGTCGTTAAGGGCAAGGACTTCGCTCTATACTCCGTTCGCCACCAGTCAAATCTATTCAACTCATCGACACCCCTCTACGTGCCAGAGTTTGACCAAATTAACCATTTGGTAAACATTAAAATCCCTACAGAGAAACCTATAGAGAGTGGAAACATTAATGTCTCCATGACCAGTCTCGAAAGGTCAATAGAAGAGTTAAGGAGCAGCGACGCCGAAGTTGAGGATTTATCGCCCCATGACATTCATCACTACGTTATCAGTTACATGATGATATCATGCGCTGTCGGGGCTATCGTTGCGTGGATCTGGCGAACCAGGCGTTGTCGCCCGCGCCGAGAACCTGCTAATGCACGAGATGGTGAAAGAGATCGTCAGCAGATAATGGAGATGATTGAACCACCTCGAAGACGAGTACACCATACCACAAGTTTGCAGCAGCGACGGGAGCCCCCAGGAGCATCCCCGCGTCAGATTTTAGACAATAGACCAAATAATAGTGAAGTGATAAGCGTGAGTGAGATAAACAACCAAAGTGATATCGGTCAGCAATTGCACCGTTGCGCTAAACGGTGGCCTAGTGTAAATAAGCGAATTAAAAGTACGGACAATGGCCACCTAAATGACACGTTTACTGTGGAAGACACTATAGTTTAAATGTTAACCTCCTACATGTTATGCAATATTTTTAAGCTTTACCATTTAGACAAATTCTTAGTTTACATTGTGAGCATCATATCACCTCATGCACCATCACTTATCATTCCGCACTCTCCTTGTTGTCGGGAATATGTTCGAGTAAATCAAACACTCGACAAAAGCGCGTAATTGCATCGCTTGCAATTATGCACATTTGTTCGATTTGGCTAATGTGTAGCCAGTTCGCGTCCAAAGCCCTCACGGAGCTACCGCGTACTCGCAACCAAAACCATTAACCATTAAATCTTAACCATTAGAATCATCATCTTAATTAATATAAGTCAATTATAACAAACCATTTTAGTGTAAACTTCTAGTGAGTGAATATAAATACTTTCCTTAAACTTACTCTTATTCTACCAATACCTTTTACACCAATATATATCAAACAAACCAAGAGTTGGAGTTGTGTAGAGTCAACCATAATACAAAGCAAACCCAACTCTTTTCATATTTATTTATTTTTTATACAGATAATCCCAATTTTCCCTTTCATCTTAACAAAATAATTACAAATAAAATATCGTTTTATCGTTTTAAAGGCACAACTAACCAGATAAGTCTTTTCTTTTTAAAAACAATTCAGTACTAAAATGAAAGGACACATAATTTACGTAATTATGTCTTTGTAACGTAATCATAAAGGTTCATTGCGAGTTTAAAAGAGTATAAATTTTACATACAATTGTTACTTTTAAAATAATTGCCTTTTTCACTTACTTTTTAATTATGAACATTGAACAAATAACAAAAAATTGGTAAAGAAAACTCTTTATTTCAAATAATATGATAAATTTTTTAATTTTTTTTTAAACCACCGTATTATCTCTGATTTTAGAACAAAATCTAATTCTACGGGGCCGGACTCACGCACGAAGTGTTTCAGTTTAATGATCTAGCTATAACGCTTTATGAAATAATAGCAAAACCTGGTGAAAGACAGATAGCGAATCTTAGTAATATAGTCCCATTTTTACCCATTAGGTACGGCACCTTAATAATTCTAGGCAAACAAAAATTTTAAAATAAACTAATTAGAATGCTAAACAACTCCATTGTCAACAATTGTTTATTTCTTTGAGTTATAATTTTTAATATAATAAGACTTTTCGTCCATTGCGTTCAAATAGATTTAGAAACACAACTTCAAATATCGGGCACAAAAACTAGAGACTTTAGCTATAGTGACTGTTAAGAACTATTTACTTATAATATACGTCGTAAACGCGCGCGGGTAGCTAACAGGCGTGCGTAGAAGGTAGGTTGAAAATATTACTCAATTTTCCAAAAATTGGATGACATATTTTAAAATATTAATATTTTTTTGTCAAGTTCATATTTTCAGCCTACCCTCTGTTCATACTACTGTTATATGTTTACCTATTTGAGTTATCAGAATGAATTGGAATGTTATGATTATCTAAGCAAAAACATCTGATTACATAATCATAACTTAATTTAAGATTTTACAATGAAAGAAACATTGCTTACCAATAAATCAGCTTGCGTTTACTTTGAATTGAAAACATTGGCGCAATGATGAGCGCAAATACACCCCCACATTCCTTACCTACCTTACTGGCGTCATAAAGAAAAGGCACAACTGGTCACTTGTGACTTCTCTTTATAACACTTTCAAGTCATAAGTACGTATTTATGTTGTTTCTACTTAATCGGTGTCAAATAAGCCTTTTCAATTTATTCAATAACAATTTAGCTGTTAGATGTGCCTTTCGGGCTTAATGTATTTTCGTAGATTCTAGAGATAAAATTACACAAAAAATTGGGTAGATGCACCTTTTTCTCCTGATTCCGAATATGTATATAACTCAATTTTGAAAAAAATGTTAGTTAAGCCTTTTCTCCGTAATACGGCAGACCTGTGAAGACGAGTATGATGTGCAAGGAAGATCACAAACTTTGCCATTGTAAAGATTTTATAAAGCTTCAACCTACAGAGAGAAGTGAGTTTGTACGAAATAATCGCCTGTGCTACATTTGTCTGATACCCGGGCACACCACCTGGAAGTGTCGAGTACCTGTTCATTGCCGCGTATGTAAACGACGTCACCACTCACTGCTACATGAATCTAGAAGTACTAAGCAATTAGACAATTCACAAACTCAAGACAGCCATGTCGAAGGTAAAGAGAAGGAGAAGAAAGATGAGGTTTCAGACGTCGCAATATCCTCACATTTAGCAGCAAAGAAGTCCAGAGCCTTGCTGGCAACTGCATTGGTTTATGTAAGAGATAGTTATGGAATGATTACAGTATTGCGCGCCTTAATTGATCAAGGATCTCATGAAAGTTTCATTAGTGACAGAGCAGCACAGAAGTTGAAAGTGAAATGAAAGTCAAGCAAGGGGACAGTTACAGCAGTTGGAGGGATACAAACACAGATAAATCACGTTATTGAGTTTGATCTTTTTTCAAGATGTGATGAAGATTTCAACATATTCATGAAGGCATATGTAATACCCACCAAGATAACCTCCAACTTGCCTCCAAGACATTTCACCTACAATATAGAAGCCTGGCCACATTTGCAAGGGCTCACCCTGGCCGATCCAAGTTACAATACACCAGGGCGAGTAGACCTTTTGTTAGGTGTCAAGGTATATGACACAATATTAAGAGATGGTCTGGTTAAAGGTCACAAGGTACATTACCATTTAGATTATACACTGAAAACGGAAGCGATCACTAAGAGAAAGATATTAGATGACGTACATCGTCTATTTGACCCACTGGGATGGCTGGCTCCTGCCATTGTACCTGCAAAGATTTTGATTCAGAAGTTGTGGTTAAATCATAGTGCTTAGGATGATAAAGTAGATCCTGAAACAGAAAGGGAGTGGATTAGTATACGACAAAGCTTTACACATTTGAAAGATATAGAAATACCAAGATGGCTGCAATGTTCAAGCAAAGAAATTGAAAACGTTACTGTGCATGGTTATTGTGACGCTTCCAACAAAGCATATGGAGCAGTTGCTTACCTGAGAGTATTGGGAGATGATCGTCGATACAAAACGTCCATAATTGCTGCAAAATCAAGAGTGGCACCTGTAAAACCGATGTCACTGCCACGACTTGAACTGTGAGGTGCTGTACTTCTTGCAAAATTATTGAAACAGATAAGCAAAGCAATGCGAATTCCTACAAGTCACATATACTTGTGGACAGATTCCACAATAGTTCTATCTTGGTTGCAAGGAGATCCTACTAGATGGCAGACCTTTGTGAGGAACAGAGTCATTACAATTATCGACAATATCGGCAGTAATTGGTTTCACGTGGATTCAAGGAATAACCCTGCTGACGTTGTATCCCGAGGTATGCTGCTACCAGAGTTAGAGAAGTGTCAATTAAGGTGGGAAGGGCCAGAATGGCTGAAACAAGAAGACATAGAATTTAAAAATATAAATACAACAACAGATTTAGAAATAAAACGGAATATAAGTGTGAACGTCGTAACGAATCAGATTATAGAAGAGAAACTGTGGTTTACCCGCATTGAGGTCTGTGACACGCTCATGGAGGTGATGCGAGCTGTGACATACTGCAGACAATACTTAGACCTGAAAAAAGAAAGAACACAAATTAATTTGACAACAGAAGAGCTACAACTTTTATTACATAAATGTATACAGATAGCACAAAGAGAGTGTTTTCAAGAGGACTTAGAAGACTTAAGAAATAAAGGAAGGGTTAAGAATATAAGTCGACTGAAGTCTTTCAACCCATATTTAGATCGAACTTATATGCTCAGGGTGGGCGGAAGAATTCAACATTCCTGTTTAAGCGATGATAGAAAACACCCTATAATTCTAAGTGATAAAGGATACTTGACGAAATTAATTGTTGCTGATGCACATATCGCAACATTACATGGAGGTGTACAATTAATGATTAATTACATTCGATCTAAATATTGAATACTAAAATGTAAGCTACTAGTAAAAACTGAATTACACAAATGTCTAATCTGTGCTAAGCAGCGTGCAAGTGTCAGAACCCAGTTGATGGGAGACTTACCTAAGGAAAGAGTAACACCTGCTCGTCCTTTTTTACATTGTGGTGTCGATTTCGCTGGCCCGTACAGTATTCTAGAGGAAGAGGTGCTAAAACTATTAAAGGTTATATCGCCTTATTTATATGTATGTCAACAAAGGCCGTACATCTGGAACTGGTTGGAGATTTGACATCAGAAGCCTTTATTGGAGCCTTTCGGCGGTTCGTTGCACGTCGAGGAAGATGCGATCACATGTGGAGTGACCAAGGTCGGAATTTCATTGGAGCCAATAAAGATCTTCAAGAAGCCTGGAGGGCAGCCAGACTAGAATTCGAAGGTGACATCATAGAAACTCTGGCTAAGGACGGCACACAGTGGCATTTTATACCAGCGTATAGTCCGAATTTTGGAGGCCTTTGGGAGGCCGGCATAAAATCCACAAACTATCATCTGAAACGAGTTTAAAACGGATTTTTGCTGATAGAAGCGTGTTTGAATTCCCGTCCTTTATGTCCGATAGATTGTTCAGATACGGAGAACCTAGATGTACTAACTCCGGGTCACTTTTTAATCGGAGAAGCGCCTATTACTCTACCTTCACCCAGTTTGGAAAACGTTCCAGAAAGCAATTTAGCAAGATGGCGTCATACTCAAAAGATATTGAACAATTTTTGGAGGCGCTGGTAGGATGAGTACTTATATAGACTTCAACAACGACCGAAGTGGTTGAAGAAAACTAAGGAATATGAGATTGGACAGATAGTGCTTATAAAGAGTGATAGTGCGCCACCAGGGAAATGGCCTCTTGGCCGCATCGTAGATAAACAACCTGGCCCTGATGCAGTTACCAGAGTCTACAGTGTCAAGAGCGGTAGTACTATAGTTAAGCGATCTGTTACTAAATTATGTCTTTTGCCTGTAGATATTAAAGTTTAATTAAAGTAGGTAGTAGTCTGAGTTCCAAGTTCCAAATACATGTGTAATGCTTAATAATCATTAACTATCTATTCGTTTGATTTACAATTTGTTATAGTTTTGACTATTACACAATTTTGTATCTATTTTTGCGAGTAATTTGTATAGTTGAATGTTATTTTGTGAATTTGCATGATGTTTTTAAAGAACTAGCCGTTTTTTGGTGGGCGGTATGTTCGGATGATTAGATACATATCTATAGATTCTTATAACTATGCATGTCCTCAGATCGTTAGTTTACCTAAACAGTGTTAATAAGTCCATTGAAGCTACAACACGTCTCTTTACTTCAATTTCTGTATCAAAGAAAAATCAACCTTATTACACTCAACAGTGATATAATATAACTCTTTGTTTTATTAAGCCTATTGGTCCTCCCAACAAATGAGTAAATAAATAAACCATAAAAAGTTAATATTTGTTCCTGATCATTGGATTCAATAACATTCCTAACGGTACACTATTATATAGTGCGATGACATCAATTTAGTTGGTCAGATTGTAATAACCCGATCGTGCCCTAGGTTACTCGGGTTGTACTAGCGGGCCCGATTCACTAACGCCACGTATCTCGTATGTGTAACTTTCGTTTCGATTACCTGGTAACGTGGTATTCTGTACGATCTGTCAAAGCATAAGTAAAGTATAATTCTGACAACTTACGTCACCCATGTGGGAACTAGTAAGTGACTGGTAGGCAATAGGTAGGCTTCGTTAAATGAAATAGATAGGTAAATACAAGGTTGATTTTAATTCACTATTATTACTTTACACTTTAACTTATTATGATCTCAGTACAGAACTACAAACTTATTATGATATAATTAATGAACTTGGATGCGAACTTTAAAATAATCTTTACTGGAAAACGTAATGTTAGGACTGCGTGTGCGACAACGAGCGAGCGTGGATTCGCCTTAAGAAACCGTGGCTGACTGGTCGTACGAGCAGTGGCCGGCGGCGGCGTCCGCGCCTTCGGCCGCCCAGCACTGCGCATGCGTGTTGCGCATGCGCGTTGCGCGGCCTCCTACTCGTACGACTCGCTTGTTGCGCGATTAATAAAACTACCTAACGTTTAAGTAGGCACCGCAGGCGCCACATCACCCCCCCCTTGAGCCCGGGCTACGGGCGATAATAAGGGCCATAATGGTCAGGGAAGCGTACCGTACGGCCTGATCGCGTTCTTCTAACGCCGCTGGGATCCTCAGCTTCAGGTGTAGAATTGGTGACGTGTGAACGGTAGAGTGGTGTAGATGTGCTATTTTGTGTTGTCTGAGCATGAGTGTTATTGTCTAGTGTAGTCTGGTTAGTATGCGAGTCACGGAGTATGTAGGCCGGCTTAAGTCTGTCTATTGATACTGTGACTGTTTTATCCCTAAGGAGGAGTTTGAAAGTTTTCTCCCCCCGTTCGAGGACCTTATGTGGTCCGGTGTAAGACGGTTTGAATGACCCGCATGACGCGTTATCCCGTAAGAACACGTGAGATGCCGTCGCGAGGTCCTTAAATATAAATATGGCGCGGTTACAGTGACGCGATGCTTGTGATGGTTGCAAGTTCCTTGCGATCATGCGTAACCTATCCACAAACTCTGTTATGTCCGTAGTGTCATGTGGTTCGGGTTGTAAGAAATCCCCTGGTAGTCTCAATGTCTGACCGTATACTACTTCTGCAGCTGTCGCCTGAATGTCGTCTTTGTAGGCATTGCGTATACCCAGGAGTACCAGTGGGAGAGCATCCACCCAACTGTCGTTCCCGTGACAAGTTATAGCGGCTTTAAGCTGCCTGTGGAACCTTTCGATCATGCCGTTTGCTGCGGGATGGTATGCGGTAGTTTTTCTGTGTTCGAAGCCGGCTATCTCGGACAACTTTTTGAAGAGCGCAGACTCGAATTGCCCCCCACGATCTGTCACAATTTGTGTAGGACAACCGAAACGCGCAATCCATCCATATAGGAGGGCTCTTGCTACCGTTTCAGCCATGATGTCTTTAATAGGTATTGCCTCTGGCCATCGCGTGAAACGATCGATAGCGGTTAGACAATACCGATATCCTTGGGACAACGGAAGGGGGCCGATTAGGTCAATGTGGATGTGCATAAACCGAGAGCGTGGCAGTTTATATGTACTCAAAGGTGCTGAGACGTGCCGTGTTATTTTGGACTGTTGACACGCTATGCAATTTTTCGCCCATTCTCTGCAGTCTTTCCTCATTTCAGGCCAGACGTACCGCTCAGCAACGAGCTTGGCACTAGCGTTCGCCCCAGGATGGCTGAGAGAATGCAGGCTATCGAAGACTTGTCGTCGAAATGTTCTCGTGACATATGGTCTCGGTGTCTTGCCGCTCTCATCGCAGTACAATTCAGACCTCGATCCCGGCAGTAGAATTTTTTTTAGGTGCAGTGAGGTACTACCGTCCAGCAACTGTTTGAGTTCCAGGTCGGTACTCTGCGAGTTTGCTAACTCGTTCAAGTTGACAGGCTGGACGATTTCCTCAATTCGGGACAAGGCGTCAGCTACGATGTTGTCCTTGCCTGAAATATGCCTGATGTCCGTGGTAAACTGTGAGATGAAATCCAGATGTCTGAATTGTCTTGGTGAGCAATTTTCCTTACGCGTGTGGTACGCATAACAGAGGGGTTTGTGATCTGTGTAAATTACAAACTCTCTAGCTTCGACCATATGCCTGAAATACTTGATAGCTTCATATACTGCCAGTAATTCTCGATCGTACGGCGAGTATTTCTGTTGTGCAGGGCTCAGCTTGCGCGAGAAAAAAGCTAAGGGTTCCCAAGCATCACTCTTCAGTTGCTGCAGAACTGCACCTAATGCGGTATCTGAGGCGTCCGTCACAATGGCGAGTTTAGCATCTATGTCTGGGTGTGCCAACATAGTAGCCTGGCAGAGACCGCGCTTGCAAGCCTCGAACGCTTCAGTCTCTTTGGGTGTAAAGCTCACGGGGTGAGAACCTTTCACAGACCCCGCTAGGAGCGCGTTAAGAGGGGCTTGGTGATCTGCGGCACCTGGGATGAAACGCCTGTAAAAGTTTATCATCCCTAGGAACCTCCGGAGTTCACGAACGTTTTTCGGTGGTGTGAAGTTAGCGATAGCGTCAACCTTTTCTGGTAATGGTTTGGTACCTTTTGCAGAGATGCTGTAACCTAAAAACGTTACCTCTGACGCTCCAAACACGCATTTGGATGGGTTAATTACCATCCCATACGTTTGCAACCTAGTAAACACCTCGCGTAAATGATCTTCGTGTATTTTTTTATTTGGGGAGAAAACTAAAAAATCATCTAAGTACCCATAACAAAAATCTAGTCCCCTCAACATCTCGTCTACAAAACGCTGAAACGTCGCCCCCGCGTTCCGCATCCCAAACCCCATGTACGGAAACGAATACAGGCCGAAGGGGGTGGTGATAGCGGTCTTAGGAACATCATCAGGATTGACAGCAATCTGGTTATAAGCGCGAACTAGATCAATAGTTGAGAACACCTGGCAACCGGCGAGATTGTGTGCAAAGTCATGAATGTGACGTATAGGGTAGCTATCGGGGATCGTTCTCGCGTTCAGCATTCGGTAATCCCCGCAAGGTCGCCAACCATTATCTTTCTTGGGTACCAGGTGTAAGGGGGACGCCCAAGGTGAATCGGAGGGTATCGCTATACCGTTTGCAAGCATAGTTTCAAACTCCGCCTTAGCGATTTTTAATTTGTCTGGTGCCAACCGTCGCGGTGTACACGATACGGGTGGCCCAGGTGTAGTGCGTATATAGTGTCTAGTGTTGTGTGTAGGTGTCTTATGAATACCCGACGGGCGTGTAATGTCAGGATACTCGCGCAGTATATCATGATATGTAGAATCACCAATTCTTACCTTAACTGAAGAGACGATGTCAGAAGAAAGGGCAGGCGAAGCCGGAGTCGCGAGCGATGTACCGCCATCAATAAGGCGTTGACCTCGTACGTCCACGATTAAGTTATACCACGATAAAAAATCCACCCCTATTATCGCCTTTGTTACATCAGCAACGATAAACCTCCACTTAAAGTCTCTGCGTAAACCTATGTTTAATTTTAAATGTACATACCCGTAGGTATTTATAACACTGCCATTAGCCGCACACAACTCGTAATCACTTTTACTGTTATTGAATTTCACGAGCGATTTAGGAAAAACACATACGTCACTTCCGGTGTCTACGAGGAATCTGGTTCTAGTCTCTCGATCCGTCACGAACAGGCGACCAGTTGCCCGACAGTCATTGGTCGCCATCACTGACTGCCGGTCGCTTTTCCCGAGAAGTCACACGGTTTTCTGCATTGGGTTGCTTGGTCGCCGAACCTATAGTGGTACCAGCAAACCGGGAACTGGCGATAATTTAACTCCGACCGCGTGGTAGGCGCTCGGTCTCGTGAGAGGCTTCGGTTCCGGTTACGAGCGTGGTCACCGCCTCTATCACGAGACATCCTGTTTACGTTAGCGGCTAGGGCCTGTACCTGCTTGGTTAGCTCTGAAATTTGCACCGCCATTGGATCCGAGCTGCTATTTGAAGGTGAGGTACTCACAGCTGATGTGTACGCTACTTGCGGCCCTGCTACGTCATGAATGGCGTCCGCAAGCTCTGCCAACTCGGCTAGGCTGGCATTTTTTTGCGAAGCGACGATGGCTTGGGTACTGTGGGGCAGGCGTGTGGTCCAAATAGTGCGTAGGAATTCCTCCGGGACGCCTGGCCCTGCCAGGTTAAGCAGATGGCGGTGAAATTGTGAGGGCTTTCGGTCGCCTAGCTCCTCGTGCATCAGCAGTTGTTTAATTTTATTCTCACGCGATGCAGACAATCGCCCGATTAACTCCGCTTTGAGCCTCTCATATTTATTTGTTGGGGGAGGGTTGGCGATGATGTCCTCCACTTCGGCCGCGTACTGGGTGTCTAAGTTTCCAACTACGTAGTAGTACTTCGTGTCGTCCGTTTTGATTGCGGCTATAGCAAATTGAGCCTCCATCTGTGCGAACCAAAGCGCAGGTTTTTCAGCGTAGAACGGTGGTACGCGAACGCCGACGCGAAAGGACTCGTGCGGTCCCTCCGTCTTACTGCCACCTACACTAGCTCCCGTTTTCATTTTTTCAACTGACTTGTCTTCCGAGTCCATCTCGTTGGTTTTGATCGTCGGGGGTCACCACTGTGGGAACTAGTAAGTGACTGGTAGGCAATAGGTAGGCTTCGTTAAATGAAATAGATAGGTAAATACAAGGTTGATTTTAATTCACTATTATTACTTTACACTTTAACTTATTATGATCTCAGTACAGAACTACAAACTTATTATGATATAATTAATGAACTTGGATGCGAACTTTAAAATAATCTTTACTGGAAAACGTAATGTTAGGACTGCGTGTGCGACAACGAGCGAGCGTGGATTCGCCTTCAGAAACCGTGGCTGACTGGTCGTACGAGCAGTGGCCGGCGGCGGCGTCCGCGCCTTCGGCCGCCCAGCACTGCGCATGCGTGTTGCGCATGCGCGTTGCGCGGCCTCCTACTCGTACGACTCGCTTGTTGCGCGATTAATAAAACTACCTAACGTTTAAGTAGGCACCGCAGGCGCCACAACCCATACAAATGGCTCAGACGTTATAATTTACTAACACAACGTATCTCATTCGGGTGATTTCCACTTCGATAACTTATTAATGTGGTATTCAGTAGCAACTGTCAACGCCGAAATTATGGTTTAGGAGTCAAGTTATGGTTTTCTAGTCGACAGTTATGACCTGGGGCTCGATTCACTAACTTACGTACTTAGTTGCGTAAATTTACTTATGATTTTACTGACGTAAATATACGCAACGTGCAATTTTGGTGAGTAACCTATGTCAGTTTCCGGTAAAGAATACCAAGTAAATATACGTGACATATTATGTCATATGACATATTATGTCATATGACATATGACATATTTATGAAAATAATGCCAGACTAAAAATATAACTTGTATTGCCAATTTTTTTTCAATAAATTCAAGTTATTTCTAAATTCTTATTATTACTTTTTTCAATCTCATACATAAACTCTTTTGTATGGAATTGTTATGAACTATAATTTAATTAATATTAGTCTTCTTCTTCTTTTCGTGTCAACGATTCACTTTTATGAATAACTAGCTGTGCCCGCGATTTCGTCCGCGTGGAATGTACTTAATAAAAAAAATCAGTTGTTTTTTTTTTTTTTTTAGCCTAAGTTACTCCTTATTACATAAGCTATCTGAAAGTGAAAGTCCCGTCCAAATCGGTCCAGCCGTTCCAGAGATTAGCCAAAACAAACAGACAGACAGACAGACAAAAAATTTAAAAATATATATTTTGGTATGTGTACCGTATATACATTCATATGCATGTAGTAGAAAGCGGTTATTTTAATATTACAAACAGACACTCCAATTTTATTTATTTGTATAGACTAGCTGTGCCCGCGACTTCGTCCGCGTGGAATGTACTTAATAAAAAAAATCTGTTGTTTTTTTTTTTTTTAGCCTAAGTTACTCCTTATTACATAAGCTATCTGCCAGTGAAAGTCCCGTCCAAATCGGTCCAGCCGTTCCAGAGATTAGCCAAAACAAACAGACAGACAGACAGACAGACAGACAAAAAATTTAAAAATATATATTTTGGTATGTGTACCGTATATACATTCATATGCATGTAGTAGAAAGCGGTTATTTTAATATTACAAACAGACACTCCAATTTTATTTATTTGTATAGATTACACTATCCGGGAATGGAATTATGCCTCTTAATCGCGCGGTCATAATATTAGTACTTATACTTAACTATTATTATTGTTTATCTGCTTCAAAAAAATCTATTCATGTTTAGGCGATTGGCACACTGCGACGCGCGACGCGGCGTCGAGCGTGGTTGCGTCGACGCGGCGCGGCGCGGCGCGGCGTGGCGTCGCGCTCGTCGCCTCTACAGCGCCCATTTTGTATAGAAAAACGCGGGGTCCCACACACTGACAACGCAATCACGCGCGTTGCCGCAGAATACGCGCGTACAAGCAGAAAATGCGAGGTATGGCACACTGAAATCTGCCATCACGCGCGTGTTTTTCGAGGGATTTTTTGTCCGAGAGCTGTTAGAAATTTCTGTGTAGGTATTTGAGGCGAATTTTAAATTAATATTATTGCAATGCAACATGACTATTTAACGGCAAATTTAGAGCGCTTTCACATCAACTGACGACCGATATCCAATATCCGACTTCCGAGATCGGAGGAAGTCAAATATCGATGCCCAATATCGGGTTTTGGAGCCGACACCACTGTTTTGGCTCGTTATTGGAACACGCAGAGACTGCAAGCGACTTTCAACCTAAATGGCATTTTCTTAGTTACGTCTCTTTTCGCGTTAATAGATGACGCTGATCACGAATATAAGAAAAAAAAAAGTTACTATGTCATGTCAATAAGTCGAAAATAGCTTGCACTTCTAATCATTTTCTTTTCATCTCTAGCGTTCTTAATATAGTCTGGGCTATCGAGCTAATGGCCGGATGGCTTTACTTTACTTTTCTCAAAATTTTAGATTACTTCACACACCTACCTACCAAAAAAATTCTATTATCTCTCGGACTATCGCGCCAACGCGCGTCGACGCCCGACGCCGCGTCGAGCGTTGCAGTGTGCCAATCGCCTTAGATATATCATCATTGCACGACAGTTAAATAAAATACAATTATTGTAATGCATAAGTCATTTGTATTTTTTTTGACCTAAGAAATAAGTTATACAGCTATACACAGCAGACTGCTAAAATGGCAACATTATAATACTAACTGATCGAATAGTAGTAATATCCAAGAAGAAATAAGAAAACCTTAAAAAACCTAAAAAAAACGAGGTTGTTTTGTGGTCTATGGTACCTATGATAATCAATTTTCCAACGTTCTGAACATTCATTAAAAACTTTTAATAAATATTCCTATTGTTGTACATATTAGTAATCCTCGAAACAATTTTTGGTTGTACTATTTGTTCGGCTTTTTCTACAATATATATATATATATATGTAATATGTAATTCAGTCAAGAAACAAATCAAATCAAATCAAATTTATTTATTAATAATCGTTGTACAGTTATTTTACATGGTTTCTTAATCTATCGTGCGTTGTTACATTGTGTTATCTTACGTATGTATATTTATTTGTGCGGTTTAGTGTCTTACATAGGTCTATACTAAGGGATATTATCTAAATTGTGCCTGAACTAGGTAGTCCTGTGCTTCAGGCTTCAAGTGCAGACTAATAATAATTCTAAAATACTATTACAGATACAACTAATTACTATGAATACAATACAATGCCAAAGTGACTCGCTACTGTTAGCCAAAGTTATGTCTAAATAAGCAACTTAACACTAATTATTTATTTTAATACAGAGATTAACTCCTCTGTGTCAACGTAGGACAATCTTTGCAGGACATTCTTCACGACTCGTTTACAAGACACATAATTTAGAGGATAAATGCTTGTTATAGCGTTTATCCTTTTGTATAGAAGAGGTCCTAAAAACAGGTAAAATTTGCCTGTGTACTCGTGTTTTATTGCAATTCTTTCAGTGCATACAATATCTTTCCGTCTTTTGTTAGTAATGTCGGTGCTGTAGGGAAGTGCTGCGTGCTGTTTTAGCACTGTGCTTAATATAAATAGCTGGCGGACTGTTAGTACTTCGCAGGATTTGTATAGGAGGTCGGTGGAAGATAAGAAAGAGCGAAACGTTGCTACCTTGAGGATCGCTCTCTGAGCTCGCTCGACAGGCAGTAGCAATGTCTTACCCACTCCCCCCCACGATGTTATGCAATACGTTAATATTGACTGACAAAGGGCATAGTACACTTGTTTAATCAATTTTGGGTCACTGATATATCTTATTCTTTTAAACACAAATATCAACTTGCGATATCGCTTAACTAGTGTTTCGCTATGTTCTTTAAATGAAAGGGTTTCATCAATTATAATACCTAGATATTTTATCTTATCTGCTAAAGCTATGACCGGACAAGTACAATCTTTATTATTTGGTTCTCCACAGTGGTGCGCGTACAGTAAGTGTTTGGGCTGGGTTATAGATGACCTTTTGCGCATCGAGAAGGTAACGTATTTGGATTTATCTGCATTTAATGTTAGTTGGTTATATTGAAGCCAGTGGTTTACAATGTTAAATCCCCGCTGCGCACGCCCGTACACTTCTGTTTCTGTATCAGCAGAAAAAAGGAGGGCAGTGTCGTCCGCGTACGATATAATCGTGCCGTGCTCTAGATTTATATTACATAATTCGTTCATATAAATCAAGAACAGTGTGCTCCCTAGTACGCTTCCCTGGGGAATGCCAAATGAGGTATTCTCCATGTCTTCACTGAGAACGCTCCCGATTTTTACGCATTAAGTCCGCTCTTTTAAGTAGCTCTTGAGGAGTTCCAGCTGTAAGCATCTTATTCCCATATGGTCAAGCTTGCTCAACAGTTTGGAAACAGAGACCGTGTCATACGCTTTGGCAAGGTCTAGAAATATTCCCACTGTACGATTACCCTTATCAAGCTCTTGTGCTATGTAATCTGTCAGATGGTGTACTGCGTCGGCCGTAGACCTATTAGCTCTAAAACCAAACTGTGCATTTGATAAGAGCGAATTATCCTCCAGATATTTAATTAACCTTTTATTTATAATTTTTTCAAGTATTTTTGAGACTGCAGGGAGTATGGAAATGGGCCTGTAATTCGTTACTTGGTCTTTCCCTCCAGACTTATATACAGGGACAACTACAGCTTTCTTAAGGCACTTAGGGAAAATGCCTGTCGCTAAACATTTTTGGAAGATATTAGTTAAGGGCTTTACCAGTATATGCCTGCATTTTTTCAGGATTTTATTAGATATGAGGTCCCAGCCGATAGCACAGTCATCCTTTAAGTTCGAGATTATCCTCTCAACCTCCGTTTCGTCGGTGTCCAATAGCACAAAAGATGACAGGGTAGTCTTATTCGGAAAGGGTGGGTCTGTGGGAAGCTGCATATTTGCTTGTGAGTGCTGTGCAAGTCTTTGCCCTACATTTATAAAGAACTTATTCACTATGTTAGCGGCTTCTACCTGTGATGGATGGGTGTTTAATAAACTTGAAGGCGATTCCTTTTGCTTCTTAGTGTATGTTATATTCTTAATATGTTGCCAGATCTTTTTACTATTCGATCCCACCTTTTCCAGCTCTAGTTTGTCGTGATTTATTTTGACTTTTCTTAATAGGTCATTGCAAAAATTTCGATATCTTTTATAAGATACCTGTAAAGTTAAATTATTAGGGTTACGTTTACATTTCATGTGAAGCTGATCCCTGTGTTTCATACAACGGATGAGCCCTGGTGTGATCCACGGTTTTAAGTTGTGGTTTTTGTTATGCAATCGCATTATCCTTGTATTTTTATGTATTGCATTCTTTACATTTTCGATAATGTATTGCATACAATATTGCGGATCATCAGAATAGTAAACTGGGTCATAATTGATATTGCGTAAATCGTATTCAAGTCTATCCATGTTTAATTTCGTGACTAAGCGAGTTTTTGTTATTTTAGGTAACTTGCAACTAAGGGTTAGTAGGACAGCGTTATGATCGGTTATAGAGGAATTGATTACGAGTACGTGTGCGGGATATTGTGTTTTTAGCATGATATGATCAAGGCAAGACCCACTTGCTTGTCGCGTGATAAAAGAGTGTGTGGTGAATAAGCCATGAAATGAGCAAAGATTGAGATAATGTAGGGCATCCTCCTTTACATCTTGTTGTCCTTGTAGGATGTTTATATTTATGTCTCCAGTTAAAATTATGTTTTTATAGGAAGACAGATCTTGCAGGGTGTCATTTAATGAGTTAATAAACTTATACTTATCGCTAAAGGCGGGAGGTCTGTATATTGCTAGTATTACCAAGTCTGATCCTATCTTTATCAATAATCTATTACACTCTTGCATAATTGGTTCCTCTACAGTTGCATTTATTTCACTTTTTATGTAAACTACTATCCCATCGTTCTGGTTATATAATGTTTTACTGCTGTACATATTATATCCCGGTATTAATGGTATGTATTTATTAGTACTATGTAAAACATTAAAATTAAACATTAACATTAAAATGGTATGTTATATGGTAAAGATAGTCTACATTCTGTTAAGACAATGACGTCAAGATTCATATCTATTCTATGTTGTAGTGTTAAAAAGCCATCTATGTTCTTAAAGACGCTACGAATATTTTGGGTTATTATGGTTAATGGGTTACTGCATGAGGTCAGATATTGTTTGCACTCTTCTGCCTCACATGTTCTAGACTCTGACACACAGAAGCTATCCAAGTCATTTAATAAATTATAAGTCATTGCTCTGAAACTAAAATTACTTAAAAACTTAAAAACTACAAAAAAGGTCGGTAAAAACTTAGTTAGTGGCGCTCTCAGGCGCCTTCATAATCAATGGAATTGATATACCTTTTTTCAGCCATTACTTTTGCTGGACAATCCGGCGCTCCTGTAGCATGGTTACTCGGCTTCTTGAATCTCAGGCACGTCGCACATTTCGCTCCTTCTGTCTTTTTAGTGCAGTCCTTCGTCGAGTGCCCTTGCTCTCCGCACTGACCGCAAGTGAACGTCGTCTCCCTGCATGTTTTTGCTGCATGACCGTACTGCTGGCACTTGAAGCATCGGGTAACCAGCGTAAAATCTCTAACAGGGCAAGATGACCAGTACACAAACACCCTTTCCTTGGTAATCAGGACTTTACGTACGTTTGCAGGTACTTCGATTACATAATTACAGGTCTGTGCATCCCTCTTACCCGATTTATGGCTGAACTTAATCGAAGCCAGGAACGTTTCAAGGCCATAATCATGTAGCTTTTCGCTTAAGTTCTGATGGTAAACGCAGGTAAATACTTCGTTTTCTTGCATAGTCACTGGTACCCCGATGACTATCACCCTCGGCCTTCTTTTCATCTGGTCGTCTACGGTAAGACCTGAGTTAGTTAGCTGGGCTGACTGCTTTAATTTTTCTATATCCCCCTTGGAGTCAGTGCTAATAATAACGCCACCGTTCTTTGTTTTACGTAACCCTCTAACCTGCAGTTTCATTTGCTCAGGGCTGATAATTTTTTGTACTAGGGACTTGGTGTCTTCGCTTGATTTTGCTTTGTCGTTTGGGTAGATCACCACTGAGCTGATACTTGTACTGGGTACAAATTCGTTGGTCCCCTTTTTCACCATATTTGCAAATGATACCGCAGATAATCCGGTTTTGTGCTTAGAGGCATCCTCAAAGGTCTGTTGTAGGTCCGCTATTTGTTTTGACAGGTCTAATTGTTCCTGGAGGGCTTGGCCAGCTGTGTTCACTTGTATGGTTTTTCCTTTTAAGGCCTGGTATTGCACTGCCATTTGGGATGTACCGTGACTAACTTTCCGACACAGGGTGCTAACCCGTAACTTCTGCTCGGAGTTGAGCTTTCCTTCCGTAGTGATCTGGCATATCTCATTAAGGTGATGTTCAATAGAGGTCATCCAGTTTTGTATCTCCGGGGTTGAGATGGATTCCACTTGGGTCAGTAATTGGCTCTGCACAGGACGAGATGCGGATGTAGGCGTTGGCGGTGGCGTACGGGTGGTCCTGCTACCCTTACTAAAGGGGCTGCTATCCATCTTGCTGTATTAAGATAGTATCTTTTATTCTAAACGTACATTATTAAAATATTGCACTTAGCATTTGTCACACTTTGTTTAATATTTGCTCGTAGAAAGAAGGTCACTATTCAGCAAATTTTATATTTGTTATTTTAATTGTTGTAACACGTCTGTTCACAATGAAAAGTAAAATAGCAACTCGTGTTGATTGAGGGTGGCGCTGCTACGATTCTCTTTATTTATTCCTGTGATTTATTCAATATACTCTATGGCTACGATTGATCTGGTATCCCTGTAATATTTCACCTGAATAATCTTGAAAGGAGATACCCCATTTTGGGCCCGAGTGCACAGACATCAAACCTACCTCAAAAAATTCGTCTATTTTGTGTTATAATTTTGTTAAGACTTCATTACAATCAGCAATGGCCAAGTGCGACAAAAGTTTAAAAATGTGATTTTCATTAATCAACAAGCTTCGTAAACGTTGAATGTAATACTTAATCCGATTTTCGTAAATGCGCTATGATTATACTTGCTTTATCGATTCGATTATGAAATCGAATCGATAACTAATAACTATGAAATTAAAATTCGTGGCTTTATTAAATGATTTCAAAATATCTATGTAGCATCTTTATGTTCGTTATTCAGTTCACTAATCAGAAAGACACCTGTCTCCTTCATAATGGAAGTCAAAATATCGATTGTAAATAATCGTAGTGTGTTCAAAGTCTATGTAAATAATCGATCATTTAGAATTCATAATAATCTGTAACATCATATGTCATTTTCACTGATTTTCATTCCTGTCATTGAAAATGTCGCATTCGCTTTCCTTCGGCTCGCTGAGATCATTGTGTTTTGCTGCTTTTACTCTGTGAATTGTATATGATTTTCGAACTAATTGACCCTTGCTTGATTACCGGACACCGTTATTTGCTACACTTGTTGACCTTGGCTTTAAAACTGGACTAGACTTTACCACATCGGCTGAAAGCTATCACAATGAGTCTCTGTGTGAATTGTGGAATCGCTACCGATCGGTGCAATATTATAGGCAGACATTTATTGAACGATGCAGTGATACTAGCTTGTATACGTGAATGGGTCGCACCACAAATAGTAAGTACGCTCTTTTGAAATTCTTATTATAATTAACGTTAACAAGCTGTGTGATAGCTGCTATAGAATAGAAATTACTACGAGTCTACCTAATCCCGTAGAAAATTATGTCAACTTTTGTATATGACAATTTATTTTGTCTGATATGTGTAACGTTCATGAAGAACTAACCTATATGACTAATGGAATATTCAGTGCTTATAACATGATCTCTGTTTAAGGTGAATGCAATCATTTGCGAATCTTGCTGGATTCAAGCTCAATGTGCATGTTTGGATGAGAACAGACCAGCACAATCACCAGTGGGGCACAGACAAGTGTGTATTCTGTATGTCATTGAAGTGTGCAGAGAGGTGGATAGAGACCTCCTACAAGAACTGTCAATATCTCAAACGACTTGGTTATTAAGAGGAAAAATAAAGTCCAGGAATATAAGTAGTAGAACTTATTACGTATATATATTAGTTGACAGTTCTTTGAGCGGTAGGAATGCTATATTACAGCATTGCTGTAATTGTATTGTAGGTAAGAGAACAGTCGGGTGCTGTGCCCACATAATGAGTGTAATATGGTATCTCGGTTGGGCACGGTTCTAAGACAATATAACACCTCCTGCACAGTTTCTTGACAACATTTTAATAAACTATGATGATGCTTAAAAAGGGGAGGAAAGACCTAAGTCCTAGTGAAAGCACTTCTAAAGCCAAATAGGAAGATACCCGGGATAGAGATTAAAATACTTTTTAAAAATATAGTAATCTTTAAAATAATGTTGTTTTATTTTATTACCTACTTATATAATTAATTCTATATTAATACAGCAAACAAGTATGTATACAGCCTTGTGGAAAGTGGTAACCGTAGCAAAAGGATGTCACTCAGATGTTGCCGTCTGAAGTGAGGGTAGGGAAGGATTGCTTTACCACCTTTAGAGTAAATGTCAGTTGCATATTATAAAACTATAAGGTTTAATATCGTGCAACAAGAAAGTAGCTAAAGCATGTCTTTGCTTTGACATATCAGTTTTATTATTTAGCATATATAGTTGACCATTCCACATTAATGACTAAAAATATTAATGACCTGCCCTTTTCTATACTAATAAAACCTGCTAACCTACTTACAAATAAAAGCGATACGCGAATAACTTGTGTAGCTATCACACACAACACAACATAAGACGCTGTTTGACCGCATTATGTATTACAACATAACCTAAAAACCTATGAACAATGCTCGATTAAACAAACTTGGCCATTGTGAATCGTCGTGAAAATTAGGCAAACAAAATGTCCTTAGATGGTCTAAATATTGCCTAATTTTCAACCCTGTACATGCAGGCCCAAGATTGTATGAGAGTTAGGGGTTGTCCTTTGGTTCTAATACAAAGCGGTATAATTTCAATATATGAATGGAGGTCCAAAGGTTTTAAACAAAATGAAACAATGAATCTATTTTTCCTTCTCAATAAAATACTCCTTGGGTTCGGTGCACATCTGGCGGAACGTGGGTCTAAATTTAAAATCTAAATTATTTTTAACCAAGTTTTTAACTGTACCTACAATATTATCAAAGAGTATTGTATGCTTGGTGGTCTGTGCGGCATAGCGCTCGCTGGGTATATCGTTCGACAGTTACGCAGATGGTGCGGGTTAGGCCCGTCATGGAACATAATAAAAAAAAGAAGAACCAAAGAATGAATTTCCTTTATTTAGTTCAGGCACTTACAGAGCACATTTGAATGTCTTTTTTTCTTCTTTTTTTTCGTGCGGAAATCCCCACGAAAACCCGCCAGAGCCGGAGGGGGAGGTTATGTCGGATTCAAACTGACTAAAATCACACGCCGTCTGTGGGTCACAGTGCTAGGCCGAAGGTGAGGTTGTCATCGATAGCCCTTACACCTCGGCTGACCCAGAGTTTTCTCAAGAACTTCTTTATAAAAACCTAGATCAGGTAGGTCGCAAAATGTAAATAAAGTAAGATTATTAATTTAAATTCTATTTTACCAATAAAAACAGGATTAGGAGGAAAAATTTTTTTTATACAGGACACGTCAATTTGACTTCACCTCGCCTGATGTTAAGCTAAAGGCAAAGTCTCGGAAAGAGGGTCACCATCGTAAACATTGACCATGTTAACAGTGGTGGCACTCAGCTTGACGGCCTCATTAGATGCCTTTTCACGCCCCGCTTAAATTTGTAATATGCTACTTCTAATGTAGACATTATTATAGTACTTACTTACATGACTTAGCTATTAAGACCATAATTGTAAAACTAGTATTAGTACAATGTACAGCCCTCATTTTTGATGAGCCTCATTTGTGACAAGCAGCTCCACCTGTCACCCCAGGCCCGCGCTTATTACGAGCGCGGGCGCTCCATATTCCATAAGCGCGGGCCTCGGAGGTCGATTTTGTGCATCCGACGTCCATGTTGCCTGCGCCCGCGGGTGCGCGGTTTGCGAGTCTATCTCGGTCACGCTGCCACTCCCTTTCCGCCGTCTCCTTCTCGAGCATTACTTGCTCCCAGGAGGCGCCAGCCTTTCATGCATCCGTGCAGCGGAACATCGCCGCGAGTAAGGTGGCGAGAGTGAAAGCTCTCACTCCCAAGGTCGCCACCAGCTCCCGTCTCGGCGTCTCCCACGCCGGATACTCGGGGAGCGTGTGCAACCCTGAGTCCTCGCTTGTGTCGCAGTGATAGCACCCGGACGATGGCTCCTCAACGATCAGACGCAGATCCCACCCGAAGCACCCGTGCCCAGTGATAATTTGCGTCAGTCGATACGAGGGGCTGCCATGTGGCCTCTCTAGTCTCTCCCCCCATGATTGGTATGGCCGCTACGACAGCTTACTTAAGTCGTCGTTCCCACTCCGCCACCATATCCATGTGAGGCCAGGATTTCTCGGCCCGAATATATTCAGGCTCGAGATCGTATAGGATCCACGGTGGCGATCCGGCCAGAAGACTTGCCACGACGAAGGTTATCGGGCAGTAGCTAATGGCCCTGGTAGCCATCGTCTGCTGCGGCGTACGCAGTAGGGGCATGAAGCTGTCCTCTAGGTTTCCAGTTTATGGTTTGCAAATGGGTACGACCTGCTATCAAAGTTGTTTCGATATTTTCAGCATAAGTAGGGTTTTTTAAATTTGGTTAAGTTTAAACGAGTTAACCAAAAATGGCTATGTGGTTAAACTCTACGCCGTGGAAGTAGGAGCAAGGGGAATTCCAGCTAAATCCCTGTATAACTTATTTAAAGACCTCGAATTGCCTAGAGCTTAAGTAAGCTCTTTACTCAAACAAATATCTAAAACGGCGTTGATAGGATCTTACCAAATTTGGATAGGTAGAGGGAGACGACTGACGGTGGAGGTGAGCGCTGATGCATCACAAGGCCACCCTAAACCTACACCTGGGTCGCAAGTCCCAGGCGCCGTCACAGTGTTCCTCTCTGCCATGGACCCGGCGACCGCACGGTGAATTCATGGAATGCTAAGAACCAGATCTCTATAATATTTTTACATCTCTCATGTTCGATAAGTAGGTTATTATTACCTCCAAATGGGGCTTGTAGGTGATTTATTAGCGCTCTAGGGTAATAATGTAGCTAGAAAAGCCCTAGGGCTGTAAGTAATTACAAAAAAAACACTTCTTTCTTTAAAAAAGTTCGCGTACATCTAACCTTCATACTGGCAATACTGCCCTCCTTATTGCAAACGCAGTACTTGCAAAATGGCGGTTTCGAGATAAACGCGGTAAACCTATTTTCTCATATCTAATGGAGAAATATTCGTGGTATAACTTTTAAAATGTAACTTAAAATTAGTAAAAAAATCAAGCTTTCTATTGATATATTTTTTTCTTTATTTTATTGTCTTATTTAGATAAAATGCTCAGTACTGCGTTTTCATTAACTTTTTGGGCTTGCGAGCATTACAGTATCACTAAGACTAAATGCAGTAACTGTGTTTCCTACTGCAAACTTACCTAGCACGTGCTTATTACTGCGTTTGTAATTAGCAATCATTTATATTTTCATGCCTGGTCCTACTAGTTGAACTGTAGGTAAATATATCCGTCTAGAGAAGAGAAGGAAAATTTGGGATGATTCAAGTGTGGCTCAATAGCTCAGTTGGAAAAGCAGTCCTCCTGTAAGGGAAAGGTCGTGAGTTCGAGTCTCACTTGAGCATTTAATTTTTTCCAATGTTTTTCGAACTTAAAAAGTTAGCATAATATATGCTATAAAAAAATTTCTCCATAATTTATATTATGGCTTATGGGACTTATTCAATTTTACTCAAAATATTAACGCAGTACTGTAGCATACTGCGTTTAGGCTTAGCATCGCAAGAGTAGGCTCTTCTTATTTTTGCTACTTTCAGATGCAGTAATGGTGACTACTGTATTTGTCTTTAGTTAATATTCGTTGCAAAAAAGTTATGTGCTAAAAGCATATGCAGTAAACGTAGCAAGTACTGCATAAACTTCTAGCAAATGCTTAATGCTGCAAATCTTTTTAGTGAAATTAACTTTTAGGTGCAAGTGCTGCGTTTCATGTTAAATAAAAATCACGTTTTTAATCAGAAAAAACTTGTAAATATATTTTTTACGTATAGAATATATCCTCAGGACGTCATTTTTGCAAAAAAGTGAAAATCTCAAAAATGTCGATTACTGCAAGTACAATTAGCAGGGCAGAATAGACATCATGCATTCAGTCCAAAGACCAAAGAGGTCGCTTTGCTATTCAGCCTTGTCTTCGTGTGAGTATAATAATAATAATAATAATACACTGGTCCCGAATGGCCGCATAATTTCTTACAGAAGATTTCTAAAAACTTATTTCTGTTAAATAACAATAACATCGTGATCTCACTATCGTAACTCAACTAAACAACAAATTGTACAATGAGTTTACAAATAAATAATGTACGCGGATTCTAAATAATAGAGAATGGAAAAATCCAATATTGACAGACAGCTGCTGTCAAAACAGAAAATGAATAAGAAAAAGTAGAGAAATAATGCTGACAAGGGCAAAAGCCAGGCAATTTGCACACCCTACACCATCGGACTCGTCGTGCAGCTCCGCCTCGCAGCCTCCGGAAACCACATCTTCGAGACCAACTACTGCTGAGGCGTCGAGCTCCGACGAGTATTTCTCCCCGCCGACGTCGCCAACACCTGTGCGTCGGCCGGGGAGAGGCCGGCCACCGTCCAGCTTGGGATCCCGAGGCCCACCGGCCTCGAATAGGGCCCCCGCTGCCGGTGGTGATGTGCACCGCATGCGATGGACCACTTCTATCAACGAAAACGTCATGCGGGCATATTTTGCGGCTACAGAGGGGGGAACTAACCTCAGTGCGTATCGTTCTCGGATGCTTCCTCTGTTTCAGGCGCTTGAACCTTCCGTCAACACATCGGCACAAAGACTATCGGACCAAGTACGGGTCATTCAACGCAATCATTTGTTGAATGAAACCGTACTTGAGACACTACGGCAAGAATGCTTACGAAATATGTGTGTTACCCCCGCCCCGGCCCCTGCTCCTGCTTCTACAACTGCATTGAATGAAGATTCACATGTTACGCGGGATGACACACCTATTCCAGTAAGTATTCAGTACAATGAAGAGATTAAGGAGGCTTTGGAATATGCGCTGCGGGCATATCGATCAATGCCCATACATGTCAGGCCACGTCTCCCGCGGTTGCCCATACATAGACGTAATATAGCGCTGGTGAGTGCCCTTGATTCATTATTACCTAAATATTTAGAAAATAGTGAAAACCTCGGTGACACTCATTCAATTCTGTATTGTACTGCTGTGGCAGCATGTCGTATGGCAGGTGCTAAATTTCCCATTAAAGATCCTGCCATACGACCTAAGCCTGCCATACCGGCATGGCAATGCAGGATTGAACGACGTGTGGCCGAGGCAAGGGTGCTCATCGGTAAATTAATCTGCTTCAGGTCGGGCAATACTCGCCCAAGGGTGATGCGCTATGTGACCCGAGCGTTTGCGGGAACTAATATTAGTCCCCAAGATTATACGTCTCGGGTCACAGAGCGTATTGACTTCCTGAAGCAGAAAATCTGTGCATGGGCAAACCGTATTCGAAGATACAAAAAGCGAGTTGATCGATATACCGTCAATCGTATGTTCCAAAGAGACCAAAGGTGGGTATATAGAAACTGGGAGCGAACAGATGAAAGTGTGGATGACGTGCGACGGCCGGATGCTGAAGCCACAAATGCGTTCTGGCGCAGTATCTGGTCGGTGCCCGTCAGCCACACTGAAGGCGATTGGATGCGTGAGGTAGAAAGAGCATGCGAACCTATTCCTGAAATGGAAGAAATTTACATTGATGCCACCGATGTAGATTGTGCAGTCCGTTCGCTGTCTAACTGGAAATCTCCAGGACCGGATGGACTGCACAATTTCTGGCTAAAATGGCTACGGAGTTCGCATGTTGTTTTGGCCTCACAATTTCAATCCGCTGTAGAATCTGGGACGCTACCAGTTTTTATGACGACAGGAGTTACTCACCTGCTCCATAAAACTGGTAGTACCCTGGAGCCCAATAATTATAGACCGATTACATGTCTCCCAACGGTCTATAAACTTCTTACATCCATCCTGAGAGCTAAGATTAACAATCATATAAACAATAATTCTATTATGTGTGCCTCTCAGAATGGATGTAGGAATGGGGCCCGGGGTACTAAGGAGCTCCTCCTGATTGATATGACTATTAGCCAACAAGCTCGCCGCAATCGTAAGGATCTGGCGGCATGATAGATTACAAGAAAGCGTTTGACTCCGTGCCACATACATGGCTTTTGAGGGTGCTGGAGTTGTATAAAGTGAATACAACTCTATGTACCTTCCTAAAGTCATGTATGGGGCAATGGAGGACGGTTCTTTTCTATCCAGGGTGTCGCCAGGCTTTGGGTAGTGGCGAGCCGATAACAATAGAGCGGGGTATTTTTCAAGGGGACAGTCTGAGTCCCCTTTGGTTCTGCTTAGCCCTGAACCCACTTAGTACTTTACTAGTGAATTCAGGGTTAGGTTATAGGTTACGAAGAGAGGGTCAGATGGTTTCCCACCTCTTTTACATGGACGATTTAAAGCTATTCGCCCACACCAACCCTCAATTAATAGCTTTACTGAAGGTAACTGAAACATTCAGTAATTCTATTAAAATGGCGTTTGGTGTGGACAAATGTGCAGTCATTCATGTAAAGCGAGGGCGGGTGGTGGAGTCAGAGGGTATACAACTCTCTGATTCCACTAACCTAAGATCACTCCTCGTAACTGAGACCTATAAATACTTGGGTATGTCACAGGCGTTATGCATCAAAGAGGTCGACATGAAACAAATGTTACAGGAACGTTTCTTTGGCCGCCTGAAAAAAGTACTTAACAGTCTTTTGTCAGGTGGTAACAAAGTGCGTGCCTGTAATAGTTGGGTCATGCCACTCTTGATGTACTCTTTTGGCATACTCAAGTGGACTCAGACTGAACTCGATACCATCGATAGGAAAGTCCGGACTCAGTTGACTGCATTCCGAATGCACCACCCAAGGTCGTCAGTCATGAGATTGTACATCCCGCGGAAATGTGGGGGTCGAGGTTTTTTAAATGCTAAGACCCTTCATAATCGCGAGGTGTGCAATCTCAGAGACTACTTTCTAAAGTCGAACGTGGAAATGCATCGTGATGTAGTCAACGTAGATACCGGGCTAACCCCGCTCGGTTTGGCTAAAGAGAACTGGCGCAGGCCTACAATAGTTGGCACTGACAGCCGCAGGGAGGTATGGCAGAGTAAGGAGCTACATGGCAGGTTCTATCGGGCCCTCCACAGGCCCGAAGTAGACCTACTGGCATCCGTGTCCTGGCTACGTTTCAGTGACCTTTTTGGGGAAACTGAAGGTTTTGTCTGTGCAATTGCAGACGAAGTTATCAAGACGAATAACTACCGGAAGTATATCATGAGGGATGGCACAATTGATATTTGTCGAGCGTGTCACCAACCTGGTGAATCCCTCAGGCATATTACTTCCGGTTGTTCTCGTCTTGCTAACGGCGAGTACTTGCACAGACATAATCAAGTAGCCAGGATAATCCATCAGCGACTTGCTCTGAAATACAACCTTGTGGAAGTTGAGGTACCGTACTATAGGTATGTTCCTGAGCCAGTTCTAGAAAATAGTCATATCACATTGTACTGGGATCGATCTATCATCACTGATAGGACTGTTGTAGCTAACAAGCCTGACATTGTGGTGATAGACCGATCCGAACGCCGAGCATTGATTGTTGATGTCACCATTCCTCATGACGAGAATCTCGTGAAAGCTGAGAAAGATAAACAAGTTAAGTACTTGGACTTGGCTCACGAGGTTGTCGACATGTGGAATGTTGACTCAGCAATCATTGTACCGATAGTCGTATCAGTCAACGGACTGATAGCAAAGAGCCTCGACCAACATCTAAAGAGGCTCGGGTTGGATGGTTGGGTCAAGGGCCAGATGCAGAAGGCAGTACTCCTTGATACGGCGCGCATCGTGAGGAAGTTCCTTTCTCTGGAGCCCTAACCACCGGTAGCTTGGTCCCTGTATCCGATACCGGTGGAGCACTATTTTTTATATTTTTAAATATATGTTTTATTTTTTTATATATGTATTTAAAAATGTAATTAATAAGTTTAATAATGAAATAAAGAGAATAATAATAAAATTATATTATTATTATATTTTTAAATATATGTTTTATTTTTTTAAATATGTATTTAAAATGTAATTAATAAGTTTAATAATGAAATAAAGAGAATAATAATAAAGCCTTTTATTTGCACCAAATTTAAGTTACATTCCAAATGCATTAGTATGGTTAGTAAGTTTGATTATAATCTAGTTGTTTTAGTACTGTTAGTCTATTTTTCTTCAGATATTAAATTTGGGACCCTTTTTGGGTAAAGGCCTCCTCCAGCCCTGTCCATATATCCCTATCTTGGCTTTTTTCCATCCATTCTGTTCCTGCTATTTCTGTTATGTCGTCTTTCCATCGTTTGATTGGTTTTCCAACCCTTCTTTTCCCGGTTGGCCCTTTCCATTGAGTAGCCACTTTTGTCCATCTGTTGTCCTGGGTGCGGGCGATATGACCTGCCCATCGCCACTTTAGTTTGAGAGCCTGTGTTAATGCATCTGTAATTTTTGTTTTTTTTCCTATGATTTCACTCCTTATTTTTTGAATTTTGCGAATATTTAGGAGGCTTCTTTCTATTCCTTTTTGGCACGTTCTGATCTTCGCTTGCACCTGTTTTGTGAAAGTCCAGGTTTGGCTAGAATATGTCAAGCATGGTAGGATGCAAGTATCTGCCACTATTCTTTTGATGTTCAGGTCATAGTCCCCTTTGAAAATCTCCTTGTGAGCCCAATACTTCTTCCAAGTTATGCTTACCCGTCTTTCAATTTCCTCTATATTATTTGTTTTATGGAACGATAGTTGTTTTCCTAAGTAAATGTAGGTGTCTTCATATTCTATGTTTCTTCCTTTAATCTGTATTGGCTTTTTGTATGAGTTAGTCATTATTTTTGTTTTTTTGTCATTCATTTCCAAGCCGACTTCCTCACTTCCTTTGTCCAGTGACTCTAGCATATTTTCTAAATCTCTGGGTGTCTCTGCGAGGACCACAATGTCGTCAGCAAACCTTAGATGACTTAAGTATCGATTTTGTATTTTTATGCCTTTCATTTTCCAATTCAGCTTTTGAAATATATTTTCTAGTACCATGATAAATAGTTTGGGGGACAGCGGGTCCCCTTGTCTGACTCCCCTGCCAATTTCTATCTCCTCTCCTCTCTTTTCTAATTTTACTTTGCTAGTGCTGTTGTTGTAAATGTACTTCAGAGTGTTTATATATTTCTGATTGATGCCGAGTGTACTTAATCCTGCCCAGATAGACTTGTGGTGAATACTGTCGAAGGCTTTGGAATAATCAACGAAGCCTAGATATAGTGGTCTGTTGAACTCTGAGTATTTTTCTATAATTTGTTCGAGTGTCTGTATGTGGTCTGTGGTTGAAAAACCTGAACGAAAGCCCGCCTGCTCTACCGGTTGTGCTTTGTCTATTTCTGGTGTTATTCGTCTCAATAATGTTGTTGTGAAAAGTTTGTATGTACTTGCCAATAGGCTAATGGGTCGATAATTGCTTATGTCCACCGGATTGCCCTTTTTATACAGCAGTATTATGTCTGAGTTGCACCATTGCTTAGGGGCAGTTTCTGTTTCTAATACTCGGTTAAATAAGTGAGTAAGGTGTTTTAATAGCACTGGTGCACCAAGTTTTATTGCTTCGTTTGTTATACCGTCTGGTCCAGGACTTTTATCAGGTTTCATTGTTTTTATATTTCTCAACACTTCGGTTTCTGAGAACGGTTGTATGATATTTCTTTCCGCCTTGTCGATATTTTTGCATGGGGGTTCTAATAGTTCCTCTGTAGGTTTCTTATATAGGTCTTTGTAAAACTTTGTTGCGCACTCTAGAATGTCAGTCCTTGTTTGTGTTTTTGTAGAACCATCATCCAGTTTCTGAATCCAAGCTTTTTTCATATTTAGTTCTTTATAAGCTCGTTTAGCGCTTCGGAATTGGTTTAAATTCCGCTCTAAGACTTTTTTCCTGTGCGCAGCATAGTCTACTTTAATTGATTTTCGGATTTCCTTGAAAAGTTGACTCAGTACGATCTTTTCTTCTTTACTCTTCTTCTTAGTATGTAAGAGATCTCGTCGTTTTTTCAATAATATTTCTGTTGTTTCACTTATTATTTTTGTTCCTTTCCTCTCATTGTCATTATTTGATTTTAAATTTTTGAATATTATTTCTTCTATTAGATTGTACAGGCTTTGAATATTTTGTGTTTCCTCTAATTCTATTTCTTTATTTTCGCATAATCTTTGTAGCTGGTTGAGGTAATTTTTTATGTCTTCTTCAGATTCAGGGAGTTTGGGCAATGCTTTGAAGTTTTTTCTGTTTTTCTTTGGGTTGGTTGTAAGGAGCGATGCTTTACTAATCTGTGGTCTGATGGATATTCTATTTTAGCTATTACTTGTACATCAGTTATCATCCTTGGTTTGTTAGTCATGATGAAGTCTATTTCGTTTTTTATTTTCTTGTTAGGAGAGATCCAAGTCCATTTTCTTTTAGCTTTTTTCTTAAATAGAGTGTTTGCTATCATTAATTTGTATTCCTGTGCATATTAGATAAGACGTTTTCCTCTGTTATTCCTTTCGCCATAACCGTGTTCCCCCATTATTAGGTTGTCTCTGGCTGTAGCTTTGCCAATTTTAGCATTGAAATCCCCGATTACAATGACATTGTTGTGTGTAAGAGTATGTGCTTTCTCTAAGTCTTTATAGAAACTTTCTATCTGATCATCGGTTGATTCTTGTGTTGGGGCGTATGCCTGAATTATGGAAATGTTGACATCGTCTATTTTTATATCTAGTAGTGCGACCCTTTCTGATATTCCTGTAAAATTGGTTATATTATTTTTATGTTTTTTCTTTATCAGAAAGCCTACTCCATAAAGACCTTTTGTTTCTCCGATGTAGCATAGAATGTAGTTTTCATACTCCTCAATGTTGCAGCCCATTCTCCGTATTTCGGCCAAGCCTAGTATGTCGAGTTTAATATTCTTCAGAGAATGTGTTAGTTCCAAATAATGTTCTGTGGTTGATAAGGTTCTCACATTAAAGGTGCCAATTTGTAGTGAGCTAGATTTTGGTTTTTCTCTCGATTGTTTGTTCAGGTTTATTTGTTTGTTACGTGTATGTAGTATTTTAGAGGTATTCCAGAATCTCGGGTATAATGGGATCAGATCTTGTTGTTGTTGTTGTAATGGTTGGAGGGGGGCGGTCGTAGTTTCCCTCGGTGACCGCAATTCGACTTGGGGAAGCATTTTGTTTTTTAATTGTTGTAGTTTCGTTTGTTGTCTTGAGTTTCCTGTTGTTATATAATTCCTATACTTTTTGTTCTGTTTCATGGATTTAGGGTTTTGTAGTTTTACTGGAGGGTTTCGGTCTTGCTCTTCCACGGTGACCAGCCGGCTTGGAAGAGGTATTTTGTGTGTTATTCTATGTTCTTCTTTGTGGTTTTCCGGGAGGGGTTGAAGTGCTCGTTGCTATACTTTGGCGGCGTTGTATTCTTTGCTTGTGTTGTTATTATTGTTCTTGATTGTCACGTAATTTAATATACCTGGCTTTATTATGTTTTCGGGCAAACTCGAAGATCTTTGCTTTGTAAGGGCAGGTACGGTTTTATTTTTTTTATTTGCATGAGGTATTTGCTGAGTAAGTTTGTTTGAAGCATTTTCCGGCGAGTTTGGGAGACTTCTTTTTTTGTTTTTATTATTTTTAGGTATGTTCTCTAATATGACAAGCTTGTCATATTTGATTATTGCTTTATTACCCTTTTCCCTTTCCGCATTTACCTTTTCTTGTAGCTCTTTCCTTATTTGTAAAACAGAGGGGGGGTAGTCTTCTTTTACATAATATGGTGTCTCTTTTAGAGCTGCCTTGTTTTTGAGGATACCAATCTTCTTTCCTAAGGTTGCAAAGGTAACTACAACAGGCCGTGGCTTTTCGGTCTTTTTTCCTATTCTTCTTACGACTTCTAGGTCCATACAATCAATTTTTATCGGTAGATATTTATTTGTAAAATCTTTTACATTATTTTCCAAACTATGGTATGATTTTTCTTCTTCTTGTAGCCCAAAGAATACTAGATTACGTTGTCTTGCATGTTTCTCTAAGTGGTATATTCTATTTTCTTGGTTTTCTACTCTTAGCTTAAGGTTTTCATGCTTTTCTCCTAGAATTAGGATTTTTTCTTCAATTATTTTGTTTATGTTAACTATTACCTTATCTGTCACCTCTTCAGCAGTTTTGTTTATCAGTTTTCTCTGTTCATCCAGATCTTTTTGGATCGCGCGAAGTGCACTCATTACCTCCGACATTTCTTGAGCCATTGTATAGAAGTTTATTTGATGTGTATTTGATTTCGTTTTGTTTTGGTACAGGTAGTGCCCTCTATAATTATAGCTTACAAAAAGCTCGTACACAATCAAATCGATTGATAAGTATGGTCAATTGCTTAAGTGAGGGTAGTGCTACCCTTTTCTGTTAGATGGAGTTAGTATACTGCAACTTCGCAGTGCTAAGTAGATACTACTACTATTATACTTGCACTATTTTACTGGTTCATTGTTTTTGTTTTCACTTTGTCCATACATTTTGAGCACTAATCCACGTTTTAAACTATATATTTCACTGTCACTTGTAAATATTATAATTTAAATTGACGATAAAATACGGAGCCGATGTTTACAGTGGCACTGCAGCGCCCTCCTTCTTCGTGTGAGTATAATAGTCATCAATTTTAAATATCGAATGGCGAAGCTCAAAGGAGATACCCCATTTTGGGCCTGAGTGTACAGACATCAAACCTACCTCAAAAAATTCGTCTATTTTGTGTTATAATTTTGTTTAGACTTCATTACAATCAGCAATGGCCAAGTGCGACAAAAGTTTAAAAATGTGATTTTCATTAATCAACAAGCTTCGTAAACGTTGAATGTAATACTTAATCCGATCTTCGTAAATGCGCTATGATTATGCTTGCTTTATCGATTCAATTATGAAATCAAATCGATAAGTAATAACTATGAATTTAAAATTCGTGGCTTTATTAAATGATTTCAAAATATCTATGTAGCATCTTTATTTTCGTTATTCAGTTTACTAATCAGAAAGACACCTGTCTCTTTCATAATGGAAGTCATAATATCGATTGTAAATAATCGTAGTGTATTCAAAGTCTGTGTAAATAATCGATCATATAGAATTCATAATAATCTGTAACATCATATGTCATTTTCACTCCTGTCATTGAAAATGTCGCATTCGCTTTCCTTCGGCTCCCTAAGATCATGTGTTTTGCTGCTTTTACTCTGTGAATTAACATCATAACATAACATAAACTCACGCCTGTATTCCCCGAAGGGGTAGGCAGAGGTGCTAGCACCCACATTTCGCCAGTTTATGTTTAGGTCCCAATGTAATAGGTGGCGAGCCTATTGCCATCAACCGGGCACTTATAAACCTGCGATAAATACACACATAACTTCGAAAAGCATCGTATAGTCATTGGTGTGTGCCATGGTAAACCTGGGATCGAACCCGAGACCTCGTCTCAGCAGTCCTTTACCCATACCACTAGGCTTTATACTTTACCACATCGGCTGAAAGCTACCACAATGAGTCTCTGTGTGAATTGTGGAATCGCTACCGATCGGTGCAATATTATAGGCAGACAATTATTGAACGATGCAGGGATACTAGCTTGTATACGTGAATGGGTCGCACCACAAATAGTAAGTACCTATTCGTTATTTCTCTCTCTTTTGAAATTGTTATTATAATTAACGTTAACAAGCTGTGTGATAGCTGCTATAGAATAGAAATTACTACGAGTCTACCTAATCCCGTAGATAATTATGCCAACTTTTGTATATGACAATGTATTTTGACTGATATGTGTAACGTTCATGAAGAACTAGCCTATATGACTAATGGAATATTCAGTGCTTATAACATGATCTCTGTTTAAGGTGAATGCAAATGACATCATTTGCGAATCTTGCTGGATTCAAGCTCAATGTGCATGTTTGGATGAGAACAGACCAGCACAATCACCAGTGGGGCACAGAAAAGTGTGTATTCTTTATGTCATTGAAGTGTGCAGAGAGGTGGATAGAGACCTCCTACAAGAACTGTCAATATCTCAAACGACTTGGTTGTTAAGAGGAAAAATAAAGTCCAGGCATATAAGTAGTAGAACTTATTACGTATATATCGCTGGTTAAATGCCAAAGGGCCACAACGCAAAAAAATTTGAAATCTATTTTTTTCCAAAAATGGCATCCAAATCATTATAACTTTCAAATTTGAAGAAGACACCCGTGATTTTAGCATCAAAAATGGCAAAATCAGACAACCGCCTTTTTGGCATTCTGCGACTTTGGTGACTCGCTTCAGGACGAAACAGCCACATTTTCAGTTGAGCCCTCGTAATCGGCGTAAGTGCACGTATTTTATAAGACAAAGGGCCATATTGCGAAATATGTCTTAGTTTTAATTAAATTTTATAGACTAAAGTGCCATATTTTGGATTGTGGCTGTGTGAAATATAAATATCAAGTGAGTGAGTCATTATTTTATAAGCCAAAGGGCCATATTATAAAATGTGTCCGCTTTGCATTTTAATACCATGAGCTTATTATTTTTTTTTTAAGATGAAAGTGCAGAACCGAATACACTACTATTTCTTTACGAAAATTGGACATGTTTCTTTTGTGGCTGTATTGGTGTGTGTAATAGTTCGCTTGTATGTTTTTTTTTTGCCAGTTAGTAACTTAACCTACCTAAACAATTAGGTATAGCTTGTCTAAGCCCAAATGACGCGCCCAACCACTTCTCTCACGTACACAAACAAATTATACCTATTGACGATAACATTCCTGAAACAATGGAACATTTTACTATTTTTACACTGAATATGATGTGAACGTTATTTCAGTTTAGACGAGCTATAGGTACCAATAATAACTGTGCTGCCTGACTCGCAGACTGTTTACTGCTGCCGTGGATGATGAAATCATTAGGAGTGGATAGTAGGGTCTGTGTTTGTATACGTATGGTGGTAATAGCCGAAAATGTAGATCTTCAAACTACCTCAACACAAAATAACACAATATTGTTCATCAAAAATTGAGCTCACCGATACTAAACAGTCTGAACAATATAAATACCGAACAAGATAATCAATAAATGACACTTTTCTTGAAGAGATCGATAAATTCTATGAACAGCTGTATGCATCACGTATGACTCAACCGAAGGGACATAACGAGGAAAACCATAGAGCTCCACTCACGCGCCATTACACCGAAGAGATACCCGATGTCGAGCAGTGCGAGATAGAGGCGGCTCTCAGGCAACTGAAAAATAACGGGTGCCCTGCTGATGACGAAATTACTACTGAGCTCTTGAAAGCAGGCGGGGTTCCTATACTGAAAGAGCTAGTGAGCCTCTTTAGTTCCCTCCAGCAGGGCCTTACACCTAGGGCATGGAGCGGGACTGCGGTGGTACTATTCTTCAAAAAAGGTAATAAAGCCTTGATGAAGAACTACAGGCCCATCTCACTACTGAATCATGTCTAGAAACTCGGGAGTCGTCACAAATCGCCTCGCGTGTAAGCTCGTCGAGTTCCAGCCACCAGAAAAAGCCAGGTTTCGAAAAGGCTATAGCACCGTAGACCACATCCATACTGTTCGGCAGATCGTAGAAGAGACCCAAGAGTTCAGTCAGCCGCTGTATATGGCGTTTGTGGACTACGAAAATGTCTTCGACTCTATCGAAACCTGGGTAGTTATGGATGTCCTGCAGCGGTGTCGTGTCGATTAGTGATACATCGAGGTGTTGAGATGCTTGTATGATACCGCCACAATGTCCGTCCAGCTCCAAGACCAGAATCCATAAGCCTCCAGCGTAGAGGCATGGGGATGTTACATTCCCCTTGAAGGATAAAATTCGAAACGAGGTCATCTGACAAAGATATACAACTGTTCGGCATACGACACAGCTCGCAGAATAAGTAAGCTGAAATGGCAGTGGGCTGGCCACATCTGCCAAAGGACTCACGGCCGTTGGACCAACGAGTCCTAAAGTGGAGACCGCGAGAAGGTAAACGGAAATTAGGGCGCCCTCTAGCCCGATGTGGACTGAGGACCTAAAAAAGTGGCTGGGACAGACTGGATGTGGAAGGCGGAGGACCAGCCGAAATAGCGCACACTGGGAGAGGCCTATGTCCAGGAGTGGAAAGCTGTAGGCTAATTGATTGAATGTGTAGTCTATAAGTATGGTTCCTTGTAAGGCTTAGATGACTTTAACATTGTGAATCACAATGTTATGAGCAATAACACACTTTCCTTATTTTTCTTCTAGAATTTTAACTTTTCAGTTATTTTAATAAAGACGTGATTCTTTATTCTATCATGTTGTGTTATTCTTATTCTTTTTATGTTTAGATAAGATTGATTTTATTGGTTTTTCGAGAAAAAATATTCATTAAACATTACTTATCTTTCGTTATGTGGCATTTTATTAAATAAATATGCACAGATTCAAAACTCATTTTTATAAGCAAAACGGACACAAGTGATATTATACTCTCGTAGATGCAAGCTGCTGAAATTTGTTTGTATTACGTTAATAAAGCTCTAAAATACGCATCGAATGATATATAACACATCGGTGTAGCACTTATAGATTCTTAAAAAAATTAAAAATATCGCGGCGAAAACTTTGATGGGCTCTCCTGTAAAATTTACCATTTTCGTAATGTGGCCCTTTGGCATTTAACCAGCGATATATTAGCTGACAGTTCTTTGAGCGGGAGGAATGCTATATTACAGCATTGCTGTAATTGTTTTGTAGGTAAGAGAACAGTCGGGTGCTGTGCCCACATAATGAGTGTAATATGGTATCTCGGTTGGGCACGGTTCCAAGATAATATAACACCTCCTGCACAGTTTCTTGACAATATTTTAATAAACTATGATGATGCTTAAAAAGGGGAGGAAAGACCTAAGTCCTAGTGTGAGCATTTCTAAAGCCAAATAGGAAGATACCGGGATAGAGATTAAAGTACTTTATTAAAATAAAATAATCTTTAAAATAATGTTGTTTTATTTTATTACCTACTTATATAATTAATTCTATATTACTACAGCAAACAAGTATGTATACAGCCTTGTGGAAAGTGGTAACCGTAGCAAAAGGATGTCACTCAGATGTTGTCGTCTGAAGTGAGGGTAGGGAAGGATTGCTTTACCACCTTTAGAGTAAATGTCAGTTGCATATCATAAAACTATAAGGTTTAAAAAAGTAGCTAAAGCATGTCTTTGCTTCGACATATCAGTTTTATTATTTAGCATATAGTTGACCATTCCACATTAATGACTAAAAATATTAATGACCTGCCCTTTTCTATACTAATAAAAATAAAAGCGATACGCGAATAACTTGTGTAGCTATCACACACAACACAACATAAGACGCTGTTTGACCGCATTATGTATTACAACATAACCTAAAAACCTATGAACAATGCTCGATTTAACAAACTTGGCCATTGTGAATCATCGTGAAAATTAGGCAAACAAAATGTCCTTAGATGGTCTAAATATTGCCTAATTTTCAACCCTGTACATGCAGGCCTAAGATTGTATGAGAGTTGGGGTTGTCCTTTTGTTCTTGAAAAAAAAATTGAAAAGTTCTTTACTTGATACTTTTAATGAAAAAAGACGGGAACAGAAAACTTTTACTTTAAATATTGTTAGTTTTTGGCTTTTTTTTAAACATCTCTAACTATTAATATTGGTAGGACGTGTAAATAGTCCGACCACTGCAGCACTGGTGTGTTTGCACACAGAGCGTATAAGAACCTGTGACCTGAAGTTTGGTTGTAATAAAAAGAAAATACACACATGTGACCGCTTCTATGAATGAAAACGCAAGAGAACCGGCACTGACCTGAGTTCCACCTCGTGAGGATTCAGCTGCAGACAGGCGTGGTTCCTGGCACGTGCTGGTGGGTAGGTAGGTGTCGACCGGCCGGTGACCTTCTTGAGTGAGTCGTTTTCTTCCGATACACTTCACTTATACTGACTTGAGAATGTGGCCAAAGGAACTTATAGAATTACACAGAAAAAGAAACGAGGAGTTGAAGTACTCAACTTCCGTTCGGAGCGGCAGCGGGTTGAAGAGACAAGTAAAGATGGGCGGGGAAATCGTCCGCCGTGAAGCTTGAGAGTGTCGCTCGTAGGAACTTCAGTCTCAAAGTAAAGTTCGAAAAAATCTGTGCACAGCGCCATCTATTGGCCTTCTTCAACACTAAGTGGTCAACAAATGAGCGCCAATACTCAAACATTATTCTGTCACAGAAGCGGTTTTTTTAAATTACAAAAATTGAAATACAATTAAATTATGTGAGAAATAATTAAGAAAGTACATAAGCGCTCCACCATGCACCCGGCTTTGGAACGTCGCAAGATGTTACGAAACAAACAAGCGAACACTGGCTGATTAGAGCCCATAGTGAATTTGTATAACATAATAATACACATAGCTAAATAACAACTTAGACTAACAATATTCTATCTAAAGTATGTTTAAAGTTTGAGTTAAAAATTAAAGTTTAAGATTCGATACAATTTGGTTACAGCGCGTTTGTAAGTACCAGTACGCGTTTTAACCATTGCTACGCGAACCACGTCATCACAGCCTCTGAACACGTCAGTAATGACTCCTAACGGCCAATTCAACGGAGCAGAATTTTCCTGCTCTAGAAGAACAACGGTGCCGATTTCTACTGGTTTGTCGGGAGTAGCCCATTTTTGTCTGACTTGCAACGTGTGCAAATACTCTACGTGCCACTTTTTCCAAAAGGAGTGGATCATGTTGTCGAGTAATTTTTTTCGATCTACCAAACTAATTCGTTGATCTGATAGATCAGCCGAGGGTAAGTATTGCAACGGTGTAGTCATTAAGAAATGTGCGGGTGTTAACACCTCCGGATCAGGGTCAGAGGAGAGCAAGCCCAATGGGCGCGAGTTCAGAATGCATTCTATTTGAGTCAGTACCGTTTGCAATTCTTCGTATGTGAGTAATTGACTACCTATCACTCTGAACAAATGAGTTTTCATGCTTTTTATATTTCCTTCCCATATCCCACCAAAATTAGGTGATCTTGGGGGAATCATCTTCCATTCTATACGCCGAGATAGCAACTCCTTTGACAGCGCGGTTTTAAAATTGGAGTTCAATAGGAACGTGTATAACTCATCTAATTGTGCCTTCGCACCAATGAAAGTAGATCCGTTGTCAGAATAAAGGCACGAAACGGGTCCACGGTGGGAAATAAAGCGTTTAAAGGCGGCTAAAAAATTATCAGTGGTTAAATCACTGGTCAATTCGATATGAAGGCCACGTGTGGCCATGCAGATAAACAATATAATGTGCTGGTGGAGCGCTTATGTACTTTCTTAATTATTTCCCACATAATTTAATTGTATTTCAATTTTTGTAATTTAAAAAAACCGCTTCTGTGAACGAATAATGTTTGAGTATTGGCGCTCATTTGTTGACCACTTAGTGTTGAAGAAGGCCAATAGATGGCGCTGTGCACAGATTTTTCGAACTATACTTTTGAGACTGAAGTTCCTACGAGCGACACTCTCAAGCTTCACGGCGGACGATCTCCCCGCGCATTTTTACTTGTCCCTCTTGACCCGCTACCGCTCCGAACGGAAGTTGAGTACTTCAACTCCTCGTTTCTTTTTCTGTGTAATTCTATAAGTTCCTTTGGCCACATTCTCAAGTCAGTATAAGTGAAGTGTATCGGAAGAAAACGACTCACTCAAGAAAGTCACCGGCCGGTCGACACCTACCTACCCACCAGCACGTGCCAGGAACCACACCCGTCTGCAGCTGAATCCTCACGAGGTGGAACTCAGGTCAGTGCCGGTTCTCTTGCGTTTTCATTCATAGAAGCGGTCACATGTGTATTTTCTTTTTATTACAACCAAACTTCAGGTCACAGGTTCTTACACGCTCTGTGTGCAAACACACCAGTGGTCGGACTATTTACACGTCCTACCAGAATTTATGGTCCTTACGAGTCGGATAGGCCAGTAAATAACATATTCACGTAATTATTGGTGAATAATATTTCTTTCCTATTCATTTAATTAAAAGATTCACGTAATTTTGGTGAATTCTTTCCGCCATCTTAGTTTCATTACTTTCATTCGCTAACAGATTTACGTAAATTATTTGGTAAATTCTGCATTTAAAACGCTAAATCTACGTAATAATTGGTAGATATTTATAATAGTTCAGTAGTAGACTTTGGTACCTATAGCCTGCACAGAATCGCGAATAACTCAAAAACTATAAGTCCTAAAGAGTCGCGCGTGGTACCGGCAGAAAGGTCTCGGCGAGCCCCTTAAGGATGTGCAATAAAAATTTGGAAAAGTTGTATAGGGGAAAAGTTAGTTTTTCCCTAGAAAAGTGAAAATTTATAAAAATCGCGGTTTCCTCAAAAACTACGGACCCCAGGCGGTCGTGTGAGGTACCTACGGAAAGGCCTCGTAGCAGTATAGGCTTTCCTGAAAAATTTAGAAAATAACGCCCAAAAACTGAAAATTGAATTAAAAATTTAGACTAAAAAGTTTATTATTGGGCGAACTGTACCACCTAGAAGAACGGTACCGACGGACAGAGGGCGTCCCAGTGGACACGTTCCAATCGCCAGATGCACAGGTTACGACTGATGGTAAGCCAAAAACGAGGTGTTAAGTTTTAGTAGGTAGGTCCTAAGTTGGCACTTCGCTCCCTCGGGAACACCTTGGAGTATAATCGCCTGAACGGCTCGGCGGTGTAGTTGCCGTCTCCCTTGAGCGTCCCTAGGTGCCAAAAACCCCCTAGGCCCTTTAAAAATACAGAAACTAAAATTTAAATGAAAATTTAATAAACAACTTATGGAATCGACCTAATGATACCAAATACAGATGATGATGTATCCGTGCGGTATGTCGGAAGACAGGTAATGTATCCGCGCACTTGATGGTATACGATTCACACCGAGTGTCCGTAGCAAAAAAGTTAATAAAAATTAATTAAACGTTAAAAAGCGGCGAAAATCCCTACTCGGCTGGCGAAATACGGTGTTGTGCTGCACAGGACTCGTGTGTAGTATCAGAAGACGCGCAAAGTCGTCTCACACAATATGGTCTAATTAGAATTTCAGCGGTCAGTACAAAGCGTCGGAAAATCGCTCAAAGTGATGTAAGTACAGGATTTTCTAGAAAATTAAATGAAAATTGTGAAAATTTATGGTCGCGCTGTGTAGACGGCAGCGTCCCGAATCCAATGATGTATATATTGCTATAGGTTATCAATGCTAATTAGCTATATAAATTTTACAAAGTTCTAAATGCGGTTAATTATTATTATTTATGATGCCTTAAGGTAGACTTTGGTACCTATAGCCTGCACAGAATCGCGAATAACTCAAAAACTATAAGTCCTAAAGAGTCGCGCGTGGTACCGGCAGAAAGGTCTCGGCGAGCTCCTTAAGGATGTGCAATAAAAATTTGGAAAAGTTGTATAGGGGAAAAGTTAGTTTTTCCCTAGAAAAGTGAAAATTTATGAAAATCGCGGTTTTCACGAAAATTACGGACCCTAGGCGGTCGTGTGAGGTACCTACGGAAAGGCCTCGTCGGCGGCCACACGGTGGTGTAAGAAGCAGTATAGGCTTTCCTGAAAATTTTTGAAAATAACGCCCAAAAACCGAAAATTGAATTAAAAATTTAGACTAAAAAGTTTATTATTGGGCGAACTGTACCACCTAGAAAGTCGGGAACGGTACCGACGGACAGAGGGCGTCCCAGTGGACACGTTCCAATCGCTAGATGCACAGGTTACGACCGATGGTAAAGCAAAAACGAGGAGTTAAGTTTTAGTAGGTAGGTACTAAGTTGGCACTTCGCTCCCTCGGGAACACCTTGGAGTATAATCGCCTGAACGGCTCGGCGGTGTAGTTGCCGTCTCCCTTGAGCGTCCCTAGGTACTAGGCACCCCCTAGACCCTTTAAAAATTCGGAAACTAAAATTAAAATGAAAATTTAATAAACAACCTATGGAATCGACCTAATGATACCAAATACAGATGATGATGTATCCGTGTGGTATGTCGGAAGATAGGTAATGTATCCGCGCACTTGATGGTATACGACTAACACCGAGTGTCCGTAGCAAAAAAGCTAATAAAAAATTGTTTAAAGTTAAAAAGTGGCGAAAATCCCTACTCGGCTGGCGAAATATGGTGTTATTATGCACAGGACTCGCCTGATCTTCTCGTGTGTAGTATCAGAAGACGCGCAAAGTCGTCTCACATAATATGGTGTAATTAGAATTTCAGCGGTCGGTACAAAAAGTTTGGCAACAAGCAAACTTGCTGCCAAAAAACGTTCGAAAATCGCTCAAAGTGACGTAAGTAAGGGATTTTCGTGAAAAATCTATGAAAATTGTGAAAATTTATGGTCGCGCTGAATAGCCGGCAGCGTCCCGAATCTAAATATGTATATATTGTATAGGTTTATCAATGCTAATTAGCTATAAAAATTTTACAAAGTTTTAAATACGGTTAATTATTATTACTTATGTTGCCTTAAGGTAGACTTTGGTACCTATAGCCTGCACTGAATCGCGAATAACTCAAAAACTATAAGTCCTAGAGAGTCGCACGTGGTACCGGCAGAGAGGTCTCGGCGAGCTCCTTAAGGGTGTGCAATGAAAATTTGGAAAAGTTGTATAGGGAAAAAGTTGGTTTTTCCCTAGAAAAGTGAAAATTTATGAAAATCGCGGTTTTCACGAAAACTACGGACCCTAGGCGGTCGTGTGAGGTACCTACGGAAAGGCCTCGTCGGCGGCCACACGGTGGTGTAAGAAGCAGTATAGGCTTTCCTGAAAAATTTTGAAAATAACGCCCAAAAACTGAAAATTGAATTAAAAATTTAGACTAAAAAGTTTATTATTGGGCGAACTGTACCACCTAGAAAGTCGGGAACGGTACCGACGGACAGAGGGCGTCCCAGTGGACACGTTCCAATCGCTAGATGCACAGGTTACGACCGATGGTAAAGCAAAAACGAGGAGTTAAGTTTTAGTAGGTAGGTACTAAGTTGGCACTTCGCTCCCTCGGGAACACCTTGGAGTATAATCGCCTGAACGGCTCGGCGGTGTAGTTGCCGTCTCCCTTGAGCGTCCCTAGGTACTAGGCACCCCCTAGACCCTTTAAAAATTCGGAAACTAAAATTAAAATGAAAATTTAATAAACAACCTATGGAATCGACCTAATGATACCAAATACAGATGATGATGTATCCGTGTGGTATGTCGGAAGATAGGTAATGTATCCGCGCACTTGATGGTATACAACTAACACCGAGTGTCCGTAGCAAAAAAGCTAATAAAAAATTGTTTAAAGTTAAAAAGTGGCGAAAATCCCTACTCGGCTGGCGAAATATGGTGTTATTATGCACAGGACTCGCCTGATCTTCTCGTGTGTAGTATCAGAAGACGCGCAAAGTCGTCTCACATAATATGGTGTAATTAGAATTTCAGCGGTCGGTACAAAAAGTTTGGCAACAAGCAAACTTGCTGCCAAAAAACGTTCGAAAATCGCTCAAAGTGACGTAAGTAAGGGATTTTCGTGAAAAATCTATGAAAATTGTGAAAATTTATGGTCGCGCTGAATAAGCATGCCGCGGGACAAAGCCCAGAAAGGGCAAAAGGGCGGCCGGAAGGACCCCGGCTGCCCCAGTTCCCGTGGCAGCGACGCCCCCGCAAGGGCGAGAGGAAGCGATGGAACCGTAATGGACGGTATCCCCCTTCGCTTCCTCCAGGCGAATTTGAACAACGGCGCCCGGGCGCAGGACCTCCTCCTGCAGTCCATGGCGGAGTGGGCCATTGATATGGCGATTGTTTCCGACCCGTACTTCGTCCCTCCTCACGGTCTGTGGCTGGGGGACACAGACGGGTCGGTGTGTGTTATCGCGTCTGGGACACAGCGAGTGGCGCCCCCCTCCCTCATTTCCAGGGGGAGGGGCTTCGTGGCCTGTGGGTGGGGGAGGTACATCATCATTGCGGTGTACTTCCCTCCCAGCATGAGACTGGCCGAGTTCGAGACGGCGCTGGACGTGGTGGGTGCCCTGCTGGGGCAAATCTCACCCCGTCTGGCGGTGGTCGCCGGGGACTTCAATGCCCATTCCACGGCTTGGGGTTGCCCCGCGGCCGCAGCCGACGAACGCGGCCGGTTGCTGGAAGAGTGGGCCACGACGACCGGCCTCACGATCAGTAACCGTGGGTCGGTCGACACGTTCGTGACACAGCAGGGGAGGTCCATCGTGGACATCACGTTCACGACCCCTGCCGTCGCACTGGCAGTCCGGGACTGGCGAGTCCTGGACGACGTGGAGAATCTAACGGATCATCGGTACATCCGTTACGATGTCTCCACGGGCCAGCACGTGGTGAGTCCCAGACGCGAGGGGCCGTCCGCCAAGAGGTGGGTCCTGGGGTGCATAGACCGGGAGGCGTTGAAGCTGGCGTCGATCGTCCAGTCATGGGCGACTCCTCCGGCGGAAGTAGGAGTCGAGGAGGAGGCCGAATGGTTCGGGAGCGCCGTGTCGCAAATCTGCGATGCGTGCATGCCTCGGGCCAAGCCTCGACTCCCCAACCGGAAGGTGTACTGGTGGACGCCGGAGATCGCTGAACTGCGATCTCTGTGTGTCGCGAAGCGTCGCCGGTACACCCGGTACCGCCGCAGGGCGCGGCGGGTGCCGGAGGAGGAGGCGCAGCTGTACGCCGACTACCGGTCGTGCGCTCAGTCCCTCGGGGTGGCAATAGGGGACGCGAAGGAAGCTTCGAGGGCGTCTCTATTAGCCACCATTGACCGGGACCCCTGGGGGCGGCCCTACAAGGCGGTCAGGGCTAAGCTCCGTCCATGGGCGCCTCCGATCACGGAGTGCCTGGAGCCGAAAGTGCTGGGGGAGGTTATCTCCTGCCTGTTTCCACAGGGGGAGGAGGGGTTCGTTCCCCCGGTGATGGCTCCGGCGCGCAGAGAGGAGGTTGTGACGGAGGTGCCGCAGGTCACAACGGCGGAGTTGGCCGTGGCCGTCAGGCGGGTCCAGGAGAAAGGTGTGAAGGCTCCTGGACCCGATGGAGTTCCCGGACGCGTTTTGGTGGTCGCGCTCCGGGAGCTCGAGGAGCGGTTCTGCGGGCTGATGAGTGCGTGCCTGCAAACTGGGCAATACCCGGTCCGGTGGAAGACGGGCAGGCTCGTACTCATCAAGAAGGAGGGACGGCCCGCGGAATCGCCCTCGGCGTACCGACCGATAGTGCTGCTGGACGAGGCGGGTAAGCTCTTTGAGAGAGTGTTGTTCGCTCGCATCGTCCGGCACCTCGAGGATGGAGGTCGCGGCCTGTCCGACTACCAATATGGTTTTCGGCCACGTCGCTCGACCGTCAACGCCGTCCTTCGGGTGAGGGCGCTGGCGCAAGAGGAGGTCCGCAAGGGCGGGGTGCTATTGGCGGTGTCACTGGACATCGCCAATGCGTTCAATACCCTGCCCTGGGAGTGCATACGGGAGGCGCTCAAATACCATGATGTGCCTCCCTACCTCCGCAGGATTGTCGGCGCCTACCTATCGGAGCGGTACGTGGAGTACCCAGGAGAGGGTGGCAGCCTTCACAGGTGGGCCATGTGCCGCGGTGTTCCGCAGGGGTCAGTGTTGGGGCCCCTCTTGTGGAACATCGGGTACGACTGGGTACTCCGAAGAGCTCGCCTCCCGGGCGCCAACGTGACCTGCTACGCAGACGACACGTTGGTTACTGCCCGGGGGGCGACCTATGAGGACGCCGCGCGCCTCGCCACTGCGTCGGTGGCCATGGTCGTGCGGCGAATAACGATGCTGGGACTCGAGGTGGCGCTCAACAAGTCGGAGGCCATTTGTTTCCATGGCCCTCGGCGAGCGCCACCGGCGGACTCCCACATCGTAGTGAGTGGCACCCGGATCGAGGTCAAGTCTGAAATGAGGTACCTTGGGCTTGTCCTCGATCCACGATGGAGCTTCCGCGCTCATTTCAACCGCCTGGTCCCCCGTCTGCTCGGCACGGCCGTCGCCCTTCGGCGGCTGATGCCGAACCTAGGGGGACCCCAGACGAGCAGCCGCCTCCTGTACATGGGAGTGGTGCGGTCGATGGCCCTATATGGGGCCCCCGTGTGGGTCGACGCCCTGACGGCACACAACATCACCCTCTTGCGACGTCCGCAGAGGGTGATGGCCGCCGGGGCGATAAGAGGATACCGCACCATCTCATTCGAGGCGGCTTGCGTTATGGCGGGCTCCCCTCCGTGGGAGCTGGAGGCCGGTGTCCTCGCGTCAGTGTATCATTGGCGCGAGGATGCCCGGAGCCGGGGTGAATTCCCGGCACCTTCGGAGGTGGGAGAGCGGAGGCTCCATGTGAGACGGTTCATGCTCCGGGAGTGGGAGCGGCGGCTGGCCAATCCCACGGCTGGCAGCAGGACCGTCGAGGCGATCCATCCGGTCCTCAGAGACTGGATGGACAGATCGCGGGGGTCGGTAACGTTCCGCATGGCGCAGGTCCTTTCGGGGCATGGATGCTTCGGAAGCTACCTGTGCCGGGTGGGACGAGAGCCGACCAGTGGGTGCCACCACTGTGGCGGCGTTGATGACACGGCGCAGCACACCCTAGAGGAGTGCCCCGCGTGGGCTGGGGAGCGCCGTGCTCTCATCGCCGAAGTGGGGACGGACCTCTCGCTGCCGGCCGTAGTTCTGTCTATGGTCGACGGCGGCGATGAGGCGTGGGCAGCGGTTCAGACCTTCTGCGAGACGGTTATCTCGCGGAAGGAGGCGGCGGAGAGGGAGAGGGAATGTGACCCCCTTTCCCTACCACAGCGCCGCAAGAGAACCGGGGCTCGGAGGAGGCGGTACCACCAACTCCTCCCCCCCTAACCGGGCCGGGCAGTAGACGCGGGGGCGTCTGCTGCCCTTCCATAGGCCTCGGGGTTGAAGGCGCACGTCGTGTCGCGTGTGCCTTGCCTAGGCGGGTGGCAGAAGGACTCCTCTTCTGCCGCACCAGAGACGGGCCTGCCGCCGAAGAGTGGCAGGCGACCCACACGACGATGGCGGAAGATGTTGTTCCCGCCATCGTCGATATGTGGTGAAGACGGACACCGTGGTGGTTTAGTGGGTAGTCTAGCCTCCCTCAGAGGCTAGGAGTCCCACACGAAGCCCACCCCCTGCCCCCGCGGGGGGTGAGCGAAGTGCCTAAACGCATTCCACAACGAAAAAAAAAAAAAAAAAAAAAAGGTTAGGTTAGGTTAGGTTAGGTTGGGGCACGCCCCAAGTGATTTCCGATACGTCCCCGTCGTGTGCCCTGGACCCCTTCCTGACCACCGTAACGGAGTGGCAGGTTGGGTGACCGAACTCGGAAATCATTACTTGAGGCAAAGAGAGTACTTAACTGTTTTTCCCTGTATCACCCACTTTGGACCCATCCCACTTGGTGCGCGGTAACGCAGTGGCCAGTGGTTGGTGACCCGTTGTTGAGAGTTGCTACTTGTTGTTACTTGTTAAGTTTTTCTCGTTGTTATTTGGTTTGGTACGTTTGCTCGAGTTACATATACCTATCCCATAGCAACCATATATAAAATTGCACCTAATGGATTGCACCACGCTTACACGTGCCGCATCGTCAGCAGCCTTCATAGCGGTCGAGCCAGAGGTTACACGCGCCACACCGTCAGCAGCCCCAAGCCGGCGCCACCACGGCGACACCCGACTCAGCATTTTGATTGTATCCACGTTCTAATAAAATTATAATTATGTACTCACTTACGTTCTAGCATCGAACTATAGCACTTACCTTAATTGTAATTAGTAATAGTAATACTTGAATTAAATTAGTTTAAATTAAATTTCGTTTTTTTTAAGTCCTACGGCTGTAGTCTACGTAATTGGCGCAGTCGGTAGGATTCTCGAAGCAGTGCGCGGCGCGACATTTAAGGAATCTAGTATCGAATCCTGTCGGCTCCGTATAGCCGCTGCTTGTGTTCTCAAACCTTCATCGAGGATCCAGAATCTACGAGTTCTACAGCCAGCGACTGTATCCAGACATTGATACGCAGAGAAAATGAAATTGTGAGTTGCACAGAATCTTTCTTGTGTTGCTTTCCTTTTAACCTGTAACCTTTTAGTCTTTACATAAGTTAAGTACTCGTGTCCCAAAATTTTCGCCAAGGTAATTTTGGTCCCAGCGATTCTGCAATCCGGCAGTCTCGCCGTCGTAGGCAGTTAGATAGGAATAGAGAAATAGACCCATTGGATTTAAATTTAGAGTTAAATAGTTTATATAGTATTAACAAAATGCCTTACGACCCAGACACTATTTTTAAAGCGCTCAGACCAGTTCCCGATTTTGACGGAAACCCAAATGTGCTCACGCGATTTATTCGGATATGCGATCAAATCGTAACAGCGTACATGACCGCAGAAGAGGACGGTGCCTTAGCCAACTTATGCTTACTAAATGGCATATTAAATAAAATCACGGGGCCTGCCGCTAGTATTATCAATTCAAACGGCATCCCCGACAACTGGTTGGATATTCGTACCGCGTTAATCAACAATTTCGCTGATCAAAGGGACGAGACCGCCCTCTATAATGATCTTTCATTAGCCGTCCAGGGTCAGAGAACCCCACAAGAATTTTACGACCACTGCCAATCATTATTCAGCACCATCATGACCTACGTTACTTTACATGAGCCAGTTCCGACTACCATAGAAGCTAAACGCGCATTATACAGAAAATCAGCAATGCAGGCTTTTGTTAGAGGCCTACATGAGCCATTAGGATCTCGCATTAGATGCATGCGACCCCCCACGCTGGAGAAGGCTTTAGAATATGTACAGGAAGAACTGAATACCATGTATCTTCAGCAGCGAAATGAGTCACTGACTAAACCACATCACGCCCCTAAGGCTATACAGTCAGCACCCGTACACATTCCGAAACCTTCCCATATGATAGCAGCAGCCTGGCCGACGCCCGCTATACAGCGGCCATTGCCGTCGGCTCCGCAACCATTTAGATTTGCGCCTGGGCCACATCAAGTCTTCAGGCCTAACCCCGCGCAGCCTCACCAACCACAGGTACGTATGCCAACACGTACACAACAGATGCTAGGAGCTAGACCCCCTAACTATAACCCCCAGAGCCACGTATTTCGACTTCCACCGCGTAACCAGTCCGGATATCATAATCCACAGCATCCCAAACCTATGAGTGGTGTACAGAACTTTGTTCCTAAAGCCTTACCGTCCTCAGGAGGACACGATTGGCGTATACATGGCAATCCGCCCCCGACGAATTATTTTAAATCCCGCGAAGTAAATACAAATGAGTGCTATGACATGACTTATTACCCTGACTATGACTATCATCCTGAAGTTAACTATGACTATTACCCATACTACGACTATAGCTATAACTGCTACGAACAACCACAGTACGACTACACAGAGCCATCTTATTCTAATTATGACCCCATCGCTAGCGTACCAGATAATTCGGAGAAAACCGATTCCGTACCCGATGCGAAGGATAACCAGCAAAATTTTCAGGAAGGTCAGTTATCAAAAAGATTAACATAGAAATAAATTTACAGACCCAAAGACAGTTACCCTATATTCAAATAGCAAACCCACCTTTGAAATTTTTAATCGACACTGGTGCTAATCAGTCATTCATAAGCCCACAAGCCGTTCATGATTATTTTTATGACAGACCCATAGACTATGACCCCTTCGAAATTACGAACGTTCATGCAACTACAAGAGAAAATTACACTATTACGTTGCCCAACTTTCCTGAATTCGGTAACAACGAAGACATAAAACTTTTCATATACAAATTTCACGACTACTTTGATGGACTAATAGGACTTGACTTGTTAACTCTTTGGGAAGCAAAGATTGACTTAAAAGACCAGACACTGACTACCCGATCCTCAATTAATCCCATCTTAATGTATAACTCCCGAAATGTCAATCTATACGAGGATGTTATACCAGCAAATAGTTCCAAATTAATCCGAGTGCCGATTAACATTGCAGACGGAGACGTTTATATTCCCACTCAAACAGTTTGTAACTGTATAGTTTCTGATTGTCTCACAAAGGTCACTAACAGTCGTGGTATATTACAAATCACAAACCCGACTAGTAATTATATCATACTATCACTGGATCAAGCCGTTCAAGCAGAAATTTGCAATATTGAGTCTTTCCATACCCAATCATCAAGAGTACAAGAAGTGCTATCCCGACTTCGCACTGACCATTTGAATCAAGAAGAGTCAGCTAATTTAACCACACTTTGCTCCAAGTATGCAGACGTTTTCTACATAGATAATGAGCCATTGACATTCACCAACAAAATTAAGCATCGTATTAACACGACTGACGAAACCCCCATTTATACAAAGAGCTATCGGTATCCCTTCGTACATCGCCAAGAGGTAAAAGACCAGATAGAGAAAATGCTTTCCCAGGGTATTATTAGACCATCTGAGTCCGCGTGGAGCTCGCCCATTTGGGTAGTTCCAAAGAAAGCTGATGCTTCAGGCAAGCAAAAGTGGCGTCTTGTAATCGACTTTAGAAAACTCAACGATAAGACTATTAATGACAAATATCCAATCCCCAACATAACCGACGTACTAGACAAGTTAGGGAAGTGTCAATACTTCACTACTCTTGATTTAGCAAGTGGATTCTGGCAGGTAGAAATGGACAACAGCGATATCCATAAAACTGCCTTTACAGTTGAGCATGGGCATTTCGAATTCCTTAGAATGCCTATGGGCCTCAAAAATGCGCCCTCTACATTCCAACGGGTAATGGACAACCTGTTACGAGGGCTGCAGAACGAGATATGCTTGGTATATCTCGACGATATCATAGTTTTCAGTACCAGCCTACAAGAACATATAATAAACCTCGAAAAGGTCTTCCAGAGACTTCGAGAGTCCAATTATAAGATCCAAATGGACAAATCAGAATTTCTAAAGTTAGAAACTGATTTCTTAGGCCACGTAGTAACTAGAGACGGTGTCAAGCCGAACCCTAACAAAATAGCTACCATAGAAAAGTATCCCCTACCAAAAACCACGAAAGAGATAAAGCAATTTTTAGGACTATTAGGCTATTACAGAAAATTTATTCCTGACTTTGCCAGACTAACAAAACCAATGACATCTTGCTTGAAAAAGAATAGTAAAATTACTTTAGATAAACCGTATGTAGACTGTTTTGAAAAATGTAAAAAATTATTGACCAATGATCCCATACTCCAATACCCCGACTTTAGTAAGGAATTTATATTGACTACTGACGCATCCAACTTCGCTCTAGGTGCCATATTATCCCAAGGTCCCATCGGATCCGATAAGCCTATATCCTTTGCCTCCCGTACCCTAAACGAAAGCGAGATTAACTACAGCACCATTGAAAAGGAGCTCCTCGCTATAGTGTGGGCAACAAAATACTTTCGGTCCTATCTTTTTGGTAGAAAGTTCAGAATTCTTACGGACCATAAACCACTTCAGTGGATCATGAACCTTAAAGAGCCCAACTCCAGATTAACCAGATGGAGATTGAAGCTCAGTGAATACGATTTCTCTGTGACATATAAAAAAGGCAAAAACAACACAAACGCTGACGCCTTATCCCGAATTGAAATCCATAATGAGGAAATAAGCTCCATAACCGTAAATCCGTCCGAGAAAGCACCCAGTATAGATAACTCAGCAACTGGTACTGCTCACACCAGTCAAGAAAACCCTATCCTAGAAGTCCCTATCACTGATGAACCTCTTAATAAATTCCATAAGCAGCTATGTTTAAATGTAGTTGATGTTATCACCAGACGCCCCGTGGTATCCAAGCCCTTTGAATCCCATACCAAAGTCGTAGTTCAAGTATCCGACTCCGATTTAGAAACCGATGTTGTAAATGCCATTAGAGAATATGTAAACCCTAAGGTTAAGACCGCTCTATTAATTAACCCTCCGTTAGCTATGTACAGAATCATACCCATTATTCAGGACAAATTCAAAAGCTCTGCAATGAAGCTTGTCCTAACTAAAATAGAGTTAGAAAATATTAAAGAGTATCTCAAACAACAAGAGATAATTCGGCTGTACCATGATGGTAAAACAAACCACAGAGGAATCACCGAATGCTATTTGGCGTTATCGCGTAGATACTATTGGCCCAAAATGAAGGATCACATTAATAAGTACATAAACGAGTGCAGTATCTGTGGGCAGAGTAAGTACGACAGACACCCGGTTAGACCCCAGCTAAATCTTGTTCCACCCGCAAGCAAACCGTTAGAAATAGTTCACGCCGATTTATTCTCTGTACAATCAGAAAAATATATAACGTTCATTGACGTCTTTTCGAAATATGGACAGGCATACCATTTAAAAGATAGTACCGCAATTAGCGTCTTACAAGCCCTATTAACTTTTTGCACACATCATGGCCTGCCATTGACCATTATAACAGACAACGGGACCGAATTCACCAACCAACTCTTCTCTGAATTCCTCAAACTTCACAAAATCACTCACCATAAAACACTTCCTCATTCCCCAAATGACAACGGTAATATAGAGCGATTCCATTCCACTATCCTGGAACACCTGAGGATACTAAAATTACAACAAAAGAATGAACCAGTTTCGAACCTCATGCCTTACGCTATTATCGCCTACAACAGTTCCATCCATAGCCTAACTAGATGTCGACCCTATGACATACTAAAAGGACACTTCGATCCCAGAGACCCCATAGACATTGACGTGACTCAACACCTACTGCAACAGTACATACAGACTCACCGTGACCAGATGAAAGTAGTATATGACCTAGTAAATGATATATCCCTTGCTAACCGGACTGCCCTTATAGACAAACATAATAATACGAGAGAACCTGAAATAGAATACCAACCTGAACAGCAAGTATTCATTAGAAACCCAGCAGCTAGTAGACAGAAAATTGCACCACGTTATACTCAAGATAAGGTTCTTGCTGATCTCCCAATCCATATCTATACCTCTAAGAAACGAGGACCCGTAGCTAAAGCCCGCATTAAGCGACCAACCAAGCATACAAAATTGTTACAGGACAATACTGCTGATGACGACACTACAACTGACGCGAACACAGGAGATACGACTTGACAACTTAGATGATGGACCAGGACTTTTACCATTTAAACTGGGACCCACCAGGATGACGACTCACCACCACACCTTCCTGCAGTACATAGACTTAGATAAAATCGAACGTGAAGTATCCGAGTTGAAACGACAGCTAACTAACTTTGAAAATAGGGTTTTCAATACCACTTATCCCATATTTGAATTACAAATTAACTATCTGATTAATAAAACGACTCACATATTGGACCATTTACAGACTCTAGAACCTACTCGAACAAAACGAGGCCTAATAGACGGGTTAGGATCAATAATTAAAAGTATAACTGGAAATTTAGATTACCAAGATGCTGTTAAGTATAATAAGGCTCTTAAAGTATTAGAAAACAACCAGAATAAAATTAGTACAGAATTGAATAACCGCGCTAGCTTGAACAATGATTGGATGAAAGAATATAGTAACACTTTAGATAAACTTATATACAACCAGAAAGAAATTAATAATACCTTACAAATGTGGTCCAGTAGAGAGGCCTATAAGGAAAGTAGTTTTCTTAAATTCGGCAAACTCACCCAGATTTTAGCAATAATTACAGAAAACGCGAATGACTTATTAAATGAAATAATTAATATAGAGAATATTTTAGCTTTTACTCGGACTACTACGACCCATCATTCTATGATTAGTTTTAAAGTTCTTAAGTTAATGATAGTTAAGTTAAAGCTAATTTACGGTACAGAACAAGTGGTAGACTTAGAGTTAAGAGACTATTATAATATAATAAAATCAGGGTCATACTTCGCTAATAAACAAATAGTAATAATTTTTAAGTTCCCTATAGTTTCGGAGAGTACTTATGATTTGTATAGACTATCCCTGGCTCCTAATAAATTCCATCAAGTCATTATTCCACCACTCCCATTCCTAGCAACTAATAGAAAAGATTTTGTCTACATAGAGGCTGAATGCCTGAAATACAACCACCAGTATCTCTGCAATGACTATACCCACCAGAAGACACAGATCAAACCTGACTGCATACATGGAATCATCCTGAACCAAACCATAGACGAAACATGCAACTATTCAACAATCCACCTAATCCAAGAGACAGTAGAACAATTAGACGACCGAAGTTACATACTATCCTTTCCTAAGGCTACGAAGGTACAACTCAACTGCGGGACAGTAACCTACAACATCCTGAATGGCAGCTTCCTTGTTACACTACCGCTACAATGTTCCCTAAGAGCGCCCGAATATACAATATTAAATACCGATGACATCATTAAGGGCCAACCTCTCAAAATCTTAAGGATAGATCAACCCATGGACATGGCATCACAGAGGACCCCAGAGCTACACTTAAAATCAATAGACTTGAAAACTTTACGCAATATTCAAGAGAGAACATCCTATCAAACTCCATTACAATTAGAAACCGTAGATTCATCCTACTACTATCATACCACTATACCTTTCTACGTTGTACTAATGGGAGCGACTACATCCATAGCAACGATACTTATCCGCCGCTACAAGATACGTAAACCTGCAGAGATAAGAACCACTCCGAGCGCCGAGAAGGAAAAGAACCAAGATGAAGTTAGAGATCATGTCTACAGTAAACCATCCCAGCCAACTATTTTTTCTCACAAGATTTGAAAATAGTTGCTGATCTGAGGGGGGAGGAGTTACATATACCTATCCCATAGCAACCATATATAAAATTGCACCTAATGGATTGCACCACGCTTACACGTGCCGCATCGTCAGCAGCCTTCATAGCGGTCGAGCCAGAGGTTACACGCGCCACACCGTCAGCAGCCCCAAGCCGGCGCCACCACGGCGACACCCGACTCAGCATTTTGATTGTATCCACGTTCTAATAAAATTATAATTATGTACTCACTTACGTTCTAGCATCGAACTATAGCACTTGCCTTAATTGTAATTAGTAATAGTAATACTTGAATTAAATTAGTTTAAATTAAATTTCGTTTTTTTTAAGTCCTACGGCTGTAGTCTACGTAATTCTCGTTATTGTTTGTTTGTTGTTGTTTTTCCGTTTTTGTTGTTGTTGTTTTGAGCCCAGTTGTTTGGACTCTTCAAGAATTATTTCTCCTACGGACTCTGTTGAGGGCAGGGCCCTTTACTGGTCCATGGAGTCGGAGGGGCCGTCTAGTGCCCAGAGTGGTGGAGGGAAGAAGAGGGAGAGGTCTCCGCTTCTGTCCACGGATGGCAATCCAAGCAAAGTGAGGCAAGTGCAGGGCAAATTCTTTGCTGGAGAATCAGAGGAGGACTCTGACAATGGTTTTTCGCGGGTTCTTGAGACCCCGCCTCCAAAGGTCCGCCGTCCCCGTGGAGGTAAAGTAAACCACCACGTGGGACTCTCGCAAGCCCGTAGGGAGTTACGGATGTTAGAGCCAGACACTTCGGACTCAACGTTAACGGAGCCTGCAAAGCCGTCGCGAAGTCCGAAGAAAAAGGTAAGGTCTCCGGGGATGGAGGACCTTATTAAAAAGGCCGAAGAAGACGCAGGTGTCCTGAACGCAGTTTCGACCAAGTCGAAGAACTTGAAAGGCACCTGCGTCAAAGAAATACGCACAGCCACCGCGTCACTACTAGAAGTAGTGCACGCCCTTGCGGCACGTCGGACAGGCGACGAAGTACAAAGGTTGCAGGCAGACAACAAGAGGTTGCGTGGTCAGTTGTCTGCCATACAGGAGGAGGTAGCCGCCCTCAGACGCGCTTTTGCTGAGCGTGGAAAAGACGTGGCCAGAGAAGAGCCTGCTAAAATAGCGGAGAACTCCGGAAGTGACAATCCTATGTCACGGAAGGAGTTCATGGCGGTGATCAATGTCCTCCAACGTTCCCTGATGGAACACGTTGGAGGAGTGATTAGTGCGCGGCTAGAGGGGCTTGAGGTGGACGGACGCCTTCTTCCCACGCAACCCGTGAGGCCACCCCTGGCAGCAGACACTCGTAGGAAACAGTCGGAGGCCACCACGCTGGCACCACCGGCCAACCTCCCAGCAAAAGCTAGGCCGAAAAAAGTGGCCAAAGCTACTCCTGGGCCGAAGGAGAACCCTTCTGCCAAGCCCACCCGTGCAGAGGAACAGTTTCCCGGATCGTCTCGCCAAGAGCAACCCGTTGTCCTCGAAGAATGGACGACAGTGGTGAAAAGGGGGAGGAAGAAGGCGCCTGCTGCTGGTGCCCCGAAGGCAAATGTGGCCCAACGGCCTAAGTTGCCGAAAGTCCCAAAAACCCTGGCAGTTGTGGTGGCCCTCAAGCCTGAGGCCGTAGAGGAGGGGGCCACTTATAAGGCCGCAATTGCCAGGGCCAAGGCGTCCATAAGCCTGGGAGCTCTGGGAATTGGCACACCCAAGTTCCGTACGGGAATCACAGGTGCCCGTATCATCGAGCTCCCAAGGGAAACAACCGCCACACAGGCGGACACTCTAGCACTGAAGATCAGCGAGGTGCTAGGTGACGCCGCAAAAGTCACCAGGCCAATAAAAGTGGCAAGCGTCCGAGTCTCAGGCCTGGATGACTCAGTGTCAGAGCTGGAGGTGCGGGACGCGATTGCGGTGAGGGTTGGATGTCCACCTGAACAGGTGAAGGTGGGCACAATCACCATGGGCTTCAGGGGAACAGGGTCGGTCATTGTGTCCTGCCCGGTAGACACCATTGCCGGTCTGGCCAAGGAGGGCCGATTGCACGTGGGGTGGAGCAGCGCCTCCGTTACGGTCCTGGAGCAGCGCCCAATGCGTTGCCATCGATGCCTCGGAATTGGACACCCGCAGCAGCTCTGTCCCTCCAAAAAGGACCGCAGTGGCTTGTGCTACCGCTGCAGTCAGGAGGGGCACATCGCCTCCAGCTGTACGGCTCCCCCGCATTGCGGGGTCTGCGGAGACCGAGGCCTGCCTTCCGGGCACCGCATGGCCGGAGTGAGCTGCAACCCTCCTCCGGTCAAAGGCCGTCCTTTCCAGATGGGTGCTCTTCACCTGTCGGCTACACCAGCCACCCCTGCAGAAACGCCAATGGAAACCAACAATGCCCAGTAGGTCCATTGGCAAATTACTGCAGGGGAATGTGAACCACTCGGCCGACGCACAGGACTTACTGTGCCAGTCTGTGGCCGAGTGGAGTATTGACCTGGCAATGATCACGGAGCCATACTTTGTCCCCCCATCCTCTAATTGGGTTGGGGCAACACGCTGGGGAGGAGTGGTTGTAGTGTCAACATACTTCTCCCCAAACCGCAGCAGGGCTGAACTGGAGCGGTTCCTAGCTGCGGTGGAGGGGGTAGTCCGCCGAGCGGCCCCCCATCCAGTGCTAGTAGCGGGAGACTTAAACTGCAAGGCACAGGCATGGGGGTGCCCCCACACGGATGTTTGGGGTGGTGTACTCGAGTCTTGGGTTCTGTCCCTGGGGCTCGAGGTCCTCAACAGAGGCACCACTCTGACCTGCGTCCGGGACCAAGGCATTCCTGACTTTGCCAGACTAACAAAACCAATGACATCTTGCTTGAAAAAGAATAGTAAAATTACTTTAGATAAACCGTATGTAGACTGTTTTGAAAAATGTAAAAAATTATTGACCAATGATCCCATACTCCAATACCCCGACTTTAGTAAGGAATTTATATTGACTACTGACGCATCCAACTTCGCTCTAGGTGCCATATTATCCCAAGGTCCCATCGGATCCGATAAGCCTATATCCTTTGCCTCCCGTACCCTAAACGAAAGCGAGATTAACTACAGCACCATTGAAAAGGAGCTCCTCGCTATAGTGTGGGCAACAAAATACTTTCGGCCCTATCTTTTTGGTAGAAAGTTCAGAATTGTTACGGACCATAAACCACTTCAGTGGATCATGAACCTTAAAGAGCCCAACTCCAGATTAACCAGATGGAGATTGAAGCTCAGTGAATACGATTTCTCTGTGACATATAAAAAAGGCAAAAACAACACAAACGCTGACGCCTTATCCCGAATTGAAATCCATAATGAGGAAATAAGCTCCATAACCGTAAATCCGTCCGAGAAAGCACCCAGTATAGATAACTCAGCAACTGGTACTGCTCACGCCAGTCAAGAAAACCCTATCCAAGAAGTCCCTATCACTGATGAACCTCTTAATAAATTCCATAAGCAGCTATGTTTAAATGTAGTTGATGTTATCACCAGACGCCCCGTGGTATCCAAGCCCTTTGAATCCCATACCAAAGTCGTAGTTCAAGTATCCGACTCCGATTTAGAAACCGATGTTGTAAATGCCATTAGAGAATATGTAAACCCTAAGGTTAAGACCGCTCTATTAATTAACCCTCCGTTAGCTATGTACAGAATCATACCCATTATTCAGGACAAATTCAAAAGCTCTGCAATGAAGCTTGTCCTAACTAAAATAGAGTTAGAAAATATTAAAGAGTATCTCAAACAACAAGAGATAATTCGGCTGTACCATGATGGTAAAACAAACCACAGAGGAATCACCGAATGCTATTTGGCGTTATCGCGTAGATACTATTGGCCCAAAATGAAGGATCACATTAATAAGAACATAAACGAGTGCAGTATCTGTGGGCAGAGTAAGTACGACAGACACCCGGTTAGACCCCAGCTAAATCTTGTTCCACCCGCAAGCAAACCGTTAGAAATAGTTCACGCCGATTTATTCTCTGTACAATCAGAAAAATATATAACGTTCATTGACGTCTTTTCGAAATATGGACAGGCATACCATTTAAAAGATAGTACCGCAATTAGCGTCTTACAAGCCCTATTAACTTTTTGCACACATCATGGCCTGCCATTGACCATTATAACAGACAACGGGACCGAATTCACCAACCAACTCTTCTCTGAATTCCTCAAACTTCACAAAATCACTCACCATAAAACACTTCCTCATTCCCCAAATGACAACGGTAATATAGAGCGATTCCATTCCACTATCCTGGAACACCTGAGGATACTAAAATTACAACAAAAGAATGAACCAGTTTCGAACCTCATGCCTTACGCTATTATCGCCTACAACAGTTCCATCCATAGCCTAACTAGATGTCGACCCTATGACATACTAAAAGGACACTTCGATCCCAGAGACCCCATAGACATTGACGTGACTCAACACCTACTGCAACAGTACATACAGACTCACCGTGACCAGATGAAAGTAGTATATGACCTAGTAAATGATATATCCCTTGCTAACCGGACTGCCCTTATAGACAAACATAATAATACGAGAGAACCTGAAATAGAATACCAACCTGAACAGCAAGTATTCATTAGAAACCCAGCAGCTAGTAGACAGAAAATTGCACCACGTTATACTCAAGATAAGGTTCTTGCTGATCTCCCAATCCATATCTATACCTCTAAGAAACGAGGACCCGTAGCTAAAGCCCGCATTAAGCGACCAACCAAGCATACAAAATTGTTACAGGACAATACTGCTGATGACGACACTACAACTGACGCGAACACAGGAGATACGACTTGACAACTTAGATGATGGACCAGGACTTTTACCATTTAAACTGGGACCCACCAGGATGACGACTCACCACCACACCTTCCTGCAGTACATAGACTTAGATAAAATCGAACGTGAAGTATCCGAGTTGAAACGACAGCTAACTAACTTTGAAAATAGGGTTTTCAATACCACTTATCCCATATTTGAATTACAAATTAACTATCTGATTAATAAAACGACTCACATATTGGACCATTTACAGACTCTAGAACCTACTCGAACAAAACGAGGCCTAATAGACGGGTTAGGATCAATAATTAAAAGTATAACTGGAAATTTAGATTACCAAGATGCTGTTAAGTATAATAAGGCTCTTAAAGTATTAGAAAACAACCAGAATAAAATTAGTACAGAATTGAATAACCGCGCTAGCTTGAACAATGATTGGATGAAAGAATATAGTAACACTTTAGATAAACTTATATACAACCAGAAAGAAATTAATAATACCTTACAAATGTGGTCCAGTAGAGAGGCCTATAAGGAAAGTAGTTTTCTTAAATTCGGCAAACTCACCCAGATTTTAGCAATAATTACAGAAAACGCGAATGACTTATTAAATGAAATAATTAATATAGAGAATATTTTAGCTTTTACTCGGACTACTACGACCCATCATTCTATGATTAGTTTTAAAGTTCTTAAGTTAATGATAGTTAAGTTAAAGCTAATTTACGGTACAGAACAAGTGGTAGACTTAGAGTTAAGAGACTATTATAATATAATAAAATCAGGGTCATACTTCGCTAATAAACAAATAGTAATAATTTTTAAGTTCCCTATAGTTTCGGAGAGTACTTATGATTTGTATAGACTATCCCTGGCTCCTAATAAATTCCATCAAGTCATTATTCCACCACTCCCATTCCTAGCAACTAATAGAAAAGATTTTGTCTACATAGAGGCTGAATGCCTGAAATACAACCACCAGTATCTCTGCAATGACTATACCCACCAGAAGACACAGATCAAACCTGACTGCATACATGGAATCATCCTGAACCAAACCATAGACGAAACATGCAACTATTCAACAATCCACCTAATCCAAGAGACAGTAGAACAATTAGACGACCGAAGTTACATACTATCCTTTCCTAAGGCTACGAAGGTACAACTCAACTGCGGGACAGTAACCTACAACATCCTGAATGGCAGCTTCCTTGTTACACTACCGCTACAATGTTCCCTAAGAGCGCCCGAATATACAATATTAAATACCGATGACATCATTAAGGGCCAACCTCTCAAAATCTTAAGGATAGATCAACCCATGGACATGGCATCACAGAGGACCCCAGAGCTACACTTAAAATCAATAGACTTGAAAACTTTACGCAATATTCAAGAGAGAACATCCTATCAAACTCCATTACAATTAGAAACCGTAGATTCATCCTACTACTATCATACCACTATACCTTTCTACGTTGTACTAATGGGAGCGACTACATCCATAGCAACGATACTTATCCGCCGCTACAAGATACGTAAACCTGCAGAGATAAGAACCACTCCGAGCGCCGAGAAGGAAAAGAACCAAGATGAAGTTAGAGATCATGTCTACAGTAAACCATCCCAGCCAACTATTTTTTCTCACAAGATTTGAAAATAGTTGCTGATCTGAGGGGGGAGGAGTTACATATACCTATCCCATAGCAACCATATATAAAATTGCACCTAATGGATTGCACCACGCTTACACGTGCCGCATCGTCAGCAGCCTTCATAGCGGTCGAGCCAGAGGTTACACGCGCCACACCGTCAGCAGCCCCAAGCCGGCGCCACCACGGCGACACCCGACTCAGCATTTTGATTGTATCCACGTTCTAATAAAATTATAATTATGTACTCACTTACGTTCTAGCATCGAACTATAGCACTTGCCTTAATTGTAATTAGTAATAGTAATACTTGAATTAAATTAGTTTAAATTAAATTTCGTTTTTTTTAAGTCCTACGGCTGTAGTCTACGTAATTCTCGTTATTGTTTGTTTGTTGTTGTTTTTCCGTTTTTGTTGTTGTTGTTTTGAGCCCAGTTGTTTGGACTCTTCAAGAATTATTTCTCCTACGGACTCTGTTGAGGGCAGGGCCCTTTACTGGTCCATGGAGTCGGAGGGGCCGTCTAGTGCCCAGAGTGGTGGAGGGAAGAAGAGGGAGAGGTCTCCGCTTCTGTCCACGGATGGCAATCCAAGCAAAGTGAGGCAAGTGCAGGGCAAATTCTTTGCTGGAGAATCAGAGGAGGACTCTGACAATGGTTTTTCGCGGGTTCTTGAGACCCCGCCTCCAAAGGTCCGCCGTCCCCGTGGAGGTAAAGTAAACCACCACGTGGGACTCTCGCAAGCCCGTAGGGAGTTACGGATGTTAGAGCCAGACACTTCGGACTCAACGTTAACGGAGCCTGCAAAGCCGTCGCGAAGTCCGAAGAAAAAGGTAAGGTCTCCGGGGATGGAGGACCTTATTAAAAAGGCCGAAGAAGACGCAGGTGTCCTGAACGCAGTTTCGACCAAGTCGAAGAACTTGAAAGGCACCTGCGTCAAAGAAATACGCACAGCCACCGCGTCACTACTAGAAGTAGTGCACGCCCTTGCGGCACGTCGGACAGGCGACGAAGTACAAAGGTTGCAGGCAGACAACAAGAGGTTGCGTGGTCAGTTGTCTGCCATACAGGAGGAGGTAGCCGCCCTCAGACGCGCTTTTGCTGAGCGTGGAAAAGACGTGGCCAGAGAAGAGCCTGCTAAAATAGCGGAGAACTCCGGAAGTGACAATCCTATGTCACGGAAGGAGTTCATGGCGGTGATCAATGTCCTCCAACGTTCCCTGATGGAACACGTTGGAGGAGTGATTAGTGCGCGGCTAGAGGGGCTTGAGGTGGACGGACGCCTTCTTCCCACGCAACCCGTGAGGCCACCCCTGGCAGCAGACACTCGTAGGAAACAGTCGGAGGCCACCACGCTGGCACCACCGGCCAACCTCCCAGCAAAAGCTAGGCCGAAAAAAGTGGCCAAAGCTACTCCTGGGCCGAAGGAGAACCCTTCTGCCAAGCCCACCCGTGCAGAGGAACAGTTTCCCGGATCGTCTCGCCAAGAGCAACCCGTTGTCCTCGAAGAATGGACGACAGTGGTGAAAAGGGGGAGGAAGAAGGCGCCTGCTGCTGGTGCCCCGAAGGCAAATGTGGCCCAACGGCCTAAGTTGCCGAAAGTCCCAAAAACCCTGGCAGTTGTGGTGGCCCTCAAGCCTGAGGCCGTAGAGGAGGGGGCCACTTATAAGGCCGCAATTGCCAGGGCCAAGGCGTCCATAAGCCTGGGAGCTCTGGGAATTGGCACACCCAAGTTCCGTACGGGAATCACAGGTGCCCGTATCATCGAGCTCCCAAGGGAAACAACCGCCACACAGGCGGACACTCTAGCACTGAAGATCAGCGAGGTGCTAGGTGACGCCGCAAAAGTCACCAGGCCAATAAAAGTGGCAAGCGTCCGAGTCTCAGGCCTGGATGACTCAGTGTCAGAGCTGGAGGTGCGGGACGCGATTGCGGTGAGGGTTGGATGTCCACCTGAACAGGTGAAGGTGGGCACAATCACCATGGGCTTCAGGGGAACAGGGTCGGTCATTGTGTCCTGCCCGGTAGACACCATTGCCGGTCTGGCCAAGGAGGGCCGATTGCACGTGGGGTGGAGCAGCGCCTCCGTTACGGTCCTGGAGCAGCGCCCAATGCGTTGCCATCGATGCCTCGGAATTGGACACCCGCAGCAGCTCTGTCCCTCCAAAAAGGACCGCAGTGGCTTGTGCTACCGCTGCAGTCAGGAGGGGCACATCGCCTCCAGCTGTACGGCTCCCCCGCATTGCGGGGTCTGCGGAGACCGAGGCCTGCCTTCCGGGCACCGCATGGCCGGAGTGAGCTGCAACCCTCCTCCGGTCAAAGGCCGTCCTTTCCAGATGGGTGCTCTTCACCTGTCGGCTACACCAGCCACCCCTGCAGAAACGCCAATGGAAACCAACAATGCCCAGTAGGTCCATTGGCAAATTACTGCAGGGGAATGTGAACCACTCGGCCGACGCACAGGACTTACTGTGCCAGTCTGTGGCCGAGTGGAGTATTGACCTGGCAATGATCACGGAGCCATACTTTGTCCCCCCATCCTCTAATTGGGTTGGGGCTACACGCTGGGGAGGAGTGGTTGTAGTGTCAACATACTTCTCCCCAAACCGCAGCAGGGCTGAACTGGAGCGGTTCCTAGCTGCGGTGGAGGGGGTAGTCCGCCGAGCGGCCCCCCATCCAGTGCTAGTAGCGGGAGACTTAAACTGCAAGGCACAGGCATGGGGGTGCCCCCACACGGATGTTTGGGGTGGTGTACTCGAGTCTTGGGTTCTGTCCCTGGGGCTCGAGGTCCTCAACAGAGGCACCACTCTGACCTGCGTCCGGGACCAAGGCACGTCTAGAGTGGACGTGTCCTTCGCCACTCCATCGCTCGCAGCCCGAATACAGAACTGGCGAGTGATGGAGAATACAACGACACTATCGGATCATTTATATGTCCGATACGATGTCTCCACAGCATCACCCGGGGCCCCTTTACACCTGGGCACCATGACTTCGGCATTCCCAAGGTGGTCGCTGGCTCGCCTCCGTACCGACGTTGCAGGGGAGGCAGCAATGGTGCGGGCCTGGGCCGAAGTGCCCGACAACATCGCGGGTGATGCTGACGGCATGGCGGACCTTTTCGCGGACGACATTAAGGTTGTCTGTGACGCCGCCATGCCGAGGGCGCAGGTCAGCCCCCGAAGAAAGGGGCAGGTATATTGGTGGTCGCAGGATCTGGCTGATCTGCGAACCGCCAGTATGAGGGCCAGGCGCGCCTACCAGCGGTGCCGGAGGCGCGCCATGAGGACACCCGATGAGTAGGAAGATCTCCACCGGGTATACACGGAGGCCAACAAGGCTCTGAGGATAGCCATCCGCAAAGCCAAAGCCATCGCTTGGGAGGAGTTCCTGGGAATCCTTGACAGGGACCCCTGGGGAAGGCCATACAGGGTGGTTAGGGCGAAATTCTCTTCCTCCCCCCCTACGTCCAGCTTGGAGCCCGGCCTGCTGCGGGAGGTTCTGGGAACGCTCTTTCCGAATCCTGGACCTCTTGCAGCCCCAGCGATGGCGGCCTCCAGGGATACAATGGAGGTGTGGGCCGATGGTCCCCCCGTTACAGACGGGGAGTGGGCCACGCTGCGTGAAAGGCTCCGACGCAAAAATAAAGCGCCGGGGCCAGATGGCTGCCCAGCCAAGGTCCTGGCGGTAGCAGTCGATGCCCTGGAAGACAGGTTCCGTGCGGTGATGGACACCTGCATCGCGACGGTCCGCTTTCCGGGGCGATGGAAGGTGGGGCGTCTTTGCCTACTCCGGAAAGAGAGTCGGCCGGCGGATTCGCCGTCCGGCTATCGGCCGGTAGTCCTGCTCGATGAAGCGGCGAAGGCTTTCGAGAAAATTCTCGCCTCCCGCATCATTGAGCACTTAGAGGACGAAGGGCCGGATCTGGCCGAGTGCCAGTACGGTTTCCGCACCGGCCGCTCCACGATGGACGCGGTTAAACACCTCAAAGGGTGGACTGACGAGGCCAATGCACGCGGGGAGGGGGTGATCGCGGTGTCTTTAGACATTGCGAACGCCTTCAACTCTCTCCCTCACGAATGCATAGAGGAGGCACTTAAATTCCACCAAGTGCCCCTCTACCTCCGCGCTCTTGTCAGGGACTACCTTCGTGGGAGGGCAGTCCTGTATGAGGACTCGGAGGGCCGCGTCCAGTCGTGGAGAATGTCGGCAGGGGTGCCCCAGGGTTCCGTACTTGGCCCTCTTCTATGGAACCTGGGGTACAACTGGGTTCTGCGCGGGATGCTGCTGCCGCGAATGTGCGTCGTCTGCTTTGCTGACGATACGCTGGTCGCGGCGGCGGCAAAGGACTGGGAGGAGGTGGTTCACCTTGCGTCGGTCGGCACATCGCTGGTAGTCCGACGTATCCGCCTCCTGGGCTTGGAAGTGTCTCTCACCAAAACGAGAGCCATATCTTTCCATGCCCCCCGTCGCAGAACTCCATCGGGGCTCCGCGTTCGAGTCGATGGGGTCCGGATTCCCGTCGAGATGAACATAAAGTACTGTGGACTGTGGCGCTGGAGGTGTGCCCGGCCTGGAGACACGAGCGCCACGAACTAACGGTGGCGCTCGGCAGAGGAAACCTCGCGCTGCCAAGTATAGTACAAGCTATGCTTGGTAGCGCGGAAGAATGGGACGCAGTCGCTTCCTTCTGTGAGTCGGTAGTACTACAGAAGGAAGCAGCGGAGAGGGAGCGGGAAGAGGATGCTCTGGCCGCTCCTCTCCGGCGCAGACGGATGGGCAGGAGAAGGCGGGCGGCATTGGCTGCCAGTCTTCGCCTGCCCACAGGAGGACTGCCTGCTATTGGTGGCACCGACGCAGGCATTGCACAAGTCCCCACGTCTGGGGATTACTCGGGCAGTCCAGAGTAATCTCCCAATGGCGTGGCAGCCCGACACCTAAGTCGGGTGGCCCGGTGGTGATTTGGTGAGTTGCATCAGTAGATCCCAAATCGCCGCCATAAGGGCAAGAATGGACGCCGAGGAGTTTTAGTGGGTATTCCCAGATTTTTTTTTTTTTTCCTACACCTCTGCTATTGTTGCAGAGTCCTTTTTTAACATTTATTAATAAAAGGCTCCTATTTTTAATCTTTCCTCTTTCGTTCCGTTTCTCTTTGTCATACAATTTCTCGCGTTTATTCTTCTCGCACTTTCATACAACCTTTCATGCTCTGATAGGAGTGGGGACATACGGGATTTTGTGTACCTATTCTATTGTTAATATATTTTTCTTTTTATTTTAATTTAACAGTTACATTTTTCTTAATTCTAATTATTGTGACACATATGCTGAGGTTGTGACATTTAATTTTAAAACATAATCGGTCCTTATTTGCTAACATACATATTTCTTTCTTCTATGGTTGTACAACTTATTGTCTAGAGTTACAATTTTTAGTTACTTAAGTTTCTATGCCAGGCATAATTATGCCTAGCATAATACGCTAGCATAGAATTCTACACCCGGTTTCGTTCATTCGCTGCTTTGATTATTTTCTTTGCGTAGTTTATTGTCCGCTCGGTGTGTTGAGTTATCAGTGTTGTAAGTCCGTGCATGTCTGTCTTAATACCAGTGGCAATTTCCAGGTCCAGCCTTTCCCTGGCGTGCATTGGGCAGTTCGTCAGGAGGTGAGCCACTGTCTCCGGGATCCCTGGCTCACAAACGCACGATGGATCCGTCTTACACTTAAATCGGGCTAAGTACGCGGCGAAACCACCGTGCCCAGTGAGGAACTGGGTTATAAGGCCTTCTATAGGTATCCTCCTGACTATTGCATAGGCTTCAATCGCATCGGGGAAGAACATCTTTGTCGTGGATGCAGTTTTTCCCTCCTGATATCGCCTGTTCCATTCGTCCAGAGAGCCGTCACGTATGGCTCTCTTGACGAATGAGACAGGGCATTGGTCATAATCCGGCCTTTTCTTGAGTTTTAAGGCGGCCTCCTTCGCGAGGCAATCCGCCCTCTCATTACCCTCGAGGCCGACATGGGCCTTAATCCAGTAGAGGGAGACGGTCTTGCCTCGCTGTTTACAGCGGCCAAGAGCGTCCCTTGTCTCTACTGATAGAGGGTGATAAGAGTGCGGATTGACTACGCTAAGGAGCGCCGCCCTGCTGTCACAGAAGATCCCGAACGCGGCAGCGCTGTACCGCTCTACCTCGCACGCCGCTTCGCGCAGCGCCAGGAGCTCTGCCTGGTAGACGGTGCAATGTCTGGCGAGAGCAAGCTTGCGGGCCTTTGTCTCGGACTGACTGTTCCATATAGAAATAGCAGCTCCGACATGACCCTCAATCTTGCTCCCGTCAGTAAATATTCTTACGTCGTGTTGGACGGTACTAAGCTGTTCCTCGTCTACCACGCTGTCGAACACCAGACGTGTGCGCTCCACGAGATGCGGGGCTGCCGAAATGGGTGCCATCCGTTCGATCTCCCCGTCCCTCAGCCACGGCTGGTGCACTCCTCTCTTGGCCTCGTATAATGAGGCCACCTCCCGAACTCGGAGGTCCAGAGGGAGTATTCCAGCCAGCAGCAGCGCAGAGTGCAGGGAGACCGTCCGGTAGGCTTTTGTTAACTTTTGGGCGAACACTCGCTGAACCGCGTTCAGTTGCTTCTTGACGCACTCCTTTTTCGCGGCGTCGGCCCATATGCTGGCCCCATACAAAATTATGGGTTCAATCACGGCTGTGTAAATGGTCCGTATCACCTCAGGGTTAAGCCCCCAACTGATCCGGGCCGTCCGTGCCAGTTTCTTGTAAATACCCACTGCCTTGTCACACACTTTTTTGACGTGGCTATTAAAATTAAGATTTTTGTCTATTGTGAGACCTAGTACTTTTACTTCGTCAGCCAGGCCAATGTCCACCCCGCCCATGGTCAGGCGTGGGTTGTCGTACTTGAGTCGCCTCGTTAACACCATTGCGTTTGTTTTATGTGGCGCAAATTTGAGTTTATTTTTGACGCCCCACGCCCGAACACGTTCGAGGGAGGCATTGGCCTGCCTTTCGATTTCTTGCGCAGAATCACCATCAAAAACCAGGACTACGTCGTCCGCAAATGCATGGACGTAGCCTCCAACCTCCTCTAACATTTTTAACAATGGGTCTATTAGCAGGTTCCACAGCAAGGGTCCCGTAATTGACCCCTGGACGCAGCCCTTTTGCGTGCCTCTTCTGCACTCCGCTCCCGCGTACCTTACCCGAACAGTCCTTTCGCTCAGGTAGCTGCTGACAACTCGCCTCAAGTTAACGGGGCACTTTTCCTCAGCCAGTCGTACTACTATAGCTGGCCACCATGCGCTATCGAAGGCGCCCTCTATATCCAGTGACACTAACGTGACAATCCTCTTGTCATCGAGTCTGCCACGTATGTGCTGTAGTAGGTTATAGAGGGCGTCTTCGGTGCTCCTCCGGGGCATGAAGCCGTACTGGCGAGTACTGATCCGCGGTAATAAGTGGAACTTGAGCCGAGCTGCCAGCATCTTTTCGTACAGCTTCCCGAGGACAGGCAAGAGCCCAATCGGTCTGTACGACTTGGGAGAGCTGTAGTCATCCTTACCTGGTTTTCTGAGAGCAACTACCGTCGCCTCCTTCCACGGTTTTGGAAAGTACTCCAGGGCCAGGCACCTGTTTAAAAGCTCGAGGAACAGTGTTGAAGCGCAGTTTATCGCGTGAGTGCAGATGTCGGCTGTGAAGCCGTCGGCTCCCGGTGCTTTCTTTAGATTGAAGGAACCCAACGCGTCCAGTAGCTCGTCGACGGTGAATGGCGGATCGTAAATCTCATGTTCACTCGCGCCATTCGCCGTCCCGGCCAAAGCGCGAGTTCCCTCATGATCCGCGTTGTCCTCCTCGACCCGGTCCTCCGGATAGAAGACCGAGGCGAGTAGCCCCGCGGATCCACTAGCGTCCAATTCTACCCCGTTGTTCTTCAAGGAAATATCTTCCTCCCTTACTGTGGACCTACCAATAACCCTATAAATCCCTTCCCACACCCCTTCCCTAGTCTGCTTCGTACAGAATTCCACCCAACTCGCAGTCTGTGCTAATTTCACCTCCGACTCGAACCTATCCTTACGCTCGAGGTACTGGTCCACTACATGCTGCCTGCGGATCGGGGCGGCGCATCTAATTCGACGTCTGTAGGTTACGACCTCCCTCCTCATTTGGGTGAGCTTCTCCGACCACCACGGCACAGTCAGTGTTTCTTTATTGCTCTTTTTCGGTATTGTTAACTCGCAAGATTCAGTTATGCATTTATTGAACTCTTCTAACTTCTCCTCTACTTCCCCGGAGGTCTTTATATTTTTTAATGCATCGACATCCAGGCTGTTCCCCACCAAGGCGAGGGACATTTTCTCATGAAAATGTTCCCAATTCGCTTTCTTGGTGTTGAACAACCTGGTTGTCCTGTTAACACTTGACCCTTTGGATTTTTCCAGTTTCAGTCGAACTTCTATGCCGATGTGATCGGAGCTGCTCACCACCCCTTCGTCGCACGTCCAGCCGTCGACCAGCCCCAGCAGATCTCCCGAACATGCAGTTACGTCGATGTAGCTACAGTACCTCTTGCCCCCCCTGATAGTGTCGAAGGTGGGCTTCTTTCCATCATTGAGGATGTGTAATCTCATCTCCATGAGAGTTCCCAAAAAGTCCTCGCCCCTGTCATCCTCAATTGAACTTCCCCACCAAGAGCTTTTTGCATTTGCATCACCTCCAATCAGGAGCTGTCTAAGGCCTAGCCTGGAGCCTACTCTACTGAGTTGCTCCAGGTACGGGCCGATGGGTTTATCGGGTTCGAAGTATATGGATACCAGGGTCACCTCCCAGCTACTGGTGCGGATCCTCGCCACCGCGATATTATCGGTGGTGAGTTGTGTGCATTGAATTACATCCAGGTCCGGGTCAAATACGGCTATAGCCGCCTTTACAATGCCCGTACCTGGTCCAGCGTTCTGAAAGGTGCGTACTCCCCGGTATCTCTTCATCCCGCCCCTTATGGGGTCCGTGTACGGCTCCTGGATAAGTGCGACTGACGCCTTCCTCCTGAGAGATTCCAGAATGAAGTCGTCAGTCGCATCCTTAAATTTTTGGAGGTTTGCCTGCAGCACCTTGTAGTGTGAGTCGTTCCTGAAAGTGCCCTTAGCAGTACTGCGTTGCAGACTGCGCTATATTGTCCCACTTGATGCGGATCGGGCAATTCCGGTCGAAGGCATCATGCGCGGCGTCGTCGGCTTTGTTCCGCCTGCAGTTACAACACCTGGCCTCCTGTCCTGACCTATATCCAGGGCAGTCCACCCTGAGGTGCTGTTCGCCGCAGTGGGTACACTTGGGCACTGTTTCTTTACAGTGCCGACGGCTATGCCCAAAGCCCAGACACATGGAACACTGCACGAGTGGAGATTGATCTGCCACTCTGACGGGTTGTATGTCGACGTGCAGCGATCCCTGGTCCAAAGCTCTACGCCATATGGTGGGCGAAACTTGTAGGACTACGTTGGCGGTGAGCGGGTTTCTTGCGTTGCGCCGGTACTTAACCGAGACCCTGTTTTGGGTCGCTTCCAAGCCCCGGAAGACATTTTTATTCTTGGCTCGAAGAGCCTCTATAAGCTCTTCGTCCTTATATAACTTCAGGACGCTATAGAGGACAAGCAGGGGGTCCTTGTTGGGGACAGCGTCCACTACAAGAGCATCCTGCCGCCTCTCCAGCGCCCCTTTGGCTTGTTCCCGCTATTCAATGGTCTTATAGCCAAGAACAATTTTGCGGTCCCTGGCTTTACGGACCCGCTCTACCGTGACCCACTCGTCGTCCTCCCGCGCGGTCCGCCTCAGGTCGGTGAGTAGTTCCTCCCCCGTTTTGCTACTATCCTTGGACGTTACCACAAGCGAGTGCAGCGCCGGCCGCATGGGGTAACCCTTGGCGGTGTTCGCCACCGCACCCGCATACGATAACACCCTGCTCTCCTTGCTAGACTCTAAGCTGTTTTTTATTTCAGCGAGAGCTTTCGTGTTTTCGTTTAGGAGCTTTGTGTGCTCCTCCAGCCTCCTTAGCACCTCATTTTCAGCTGTAGATGTGATTGGTGTCGGTGTTGCCTCACTGGCGCTGCCCTGTCCAGTTTCCTCATTCCTAAGTTTAAGCCTATGTTCCTCTCCTAAAGTAATGATTCTGCGGAGGTTTTTCTCCTGTATTTCGATTTGGAGCTTAATTTCTCTTTTAAGGTTCCTGGATTCCTCACATCCCTGCTTTATTAAGTCCAGACATGACAGCGCCACTGAGAACCTCTCCTCAGGCGTCAAGCTCTCAATCTCCGATTTCCGGAAAGCAACTTCGACCTTAGCCTTTGTGTTCGGAGACGTGGCTGGCTCGGCGGATGGCTTTCTGAATTTTGTGGCCAGTTTAGGTTTCTCCGCTGTTGGTTTGCGGGTTGTGCCAATGTTAATGTTGAAAGCCTGACTTGGTTTTACTTTCGTCACCGTTTTTGTTCCCACTATTGTCCCTTTGTGGGTGGGAGGTGTGTTTTTTCCGGACGTAGTTGCCTCAATTTCGCCCACACTGTCTCTCACCGATTTGGTGACTCGAGGTGATGGTGTTGGTGACGGTGTTGAGGAAGAGGCTCTTGGTGACACTATTGAGGTAGTGGCTGTTGTTCGTGGGGGGGAACCCGCCTGATGGGTTTTTGGAGTATGCATAGTAGGCATTGTGTAGGTAACCACGCAAAACGTTTAAGTGGCTAGCTCAATTGAGCAATAAAACAAGATAAATAACGAAAAATTAAAGCTAGGTCCCTGCCACAAGAGTGGTCAGGAGCGTCCTACAAACTAATACCTGTAAAGGGGGTCAAATTAAAATTACAAAATATAATAAACGACAGTAATTTAAAATGGGCGTCCTGTTCGTGTGGCCCGTGTTGTTGCCGCTGGGTGTGTTTGTGATCGTGTATTTGTGCGTAAGTAGAGTGTATATGTGTGCGTGTGTGTGTGTGTGTGTGTGGTACGGGTGGGTAGTTGCGTGTGTGTGTTGTCCCGAGTCAAGACAGCCGCAAGAGCAAAATTGTTAAAGAAACCGAGGTAGAATTTCGCCAACGGCGGTAGAGTGCCTCTACCTTTGTCTAGGTAGCCCAGCTACCCGGTCAAGAAGTTCGTTACCTGCTATTGGCCAATAGGGCCCAGTCAAAAGACTAAACTTTTATCACTTAAAATACTTAATATTAATTAGAGTAAAATACAATTTAGGCTCTATGTAGAGTCAGGTGTCGATGTCTCACTTATAAATATATTTATAAGGTCATATAAGGCTACTTTCGGTAAAAGTAGTTATCCAGTGGTTGAAATATATACACGTCTTAAAAATCTAACTATCCTCTAAATTACACACTAACCTAACCTAAGTCACCCTATATTAGGATTCCAACCCAGGAGATGAGTGCCCTGTAGAAATTTAAGCTGATTCGCACCGCTAGATTGGGCTCTACAGGTCAAATCTACCCGAGCTCTATGTAGAGTCTCCCTACTATAACCAGCTGATAGAGCCCCCCGAGCCCTTTAAAATGATACCAAACTCGAAGGTCCTAGGTCCACGGGTTCGGAGACAATCGGCTTACAAAGTTTTGGTCCCAGTTTGGTACCAAAACTTCAAACCGGGTTTGCTCGCGAACCAGCAGTCCGAATCCGTCGAGATTGGGCTCCCAAGAAAGGTCCCGGCGAGACCTACCCTCCGGCGTGCCTGTCGGCCCAATAGGGTGACCCCCAAAATTTGACCCCCCAATTTGGTGGGGTCAAATCCCCACCCCACTTATTCGAAGCGGAGCGAAAAACCGAGTCGCCCAGCGGAAACCGCGATCCGCCACGACCACCCGTTGCCGAGATACACGGGTTTGAAATAATTCAAAATGGCGGATTTGCCCAACTTTGGACCCGTATATCTCGGGTCCCAGGCGTCCCAGCGAACCGCAAAAAGTTTCCTACTGGCCGGCTCGGCTGTCTCTACCACCCCTTACTGCGAAAAGGTCAAAAAAAAATTTGACAAAATTTTCGTGAAATTTTTCCCCTTTTTCCCGGAAAAGCGTAGGGTGGGAAAGCCGGTGTTCCCCTGATGCCCCCAGTCGAAATCCGGAGCTTTTACGACCTTCCGCGGCGGAGCTACGGCCGTCCAAAGAAAACAAAGATGGCCGCCGTGCAACCAAGGTCAAACTTTGACCGGCTGTAACTCCGGAACGGTTTGTCCTAGAGCTCCCAAAATCGATATCTGGGGTGCGCTTGATGTTCTCTATCCCCTGGGGAGGGTTTTAACCCTAAATAAGAAATTCGGTCCGAATCGCTAGAAAAGTAGCGCAGCTTGCGAGCAACACCAAGCCACGTACAGTATAAGAAATCGCAGTCTCGTAGGCCTATCCAGTCCGGAGATATCTAGGTTCAAAGTTATGGTACCACTGGGACCAAAAAGTTGGTTTTTACGAAAATCTTTGTTTTTATAGCTAGATTGCCCTTCTTTGGGCTTAAACAAGTGCAGGGGAGTTGTCTGAACCCACCCCTGTTATTAAAAACAACGATTTTCTACCCGTTTTAATACAATTTCGAAAAAACACTAAAAATTCAATATTTCAGCACTGGATTAACATAAAAATCAGTAAAAAACCTTAAAATTAGTGTAAAATAAGGGCCTACAAGACAATATGAACAAAAAAAAAACAAAAAAAATAATTAAATATAGCATAAAATAATATTAAAAACGTAAAAATTTTGAATTTTTAATTCTGGTGGCCAAAATAATAATCCAAAAATTCTGTAAAGTTCAGGTCCTCTTCTTCTAATGAGCGCGCAAAAAATAGCAGTTGCCGAATTCCGAAATTGTTGTCCAGTCAAAAACAGTGAGGTGGCAAAGTTGGCAACTTCTATTTAAAATATATATTTTTCTCTAGGGGCTAAAATTTTTCTAAGGGCGTTTTCTTACTCGGGCTGATGGTCGCTACCTGCCTGCAAATTTTCAGCGTTCTCCGACTGCTGGATCTGGTACCACGTGCCCACGTGGTTGTTGTTTTTCTGGTTTTCCCGGAAAAACCAGTGATTTCCGGGAAAAACTGACCAGCAAGGCGGGTGGGGCTCCACTGCCTGCAGCCGGAGAAATTTGCAGCAAGAAAATCCGTGCACTTTTCACAAGGTTATTGCGGAAAAACTGTGTCACCACGTGTCGAACAACCTCAAAACTTCACAATTTTCGGCAATAGCACCTACACGAGTAACGTCCCCTTGACGTGCAATACGTCAGCACATGGGGGCCGTCGAGACGCACCTTTTGATACCACTCGCGTTGTCGTACGTGCAGAAAAACCCACTCAAAGTAATTTTTTACTGCGGAGCTCAATCGAAAACGATCCGGATCGCCACAGAGGTGAAGGGCGACTGTGGGTAGGTTAGGTTAGGTTTTTTTTTTTTTTTTTTTTTTTTTTTTTTTTTTTTTTATACTAACACCTTCGACCCAAGTTCGAAGTATATTCGTCACTATTTTTTCTCTTCGCTCACTCTTTTGAAGATAAATTTTTAAAATTTACATTTCCATTGGCTCTCTTCTTTTTATTTCTATTGTTTTATTACATGAAAGTACATTTATATTGTAGTCAACTATTCTTTTCTTATTTAATGTTATTTTCTCTTGAGGTACTTTGTATTTAGTCTATTCTTTTCACTTGTACTATTTTATCTCTTTCACCCTTGTCTTCTGCATGCTCATCCTCTATCATTCTTCTCACACCTTTCATACATTCGGCTAAGGGATATTAACCCGTCTCCACATTATTTCCACTACACTTGTTCATTGTTTTTTCTTTTTCTTTTTTCAAGATTTACTGTTTCTTATTTTCTCTATCTTCCGTTATGCTGCCAGGTATTTACAACTAAATATCGGCTTGATAATCGTTATGTGCTATTCCGTCTGTTCACCATTCGAACTATCTTGTCCCAATACTCGAGGAAGTATTTCCTGTATTCCTTGGTCATGAATGTTGGCAAGTTGGTGATGCTAACCCTTAGTTGGGTTTTTTGCTCAAGGTAGAATCTCTCCCTCGAGTGAATGGGACAGTCCACGAGGAGGTGGACGACCGTCTCGTCGACGCCCGGCTCACAGGCGCACGATGGGTCCGCCTTACACTTGAAACGATGCAAGTATTCGGAGAACCCACCGTGCCCCGTAAGGAGTTGGGTCGTGGTGCCGGCGATCTCCATCTTCCGAACGATCCTGTATGCATCCAGAGCGCAAGGGAAGAAAACCTTGGTACCGGAAGCTGTGTGGCCAAGCCTGTACCGTTCGTTCCATTCGTGAAGTGAGGTCTCACGCAGACCCCGCTTCACGAATGATACTGGGCACAGGCTGTAATGCGGCGCTCTCTTCGACCGCAGAGCCGCCTCTTTGGCGAGCTGGTCCGCTCGCTCGTTTCCCTCCAATCCAGCGTGGGCCTTGACCCAGAACAAGGATATTTCCTTGCCCTGGGTCAATCCCAGCTTGATGGTAGCCCTGGCTTCTACTGCCAGTGGGTGGAGGGCGCGGTGATTTGTCACCGTCATGAGTGCGGCTCTGCTGTCGCTGAAAACGCCGAATGTGGCCGCGCCTCGCTTGAGGGCCTCACTGGCCGCTTTGCATATGGCCAGGAGCTCTGCTTGGTAGACGGTGCAGTACGGGGAGAGAGCAAGTTTGAGGGTCTTTATTTCGGCCCCGTTATCCCACATGGATAACGCAGCGCCGACCCGACCCTCAATCTTGCTCCCATCCGTAAAGATTTGTATCTGCGTCTGCGATTTGACGCGTTGAAAGTGTTCCTCGTCTACCAGACTTACGAACTCCAGGTTCATATGCTCCGCGGGGTGAGGTGTCTCAATAGCTGGAGCCATCCGCTCGATCTCCCTATCCTTCAACCATGACTGGGGCACTCCTCTCTTGGCCTCGTATAACGAGGCCACCTCGCGAACTCTGAGGTCCAGAGGGAGCATCCCAGCCAAGATCAACCCCGAGTGTAGAGAGACCGTGCGGTAGCTTTTACAAAGCTTTTGAGCGAAACCGCGCTGCACCACATTCAGCTGCTTCCGAATACCAAGGTTCTCCACCGCAGGACACCAGCTACTGGCCGCATACAGCACCGTCGGTTCCACAGCGGCGTTGTAGATAGTCCGGATCACCTCGGGATGTAATCCCCAACTGATCCGGGCCATCCGCGCCAACTTGTGGTAGATGCCGATCGCCTTTCTGCATATGTTGGTGACGTGTGTGTTAAAAGTGAGCTTCTCGTCAATGGTGAGCCCCAGGATTTTGATTTCCTTGGACAGTCCAATGTCTACCCCGCCCATGCTGAGGCGTGGGTCATCGTACTTAAGCCTCCGCGTGATCACCATCGCACAAGTTTTGTGCGGTGCGAATTTCAGCTTCATTCCGATGCCCCACTCCCGCACATGCTCGAGAGAGGCATTGGCCTGTCTCTCAATCTCCAAGGCACTATCACCATCGAAGACCAGCACCACATCGTCCGCGAATGCCTGTGCGTGAACTGCCCTACCTTCCAAACTATGCAACAGTGGATCAAGCAGTAGATTCCACAGCAAGGGTCCGCCAATGGAACCCTGGACGCATCCTTTCTCCGTGGAGCGTCTGCACTCCTCGCCCGCATACCTAACCCTTACCTCCCTGTCGCTAAGGTAGCTACTGATGACTCGTCTCAAGTTCGCCGGACATTTCTCCTCCGCCAGTCGCACCTTTATGGCCGGCCACCACGCGCTATCGAAGGCGCCCTCTATGTCCAGGGACACCATAAGGACTATTCTCTTCTCATCGAGCTTAGCCCTTATGTGACCCATAAGGTCATAGAGGGCGTCTTCGGTGCTCTTTTGTGGCACAAAGCCGTACTGGCGGGGGCTAATTGTCGGCAGTAGATAGAAATTAAGACGAGCCACCAGCATCCTCTCGTACACCTTTCCCAAGACGGGCAAAAGACCGATAGGTCTATACGACTTGGGAACGGCGTACGAGTCCTTCCCTGGCTTCCTCAGTGCGACCACCACGGCCTCCTTCCATATCTTAGGAAAGTAGCCGTGATGGAGACACCGATTCAGCAGCTTCAGGAATAGTAAAGGGTCGGCCCCAATGGCGTGCAGATATCCGCAGTAAAGCCATCCGCTCCCGGAGCTTTTTTGGGGTTGAACTTTCGGAGGGCATCGTAGAGTTCGCCTATGGTGAAGGGTGGGTCATCATCATGATGACCCACGTCTTCGTCTAGCCTTCTGGCCTGCTCTCTAATTATTTGGTGCCCTCCGTTGTCCTCCCCCTCCCGATCTTGTGGGTAAGAGGTTCGGGCGAGCAATTCAGCCGAACCTTTGGCGTCCAGGTAAGAACCATTGGCCGTAAGGAGAGTATCCTCCTCCCTTGATGTGGCCCTCCCGATGACACGGTATATACCCTCCCAAAGTCCCTCCCTGTCCTGTTTTCCGCAGAAGTCCTTCCAACTTTCGACATGTGCCTTTTTTACCTCACTTTCATACATCTCCTTTCGTTCATGGTACTGAGCTATCACCCATCGTCTTCGGATCGGCGCAGCGTTCCTGATGCGACGCTTGTAGGTGATCATCACCTTCCTCAGATTGGCGAGTTTTTCCGACCACCAGGGCATAGCGATCAACTCCCCCGGCTTTTTAACTGGGATGCTTTCTCTGCACGCACCCTCGACCGCTCTCGTATAAGCTTCGGCCAAGACATCAAGCTCGTCGTTGTGCCTTGTGTCGCCTATCACTATATCCGAGAGCCGCCGAGTCATGTGTGCTTTGAAAGCCTCCCAGTTTGCCTTTCTGGTGTTGAAGGCGCGAGTCGTACGGCTAATGCTCGTACCGGTCGCTTTCACCAGGTTGAGGTTGAACGATATGCCGTTGTGGTCTGAGCTCGGCGTGAGGCTTGAATCAACCCTCCAAGCGTCGATCCAGGCAATCGCGTTGCTAGTGCAGGCCGTTACATCCACATAGCTGCAGTACCTTTGTCCACCTCTCACAGTATCGAAAGTTGGAATATCCCCGGAATGGAATATCTCTTCTGGAGGTTCACCTGCAGCAGCTTGTAGGGGGTCACGTTCCCAGGAACAACATTAGCAGTGATACTGAGTGGAGATCCTCGCTATGGTATCCCATCTCATTCTTACCGGGCACATATCGCTAAAGACGCTGTGCCCCGTGCTGCTCAGCTTCTCCCTTCGGCAATTTACACACACCGGCTCCACACCGGCCATGTGGTCCGGGCAGTCTGCTCTCAAGTGGAGCCCACCACAATGACCACATATCGGGTCGTTGTCGGTGCAGAACCTTCGTGTGTGCCCGTACCCCAGACATTTGGAGCATTGCACAAGAGGCGACTGGTCCGCTACCCTTACGGGCTGGAGGTCGATGTGCAATCTCCCTATGTCTAGAGCACGGTTATAGACCAGCGGGGAGACCCTCAGCACCACGTGGCACGTATGCGGGTTCCTCGCCGTCTTCCTGTACAATACGGCCATCCTCACCTGCTCTGGGGCCAAGCCACGGAACACATCATGGTTCCGTGACTTTACGGCCTTCAGCAGGTCGTCATCTTTGTGACTTTTGAGGACGCCGTAGAGTATGAGGAGTGGGTCTTTATTTTTGATCTCCTCCACGGCGAGGTTTTCTGCCCTGTCCCGCAGTCTTTGCTGTGCTCTCTTTCTTTCATCCTCCGTCTTATAACCCACAATGACTCTTCTATCCTTCGCCTTTCTTACCTTCTCAACTTGTATCCATCCATCATCCTCGTTTGCTACCTTTCTCAATCTCTCCATTATATGCTCACTTGTTTCCCTTTCGTCCTTCGAGGTGATGGCTACGGAGTGCAGCGACGCCCGCTCGGAGGGCTGCGCTCTCGAGCGGCCCAACGCTACACCCGCGTACGTCGTCACTTCCTTTCTTTCTCTCTCTTTTTCCCTTTCATCCTGTCTCTCTATTCTTTCTTTCAACTCATTCATCATTCTTCCGTTCTCTCTAATAAGTCTTTCATTCTCTTCTATCTTTCTTAGAATTTCTATACCGTGCCCACTCGGGGCAGGGACTGGGGCGTCGGGGGCCGGTAACCCCACCGCCCCAGCACCCTGCCTTGCCTGATCCAGTTGCTTATCGGCGCTACCGCTGAACGCCTTTAGGCACTCTTCGAGTGTAGCAACGGCCCCTTCTATTCTATTCTTGATTTCGCTCTTTAAGTTTCGCGACAGACGGATCCTCTCGATACTCCTCCGTACAGTGCCGGACTCGCGCCTCCCTACCTCGGTCTCCGGGCTACTTTCCACCGTGAAAGTCCTCTGTCTGTCTTCCCTTTTTTCGAAGGGTGAGCGGAATGTACTCATTATTGGGGAGGTGCGCGTTCAAATTTAAAAAAGAAATTTAAAATAAATAAAATATACTGAGTGCCACCCGTATAAGGCAGCGTCCCGAATCCAATGATGTATATATTGCTATAGGTTATCAATGCTAATTAGCTATATAAATTTTACAAAGTTCTAAATGCGGTTGGTTAGGTTAGGTTAGGTTTTTTTTTTTTTTTTTTTTTTCTGACACCTTCGACCCAAGTTCGAAGTCTTTTCGTCACGGTTTCAGTGTCGCGAACTTATATTTTTTTTATAATTGAAGTGAAGATTGTATTGTCTTGTGCTTTTAACTCAAGATATTTTATTACATTATTCCACTATTCTTTTCGCATTAATATTTTCACTAAGGTTTTAATTTTTATTACTTTCACTAACGTACGTTTTTTTTTTTGTTTAGTCTATTCTTTTCACATTTTATCTCTTTCATTCTTACATTCTCTTCATACCTTACTCTATCATTCGTCTCATATTTTTCGTCGTCTCCTTTTTGGATAAGGGGTATCTTAAAGCCCGTCTCCACGTTATTACTTTTATATATATATTCCGTTTATTTTATCGCCAAGATTTTTTCTTTTTTAATATATTACTGTAAGACTACTATGCTGCCAGGTATTTACTCAATAAATATCGGCGTGATATGTATTTAAGTGCTATTTCGTCTGTTCACTATTCGAACTATCTTGTCCCAATACTCGAGGAAGTATTCCCTGTACTTCTTGGTCATGAATTTAGGCAAGTTGGTAATGCTAACCCTTAGTTGGGTTTTTTGCTCAAGGTTGAATCTCTCCCTCGAGTGAATGGGACAGTCCACGAGGAGGTGGACGACCGTCTCGTCACCGCCCGGCTCACAGGCACACGATGGATCCGCCTTACACTTGAAGCGGTGCAAGTATTCGGAGAACCCACCGTGCCCCGTAAGGAGTTGGGTCGTGGTGCCGGCGATCTCCATCTTCCGAACGATCCTGTATGCATCCAGAGCGCAAGGGAAGAAAACCTTGGTACCGGAAGCTGTGTGGCCAAGCCTGTACCGTTCGTTCCATTCGTGAAGTGAGGTCTCACGCAGACCCCGCTTCACGAATGATACTGGGCACAGGCTGTAATGCGGCGCTCTCTTCGACCGCAGAGCCGCCTCTTTGGCGAGCTGGTCCGCTCGCTCGTTTCCCTCCAATCCAGCGTGGGCCTTGACCCAGAACAAGGATATTTCCTCGATATCGCGCCATCCGCTCGATCTCCCTATCCTTCAACCATGACTGGGGCACTCCTCTCTTGGCCTCGTATAACGAAGCCACCTCGCGAACTCTGAGGTCCAGAGGGAGCATCCCAGCCAAGATCAACCCCGAGTGTAGAGAGACCGTGCGGTAGCTTTTACAAAGCTTTTGAGCGAAACCGCGCTGCACCACATTCAGCTGCTTCCGAATACCAAGGTTCTCCACCGCAGGACACCAGCTACTGGCCGCATACAGCACCGTCGGTTCCACAGCGGCGTTGTAGATAGTCCGGATCACCTCGGGATGTAATCCCCAACTGATCCGGGCCATCCGCGCCAACTTGTGGTAGATGCCGATCGCCTTTCTGCATATGTTGGTGACGTGTGTGTTAAAAGTGAGCTTCTCGTCAATGGTGAGACCCAGGATTTTGATTTCCTTGGACAGTCCAATGTCTACCCCGCCCATGCTGAGGCGTGGGTCATCGTACTTAAGCCTCCGCGTGATCACCATCGCACAAGTTTTGTGCGGTGCGAATTTCAGCTTCATTCCGATGCCCCACTCCCGCACATGCTCGAGAGAGGCATTGGCCTGTCTCTCAATCTCCAAGGCACTATCACCATCGAAGACCAGCACCACATCGTCCGCGAATGCCTGTGCGTGAACTGCCCTACCTTCCAAACTATGCAACAGTGGATCAAGCAGTAGATTCCACAGCAAGGGTCCGCCAATGGAACCCTGGACGCATCCTTTCTCCGTGGAGCGTCTGCACTCCTCGCCCGCATACCTAACCCTTACCTCCCTGTCGCTAAGGTAGCTACTGATGACTCGTCTCAAGTTCGCCGGACATTTCTCCTCCGCCAGTCGCACCTTTATGGCCGGCCACCACGCGCTATCGAAGGCGCCCTCTATGTCCAGGGACACCATAAGGACTATTCTCTTCTCATCGAGCTTAGCCCTTATGTGACCCATAAGGTCATAGAGGGCGTCTTCGGTGCTCTTTTGTGGCACAAAGCCGTACTGGCGGGGGCTAATTGTCGGCAGTAGATAGAAATTAAGACGAGCCACCAGCATCCTCTCGTACACCTTTCCCAAGACGGGCAAAAGACCGATAGGTCTATACGACTTGGGAACGGCGTACGAGTCCTTCCCTGGCTTCCTCAGTGCGACCACCACGGCCTCCTTCCATATCTTAGGAAAGTAGCCGTGATGGAGACACCGATTCAGCAGCTTCAGGAATAGTAAAGGGTCGGCCCCAATGGCGTGCAGATATCCGCAGTAAAGCCATCCGCTCCCGGAGCTTTTTTGGGGTTGAACTTTCGGAGGGCATCGTAGAGTTCGCCTATGGTGAAGGGTGGGTCATCATCATGATGACCCACGTCTTCGTCTAGCCTTCTGGCCTGCTCTCTAATTATTTGGTGCCCTCCGTTGTCCTCCCCCTCCCGATCTTGTGGGTAAAAGGTTCGGGCGAGCAATTTAGCCGAACCTTTAGCGTCCAGGTAAGAACCATTGGCCGTAAGGAGAGTATCCTCCTCCCTTGATGTGGCTTTCCCGATGACACGGTATATACCCTCCCAAAGTCCCTCCCTGTCCTGTTTTCCGCAGAAGTCCTTCCAACTTTCGAACTGTGCCTTTTTTACCTCACTTTCATACATCTCCTTTCGTTCATGGTACTGAGCTATCACCCATCGTCTTCGGATCGGCGCAGCGTTCCTGATGCGACGCTTGTAGGTGATCATCACCTTCCTCAGATTGGCGAGTTTTTCCGACCACCAGGGCATAGCGATCAACCCTCCCGGCTTTTTAACTGGGATGCTTTCTCTGCACGCACCCTCGACCGCTCTCGTATAAGCTTCGGCCAAGACATCAAGCTCGTCGTTGTGCCTTGTGTCGCCTATCACTATATCCGAGAGCCGCCGAGTCATGTGTGCTTTGAAAGCCTCCCAGTTTGCCTTTCTGGTGTTGAAGGCGCGAGTCGTACGGCTAATGCTCGTACCGGTCGCTTTCACCAGGTTGAGGTTGAACGATATGCCGTTGTGGTCTGAGCTCGGCGTGAGGCTTGAATCAACCCTCCAAGCGTCGATCCAGGCAATCGCGTTGCTAGTGCAGGCCGTTACATCCACATAGCTGCAGTACCTTTGTCCACCTCTCACAGTATCGAAAGTTGGAATATCCCCGCTATTCAGGACATGGAGGTCCAATTCCGCGAGTACCCCCCTCAGTAACTCTCCTCTGTCGTTTTCGTCTGGGTGACCCCACCAAGTGCTATGCGCATTAGAGTCCCCCCCAAAAACAACAAGCTGGGAACCTAGACTTCTCCTCACCTCTTTGAGCCGCTCTAAGTAGGGCCCCAGTGGTGCTGGCTCTGGCTCGAAGTAGAAGGACACCAGCGTGATCATCCAGGCACTGGTCCAGATCCCCACCACTATGATGTTGTTAGTGGTGAGTTGCGGGTACTGTACGACGTCCACTGTCGGATCGAAGACGGCAATAGCCGCCTTCACAGTCCCTCCTCCTTGCCCAGTGTTCTGGAAGACCCTAACGCCCTGGTATGCCTTCATCCTCGCCAGGTTGCCTACGTAGGGCTCTTGTATGAGAGCGACCGTGGCTTTTCGCCTCGAGGCCTCGAGTATGAAGTCGTCGGTTGCCAGCTTCCGGTTAGGTTAGGTTAGGTTTTTTTTTTTTTTTTTTTTTTTTTTTTTTTTTTTTTTCCTACACCTCTGCTATTGTTGCAGAGTCCTTTTTTAACATTTATTAATAAAAGGCTCCTATTTTTAATCTTTCCTCTTTCGTTCCGTTTCTCTTTGTCATACAATTTCTCGCATTTATTCTTCTCGCACTTTCATACAACCTTTCATGCTCTGATAGGAGTGGGGACATACGGGATTTTGTGTACCTATTCTATTCTTAATATATTTTTCTGTTTATTTTAATTTAACAGTTACATTTTTCTTAATTCTAATTATTGTGACACATATGCTGAGGTTGTGACATTTAATTTTAAAACATAATCGGTCCTTATTTGCTAACATACATATTTCTTTCTTCTATGGTTGTACAACTTATTGTCTAGAGTTACAATTTTTAGTTTCTTAAGTTTCTATGCCAGGCATAATTATGCCTAGCATAATACGCTAGCATAGAATTCTACACCCGGTTTCGTTCATTCGCTGCTTTGATTATTTTCTTTGCGTAGTTTATTGTCCGCTCGGTGTGTTGAGTTATCAGTGTTGTAAGTCCGTGCATGTCTGTCTTAATACCAGTGGCAATTTCCAGGTCCAGCCTTTCCCTGGCGTGCATTGGGCAGTTCGTCAGGAGGTGAGCCACTGTCTCCGGGATCCCTGGCTCACAAACGCACGATGGATCCGTCTTACACTTAAATCGGGCTAAGTACGCGGCGAAACCACCGTGCCCAGTGAGGAACTGGGTTATAAGGCCTTCTATAGGTATCCTCCTGACTATTGCATAGGCTTCAACCGCATCGGGGGAGAACATCTTTGTCGTGGATGCAGTTTTTCCCTCCTGATATCGCCTGTTCCATTCGTCCAGAGAGCCGTCACGTATGGCTCTCTTGACGAATGAGACAGGGCATTGGTCATAATCCGGCCTTTTCTTGAGTTTTAAGGCGGCCTCCTTCGCGAGGCAATCCGCCCTCTCATTACCCTCGAGGCCGACATGGGCCTTAATCCAGTAGAGGGAGACGGTCTTGCCTCGCTGTTTACAGCGGCCAAGAGCGTCCCTTGTCTCTACTGATAGAGGGTGATAAGAGTGCGGATTGACTACGCTAAGGAGCGCCGCCCTGCTGTCACAGAAGATCCCGAACGCGGCAGCGCTGTGCCGCTCTACCTCGCACGCCGCTTCGCGCAGCGCCAGGAGCTCTGCCTGGTAGACGGTGCAATGTCTGGCGAGAGCAAGCTTGCGGGCCTTTGTCTCGGACTGACTGTTCCATATAGAAATAGCAGCTCCGACATGACCCTCAATCTTGCTCCCGTCAGTAAATATTCTTACGTCGTGTTGGACGGTACTAAGCTGTTCCTCGTCTACCACGCTGTCGAACACCAGACGTGTGCGCTCCACGGGATGCGGGGCTGCCGAAATGGGTGCCATCCGTTCGATCTCCCTGTCCCTCAGCCACGGCTGGTGCACTCCTCTCTTGGCCTCATATAATGAGGCCACCTCCCGAACTCGGAGGTCCAGAGGGAGTATTCCAGCCAGCAGCAGCGCAGAGTGCAGGGAGACCGTCCGGTAGGCTTTTGTTAACTTTTGGGCGAACACTCGCTGAACCGCGTTCAGTTGCTTCTTGACGCACTCCTTTTTCGCGGCGTCGGCCCATATGCTGGCCCCATACAAAATTATGGGTTCAATCACGGCTGTGTAAATGGTCCGTATCACCTCAGGGTTAAGCCCCCAACTGATCCGGGCCGTCCGTGCCAGTTTCTTGTAAATACCCACTGCCTTGTCACACACTTTTTTGACGTGGCTATTAAAATTAAGATTTTTGTCTATTGTGAGACCTAGTACTTTTACTTCGTCAGCCAGGCCAATGTCCACCCCGCCCATGGTCAGGCGTGGGTTGTCGTACTTGAGTCGCCTCGTTAACACCATTGCGTTTGTTTTATGTGGCGCAAATTTGAGTTTATTTTTGACGCCCCACGCCCGAACACGTTCGAGGGAGGCATTGGCCTGCCTTTCGATTTCTTGCGCAGAATCACCATCAAAAACCAGGACTACGTCGTCCGCAAATGCATGGACGTAGCCTCCAACCTCCTCTAACATTTTTAACAATGGGTCTATTAGCAGGTTCCACAGCAAGGGTCCCGTAATTGACCCCTGGACGCAGCCCTTTTGCGTGCCTCTTCTGCGCTCCGCTCCCGCGTACCTTACCCGAACAGTCCTTTCGCTCAGGTAGCTGCTGACAACTCGCCTCAAGTTAACGGGGCACTTTTCCTCAGCCAGTCGTACTACTATAGCTGGCCACCATGCGCTATCGAAGGCGCCCTCTATATCCAGTGACACTAACGTGACAATCCTCTTGTCATCGAGTCTGCCACGTATGTGCTGTAGTAGGTTATAGAGGGCGTCTTCGGTGCTCCTCCGGGGCATGAAGCCGTACTGGCGAGTACTGATCCGCGGTAATAAGTGGAACTTGAGCCGAGCTGCCAGCATCTTTTCGTACAGCTTCCCGAGGACAGGCAAGAGCCCAATCGGTCTGTACGACTTGGGAGAGCTGTAGTCATCCTTACCTGGTTTTCTGAGAGCAACTACCGTCGCCTCCTTCCACGGTTTTGGAAAGTACTCCAGGGCCAGGCACCTGTTTAAAAGCTCGAGGAACAGTGTTGGAGCGCAGTTTATCGCGTGAGTGCAGATGTCGGCTGTGAAGCCGTCGGCTCCCGGTGCTTTCTTTGGATTGAAGGAACCCAACGCGTCCAGTAGCTCGTCGACGGTGAATGGCGGATCGTAAATCTCATGTTCACTCGCGCCATTCGCCGTCCCGGCCAAAGCGCGAGTTCCCTCATGATCCGCGTTGTCCTCCTCGACCCGGTCCTCCGGATAGAAGACCGAGGCGAGTAGCCCCGCGGATCCACTAGCGTCCAATTCTACCCCGTTGTTCTTCAAGGAAATATCTTCCTCCCTTACTGTGGACCTACCAATAACCCTATAAATCCCTTCCCACACCCCTTCCCTAGTCTGCTTCGTACAGAATTCCACCCAACTCGCAGTCTGTGCTAATTTCACCTCCGACTCGAACCTATCCTTACGCTCGAGGTACTGGTCCACTACATGCTGCCTGCGGATCGGGGCGGCGCATCTAATTCGACGTCTGTAGGTTACGACCTCCCTCCTCATTTGGGTGAGCTTCTCCGACCACCACGGCACAGTCAGTGTTTCTTTATTGCTCTTTTTCGGTATTGTTAACTCGCAAGATTCAGTTATGCATTTATTGAACTCTTCTAACGTCTCCTCTACTTCCCCGGTGGTCTTTATATTTTTTATTGCATCGACATCCAGGCTGTTCCCCACCAAGGCGAGGGACATTTTCTCATGAAAATGTTCCCAATTCGCTTTCTTGGTGTTGAACAACCTGGTTGTCCTGTTAACACTTGACCCTTTGGATTTTTCCAGTTTCAGTCGAACTTCTATGCCGATGTGATCGGAGCTGCTCACCACCCCTTCGTCGCACGTCCAGCCGTCGACCAGCCCCAGCAGATCTCCCGAACATGCAGTTACGTCGATGTAGCTACAGTACCTCTTGCCCCCCCTGATAGTGTCGAAGGTGGGCTTCTTTCCATCATTGAGGATGTGTAATCTCATCTCCATGAGAGTTCCCAAAAAGTCCTCGCCCCTGTCATCCTCAATTGAACTTCCCCACCAAGAGCTTTTTGCATTTGCATCACCTCCAATCAGGAGCTGTCTAAGGCCTAGCCTGGAGCCTACTCTGCTGAGTTGCTCCAGGTACGGGCCGATGGGTTTATCGGGTTCGAAGTATATGGATACCAGGGTCACCTCCCAGCTACTGGTGCGGATCCTCGCCACCGCGATATTATCGGTGGTGAGTTGTGTGCATTGAATTACATCCAGGTCCGGGTCAAATACGGCTATAGCCGCCTTTACAATGCCCGTACCTGGTCCAGCGTTCTGAAAGGTGCGTACTCCCCGGTATCTCTTCATCCCGCCCCTTATGGGGTCCGTGTACGGCTCCTGGATAAGTGCGACTGACGCCTTCCTCCTGAGAGATTCCAGAATGAAGTCGTCAGTCGCATCCTTACATTTTTGGAGGTTTGCCTGCAGCACCTTGTAGTGTGAGTCGTTCCTGAAAGTGCCCTTAGCAGTACTGCGTTGCAGACCGCGCTATATTGTCCCACTTGATGCGGACCGGGCAATTCCGGTCGAAGGCATCATGCGCGGCGTCGTCGGCTTTGTTCCGCCTGCAGTTACAACACCTGGCCTCCTGTCCTGACCTATATCCAGGGCAGTCCACCCTGAGGTGCTGTTCGCCGCAGTGGGTACACTTGGGCACTGTTTCTTTACAGTGCCGACGGCTATGCCCAAAGCCCAGACACATGGAACACTGCACGAGTGGAGATTGATCTGCCACTCTGACGGGTTGTATGTCGACGTGCAGCGATCCCTGGTCCAAAGCTCTGCGCCATATGGTGGGCGAAACTTGTAGGACTACGTTGGCGGTGAGCGGGTTTCTTGCGTTGCGCCGGTACTTAACCGAGACCCTGTTTTGGGTCGCTTCCAAGCCCCGGAAGACATTTTTATTCTTGGCTCGAAGAGCCTCTATAAGCTCTTCGTCCTTATATAACTTCAGGACGCTATAGAGGACAAGCAGGGGGTCCTTGTTGGGGACAGCGTCCACTACAAGAGCATCCTGCCGCCTCTCCAGCGCCCCTTTGGCTTGTTCCCGCTATTCAATGGTCTTATAGCCAAGAACAATTTTGCGGTCCCTGGCTTTACGGACCCGCTCTACCGTGACCCACTCGTCGTCCTCCCGCGCGGTCCGCCTCAGGTCGGTGAGTAGTTCCTCCCCCGTTTTGCTACTATCCTTGGACGTTACCACAAGCGAGTGCAGCGCCGGCCGCATGGGGTAACCCTTGGCGGTGTTCGCCACCGCACCCGCATACGATAACACCCTGCTCTCCTTGCTAGACTCTAGGCTGTTTTTTATTTCAGCGAGAGCTTTCGTGTTTTCGTTTAGGAGCTTTGTGTGCTCCTCCAGCCTCCTTAGTACCTCATTTTCAGCTGTAGATGTGATTGGTGTCGGTGTTGCTTCACTGGCGCTGCCCTGTCCAGTTTCCTCATTCCTAAGTTTAAGCCTATGTTCCTCTCCTAAAGTAATGATTCTGCGGAGGTTTTTCTCCTGTATTTCGATTTGGAGCTTAATTTCTCTTTTAAGGTTCCTGGATTCCTCACATCCCTGCTTTATTAAGTCCAGACATGACAGCGCCACTGAGAACCTCTCCTCAGGCGTCAAGCTCTCAATCTCCGATTTCCGGAAAGCAACTTCGACCTTAGCCTTTGTGTTCGGAGACGTGGCTGGCTCGGCGGATGGCTTTCTGAATTTTGTGGCCAGTTTAGGTTTCTCCGCTGTTGGTTTGCGGGTTGTGCCAATGTTAATGTTGAAAGCCTGACTTGGTTTTACTTTCGTCACCGTTTTTGTTCCCACTATTGTCCCTTTGTGGGTGGGAGGTGTGTTTTTTCCGGACGTAGTTGCCTCAATTTCGCCCACACTGTCTCTCACCGATTTGGTGACTCGAGGTGATGGTGTTGGTGACGGTGTTGAGGAAGAGGCTCTTGGTGACACTATTGAGGTAGTGGCTGTTGTTCGTGGGGGGGAACCCGCCTGATGGGTTTTTGGAGTATGCATAGTAGGCATTGTGTAGGTAACCACGCAAAACGTTTAAGTGGCTAGCTCAATTGAGCAATAAAACAAGATAAATAACGAAAAATTAAAGCTAGGTCCCTGCCACAAGAGTGGTCAGGAGCGTCCTACAAACTAATACCTGTAAAGGGGGTCAAATTAAAATTACAAAATATAATAAACGACAGTAATTTAAAATGGGCGTCCTGTTCGTGTGGCCCGTGTTGTTGCCGCTGGGTGTGTTTGTGATCGTGTATTTGTGCGTAAGTAGAGTGTATATGTGTGCGTGTGTGTGTGTGTGTGTGTGGTACGGGTGGGTAGTTGCGTGTGTGTGTTGTCCCGAGTCAAGACAGCCGCAAGAGCAAAATTGTTAAAGAAACCGAGGTAGAATTTCGCCAACGGCGGTAGAGTGCCTCTACCTTTGTCTAGGTAGCCCAGCTACCCGGTCAAGAAGTTCGTTACCTGCTATTGGCCAATAGGGCCCAGTCAAAAGACTAAACTTTTGTCACTTAAAATACTTAATATTAATTAGAGTTAAATACAATTTAGACTCTATGTAGAGTCAGGTGTCGATGTCTCACTTATAAATATATTTATAAGGTCATATAAGGCTACTTTCGGTAAAAGTAGTTATCCAGTGGTTGAAATATATACACGTCTTAAAAATCTAACTATCCTCTAAATTACACACTAACCTAACCTAAGTCACCCTATATTAGGGTTCCAACCCAGGAGATGAGTGCCCTGTAGAAATTTAAGCTGATTCGCACCGCTAGATTGGGCTCTACAGGTCAACTCTACCCGAGCTCTATGTAGAGTCTCCCTACTATAACCAGCTGATAGAGCCCCCCAAGCCCTTCAAAATGATACCAAACTCGAAGGTCCTAGGTCCACGGGTTCGGAGACAATCGGCTTACAAAGTTTTGGTCCCAGTTTGGTACCAAAACTTCAAACCGGGTTTGCTCGCGAACCAGCAGTCCGAATCCGTCGAGATTGGGCTCCCAAGAAAGGTCCCGGCGAGACCTACCCTCCGGCGTGCCTGTCGGCCCAATAGGGTGACCCCCAAAATTTGACCCCCCAATTTGGTGGGGTCAAATCCCCACCCCACTTATTCGAAGCGGAGCGAAAAACCGAGTCGCCCAGCGGAAACCGCGATCCGCCACGACCACCCGTTGCCGAGACACACGGGTTTGAAATAATTCAAAATGGCGGATTTGCCCAACTTTGGACCCGTATATCTCGGGTCCCAGGCGTCCCAGCGAACCGCAAAAAGTTTCCTACTGGCCGGCTCGGCTGTCTCTACCACCCCTTACTGCGAAAAGGTCAAAAAAAAATTTGACAAAATTTTCGTGAAATTTTTCCCCTTTTTCCCGGAAAAGCGTAGGGTGGGAAAGCCGGTGTTCCCCTGATGCCCCCAGTCGAAATCCGGAGCTTCTACGACCTTCCGCGGCGGAGCTACGGCCGTCCAAAGAAAACAAAGATGGCCGCCGTGCAACCAAGGTCAAACTTTGACCGGCTGTAACCCCGGAACGGTTTGTCCTAGAGCTCCCAAAATCGATATCTGGGGTGCGCTTGATGTTCTCTATCCCCTGGGGAGGGTTTTAACCATAAATAAGAAATTCGGTCCGAATCGCTAGAAAAGTAGCGCAGCTTGCGAGCAACACCAAGCCACGTACAGTATAAGAAATCGCAGTCTCGTAGGCCTATCCAGTCCGGAGATATCTAGGTTCAAAGTTATGGTACCACTGGGACCAAAAAGTTGATTTTACGAAAATCTTTGTTTTTATAGCTAGATTGCCCTTCTTTGGGCTTAAACAAGTGCAGGGGAGTTGTCTGAACCCACCCCTGTTATTAAAAACAACGATTTTCTACCCGTTTTAATACAATTTCGAAAAAACACTAAAAATTCAATATTTCAGCACTGGATTAACATAAAAATCAGTAAAAAATCTTAAAATTAGTGTAAAATAAGGGCCTACAAGACGATATGAACAAAAAATAAAAATATTAAATATAGCATAAAATAATATTAAAAATGTAAAAATTTTGAATTTTTAATTCTGGTGGCCAAAATAATAATCCGAAAATTCTGTAAAGTTCAGGTCCTCTTCTTCTAATGAGCGCGCAAAAGATAGCAGTTGCCGAATTCCGAAATTGTTGTCCAGTCAAAAACAGTGAGGTGGCAAAGTTGGCAACTTCTATTTGAAATATATATTTTTCTCTAGGAGCTAAAATTTTTCTAAGGGCGTTTTCTTACTCGGGCTGATGGTCGCTACCTGCCTGCAAATTTTCAGCGTTCTCCGACTGCTGGATCTGGTACCACGTGCCCACGTGGTTGTTGTTTTTCTGGTTTTCCCGGAAAAACCAGTGATTTCCGGGAAAAACTGACCAGCAAGGCGGGTGGGGCTCCACTGCCCGCAGCCGGGGAAATTTGCAGCAAGAAAATCCGTGCACTTTTCACAAGGTTATTGCGGAAAAACTGTGTCACCACGTGTCGAACAACCTTAAAACTTCAAAATTTTCGGCAATAGCACCTACACGAGTAACGTCCCCTTGACGTGCAATACGTCAGCACATGGGGGCCGTCGAGACGCACCTTTTGATACCACTCGCGTTGTCGTACGTGCAGAAAAACCCACTCAAAGTAATTTTTTACTGCGGAGCTCAATCGAAAACGATCCGGATCGCCACAGAGGTGACGGGCGACTGTCGGTTAGGTTAGGTTAGGTTAGGTTAGGTTTCCCATCTAGCAGAACTCCCCATGTGTACCCGCGCTAGATTGAACTTGTGCGGACCTTATATGACTGGGAAAATTATTTACTATTAAAAATTTACGTTAAAGAAGAATGAAGGAAGAAAACCAAAGAGATTAGTACGAGGTGATTGAAGGCAATAATACTTTTGTCTAAATTTAGCTGAAGGCTATTTTTGAACGCTATTTGTGAATTTAGTTTTACTGATTCAAATTTTATATTAATTTATTTTATATTTGTAAGTGTAAGCTTGTGTGTAGTGTACTTGTTAGTTGTTTCCTGTGGTTTGTTTTGCGGCTTATTCTATAATAAGCCACAGAACGCCCGGCTATGTTTATCCTGTGTGTTTGTTTGAGTGTCATGTATTATGTTTGTGCTGTAATGTGATTTTTATATAACTATTTTAGTTAATATAAATGTGTATGATTTATGTTGTGTTTTTGACAATTTATTGTTTAGGTATTGTACAGTATTTTGTGTGACGTGTTGTTTATTTAATTTCTTAGGTTTGGGTTTCCGTCGGGTACAAGTCCTTTATTACTATTTATTAATTATTCCATTTATGTGTTAATATTGCTTATATATTTTTGTTTGCTATAGATGTTACAATACATATTTTCAAAATATTATTGTAACATGTTTTTAATTTACTTTATTAGGCCTAAAAGTATTGTATTATGATTTTTATTTATTTTCACAGACTTGTACCCCTACAAAGCCGGACGCGCTGGCTGGAGTCACCTCAGCAATAGGCCACGGTGGCCCGAGCCATCGCGTCCCACTTTCTCCTAATGGGGCATTCGTTCGAGAACGCGTTATGTTGTTGTAACGGCAGCTTCTGTCGTGAGCAGTTCACGCAGCGCGCGTGCTCGGGGGAGCTAGCTTTAGGGCAATCCTTTTGCAGATGCTTATCCCCACATCCGCTGCATAGGTCATCGGGTTCCAGGCAGAACTTCCGCGTGTGACCATAACCCAGGCAGCGGGTGCACTGGACTAAGGGCGACTGGTCCTCCACAGTGACTCGCTGGAGGTCTACGTGGAGTTTCCTCGCGTCAGTCGCCCTTCTCCAGATTACTGGGGACACGCTCAGAACGTAGTGGGTGGTGTGCGGGTTCCGACTTTTCTTTTTATATTTCACCGACATCCGATCATCCTCGTCTCTGAGGTCGCCAAAGACCCCCCGGTTCTGATTTCGAAGGGCTACCAGAACCTCGTCGTCGCTATGTACCAGCGACACGCCCTTCAAGATCAGAAGCGGGTCCTTGTTCTTGACGATCTCAGCGACGAGGTTATTTCCTACCTCCTCGATCCGCTTCTTTACTTTATCTCTGTCTTCCTGGGTTCTGCACCCCATAATAATTTTCCTATCTTTTCCTTTTCGAACCCGCTCCACCTTCACCCAACCCTCTTTTGCCTTTATCGCTTTCCTCACTTTTTCAAGCACTACATCCCCCGTATCGAAGTCGTCTCTCGAGGAGACAACTACGGAGTGCAGGGCCACAGGTTCCGGAGATCTCTCTCCGATTTTGCCGGCGGCTGCTACACTCGCGTACGTTGTCCTCTCGAGAGTTTCACCCTGCTTCTCGATGGCGAGCCTTAACTCTGAAAGCTTGGCTTCACTGTCCTGCCGCCCCTCCATATATGTTTTTATTTCGCACAGGCTCCTAGCGTTCTCTTTGATGAGAGCCGACTGCTCTTGTAGTTTCGCCAGCAAGATGTTAGTAGCGGCGCTCTCCTGTACTGTCGGCTCTATTGCCCCGCCTTTCCCCGGTTTATCTATCTTTTTCCTCGCCTTAGACAGAGGCGGAGGAAAAGGAGGAGAGGTGGGTCCAGCTACTTCAGTCCCCTTGACCAGCTGGTAGAGGTCTTTAATAGCAGCGGTAACTGCTATTTTTATATCAGTTTTTAAGTTTCGAGCACTGTTGAGCTGAGCCAGAGCCCTTTGCAAGCACCGCTTTGCTTCCCTGACCCTGCCAGTTGGTGTGGCGAGTGTTTCCTTGGGGACGGGCTCCGTGGCTTCCGCCGAAGACTGGGGTACACTACTACTTAGAGAGGACCCAGGCTTCGGTATCTGCCCCGGAGCGTCCGCAAAGAAAGCCGCGGTGGGCGAGGTAGACGATGATGGCCGGGCCCTAAGCTCCCGTAACTCGTCCGGTCTGTATATCGACTCGGTTATAATGGGGTTCTGACTGGTCCACACTCGATCCTCTAACTCGTCATTAAAACTTAACCTCCGTACCGGGGTTAGAATAGTGTCCGCTTCAGACATCGCAATTACTCTGTGTATAAGGCTTATTATTTAAAAACTTTAGGACAGATTGCTGTATAGGGGCAATCCTAGAACTAAATGTATAAAATTTGTATAAGTAAAAAATAAATAAATTTGTAAAGCAGCTAGATATAAGACGGTCAGATAACACAATATTTTTAAAGTAATATCACAGATGGTATTTATAAGTCAATACGCGATTTCCTGCCGCGATTACAGTTATCACAGTAGTCAAAATAAAACACAGTCACCTAATTAATATAAGTAGTAGTTCTACTACACAAGTCCCTAAACTACTGAAATACAGAACAATGTCCAGATTCCGAATTGGAATTTGTTAAAGAAATATCCGAAATGGTAATTTTGGTGTCAAACAACTGATGTGTAAATATACACAAGTTATATAATATATATAATAACAGTCTGTACAGACTACTAAGTGAGACAATCTATCACTTACACCGCGATCCGGTTTCGACTGGTGTCGCGCAACCTCGCGTGATCCCTCCCGACCGAGCCGATGTGCCTAGGGCAGAAAATCAGGGTGGGAGGGCGGGGCTCGTGTTTATGAAAATCGCGTTTTTCACGAAAACTACGGACCCTAGGCGGTCGTGTGAGGTACCTACGGAAAGGCCTCGTCGGCGGCCACACGGTGGTGCAAAAAGCAGTATAGGCTTTCCTGAAAAATTTAGAAAATAACGCCCAAAAACTGAAAAATGAATTAAAAATTTAGACTAACAAGTTTATTATTGGGCGAACTGTACCACCTAGAAAGTCGGGAACGGTACCGACGGACAGAGGGCGTCCCAGTGGACACGTTCCAATCGCTAGATGCACAGGTTACGACTGATGGTAAACCAAAATTGAGAAGTTAAGTTTTAGTAGGTAGGTACTAAGTTGGCACTTCACTCCCTCGGGAACACCTTGGAGTATAATCGCCTGAACGGCTCGGCAGTGTAGTTGCCGTCTCCCTTGAGCGTTCCTAGGTATCAGAACCCCCCTAGACCCCTAAAAAATTCAGAAACTAAAATTAAAATGAAAATTTAATAAACAACCTATGGAATCGACCTAATGATACCAAATACAGATGATGATGTATCCGTGTGGTGTGTCGGAAGACAGGTAATGTATCCGTGCACTTGATGGTATACGACTAACACCGAGTGTCCGTAGCAAAAAAGCTAATAAAAAATTGTTTAAAATTAAAAAGTGGCGAAAATCCCTACTCGGCTGGCGAAATATGGTGTTATTATGCACAGGACTCGCCTGATCTTCTCGTGTGTAGTATCAGAAGACGCGCAAAGTCGTCTCACACAATATGGAGTAATTAGAATTTCAGCGGTCGGTACAAAAAGTTTGGCAACAAGCAAACTTGCTGCCAAAAAACGTTCGAAAATCGCTCAAAGTGACGTAAGTAAGGGATTTTCGTGAAAAATCTATGAAAATTGTGAAAATTTATGGTTGCGCTGAATAGCCGGCAGCGTCCCGAATCTAAATATGTATATATTGTATAGGTTTATCAATGCTAATTAGCTATATAAATTTTTCAAAGTTTTAAATGCGGTTGGTTAGGTTAGGTTAGGTTTTTTTTTTTTTTTTTTTTTTTCAAGTTTCGCGCGCTTTCCCCCACTGGATTAATCTTGTGGGGTCTTTGTGGCGGATTCAATTACAAAATAATTTAGAAAATAGAATTTAGATGTAATTACTAGATGTTATAGTTTCGAGATGGATGTACTATTAATGGGGTTTTTACTACTGACGCGGTTTATTGTGCGGCTTATTAGATAATAAGCCACAGAATGCCCGGTTTAAATTTTTAATCGGTATCAATAAAAGCATTAGGCCGTTCGACTGTTGGTGGCCAGGCAGTCTACGGGCCTAGGCCTGGCGGCTGCCCAGCCTCCATCACTCAGTGTTAAAAGTTTTTGGTACATAATTTATTTTTTATGGATATATATATATTACTTATATAAATTTTTTATACAGTTTACGATATCATGACAATACAATAAAATTATGTACCAGACAGTAACAATATATATTTTTATAGTGATTTTATAACATATTTTGAGTTTATATACATTATACGAAGAAAGAGGTGATATATAACGATTATGTGAAGTAGCATAGAATAGAATAGTATTAGAAGGCAGGTTTTCAGCTTGGTCCAATTTTCACAAGAAAATTGTATCAAGTGCGTTTTTAATTATATAGAACAGTGTAAGTTTTTAACAATTGTATAGAAGCTTAAGAATCGAAAATAAGGAAACGAAGTTAATACAGGACACAAATAAACAATAAATATACGTTACATAAATATGAAACATGTAATATTGAGGCAGTTCTTTCTGTTTGTTAAAGAGGGAGGTCGAGATTCTTGATTTGCTTACGTTGAGAGTTTAAAGTGGGCGCAATTTTTTATAAAATTTTTGTTATGAGATTATTTCAAATTTATTTTACTTTTTAATTTTAGTTTTATTTTAAGTTAATATCGATATTATTTTAAACGTTATTTTATGTTTTTATTTATTTACTATAATGCCTTGCCTTATATATTAAATATATAGTCAGCGCATTGTGTACTTGTTTATTTGATTCGGTGGTCAGAGCATCCCTAGGTGTACGCTATGGCTGCTCTGGCCATCGCTTCCCACTTTTGAAGTACCGGGCACGACCTATCGAAGGCATGATGGTGCTTCGTTTCGCCAAACTCACGAGTGCAGTTTATGCAGTGCGGCTCTAGGCCCTTTCTGCAGCATTTGTCGGGCTCCTCCTGGCTGTGTGGTTTGCCACATTTCGCACACAGGTCCTGGGTTTCGGGCATCAAGCAAAATCGCTTGGTGTGACCGAAAGCCAAGCACCTGGTGCATTGGATGAGTGGCGTCTGGTCAGCCACCGCGACTCTTTGGAGGTCTATATAAAGGTGTTTTGCCTCCGTCGCTCTCCTCCAAATAACGGGCGAGGTGCTAACCACTACATGATGGAATTGTGAGTGGCGCGATTTCTTTTTAAACTTAATGGCCACTCGGTCGTCCCCGTCGACGAGGCCCCCGAACAGGGCCGCATTCTGATTCCGAAGGGCGCGAAGGATTTCATGGTCATCATGAACCTTCAACACGTCCCTCAAAATCAGAAGAGGGTCCCTGTTCTTGATCTCCTCGACGACGAACCGACCTGCGACTCTCTCAAGCCTTTCTTTCACTTTTTTCCTATCCTCCACGCTTGCACACCCCATTATCACTTTTCTTTCCTTAGCCTTCCTCACTCTCTCTACTTTTATCCAGCCCTCCTTGGCGCCCATAGCCTCCCTGATGCGCCCCAGGACTTCATCCGCCGTATCATTCTCGTCCGTGGAGGAGACGCATACGGAGTGGAGCGTCTGTGGTGGGGGTGTAACTTCCCGGCAGTAGCTAGCAACCGCTGCTACACTCGCGTATGTCTCCTTCCCTTCCCTCTCCCTTTCTTTCTCCCTTTCATCCCGTTTCTCCATTCTCTCCCTTAATTCACTCATCACTCTCCCATTCTCTCTTATTAATCTTTCGTTCTCCTCTAATTTCCTAATTATCACGTCACTCGTACCCCTATTACCGGGTGAGCACGGGGCGGAGGCTGGCGCGGCGGGTGACTCCGTCGCACCAGCGCTCCGTCCCGCCTGGTCCTTACCAGTCCCCGTATCGGACCGGAACGCCTTTATGTGCCGCTCCAGCGCGGCAACCATGTCCTCTATTTTATGTTTAATCTCGGATTTGAGATTTCGTGAGATCCCTACTTGTGCCTTGATAATACGACAGCATCCTAACATTTTATCTAAGCGCACATTCGAGGACTGTCCCGGAGGTTGAGGCGTGGGGGGCAGGTGGACGGCCCCCTTTTCCAAGGCTTGCGAAGAAGTCCCAATAACGCCTTGGATCTTCTCAATGCTCCTCCGGACAGTCCCCGTCTGGCGTTTCCCTACTCCTATAACGGGACTGCTGTCCAATACAAATGTCGAATCTCTCTCATTTAGGCAGGGTTATATTCTACCAAAAAACATAACAATTCTTTTATTTTTAAAATATATCTTACTGTTCTAACTAACATGATAATTATTTCTACTTTATTTATTGTGGTGTACAGTAATAACTTCAAGTTATTCTGCCATCATACGCTTAGTCTACTCTATTTCTATTTATTACTATTTTAACAATTTGGACACAGTAATCTATAAAAATCTTTCTTTCTTTGCTGGCCATGATCGTGCTAATAGTGTCTCTGCTTATGTTCATATTTAATGTTTGCTCAGCATCAAATCTAAGCCTACTGTGAATAGGGCACTCAATTATTAAGTGGGGAACCGTTTCCTCCACTTCCGGGTCACATGCGCACGATAGGCTGTCCTTGCACTTGAAACGCATCAAGTACTCTGAGAACCCACCGTGCCCCGTCAGCAGTTGTGTCTGGTAAAAGTCGGCGCCGATTTTCTTTACAATTCTGTACGCGTCCAGCGCACTTGGGAAGAAGAGCTTTGTTATTGAGGCAGTCCCTCCGGAAACGTACCTCCGGTTCCATTCCTCAAGCGAGTCCGAGCGGATTGTTCGCTTGATAAAAGAAACCGGACAACGGTCGTAATCCGGTGCACGCCTCAATCCCAAAGCTGCCTCTTTTGCCAGCTGGTCGGCCCTCTCGTTCCCCTCCAACCCTGCGTGTGCTTTTATCCAGAATAAATGCACAGATTTATTCTGGTTTGCAATCGTTCTTAAATTGTTTCGCGTTTCAACTGCTAGGGGATGGAGACAACCGGGATTCGCGACCGTCTGGAGTGCCGCGGTCGAATCGCTGTATATTCCAAAAGTGTCCGCCTTGTGCCTTTTTATCTCCCGTGTTGCTTCGCAAATGGCCAGGAGTTCCGCCTGGTAGACCGTACAGTATGATGACAGACAAAGTTTGCGGGCGCGGGTTTCGGCCCCGTCATTCCATATGGATAACGCGGCCCCCACCCTGCCCCCAATCTTGCTGCCATCCGTGTAAATTTGTACCGAGGTATTCCGTGTCGCGTCCACCTGCTCACTGGTCTCCAGGCTATGGAACTCCAAGCGCATTTGTTCCGCAGGGTGTGGGTTTTCTATGGCCGATGTCATGCGCTCGGCCTCCCGCCCGCCCAAGTCCGGGAGAGGATCCCCCCTCCTGGCCTCATATAGCGACGCTGCTTCGCGAACGCGAAGGTCAAGAGGGAGAATCCCCGCCAAGAGCAGTGCTGAGTGGAGGGAGACCGTTCGGTATGACCTACAAATTTTTTGGGCGAAGCTGCGCTGAATGAAGTTCAGTCGCTTTTTTACCCCGAGCTTTTCGACCGCGGGTGCCCATGCACTGGCCCCGTACAGAACTATAGGTTCCACCGTCGCCGTGTATATTGTGTGAATTATCTCCGGGTGGAGCCCCCAACTTGCCTTCGCAGCCCCGATTAACTGTTTGTGTATGTTCGTGACTTTTTTACATACTTTTTCGATGTGGGAATTAAACGTTAGACCGCTGTCGATCGTCAGGCCAAGTATCTTGACCTCATCAGCCATTTTAATATTTATCCCCCCCATGCTCAGGCGAGGGGTGTCGTTATTGAGTTTGCGCGTTAAAAGCATAGCACTCGTTTTATGCGGCGCAAATTTGAGCTTATTTCGGGCACCCCACGCCCGAACATGGTCGAGAGCAGCATTGGCTCTTCTCTCGATTTCAGCAGCCGTATCACCACAGAAAAGTAGAACAACATCATCGGCGAAGGCTTGCACGTAATCGCCCCTACTCTCCAGACTCCTGAGCAATGGATCCAGAAGGAGATTCCACAGAATCGGCCCGCCGATAGAGCCCTGGACGCACCCCTTTCTTGTTCTTTTACTATGTTCCTTGCCGGCATATCTTACTTTAACGTGTCTGTCCTCAAGGTAGCTGTTTAGGATTCTTCTGAGACCCTCGGGACACTCCTCTTCAACAAGTCGCTTCTTAATGGCAGGCCACCAAGCGCTGTCAAAGGCGCCCTCTATGTCCAGGGACACAAGCGCAATTATTTTTCGTTCGTCCAGTTTCATCCGTATGTGCTGGATTAGGGTATAGAGGGCGTCTTCGCAGCTCCGTTGGGGCATAAATCCGTACTAGTGTATACTAATGCGTGGATGAAGATGGTGCCTCAGCCTTGCCATGACCATCTTCTCCAGCATTTTTCCCAGTACCGGGAGGAGTCCGATAGGCCTATATGATTTTGGAAGAACATAGCTTTCCTTTTCCGGCTTCCTGAGTGCAATGACAGTTGCCTCCTTCCATGCTACTGGGAAATGGTGTAGTTTGAGGCATTTGTTTGCCAAGACAAGGAACAGCATTGGTTCGTTTCTGATGGCGTGGCTACAAATATCAGCAGTAAATCCGTCTGCGCCTGGAGCCTTCTTCGGGTTAAACGACTTTATGGCCATCTCGAGTTCGCAAAGAGTGAACGGTGGGTCCCGCGGTATACCGCAGGGCCCCTCGGTCACTCTCCTTGCGCTCTCTCTTACATGAGTGTGTTCTTCCGTGTCGTCCTCCTCTCGATCTTCCGGGTAGAAGACGTCAGCCAGCAGTTTAACCGATTGCTCCGCATCCAATGCCACGCCATTCAGTTCCAGAGGTACGTCTTCAACTCTCTTCGCGGTCCTGCCAATGACTCTATAGATCCCCTCCCACATTCCCTCCCTATCCTGTTTATTACAAAACTCCTTCCAACTACTGATCTGAGCCCTTTTTACCTCCGTCTCATACTTTTCCTTCCACTCTAGGTAATCACCCACGACTTTCGCCCTGCGGACCGGTGCCGCACACCTTATACGGTTCCTCCTGGTGAACACCTCCCTTTTGAGTTTTGCTAACTCCTCAGACCACCACGGAACCCTAAGTTTTTGGTCGATGCTCTTGTTTGGCATAGAAGCATTGCAAGCCTCGGTAATAATTTTTGTGAAGCCGTTTATTGCATTCTCTAGTTCGCTTCTATGCTCGATCTTTTCGGCTTCTGATGCTGTTAGGTGCTTTTCCAGTTTAAGTTGGGTCAGCTTGGTGTTGAATAGCTCCCAGTTAGCTTTCCTTGTGTTATACAACCTAGTTGTTCGCCTGATATCGGTTCCACCAGCTTTTTTGAGCATTATTTTGAAGCTAATTCCGTGATGGTCCGAGCTTATTAGGCGCTTCTCCACCTTCCAATCATCCACAAGGGGCAAGATATTACCGGAGCAGAAAGTGACGTCCACATGACTTCGGAATGGTAGTCCACCTCTGATCGTGTCGAAAGTCGGGGTGTCGCCAACGTTCAGTACGTGAAGACCCAGCTCGTCTATCAGGCCCATGAACATGTCTCCTCGGTCGTCCACCCTTACACTGCCCCACCACGTATTCCAGGCGTTTGCGTCACCCCCCATTACTATCATTCCTAGCCCAGGTGTCTCCGCTATGGTCTTAAGCTGTTGGATGTAGGGTTCCAAAGGTCGGTCTGGCTCGAAATAGTAGGAGACCAGCGAGACTCTCCATGCCGTGGTAGAGAGCCCCACCACAACGACATTATCCGTAGTGAGTCTAGGGTATTGTATGACATCTATGCTGTTATCATATACTGCAATTGCCGCCTTGATGGTACCCTCTCCCGGCACATCGTTGTAAAAGAGTCTCACACCTTGGTAGTTCCTAATATTTCGACCCTTTCCGACATATGGTTCCTGAACTAGGGCTGCGGTTATTTTCCGCTTTGTGGCTTCTATCATGAGTTCGTTCGTGGCCAGCTTCTTCTTCATGCAATTTGCCTGAAATACGTGGTATGCCCTGGCCCCCGTATCCACCTTAGCAATACGCCACTGTGGACCGGGCTATGGCCTCCCAGCGTCTACGTACGGGACAGTCATCGCTGAAGGCATTGTGCTCCGTTCGCGCCATCCTGGCTTTTACACAGTTTCTACAAGTGGGTGTGGTGTTTAGTACCCATTGCTCACATTTTGCCTTCAGGTGCGGCCCCCCACAGTGACTGCATGTGTCCGCTTCCTCTGTGCAGTACCTTCTAACATGTCCATAAGCCAGACATTTAGAACACTGCACCAGAGGAGACTGGTCCATCACTCTGACGCGCTGCAAATCCACGTGCAGTGCACCCAGTTCTGTCAACCTCTTCCACAACTTTGGAGAGATTGACAGGACTAAGTGACACACGTGAGGGTTTCTAGCCTTCTTGCGGTATCGAACCTGCATCCGATCGTCCTCCTTCCCGAGGCCGTCAAAAACCTCCCGGTTTTGTCTCCGGAGTGCCCCAAGTACCTCCTCATCTGAGTTAATACTCAGGACATCCTTCAACACCACCATTGGGTCTTTGTTCTTGACGTCCTCGACAACCAGGTGGCCGGATACCAGTTTTTCCCTCACCTTGTCCCTGTCTGATTCCGTTGGACATCCGAGTATCACCTTCCGGTCTTTAGCCTTCCTCACCCGTTCCACCTTTACCCAACCTTCTTTGGCGTCCACTGCCCTACGTACTCTCGCCAACACTTCATCCCCCGTCTCATCCTCTTTTTCCGAGGAGACTATGACGGAATGTAGAGCCGGTCTGCTTGGGATCTTAAAGGGTGGTGGATTTGCGACTGCATTTGCGTACGTGGGGTATGCACGTACCTCGGTATTGTTCTCTAGCGCAGTTGTTAGTTCCCTCATTTTTTCTGCGTTTTGCGTTAGTAGTCTAGAGTGTTCTTCCAGTTTCGCGGCCAAGTCCACGTAATCGCTTTTAGGTGGGGGCTGTTCCTTAATGGGTTCGTTCGTGCTTTCAGTAACCTTCTTTCCTTTCTCACACTCCGCGACAAGATCGTATAGCCGAGTGATGGCCGTTAAGACTCCATTTTTTATTTCGGTTTTTAGGTTGCGCGACTCATTTAAGAAGGACTTCGCACTCAGCAAGTAAGCCTTCGCCTCTGCAGTCTTACTTGTGTATTTTTTCCCTTTCACTGGACTAAGGCTTTTGGCCTTTGGAGTCACCGGCTTCTTTGCACCCGTGTCCGGTCTTTCCGGGGTGGCGGGTTTTGTTGAGGCCTTTGATGTTGTGGCCTTTATGGTTGTGGCGGCCTTCGAAGCTACAGTTTTGGGTATCGTGCCCTTAGACATTACGACCTTGGGTGTTGATGCCATGTTCACTTCGAAGGTCTCGTAGCTTTTCCTGAATGAGGACTTTTCGGCTACCGTTTCAGACTGTGATGCGACAGTAGGCTGCTCATCTTCCGCCTTCCCCGTCAACGATCTCTCCATAATCGCGGCCATTTGGAGGTGTTAATATGCTGGCTGTCTTGACTGTCTGATGGGTGTGTAAAGGGTACCCACACAGTACAGTTTGACTTATAGACAAGTCTGTGTAAACTTGTGTGTGTGTACGTGTGTACGTGAGTGAGTGCGTGTGTTTGTGTGTGTGTGGGTGTGTGTGCGTGTGTACGTGCGTGTGTGTGTGTGTATGTGTGTATGTGTGTTTTCGCGGTGTGTGCAGTGTGTGGGGTGTATCTGACTCTTATGTGCTGCCCGTGATAGAGTGCTGTACGATTTGCCAAGTAGATAGATTGCCAGATCACTGGCCAGCAAGAGAAGACACTATGTACAGTTTATTTATCCAATATTACAATTGTATAGAGCCAGAAATGCTCTACACGTAGTCTCGTGTAGCCCTGCTACTGTGTCAAGTATTATTTATTGCCAATAGGGCACTAGTCAATAAACTAGTCAACTTAATTTACTTAAAATGTAACAACCTAATATTTACAAAAGACTTAATTTATATATTATTGTCGCTATGGCGACGGTCTATACTATATCGGAGCGTTACCCCTACTGTTAATACAGCTGATTTTGCGATTTGCAGCTCTTTATGTCAAAAATTTGGAGCTCTAAGTCGACTCTCGCAAACAGCTCTATGTAGAGCTGCTCTAGTTATTTAAAATGATAGAGCTCGTCAAACCCTTTTCAACGATACCAAACACGGGGTACCAGCCTCAACTGGTTCCGAGACAGTGCTGGTTTAAAGTTCTGGTATCCAGCCAGAAACCAGAAAAACCAAAACTTCAACAGCGGTTATCTCCTCGCCCAGTGGCCCAAAATTCCCGTGCTTGGGCTCGCTGACCAGAGCTCGCCGAGACCCACCCTCCGGTAGAAGTTTCAGGACCTGAAATTTTCAGGACCTGAAATGTTCTGAAAATTTATGAAAATATTTGCTCCGATTTAAGCGTCGCTCCACAACCCCAGCAGTCAAAATCCCGTCCCTCCAGGACCACCGGTTCGGGAGTTATGAGGTGTTTAAATTTTACAAGATGGCCGCCGAACTGTCAAAGTCAGACTTTGATGGCCTATAGCTCCCGTTCCAGGCGTCGTAGAAAGGTCGGGTTTGGACCGCTCAACTCGCCCCTGCGTTGCCCGACCCGCGCACGCTCTTTCAGGAGGCCGAACTTTTCAGTACTCCTATCGGCCTGAATTTCAGGAGTAGGATAGCCCTTAAGACACAGATGCCAAATATGAAATCAGCAACTTCGTACGACCACTGGTTGCGGACTTATGGCCCTTCCAAAATTTACAAGATGGCCGCCGAGCTGTCAAACTGCAACTTCAAACTTAATTTTCTCCGGCCCTAGTGGTCGGAGAGAGCCCGGGTTTGGAGTATCCGACTCGGCAAGACTTCCTCTACCCGATAGGGGTATTTTCAGGGCGAAATAAAAAATTCGCCTGAAAACCCCTGAAATGCTATCCACCCGAAAGAGAACTGCGCAGCACGTGCGATCTTAAAAATCCCGACCTCGTAGGTGCCGTAGTTCCCGAAATATCAGAATCTAAAAATTAAAACCAAAAATACCAAAAAGCAAAATTTTTCCAATTTCCTCGTTTTTGAAGATATTCCCCTGGTCTTCGGGCTTAATTAAGTCAATTAGGAGCTGGAAAAACCGATACTAAGCCAAAAAAGTTAATTTTTCTATTATTTTACGATTTATTACTAAAAAACACTAAAAATTCGATATTTCGGGATCCGCTGAAGCTAAAAATCCGCAAAAAATGTTATAATTTGTATAAAAACAAGGCGCACAATACTGTAAAGTTAATTTTGAAAAACCCAAATTTGTCGTGAAATTATTTACAAAAAATCGAAAAGTTTACAATTTTAATTATGGTTTCTACAATTTTAAAACTAAAATTCTCAAATTCAGCACCCTCGTTGTCCAAGCAAGCGCGCAACTTATAGCAGTTGCAGAATGTGGCTAGCTGCTCTGGTTCCGCTGCTATTTGTATGTAAAGTTGGAAATTTCTAATAATAATATATAATTTTCCAGAAGATATAAAATTTTTCTGTTACCGCCAAAAAGCTGCTATTGGTAGTATCCTTCTCTCCACAAAAAATCAGGGTCCTCAGGCTGCCGGTTCTGGTACCACGTGCCCACGTGGTACTTGTTTTTCTGGTTTTCCCGGAAAAACCAGCGCCTTCCGGGAAAAACTCGCCAACGTAGGAGGTGGAGCACCGCTGCCCGCAGCCGAGGACACTTGTACACTGCAAATCCGTTCACTGTGCACACACTTATAGCAATAAAACTGGTACACCACGTGGTAGACAACCTCAAAACTGCACTGAAAACTGGTTTTCCGGCTAAACGGTTTTCGTCCCCTTCGCGTGCTATATGTCAGCAGATAGGGGCCGCCGAGACGCAGGTTTTGATATAACTCGCGTTGTCATAGGTCAAGAAAAACCCTCCAAAATGAATTTTCTAGTGCGGAGCAAAGTGAAAAACGATCCGATCGTCGCGGGAGGTGGATAACGACTGGGTTAGGTTAGGTTAGGTTAGGTTAGGTTAGGTTAGGTTAGGTTAGGTTAGGTTAGGTTAGGTTAGGTTAGGTTTTTTTTTTTTTTTTTTTTTCGTGGTGGAATGCATTTACGCACTTCGCTCACCCCCCGCGGGGGCAGGGGGCTCGCTTCGTGTGGGACTCCTGGCCGAAGCCAGACTACCCACTAAACCACCACGGTGTTCCTCCTTCGCCCAATCCGAGCCGCGGGATAGAATGCTCACCGCGACTCGGCTAGGAACGCCCGCCCTGTTCGGCGGGCTCGCTTCTCGGGGCCCCACCATCCCGGCCATCGTGCCGATATGGTGGGGCCCGTCCTCCTCTTAAGAATGCGCCCCAGGAACACGTAGGGGCGCATTCCGCCACATTAGCATTGGGGCAGCGGGTCCCCCGACCCACCGCCCGTGGCTCCTCTCAGTTGGGGACGCGGGCAAATTGTGCTCGCCGGCGTCCCCTCGCCGGGGGCCTGCGGGGCGGGAGAGTGCGTCCAGCTCGCTCCCGCTCCCGCAAGGCCTCTCTCTTGGCCGCCATCACCTCGCTAGCATACGAGGCTACGGCGGCCCAACACTGTTCGCTGTCGGCCATAGCCGGAATTATGGCCGCCAGCGAGAGGTCCTCACCAACAATGTTCGTGAGGGCCGTCCTTTGTCCGTCCCATGCCTCACACACGGCCAATGTATGGTGTGCCGTGTCAGGGTCGCCGCTGGTGCAGTTTCGGCACCGGGGCTCCGATTCCACCCCCACCACCTCCCACAGGTACTTGGCGAAGCAGCCATGACCCGTGAGAAGTTGGGTGAGGTGATACGTCGGAGCCCCATGACCCCTCTCCACCCACTCACGCAGGACGGGCCGAACGGCCCCCACGAGCAGTGCGCTGCTTCTTGTCGCAGCCAACCTATCGGCCCATTGCCGGAAGAGATCGTCGCGAGCCGCCTGTCTCCAGCGATCGATCTCCTCCGGAGCTGGCTGACCTCCAGCAACTCGCCGCATCAGCGCGCCCTCCTCGTACACCCTCTTAAGGACGCCAGCCTCGAGATCCCAAGGGATACTTCCCGCAATCAAGCACGCCGCCTCGTAGGAGACGGTGTGGTACGCCCGTGCAGCCCTCTGCGCGATGGCGCGCTGCGGACGTCGCAGCAGCGCTACATTTGCTGGGCAGAGGGCATCCGCCCAGATTGGCGCCCCGTAGAGCGCCTTGGAGCGCACCACTCCATCGTAGAGACGGCGGCACGCAGACCCAGGACCTCCACTGTTGGGCAGCAAGCGCGAGAGCATTCCAGCAAACGCCAGCAACTTTGGTTCCAGCTGCCGGAAATGCTCCGCGAACCGCCACCGACTGTCGAGGATGAGCCCAAGATATTTCAGGCTACTCCCGACAGCGATGGCGGTGCCACCCACCACTATCGTCTGATCTCGAGGCGGCGTCTTCCGAGGCCCGTGGAAGAAGAGGGCCTCGGACTTTTCGAGGGCCACCTTTAACCCAAGCGCCCCGATGCGGCGCACGACATGGGCGACGCCTGCCGTAGCGAGAACAGCGGCGTCGCGAAACGAAGGGGCCCGCGCGGTGACTAGGGTATCGTCGGCGTAACAGAGTACACCGACCCCCCGAAGATTAGCACCGCGCAAGACCCAGTCATAACCTATATTCCACAGGAGCGGCCCAAGGACCGACCCCTGTGGAACACCACACGCCATGCTTCGGCGGACCACCCCGTCTTGGGCCGGGTAGATGATGACCCGGTCCACGAAGTAGTCCGCAAGGACGCGCCTGAGGTACCACGGGACATTGTGATACCTCAGCGCCTCCGCAATGGTCTCCCAGGGGAGAGTGTTGAAGGCGTTGGCTATATCCAGCGATACAGCCAACAACACCTCACCCCGGTCGACCGCTTCGTCTACGCCGTCCCGCAGCCGGGATATGGCGTCGAGAGTCGACCTGCCGCGACGGAAGCCGAACTGGCCGTCACTGAGGTTGGGCCCCGCCCCCTCAAGGTGACCGACGAGACGCGCAGCGAGCACTCGCTCAAAGAGCTTGCACATCTCGTCGAGCAAAACGATGGGGCGGTAGGCCGACGGCGACTCGGCAGGGCGCCCGTGCTTCTTAAGTAGCACGAGCTTGCCGGTCTTCCATCGCCGCGGCACTCTCCCCGACGCCAGACACTCCGACATAAGGGACAGCGTCTCCTCCTCTAGTGCCGGCATGACTGTGGCAATAACCTTCCCAGGGATGCCGTCCGGGCCCGGGGCGCGATTTCTGGACTTGAGTGCCAACATCGCGACCCCTAATTCGGCCTCGGACACGGGAGGTATTGCCGCTTCGTCTGCCCGCACCTGGCTTGGTGCCACCATCCGCGGTGGGACCCACTCCTCCCTCGCAGGGAAGAGGGAACTGACCACTCGGCCCAGAAGATGCGGCTCGAGAGTTCTGGTGAGGGGAGGCGCCCATGGCTTGAGTTTCTGACTCACAGTCTTGTACGGGCGCCCCCACGGGTCTCGGTCGAGGCTCTCGAGCCACTCCCTCCAGGCCTCCTCCTTGGCGGCCTTGATCGCCGAGCTAAGGGCCTCACGAGCGGCCCTATACGCGGCGTGCAGCTGTTCTTCTCGGGCGAGGTCTCTGACAGCCCGCCTTCGGCTGCGGGTGTACTGCCTCTGGGCCGCGTAACTTGCGGTACGCAGCCCGGCTAGGTGGGGACGCCACCAGTACACCTGCCTCCGGGGCGGAATAGGCCTCGCCCTCTGCATCGCCGCGTCGCAGACGCGAGTCAGAGCTCCAGCGAGGTGCTCACATCTCGCGTCCACGTCTAGGCCGCTGTCATCAGCAGCCCACCGCTCGACGATAGCCGCCTCTTTGGCCAGCTCGCGGTCTAATGTTCCGAGTCGCCACCGCGGACCTTCCCCTGCCAAGGGGCGGTCGAGTTCCACACGAGCCGCCGAGGCGGGGGAGACAATGTCGAACCGGATGTAGCGATGGTCCGACGCGGTCTCCAACCCCCTGACGACCCGCCAGTTGTTGATACGACGGGCCAGGACAGAACTGGCGAACGAAAGATCGACAATCGATCTGCCCTGAGCCCGCACTAGAGTGTGGACCACCCCCTGGTTCAGTAGCACCAAGCCTTGGGACACCGCCCACTCCATCACCATCTCCCCCCGGTCATCAGTCTCCGGAGATCCCCACGCCCGAGAATGAGCGTTGAAATCCCCGGCCACCACAGCCGGGGTGGGGTGCACTTCCACCAGCAGAGCCCCGACCTCCAGGAGCAATTGCTCGAACTCGGCGAGGCTTCTACTAGGGGGACAGTACACCCCAACCACTGCAGCGCCACCCAGCGTGACGAGTACGCACCCACGACCCCTACGCACTATGTCGAAGTGTGGGGCGGCTCGCTGGGCGACGATTGCCACCAAGCCGTTTTGGTCGCTGGCCCAATTCGGGCTTTCGCGAACGTAGTACGGCTCGGCGACTACTGCCACTGTCGTCTGCCACTGCGCCATGGATTGAGCCAGAAGGTCCTGGGCATCGGCGCAGTGGTTGACGTTGGCCTGCAGTATGGAGATGGAGTGTGCCATTACGATTGGGCGGTGTCCATCGCCTCCTCATGTTGCGGCAGGGTGGGGGATGTTTTGGTTGCCGTCCCACCTGCTGCTCCGCCTTTTCTTGAGGCCGCCTTCTTACCGGAAGCCGCCTTACACTCGCTGGACCCCAGCCGATGAGCGGACGCCTTCCCCGCCGCTGCACAGACGGGGCAACCGGGCTCCGCGGAGCAGGTGGCCGACTTGTGGCCGGCCTGCCCACAACGGAAGCAGAGCGCACTGCGGTCAATGTCCGCAGTGCACTTGGCCCCAACGTGCCCCGGCTCCAGGCAGCGGAAGCATCGGGCCGGTCTCGGCTCCAAGGTGGTCAGCCTGACCACTGACCACCCGACGAGTACCCGACGGCCATCCGTCAGCCTCTTGGCGGCCTCGATCGGACACCGCAGCCAGGCAGTGCCTTGGCGACCCCGTGGGCGTTGGATGTCACCCACCTTTATGCAATCAGCGGAGCAGCCTCCCTCCGCCGCCAACGACGCTGCCACCGTTTCTTTTGAGGCCGAGTCGCTCAAGCCAGAGATGCGCAGCTCCACGCACCTCTCCGGCCTGGCGACCCGGACCTCCTCAAGCACTTCCCGAAGTTTCGCGGCCAGATTATCCGCCTTTCGAGCTCGGTCTTCGCCCGCCACCTCCAGTATACGAGCTCCAGTGGTCGCTTCGCGAAACCGGAGGCCGTCGATTCCCAGGGCCTTAAGATCTATGGCCCTTTCGGCCTTGGCCAACACGTCTTTATACGTGATGCCCTGCTCCCGCGCGGCCGGCTGCAGCGTGACGGTGACCGCTGCAGTTGCCGGGGCGCGCAGTTTGCGCGGCTTGCGGGCACCACGCTTCCGCTTTTCAGCGGTCGGGGGAGATGTGGCTGGGGCCGACTTCGCCACCTTTGGCCGCGCTGCCACCTTATTCCATGCGGCCAGCGGGACCGCAGTGGGGACCGACGTGGACGCCGAGGGGGACTCTGTGGCGGGCGTCTTCTGGCGGGCAGCTTCCGCCTCTTTGGCTGCGGCTGACTTCTTCTTGGCGCGGGTCTTCTTTTTTGCCTTCCTCTCCCCCCTGGGCTCGTCTGGGCCTGCTCCTACCTCCATCTGCTCAACTGGCAGACGAGCAGAGTGGGACGGGGGGGAAGGTGGAAGAGGCGGGAGTTCCACAATAGGCTCTTCAACGCTTGCGGATCGAGCCGCCGCTCGTTTATCCGCCTGCAGAGGTGGGCGGATGCGGGTCTCGGGCAGCAGCCGGTCCGCAATACCCGCAAGCCGCGCGTCTATCAGGAACGCGATTTCGTCGCGTCCCATCGGGGGTGGTGCAGCCTGCGCCTGCTGCTGCCAGGCCCGCATTTCCGCCCGCACAGCGGCCAGCTCTGCCTGGAGCTGGGCCACCTCCTCAGATTCTGTGCGAGACCTGAGCACACGCACGTGCTGGAGAATAGTTTCACATGCGAGCTTCAGGTCCCGCACGTACTGCCCCTTCAAATTAGAGCTTTTGGTGGCGATGGTTTGCACCATCCCCACCGCCGCCTCAATGGCACCAGATAACTGCTCCGAGCTTAGGGGCTCAGGAGCTGCTGACGACTCACCCGCATTGGGCTGTCGGCTGGGCCCAGGCTGTGGGCTAGGAGTAGGGGTCTCTCTTAGGTAGAGAGACCTCTGCCGCATCCGCTGAAGGTCGTCAGCCATCTCCTCCTCCCTCCGCAGTTCCAGCTCCCGCTGCTTGGCCGCGTTAAGTTCGGCCTGGGCTTGCGCCAGGCCAGCGAATTCGCCCGTCGTTATCGGGCGACCGCGGGGCTTCTTGGGTGTATGGGACACCTTTTCTACCTCTGGGACCCGCTTTCTCCAGAATCGTCCCATGGGGGACGACGAACGTGAGCCCTCTGGACTGGACACGTCCAGACGGTCCAGCACCACCACCGCCTCTGGGAGAGAGCCGAGAGACCTCGTGTCCTCTGTCCCAACCTCCATCTCTTCCTGTCGCTCGGGAGCTTGGTCCCGGCACGACTCACTGTCACTAGCAATGTTAGACATTGTCCTGAAAAGGACAGTATCAAAAAACAAGTCAACCTCAACTGCCGCAAGATAAGCTACCGAGATTTAGTCACCCAACGTGCCACTCCGTTACGGTGGTCACGTTGGGGTCCAGGGCACACGACGGGGACGTACTCGATAGCTCTTGGGGCGTGCCCCAGGTTAGGTTAGGTTAGGTTAGGTTTTTTTTTTTTTTTTTTTTTTTTTTTCGTGGTGGAATGCATTTACGCACTTCGCTCACCCCCCGCGGGGGCAGGGGGCTCGCTTCGTGTGGGACTCCTGACCGAAGTCAGACTACCCACTAAACCACCACGGTGTTCCTCCTTCGCCCAATCCGAGCCACGGGATAGAATGCTCACCGCGACTCGGCTAGGAACGCCCGCCCTGTTCGGCGGGCTCGCTTCTCGGGGCCCCACCATCCCGGCCATCATGCCGATATGGTGGGGCCCGTCCTCCTCTTAAGAATGCGCCCCAGGAACACGTAGGGGCGCATTCCGCCACATTAGCATTGGGGCAGCGGGTCCCCCGACCCACCGCCCGTGGCTCCTCTCAGTTGGGGACGCGGGCAAATTGTGCTCGCCGGCGTCCCCTCGCCGGGGGCCTGCGGGGTGGGAGAGTGCGTCCAGCTCGCTCCCGTTCCCGCAAGGCCTCTCTCTTGGCCGCCATCACCTCGCTAGCATACGAGGCGACGGCGGCCCAACACTGTTCGCTGTCGGCCATAGCCGGAATTATGGCCGCCAGCGAGAGGTCCTCACCAACAATGTTCGTGAGGGCCGTCCTTTGTCCGTCCCACGCCTCACACACGGCCAATGTATGGTGTGCCGTGTCAGGGTCGCCGCTGGTGCAGTTTCGGCACCGGGGCTCCGATTCCACCCCCACCACCTCCCACAGGTACTTGGCGAAGCAGCCATGACCCGTGAGAAGTTGAGTGAGGTGATACGTCGGAGCCCCATGACCCCTCTCCACCCACTCACGCAGGACGGGCCGAACAGCCCCCACGAGCAGTGTGCTGCTTCTCGTCGCAGCCAACCTATCGGCCCATTTCCGGAAGAGATCGTCGCGAGCCGCCTGTCTCCAGCGATCGATCTCCTCCGGAGCCGGCCGACCTCCAGCAACTCGCCGCATCAGGGCGCCCTCCTCGTACACCCTCTTAAGGACGCCAGCCTCGAGATCCCAAGGGATACTTCCCGCGATCAAGCACGCCGCCTCGTAAGAGACGGTGTGGTACGCCCGTGCAGCCCTCTGCGCGATGGCGCGCTGCGGACGTCGCAGCAGCGCTACATTTGCTGGGCAGAGGGCGTCCGCCCAGATGGGCGCCCCGTAGAGCGCCTTAGAGCGCACCACTCCATCGTAGAGACGGCGGCAGGCAGACCCCGGTCCCCCACTATTGGGCAGCAAACGCGAGAGCATTCCGGCAAACGCCAGCAACTTTGGTTCCAGCTGCCGGAAATGCTCCGCGAACCGCCACCGACTGTCGAGGATGAGCCCGAGATATTTCAGGCTGCGCCCGACAGCGATGGCAGTGCCACCCACCACTATCGTCTGATCTCGAGGCGGCGTCTTCCGAGGCCCATGAAAGAAGAGGGCCTCGGACTTTTCGAGGGCCACCTTTAATCCGAGCGCCCCAATGCGGCGCACGACATGGGCAACGCCTGCCGTGGCAAGAACGGCGGCGTCGCGGAACGAGGGGGCCCGCGCGGTGACTAGGGTATCGTCGGCGTAACAGAGTACACCGACCCCCCGAAGATTAGCACCGCGCAAGACCCAGTCATAGCCTATATTCCACAGGAGCGGCCCAAGGACCGACCCCTGTGGAACACCACACGTCATGCCTCGGCGGACCACCCCGTCTTGGGCCGGGTAGATTATAACCCGGTCCACGAAGTAGTCCGCAAGGACGCGCCTTAGGTACCACGGGACATTGTGGTACCTCAGCGCCTCCGCAATGGTCTCCCAGGGGAGAGTGTTGAAGGCGTTGGCTATATCCAGCGATACAGCCAACAACACCTCACCCCGGTCGACCGCTTCGTCTACGCCGTCCCGCAGCCGGGATATGGCGTCGAGAGTCGACCTCCCGCGACGGAAGCCGAACTGGCCGTCACTGAGGTTGGGCCCCGCCCCCTCAAGGTGACCGACGAGACGCGCAGCGAGCACCCGCTCAAAGAGCTTGCACATCTCGTCGAGCAAAACGATGGGGCGGTAAGCCGACGGCGACTCGGCAGGGCGCCCGTGCTTCTTAAGTAGCACGAGCTTACCTGTCTTTCATCGTCGCGGCACTCTCCCCGACGCCACACACTCCGACATGAGGGACAGCGTCTCCTCCTCTAGTGCCGGCATGACTGTGGCTATAACCTTCCCAGGGATGCCGTCCGGGCCCGGGGCGCGATTTCTGGACTTGAGTGCCAACATCGCGACCCCTAAAGGTTAGGTTAGGTTAGGTTAGGTTAGGTTAGGTTAGGTTAGGTTAGGTTAGGTTAGGTTAGGTTAGGTTAGGTTAGGTTAGGTTAGGTTAGGTTAGGTTAGGTTAGGTTAGGTTAGGTTAGGTTAGGTTAGGTTAGGTTAGGTTAGGTTAGGTTAGGTTAGGTTAGGTTAGGTTAGGTTAGGTTAGGTTAGGTTAGGTTAGGTTAGGTTAGGTTAGGTTAGGTTAGGTTAGGTTAGGTTAGGTTAGGTTAGGTTAGGTTAGGTTAGGTTAGGTTAGGTTAGGTTAGGTTAGGTTAGGTTAGGTTAGGTTAGGTTAGGTTAGGTTAGGTTAGGTTAGGTTAGGTTTTTTTTTTTTTTTTTTTTTTTTTTTTTATACTGACGCCTTCGACCCAAGTCGAAGCCTATTCGATCTGTTTCTTATTAACTACTCTAGGCTACTCTAAAGTCTCTAAACCCTCTCAGGGTTCATTTTATGTTAACTAATCTTATAATTATTCTTCACGCATTCATTCCGAGCCTCTTTATCATTCCAGTTCTATCATTTATACCTCTCGTACTTTCTTTCCAGACCTTTCATACATTTGGACACATAGGGGGGGGGGGGGGTATATGTAAGCGTCTTAATTTATTTTTAATACAGAAAAATTTACATTACAAGAAAACTTATGCACATAACTTATTTTAAATCTATATCTTATTTAAATATCTAGTTCCTAATATAACATAGCACTTTACTAACTTCTAATTTACAATTTACAATTTAATAATCTATGCGTTTTCTTACACTTTACTAATGGTGTCTTATCTCCTTAATTTAAACATACTTTCTTACATCTATTGCAGGTATTTATTCACAAATATCTATCTTAGATGTGTTAAGTTGCATTTCTATTATTGACAATTTTCACAATAGTCTCCCAATATTCGAGGAAATAATTCCGATAGTTTTTGGACATCAATGTTGGTAAATTGGCTTTACAGATTTTTAAGTCTATTTTTTGTTCTAGATTAAATCGTGCCCTTTCGTGAATTGGGCAGTCCGCCAAGAGGTGGACGACCGTCTCTTCCACTCCTGGCTCGCAGGCGCACGATGGGTCCCCCTTACACTTGAAACGGTACAAGTATGAAGAGAACCCACCGTGCCCCGTCAGAAGCTGAGTGGTGGTGCCGGAGACCTCAATCTTACGGACGCTGCTGTACGCATCCAGTGCGCAGGGGAAGAAGAGCTTGGTGCCCGAAGCCGTTTTGCCCAGTCTGTACCTTTCGTTCCATTCATGAAGCGAGGTCTGACGCAGACCCCGCTTCACGAACGAGACGGGGCACAGGCTGTAATGCGGCGCAATTTTTAATCGTAGAGCCGCCTCTTTCGCGAGTTGGTCTGCTCGCTCGTTTCCCTCCAACCCGGCGTGGGCCTTGACCCAGAACAAGGATATTTCCTTACCCTGGGTCAATCCCCGCTTGATGGCAGACCTGGCTTCAATTGCCAGGGGGTGGAGGGCATGGCGGTTGGTAACCGTCATGAGTGCGGCTCTACTGTCGCTAAAAATGCCGAATGTGGCCGCACCTCGCTTGAGGGCCTCACTGGCCGCTTTGCATATGGCCAGGAGCTCTGCTTGGTAGACGGTGCAGTACGGGGAGAGAGCAAGTTTGAGGGCCTTTGTTTCGGCCCCGTTATCCCACATGGATAACGCAGCGCCGACCCGACCCTCAATCTTGCTCCCATCCGTGAATATCTGAACTTGCGTTCGATTTTGAACGCTCCTATAGTGTTCCTCGTCTACCAGACTTACGAACTCCAGATTCATATGCTCCGCGGGGTGAGGAGCCTCAATTGCTGGGGCCATCCGCTCGATCTCCCTATCCTTCAACCATGGCTGGGGCACTCCTCTCTTGGCCTCGTACAACGAGGCCACCTCGCGAACTCTGAGGTCCAGAGGGAGCATCCCAGCCAGGATCAACCCCGAGTGCAGGGAGACCGTGCGGTAGCCTTTGCAGAGCTTCTGAGCGAAACCGCGCTGCACCACATTCAGCTGCTTCTGGACACCAAGCTTTCCCACCGCGGGACACCAGCTACTGGCCGCATACAACACCGTCGGCTCCACAGCGGCGTTGTAGATAGTCCGGATCACCTCGGGATGCAATCCCCAACTGATCCGGGCCATCCGCGCCAACTTGTGGTAAATACCGATTGCCTTCCTGCATACGTTAGTGACGTGAGTGTTGAAGGTGAGTTTTTCGTCGATGGTGAGCCCCAGGATTTTGATCTCCTTGGACAGTCCAATGCCTACCCCGCCCATGCTGAGGCGTGGGGCATCGTACTTCTGCCTCCGCGTGATTACCATCGCACAAGTTTTGTGCGGTGCGAATTTCAGCTTGTTTCGGATGCCCCACTCCCGCACATGCTCGAGAGAGGCATTGGCCTGTCCCTCAATCTCCAAGGCGCTGTCCCCATCGAACACCAAAACCACATCGTCCGCGAATGCCTGTACGCGTCCTGTCCCCTTTTCAAGCTGATGCAATAAGGGATCCAGTAATAGGTTCCACAATAAGGGTCCGCCAATAGAACCCTGGACGCATCCCTTCTCCGTTGAGCGTCTGCACTCCTCGCCCGCATACCTAACCCTTACCTCCCTGTCGCTAAGGTAGCTACCGACGACTCGTCTCAAATTCGCCGGACAGTTCTCCTCCGCCAGTCGTACTTTAATTGCCGGCCACCATGCGCTATCGAAGGCGCCCTCTATGTCCAAGGACACAATAAGGACTATCCTTTTCTCATTAAGTTTAGCCCTTATATGACCCATGAGGTCATAGAGGGCGTCCTCGGTGCTTTTTTGTGGCATAAAGCCGTACTGGCGGGGGCTAATCGTCGGCAGTAAGTAGAAGTTGAGACGAGCCACCAGCATCCTCTCGTACACCTTCCCCAGGACGGGTAGTAGACCAATAGGTCTATACGACTTGGGGACGGTGTACGAGTCCTTTCCTGGCTTCCTCAGTGCAACCACCACGGCTTCCTTCCATATCTTAGGAAAGTAGCCGTGGCGGAGGCACCGATTCAGCAGCTTCAAGAAGAGTAAGGGGTCGGCCCCTATGGCGTGGGTGCAGATATCGGCCGTGAAGCCATCCGCCCCCGGAGCTTTCTTGGGATTAAATTTCCGGAGAGCATCGTAGAGTTCGCACAATGTAAAGGGGGGGTCATCATTATGATGACCCCTTTCCTTGTCCAATCTATTTGCTAATTCTCTAATTTCATGATGCCCTCCGTTATCCTCTTCTACCCGATCTCTCGGGTAGAAAGTTCGGGCCAGCAGCTCGGCTGAGCCTTTAGCGTCCAAGTAGGAACCATTGGCGGTTAGGAGCGTGTCCTCCTCCCTCACTGTGGACCTCCCGATAACACGATAGATACCCTCCCATAGGCCCTCCCTGTCCTGCTTTCCGCAGAAGTTCTTCCAACTTTCGACCTGCGCCATTTTTACTTCGCTTTCATACATCTCCTTTTTCTCTAGGTACTGCGCTATCACCCATTCCCTTCGGACCGGCGCAGCGTTCCTGATTCGACGCTTGTAGGTGATCATTACCTTCCTTAAGTTGGCGAGTTTTTCCGACCACCATGGCGAAGAGATCAGCCCCCCCGGTTTTTTAACTGGGATACTCTCTCTGCACGCACCCTCGACTGCCTTCGTATAAGCTTCGGCCAAGACATCGAGCTCGTTGTCGTGTCTTGTGTCGCCTATCACTATATCCGGAAGCAGCCGAGCCATGTTAGCTTTGAAAGCATCCCAGTCTGCCTTTTTGGTGTTATAGGCGCGAGTGGTACGGCTGATACTTGTACCTTTTGCCTTCACCAGGTTGAGGCTGAACTCTATGCCGGTGTGGTCTGAGCTCGGCGTGAGGCTTGTGTCAACCTTCCAAGCGCCGATCCAGGCGACCGCATTACTGGTGCAAGCCGTAATGTCCACATAGCTGTAGTACCTTTTTCCGCCTCGTACAGTATCGAAAGTTGGAATACTTCCGCTATTCAAGACATGGAGGTCCATTTCAGCGAGTACCCCTCTCAGTAACTCGCCCCTATCGTTCTCGAATCTGTGACCCCACCAGGTGCTCTTCGCATTGGAATCGCCCCCAAAAACAACAAGCTGGGAACCTAGACTCCGCCTCACCTCCTTGAGCCGCTCTAAGTAGGGCCCCAGTGGTGCTGGCTTCGGCTCAAAGTAGAAGCACACCAGCGTGATCATCCAGGCACTGGTCCGGATCCCCACCACTACGATGTTGTCAGTGGTGAGTTGCGGGTACTGTACAACATCCACATTCGGATCGAAGACGGCAATAGCCGCCTTCACAGTCCCTCCTCCTTGCCCAGTGTTCTGGTAGACCCTTACGCCCTGGTATGACTTCATCTTTGCCGAGTTGCCTACGTAGGGCTCTTGAATGAGAGCGGCCGTGGCTTTCCGCCTCGAGGCTTCGAGTATGAAGTCGTCGATTGCCAGCTTCTTCTTTTTGAGGTTCACCTGCAGCACCCTGTAAGGGGCCACATTCCCCGGGACAACGTCAGCACCGGTACTGAGTGGCGGTCCTCGCTATAGTGTCCCATCTTTCTCTCACAGGGCACGCGTCGCTGAATACACTGTGCCCCGTGCTGCTCAGCTTCTCTCTTTGGCAATTGCAGCAGGTCGGCTCTGCACCAGCGGCGTAGTCAGGGCAATCGGCTCTTAGATGAGTCCCGCCACAGTGACTACACCTAAGCTCGTTCTTGGGGCAGAGCCTCCTGGTGTGTCCATACCCTAGGCATGAGGAGCACTGCACCAAAGGTGATTGATCCGCCACCCTTATGGGTTGGAGGTCAATGTGCAGTCTCCCCATGTCCAGGGCACGGTTGTAGACCTCCGGAGAGACCCTGAGCACCACGTGACATGTGTGAGGATTCCTGGCCGTCTTTTTATACAACACTCCCATACGGTCCTGTTCTGGGGTCAGGCCTCGGAACACATTATGGTTCCGAGCCCTTATTACCTTTAACATATTATCGTCCGTATGGGTTCGCAGGACGTTATAAAGAATAAGGAGCGGGTCCTTATTCTTAATCTGCTCGACGGCCAGGTCCTTCTGCTTTGCGGCTATTCTCTCCTGTGCCCTTCTCCTTTCATTCTCGGTTTTGTAACCTACGATCACTTTCCTATCTTTCGCCTTTCTTATTTTCTCAACCATAACCCATCCTTCATCTTCATTCGCTACCTTTCGTAACTTCTCCATAACATGCTCACTCGTCTCTCTTTCGTCTTTTGACGTAATGGCTATGGAGTGCAGCGTCGCCCGCTCGGGGAGCCGCGCTCCCGAGCGGCCCGACGCTACACCCGCATACGTCAGTACTTCCTTTCTCTCTCTCTCTTTCTCCCTTTCATCCTGTTTCTCCATTCTTTCCTTAAGTTCTTGCATCATCCTTCCATTCTCTTTTATCAATCGTTCATTCTCCTCTAACTTTCCGAGTATTTCCTTCCCGTGTGCGCTCGGGGGAGGGGCTGGAGAGGCGGGGGCCGGCGACCCCACCCTCCCAGTACCCTGCCTACTCTGGCCCTTTTGCAGTTCAGCATCACGCTGGAGCGCCTTTATGTGTTTCTCAAGCGCACTCACGGCTTCTTCGATTTTGGCTTTTATCTCGCTTTTCAGATTCCGCGAGAGAGTAGCCTGCTCCCGTATGGTTTTACAGCACCTTAGGGCAAGTCGCGCGGTCGGTGACTGTTCGGCTTTAGGGGATGGCAGCGGGTGTTCTGCTGCCTTTTTTGTGTTCTGTGGGGGTGGCCCAGCTATGGCTTTGAGCATTTCGATGCTTCTCCGAACAGTCCCCGATCCGCGGCCCCCTTTGTTGGTCTTAGGGCTGTCTTCAAGCGTGAAAGTGGAATTTCTCTCCATTACGGGGCTAGTTGCCTTGTCCGCAGGCGTATGGAATAGTGCCATTGTTCTTCGGGGAGGCGCGCGTTAAAATGTAAAAGTAAAATTCAAAATTTGTAAAATAAAAATAAAATAAAATAATAATAAAACAATGTCGAATAATTTAAATTAGAGTTGGATTCTTTAAAACTGTATATAATGAAAATAAAATTCAAAATTATGGTCAGAATTGAGATTATGAATGAGACAGATAGTATGCAAAATAAAATAAGAATCCTAATTGACGTCAGGCTCGCAGCACGATACGGCTGTGGCAGTCGATGTGAGCAGTAGACTTAGAAGAGTTTGTGTGCCTGAGTGTGTGTAAATGTGTTGTGTAGTGCTGTATTATGTGTTTGTGTCCCGTTTGGGTGTGTACTGTATGTAACCTGGGGTGCGTGGGTGTATGCGTGCGTGTGTTTGTAATATGAGTGTGTGTATGCAGGTAGGCACGTGGCAGTCAATACACGGAGCAAGTAGGGGTAGCTCTGCTACCCTGTCAATAAAGAAATGCAAAAAATATAGGTGAAAACAAAGATTGCACCAAACACACAAAGATAAGATAAAATAAAATGGAGATAGAGCTTACTCTATCCGTCTCTCGTAGCTCAGCTACCGTCTGATAATATGCCAATATGCCAATAGGGCACTAGTCTTAAAATAGCTTAACCTAATATAAAACAAACTAAAACTATGTATTGCGTCGCAATAGCGATCGTCAAACAAAAAGAGACCCTTAATTTAGTACAGTCACCCAAGCAATGGGTAGAGTCACCTACACTGCTTGCAGATGCTGAATTTGGGCCCTCTGGCGCCAAAAATGCCGACTCTACGGCCGACTCAAGCAGAAACTCTACGTAGAGTCCCCCCTCTAGGTCGAGCGGGTAGAGCTCCCCGAGCCCTCCACAACGAACCCAAACTCGGGGGTCCTAGGACCAAGGGTCCGGAGATAGCAGGGACGCAAAGTTTTCGTGCGGGGGCCCGCACGAAATTGCAAACCCCGATATCCCAAGAACCACTGATCCGATCCAACCGAGCGAGGGCTCCCCGAAAAGGTCCCGGCAAGATCTAGCCCCCGACGCGACTTTGGGGTCAAAAGGGGTGACTCAAAAAGTGACCCCCCCAAGTTTGTGGGGTCCACCCCCCACCACACCAGACGGGTTCGGTGGAGGAAGCCGAGTCCCCCAGAGAAAACCAGAGGTCGCTACGACCCCCGGTTCCAGAGATATACGGTCCCAAAGTTTTTCAAAATGGCGGATGTGCCAAACTTTGGACACGTATATCTCGAGTTCCAGACGTCCCAGCGAACCCAGAAAAGTTTCTCCCTGGTGGGCTCGACACCCTCTATGACTCTACGATGCCAAAATGGAAAAGAAAATTTTGAAAAAATTTCCGGGAAAATTTTCCCGGATTTTCCGGAAAAGTGTAGTGCGGGATAGATGGCCCTTCGGCGACGCCCCCAGTCGAAATCCGGTCCCCCTGCGACCTCCGGTTCCGGAGCTACAGGTGTTTGAAAAAAGGCAAGATGGCCGCGCGCGCTCAAGGTCAAACTTTGACCATGCGTAGCTCCTAGACGGTTGGTCGCAGTGAGCCCAAAATCGATATCTGGGCTTGGCTCGGCGTCTTCTGTCCTCCCAGGCGTCCAAAAGCGAGTTTCCAGAAAAACGCTCAGATACGCACAAAATTATATCAAACCTAAAATTCACTCCCCAGCACGTCCAGCAAAACAAAAATTTTTCCAATAGGATGATCCAGTCCGGAGATAACTTAAGTGCAAACTTCGTGCGGATCCTGTGTGAAATGTTGGAAATTACGATTTTCCTTGTTTCTGACGCTAGAAAGGGCTAGTTTGGACTCAAACAAGTGTAAAAGGCTTGTCTAAACCCAACCCCGGCGCTAAAAACAAGGAAAGTCTACCCCCTTTTATTTAATTTAGAAAAAATGATAAAAAATCGATATCTCCGAGCTGGATGGTCACAAAAATACACAAAAAATCTTAATATTAGTGGGAAAAAGAGTTCTTCCAGTCATAAAAAAATCAATAAAAAATGCACAAATTTTCGTGCAAATTTGCACTAAAAACTGAAAAAGTTAGTTTTTCAATTATGTCTCACTCAAAAATAGTCCCAAAAATCTGAAACTTGGCAGGCACGTAGATCTCACGAGCGCGCAACAGATAGCAGTTGCAGATTTTTGAAAAAACGCCCCTGGTAGAAGTAACGGGGGGTCAAAGTTTGAATTTTCTAATTAATGTAGTACTCGCCCTGGTGCAGCTAAAATTCTGTTGTTTCCGGATTCCTGGTTGTGCTAATAGGTCTTCTAAGCTGGCAAAATTTGGTGGTCCTCGGACAGCTGGATCTGGTACCTGGTGGCCACGCGGTACTTGTTTTTTTGGCTTTTACGGGAAGCCGGTGGCTTTCCGCAAAAAACAGACCAGCGTGGCGGGTGGGGCTCCACTGCCCGCTGCCGAAGACACTTCACACCAAAAAATCCACTCACAGGTCACCAAGAAAAACACGAAAAACTAAAAAGCACGTGGTTGCTAACCTATAATTTCGCGGAAAAAACGCGATGCCGGCAATATAGGTTTCGTGCGGCTACTTTGCGATTCGCGGGCGGATAGGGGCCGCCAAGACGCAACTTTCAAGCTATCACACTTGAAAATCGGTGATGAAAAACCCACTAAAATGATTTTTTAACGATAGAGCACGGTAAAAAACAATCTGGTCGTCGCGGAGAGTGACGGGCGACTGGGGTTAGGTTAGGTTAGGTTAGGTTAGGTTAGGTTAGGTTAGGTTAGGTTAGGTTAGGTTAGGTTAGGTTAGGTTAGGTTAGGTTAGGTTAGGTTAGGTTAGGTTAGGTTAGGTTAGGTTAGGTTAGGTTAGGTTAGGTTAGGTTAGGTTAGGTTAGGTTAGGTTAGGTTAGGTTAGGTTAGGTTAGGTTAGGTTAGGTTAGGTTAGGTTAGGTTAGGTTAGGTTAGGTTAGGTTAGGTTAGGTTAGGTTAGGTTAGGTTAGGTTAGGTTAGGTTAGGTTAGGTTAGGTTAGGTTAGGTTAGGTTAGGTTAGGTTAGGTTAGGTTAGGTTAGGTTAGGTTAGGTTAGGTTAGGTTAGGTTAGGTTAGGTTAGGTTAGGTTAGGTTAGGTTAGGTTAGGTTAGGTTAGGTTAGGTTAGGTTAGGTTAGGTTAGGTTAGGTTAGGTTAGGTTAGGTTAGGTTAGGTTAGGTTAGGTTAGGTTAGGTTAGGTTAGGTTAGGTTAGGTTAGGTTAGGTTAGGTTAGGTTAGGTTAGGTTAGGTTAGGTTAGGTTAGGTTAGGTTAGGTTAGGTTAGGTTAGGTTAGGTTAGGTTAGGTTAGGTTAGGTTAGGTTAGGTTAGGTTAGGTTAGGTTAGGTTAGGTTAGGTTAGGTTAGGTTAGGTTAGGTTAGGTTAGGTTAGGTTAGGTTAGGTTAGGTTAGGTTAGGTTAGGTTAGGTTAGGTTAGGTTAGGTTAGGTTAGGTTAGGTTAGGTTAGGTTAGGTTAGGTTAGGTTAGGTTAGGTTAGGTTAGGTTAGGTTAGGTTAGGTTAGGTTAGGTTAGGTTAGGTTAGGTTAGGTTAGGTTAGGTTAGGTTAGGTTAGGTTAGGTTAGGTTAGGTTAGGTTAGGTTAGGTTAGGTTAGGTTAGGTTAGGTTAGGTTAGGTTAGGTTAGGTTAGGTTAGGTTAGGTTAGGTTAGGTTAGGTTAGGTTAGGTTAGGTTAGGTTAGGTTAGGTTAGGTTAGGTTAGGTTAGGTTAGGTTAGGTTAGGTTAGGTTAGGTTAGGTTAGGTTAGGTTAGGTTAGGTTAGGTTAGGTTAGGTTAGGTTAGGTTAGGTTAGGTTAGGTTAGGTTAGGTTAGGTTAGGTTAGGTTAGGTTAGGTTAGGTTAGGTTAGGTTAGGTTAGGTTAGGTTAGGTTAGGTTAGGTTAGGTTAGGTTAGGTTAGGTTAGGTTAGGTTAGGTTAGGTTAGGTTAGGTTAGGTTAGGTTAGGTTAGGTTAGGTTAGGTTAGGTTAGGTTAGGTTAGGTTAGGTTAGGTTAGGTTAGGTTAGGTTAGGTTAGGTTAGGTTAGGTTAGGTTAGGTTAGGTTAGGTTAGGTTAGGTTAGGTTAGGTTAGGTTAGGTTAGGTTTTTTTTTTTTTTTTTTTTTTTTTTTTTTTTTTTTTTTTTTCGCGCTCTTTCCCCCACTGGATTAATCTTGTGGGGTCTTTGTTGGCGGATTCAATTGCAAATAATTTAGAAAATAGAATTTAGAAGTAATTACTAGATGTTATAGTTTCGAGATGGATATACTATTAATGGGGTTTTTACTACTGACGCGGTTTATTGTGCGGCTTATTAGATAATAAGCCACAGAATGCCCGGTTTAAATTTTTAATTGGTATCAATAAAAGCATTAGGCCGTTCGACTGTTGGTGGCCAGGCAGTCTACGGGCCTAGGCCTGGCGGCTGCCCAGCCTCCATCACTCAGTGTTAAAAGTTTTTGGTACATAATTTATTTTTTATGGATATATATATATTACTTATATAAATATTTTATACAATTTACGATACTACGACAATACGATAAAATATGTACCAGACAGTAACAATATATATTTTTATAGTGATTTTATAACATATTTTGAGTTTATATACATTATACGAAGAAAGAGGTGATATATAACGATTATGTGAAGTAGCATAGAAAAGAATAGTATTAGAAGGCAGGTTTTCAGCTTGGTCCAATTTTCACAAGAAAATTGTATCAAGTGCGTTTTTAATTATATAGAACAGTGTAGGTTTTTAACAATTGTATAGAAGCTTAAGAATCGAAAATAAGGAAACAAAGTTAATACAGGACACACATAAACAATAAATATACGTTACATAAATATGAAACATGTAATATTGAGGCAGTTCTTTCTGTTTGTTAAAGAGGGAGGTCGAGATTCTTGATTTGCGTACATTGAGAGTTTAGAGTGGGCGCAATTTTTATTGAATTTTGATATAAGATTATTTCGAATTTATTTTACGTTTTAATTTTTGTTTTATTTAAAGTTAATATCGATATTATTTTAAAAGTTATTTTATGTTATTATTTATTTACTGTAATGCCTTACCTTATATATTAATTATATAGTCAGCGCATTGCGTAATTGTTTATTCAATTTGGTGGTCAGAGCATCCCTAGGTGTACGCTATGGCTGCTCTGGCCATCGCTTCCCACTTTTGAAGTACCGGGCACGACCTATCAAAGGCATGGTGGTGCTTCATTTCGCCAAACTCACGAGTGCAGTTTATGCAGTGCGGCTCTAGGCCCTTTCTGCAGCATTTGTCGGGCTCCTCATGGCTGTGTGGTTTGCCACATTTCGCACACAGGTCCTGAGTTTCGGGCATCAAGCAAAACCGCTTGGTGTGACCGAAAGCCAAGCACCTGGTGCATTGGATGAGCGGCGTCTGGTCGGCCACCGCGACTCTTTGGAGGTCTATATAAAGGTGTTTTGCCTCCGTCGCTCTCCTCCAAATAACGGGCGAGGTGCTAACCACTACATGATGGAATTGTGAGTGGCGCGATTTCTTTTTAAACTTAATGGCCACTCGGTCGTCCCCGTCGACGAGGCCCACGAACAGGGCCGCATTCTGATTCCGAAGGGCGCGAAGGATTTCATGGTCATCATGAACCTTCAACACGTCCCTCAGAATCAGAAGAGGGTCCCTGTTCCTGATCTCCTCGACGACGAACCGACCTGCGACTCTCTCAAGCCTTTCTTTGACTTTTTTCCTATCCTCCACGCTTGCACACCCCATTATCACTTTTCTTTCCTTAGCCTTCCTCACTCTCTCTACTTTTATCCAGCCCTCCTTGGCGCCCATGGCCTCCCTGATGCGCCCCAAGACTTCATCCGCCGTATCATTCTCGTCCGTGGAGGAGACGCATACGGAGTGGAGCGTCTGTGGTGGGGGTGTTACTTCCCGGCAGTAGTTAGCAGCCGCTGCTACACTCGCGTATGTCTCCTTCCCTTCCCTCTCCCTTTCTTTCTCCCTTTCATCCCGTTTCTCCATTCTCTCCCTTAATTCACTCATCACTCTCCCATTCTCCCTTATTAATCTTTCGTTCTCCTCTAATTTCCTAATTATCACGTCACTCGTACCCCTATTACCGGGTGAGCACGGGGCGGAGGCTGGCGCGGCGGGTGACTCCGTCGCCCCAGCGCCCCGTCCCGCCTGGTCCTTACCAGTCCCCGTGTCGGACCGGAACGCCTTTATGTGCCGCTCCAGCGCGGCAACCATGTCCTCTATTTTATGTTTAATCTCGGATTTGAGATTTCGAGAGATCCCTACTTGTGCCTTGATTATACGACAGCACCCTAACATTTTATCTAAGCGCGCATTCGAGGACTGTCCCGGCGGTTGAGGCGAGGGGGGCAGATGGACGGCCCCCTTTTCCAAGGCTTGCGAAGAAGTCCCAGTAACGCCTTGGATCTTCTCAATGCTCCTCCGGACAGTCCCCGTCTGGCGTTTCCCTACTCCTATAACGGGGCTGCTGTCCAATACAAATGTCGAATCTCTCTCATTTAAGCAGGGTTGGTCTTTGACAATTGGTGAACGTGACAAAAGCATATTTTAAAATGTATAAGTTGTAAATTGTAAATAGTTAGAATAAGTAATTGTCAATAAGTCAAGGTTAAAAATAAAGTTGTATAAGTTGTAAAATTGTAAACATAAAAATGTATAGTCAGTCTTAACACGGTGTGAGGTTCAAAATAAACAAGTAAAAACAAAATAAACTTATCTTAAACACTGGGACAATATTGTCCGCGTGAGTAGTGCTACCCTAGAATGTAGCAGTCGTTATCTCGCACCGTATACTAGTGTATACTGGTTCAATAATCAACAATAAAACTATTGTCGTATCAAGTTAAAAGTAAAGTCAATAAAGTCAATAAAGTAACACTAAGATACGAAAGACTTCGTATGTCGATAAGACCGCAGTTAATAACCTCGCGATGATCCGATTCCAACCGGTATCGGGCGACCTCGCTTGAACCCCCGCGACCCTTCCCAACCGAGCCGATGTGCCTAGGGCAGAAAATCAGGGTGGGCGGGCGGGGCTCGTATTTATGAAAATCGCGGTTTTCACGAAAACTACGGACCCTAGGCGGTCGCGTGAGGTACCTACGGAAAGGCCTCGTCGGCGGCCACACGGTGGTGTAAGAAGCAGTATAGGCTTTCCTGAAAAATTTTGAAAATAACGCCCAAAAACCGAAAATTGAGTTAAAAATTTAGACTAAAAAGTTTATTATTGGGCGAACTGTACCACCTAGAAAGTCGGGAACGGTACCGACGGACAGAGGGCGTCCCAGTGGACACGTTCCAATCGCTAGATGCACAGGTTACGACTGATGGTAAACCAAAATTGAGGAGTTAAGTTTTAGTAGGTAGGTACTAAGTTGGCACTTCGCTCCCTCGGGAACACCTTGGAG